>OX369289.1:671257-1337514 GCA_947284805.1 Coleophora flavipennella | reverse complement strand
AAATACTGCATGAATAAAATAAATAAATAATTATAATTGCATAAGTTGATACAAAATGCTATGCAATAGCTTTACCGCGGCAGTCCCCGAGTGCCACACGTCTTTTTTTGTGATTTTTTGAGATGGTTGAGAGGGTTGGAAATGACATAATTTACTAATTAGCTTATCTTGATATATTTCCCGAGGAATCTGGAGAAAACTGATGGCCACACTCAAAGACATCCGTTCGTAAATAAACGGATCTTTTTATAGAACAACTTCTTGTTTTCAAATTGTCAGTGTACGGCCGGCCTTCTTACAAGCTTTTATTTAACTTGCAATGTATGTATGTCTGTTCGGGTGAAATCTTAAATTTAAATTTGGCCCACTTACCGGTTTCCGATTGAGCTGAAATTTTGTATGCATATGGATATCGCGTGACAATACAAAATTAAAAGCTTGTACCTAAAAGTTTTAGGATTTTGAAAATTATTAAGTACTGGCACCAAACTAAAAAAAATAGGCCTTAAGGGCTTTATTCGTACTTACCTTAGATGTCGTTTTTATTATTGGTTAATTTCGTGTATAAATAAATATTATTTCATACTTTCGAGTTAATTTCTTTTTGAAGTCGATTATTTTTTTTAAATTCCGTATTTTTTATTTTTAAATAAAATTCAGTATATTTGTTTTTAATAAGTATAAGTAGTTATTTTTTACTACACTTGTAGCTCGTATCAATAAGCCGGGCCGTCACACGTACACGTATTAGTCCATATCTTAAAAAATACTAAACCGATTTTAATGAAACTTCCACTGTTCCCTAAGTTGAAGTAAATGAAAACCAATAAAAAAAGAATGGTCACAATCACATTAATAGTTTCGGAGAAATGTGTGTTATACATCTATACAATTTTGTACATTTGTTTGGAAGTCCTAATTGATTATCATATGTGAATATATTGCAGTTACAAAAATGTTACATACATAAGTGTCCAATTGATAACCTCTTTTTTGAAGTCCGTTAAAAATATAATAAGATTTATAAGCTGTTTATAAACTGAATATAAAGTAGGTAACAACTAAATAAATCAACCAAGTGATTTAACAACATTAGTCTTGATTGAATGGGGATATGTTTATCTAACGGGATTGAAAATGATTATTGGAAACCTCTAAATTGGGCACTTGTGGGGCCTCGACTGTTGTGGGGGATGCGGTGACGGACCGGGGGGCGGGGGGTCAATGTGACTAGTGTGTGTCGATACCATCGATCGTATCTCGCGAAACTGTCACACCATCTGTCTATAATCTGTGAGAGGTTTGGTATACTCTATGGTATACTCTAATTAAATGGCGATGACTGGCATTTTCGACCCACTACATACTATGCTCTCTGATTTGTTTTTAAATTTACGCCGTCTGGCCGATGGCCAGGGATTTGAAAATCTTGCATTGTACGTTACTGTTGCTATTCAATTTAACAGATTTACAAAGAAGATCGAATTAAACTCAGATAAAAAAAGTTCGTAGAACAGATGGCCGTTGGGGTAGTAAAGTTCTCGAGTCGCAACTGCGCACCGGAAAAAGTAGGTAGGCCTCCCACTCGGTGGACTGATGACCTTGTGAAGGTCGCGGGAAGCCGCTGGATGCGGGCAGCGCAGAACCGGTCGTCATGGAAATCCTTGGGGAGGCCTATGTCCAGCAGTGGACGTCCGTCGGCTGATATGATGATGATGATGAAAAAAAGTTCAGATAGAAATCGAACTTTCAAGCTGAAGCCACTTTTTGAAACATGTGTGTGTTTATTTGTGCGTATGAACGTGTCTTCAACGACGTCTTAGGAAATACTATCGAGGTTTTTGGAGTGGTTTTTGATGTCTATGTGTGCGTGTACAGTGTACATACAGGTTTGGAGTGGTTTTGATTGGCTTCACATTGAATTTATGTGAGGTTTAACCACCTCCGTGGATGAACCAGTTCAGGCCATAAGCTTCACATCAGGACGTCGTGGGTACGATGCCCGGCGGAGTTTGACTTTGTAAGACTCGGTTTGGTTGGTGGAAGGGAAATTTCTAAGCCCGCCTGGCTACCTACCTTATCCAAATCATGCCGCCAAACATCAGTGCCAACAACATTGATGTGTTCGGCTTGAAGATAAGATAGCCAGTTCCCCATTGCGTTGGGGAATCTTGGTAAAACCGCTTTCATCTTCGACATTATCGTCACTTAACATCAGGCGAGATGATTTTAAGGGCTTACCAATTGTAAATTAAAAAATAAAAAGGTTCTATTTAATTTTTTTAATCTGAGAAATCAAAGGAGTTTTTAATTAATTGATACAAAATTATTGAACTATGACTTTTACATACCGAGCATATCTACATATGCGGGCTTTGATAACTCAAAAAATTTGGCATAAATACTGCAGCTTCTACTCAATTTGGCATACATACTGCTGCTTCTACTCAATTTGGCATACATACTGCTGCTTCTACTTAATTTGGCACACATACTGCTGCT
This sequence comes from Coleophora flavipennella, assembly GCA_947284805.1. Taxonomy (NCBI): domain Eukaryota; kingdom Metazoa; phylum Arthropoda; class Insecta; order Lepidoptera; family Coleophoridae; genus Coleophora; species Coleophora flavipennella. The sequence goes on along the minus strand of OX369289.1, from coordinate 1,335,012 downwards.
TCTACTCAATTTGGCACACATACTGCTGCTTCTACTCAATTTGGCATATATACTGCTGCTTCTACTCAATTTAGCACACATCCTGCTGCTTCTACTCCATTTGGCATACATACTGCTGCTTCTACTCAATTTGGCACACATACTGCTGTTTCTACTCAATTTGGCATATATACTGCTGCTTCTACTCCATTTGGCACACATACTGCTGCTTCTACTCAATTTGGCATACATACTGCTGCTTCTACTCAATTTGGCACACATGCTGCTGCTTCTACTCAATTTGGCATACATACTGCTGCTTCTACTCAATTTGGCACACATACTGCTGCTTCTACTCAATTTGGCATACATACTGCTGCTTCTACTCAATTTGGCATACATACTGCTGCTTCTACTCAATTTGGCATACATACTGCTGCTTCTACTCAATTTGTCCGAGTATCGGCTTTTATATGAAAATTCTGAAATGTTTACTTCTACAAAGAGTTTCTACAGTATTCTATACTTTATCGTAAATGGCCCTGCGTTTAGTATGCCGTACGGCGTACTCCTCATAGCCATAGGTTTCTGTAGTACGAGTGACACAAACATAGTATTATTATCATACAATTTATTTTTCTCACCTACGTCTTTGATTTGTTACTTGAATCCACTTCTCAATAGAGTCGTGAAAAGTCATTAATTTCTAGAGATATTATAGAAACACTATGTAATTCAAGGTCTCCTCACCTCACCTTATTAAGTTCATAATTACCCGACTGCGCCAGAAGGAGGGTTATGTTTTTCGAGAGTACGTATGTATGTATATTTCTTTGAAACGCTCTGTAGCCTAAACGGCGTGATGGATTTTGGAGTGCGAGGTGTCGTTAGATTCGTCTTGATCCCGTGAGTGACACAGGATACATTTTTACTTTTCACCCTATAATGACCAAAGAGGGGTTAAGTTGTAACGCAGTCGGGTTTTTAATCTTTCATTAATTCATGTAGTAATATGATTATTATAATCTAAACATCAAAACCTGTATACACCTGCGAAGAAAACTCGGAAGGTTGTGTGTAAAGTCGATAAACCCGCACTAGGCCCGCGTGGTCGACTAAGGCCAGATCGCCCTAATTTAGGGTAGGCTCGAGCCCCTCGATGGGGACATATATGAGCTGATATGATGAAACATCGAAATTGAACAACCTAGGTTTAGTACATAATATGACATTATGTTCTGAGTGACAGCATCGAAATTGAACAACCTAGGTTTAGTACATAATATGACATTATGTTCTGAGTGACACAGCATCGAAATTGAACTACCTAGGTTTAGTACATAATATGACATTATGTTCTGAGTGACACAGCATCGAAATTGAACAACCTAGGTTTAGTACATAATATGACATTATGTTCTGAGTGACACAGCATCGAAATTGAACTACCTAGGTTTAGTACATAATATGACATTATGTTCTGAGTAACACAGCATCAAAATTGAACAACCTAGGTTTAGTTCATAATACGAGTATGAGATTATGTTCTGAGTGACACAGCATCGAAATTGGACTACCTAGGTTTAGTACATAATATGACATTATGTTCTGAGTGACACAGCATCGAAATTGAACTACCTAGGTTTAGTACATAATACGAGTATGAGATTATGTTCTGAGTGACACAGCATCGAAATTGGACTACCTAGGTTTAGTACATAATATGACATTATGTTCTGAGTGACACAGCATCGAAATTGAACTACCTAGGTTTAGTACATAATATGACATTATGTTCTGAGTGACACAGCATCGAAATTGAACTACCTAGGTTTAGTACATAATACGAGTATGAGATTATGTTCTGAGTGACACAGCATCGAAATTGGACTACCTAGGTTTAGTACATAATATGACATTATGTTCTGAGTGACACAGCATCGAAATTGGACTACCTAGGTTTAGTACATAATATGACATTATGTTCTGAGTGACACAGCATCGAAATTGAACTACCTAGGTTTAGTACATAATACGAGTATGAGATTATGTTCTGAGTGACACAGCATCGAAATTGGACTACCTAGGTTTAGTACATAATATGACATTATGTTCTGAGTGACACAGCATCGAAATTGGACTACCTAGGTTTAGTACATAATATGACATTATGTTCTGAGTGACACAGCATCGAAATTGAACAACCTAGGTTTAGTACATAATATGACATTATGTTCTGAGTGACACAGCATCGAAATTGAACTACCTAGGTTTAGTACATAATACGAGTATGAGATTATGTTCTGAGTGACACAGCATCGAAATTGGACTACCTAGGTTTAGTACATAATATGACATTATGTTCTGAGTGACACAGCATCGAAATTGGACTACCTAGGTTTAGTACATAATATGACATTATGTTCTGAGTGACACAGCATCGAAATTGAACTACCTAGGTTTAGTACATAATATGGCATTATGTTCTGAGTGACACAGCATCGAAATTGAACCCGGCAGCGATCCGTTTTCTCATTCCGATGGAACACTAAAACGGGACACGTACAATATGGAATAAATTCCATAAATCACGCCAATATCTCACTCAACGAAGAAACTCGGCGAGACTGTGTACAGTCGCGACCAAAATTACTTTATACAGGGTGTAACAAAATTGGTGTAGGTCCCGTTAACCGGGGCTTCTACTCATCATACTGAACAACTTTTGTTCTACGACTTTGCTGAAATCGCAAAAAAAATTTTTACTCTTCATACAAATCGATCAGCTGATCGACCAATTTTGTGCATTTTAGTATGGAGAGTCCATTTTTTTTTTGAGAATTGACTATAGGTTCCTTGGGGAAAGTTGTTCAGTATGATGAGTAGAAGACCTAGTTAACGGGACCTATACCAATTTTGTTACACCCTGTATACGTACGTGCAACTTCACATAGATAAATCGTAGGTATCATATATGATACGAACAGTAGCAGCATTCATTAAGCCACAATGTGAGTAAAACCCTATGAGTTGGAACAAAATGTTCTAATTTTATGCACACGAGTAACTTTGCTTTCGGTGGGATTAATTTGAGGTTGATGTTTTTATTTTGTTTAAACTTTGCGTTCAGCGTCGGTGGTGTAACGGTTGGAGCCGCGGCCTGCTGTCCGGGAGGTCGTACTTCGAATCCTGTCACGTAACAATGTGTTTTAGAATTTGTACGTTTATCCGACGCTCGGGGTCGTTTCTTTCTCTCTAATATTGTTGATGGGAGCGATGGCTGACTGTCGCGTTATACTCGTGACCAGGTGCTGTCTGTGTGAACTGGTCTACTCTTGTCAAAGGTATTAATGACATTCAATGATTTTTATGTATAACTTTTCGTGTCATATTGTTTTCATGTTCTAATGACATAATCTGGTTTATTTCAAGGATTGAATTTTAACATTATCAACTAATGATTGTTTATTTTTTGATTTTTCACAAATGAAATTTTGTTGTTATTATTTTATGACTATCAGAGAGAGTGTAATTTGCACCTATTTTTGAATATGTTACGGTGAAGGAAAACATCGTGAGGAAACCTGCACACGCATGCGAAGAAACTCGAAGGTTGTGTGTGAAGTCGACTAACCTGCACTGAGCCCGCGTGGTCGACTAAGGCCCGATCACCTTAATTTAGGGTAGGCTCGAGCCCCTCGTTGGGGACATATATGAGCTGATATGATGAAACTTTGCGTTACGCCGCGTAGTCGCTTTCGCTGCCGTAGAAAGCTTAATAAAGTTATTAACTGCACCTTTTTGTAATTGCCGAGTTTGATCAATCAGTAACGGATATATTTAGGGCCCCACCTGTAGAACTTAAAGTAGGTACAGTCGTACAGTCGTAAAGTCCGTACAGTCGCCGTCTTAACTCTAAGTACACATTTGTATCAGCTTTCAGTTGATCTGGCTGAGCCTCGGATTGCTGATGCAAATACATCCATCAGAGCTAATGCATAGGAGGTAATCACTCCTCTGCGTCGCGGATATAAATCAAACTGGATTAAACCGGGTTAGGGGTGATGATTGTCGCAGCTACAACAGGGGTCGGGGTTCCACCAAAAGTGGTTCAGCGCAATTAATTAATTCTATTAAGGTAATTAAAAACTGTTCTAATGGATTTTTTTAATAAGTTCAAATGAAAAATGAACAGAAACGGTATTGTATGTGTTACTGTTTTTCTATTTGTACAATCCAGTTTTTTAATCTGCGATGAATTGATTGATTGATTAATAGACATTTGCGATCAATTGATTGATTCGTTTACTCTTTTTTCTAACAACAAATTAACAAAAAATTATACAGCCAGGCTGTGCATACTTGTTCACCGCGAAAAGTAATTTTTAATATAGTTAATTTAACTTGACTCCACGGGTTCCTGAGAAAAAAGCTCTTGACAGACAATGAAGCCTTATTTAAGGTACGGAGCCCTAATATGGATCTACAAAAAGGACCAATAAAAAAAATTAGATGGATAGTAAATTAATTATTCAATAAATAGTTAAAAAAAATGTTACCATTGACATACAACAACAGTACAATTAGCAATTATAAAAATAAAAAAAAACCAGCCAAGTGCTAGTCAGAACCGCATACATAGAGTTTCCGTGCCATCATACTAGATGGCGCAAGTAAAAAGGGTTCCGTACCATTATAATAGATGGCGCTAGTTTCTTCACGTTTAAAAAAAACACGTTTTTTGTGAGGAGACTCCCCCTTATTTTTTAACTTTTTCTAATTTTTAGTATTTTTTGTTATAGCGGCAACATAAATACATCATGTGTGAAAATTTCAACTGTCTAATCTAGCTATCACGATACATGAAATACAGCCTGGTGACAGACGGACAGACGACAGACAGACAGACGGACGTACAGCGAAGTCTTAGTAATAGCGCCCTGTTTTTACCCTTTGGGTACGGAACCCTAAAAAGAGCCAAAAGCGAGTCAGAATCGCACACAAAAGGTTCTATACCATCGTACATTTTTTTATTTTAATAAAAAAAGTAGTTTCTCGTGTCTCTCTTTATTTACTTTTTATTATTTGATTTTATAGCGGCAATAGAATCACACATTTTGTGAAAATTTTGACTGTCTACCTATTACGGTTTATGAAATTCAGCTCCCTGACAGACAGACGAGCGGACGGACGGAGGGAAGGACATACGGACAGCGGAGGCTTAGTAACAGGGTCCCGCTGGCACCTTATGGGTACGGAATCACTTTTGCAATCTCGCTGTCCGATCTTGCTAACGACAAAGGTGTCATACTGAAAAAATAGTAACAGGTTTTTAAAAATGTTTTTTTTTTAAATATGTAGCGCTAACACGAGGTACACTTGAAGAAGGTATCTCTTATCTATTCACTAAGCAGAGGAAAGCAGAGTAAGGGCAAAGTATATATATTAGTACTGACTGTAACGTAATCTTTTTGGACATTCGTTACAAAATTAATACCTCTTTGGTGTTCAGATTCTTTTTCATGCGAAATTCAAAAAAAAGGCGTTTTTCTGGCAGAAGTATTGATTGACAGAGGAAAAAGGAAAAAAGATGAATGTTGGTCACCGAACGAGGATATTTTTTGGTTTTGTGTGTTTATACCTGAAATTCTAATGTGTATCGACGTGTACAACCCCAGTTAAAGTTTTACGAAGTAACCCTTGCTGTTTTTTTCAAGGTACGAGTTTCCGACTTTCTTTCTAATTTTTCCTTGGCGAATGGCGCTATACTAAATCCGATTTCTCTCATATTTCTAGGGTTTTTTGGCATACCCCTTAACATATCCAGTGGGGAGGGATTTATTATCCGGCAAAGGTCGTCCCATGCCATAAAAATCCGCCACCATTGCGTCAACGGCAAGGCGGATGTACCACCGGTCGGCGTAAGCGGTAGTCCATCTTCCCGTCTGCGCTTAAGGGAAGTACACGCCTTTATTTCCTAATTTTCCTATTTCCCGGACCAGACTTCTTCGGCATATAATGAACTTTATAAATTTAACTGTGTGTTAGTTCATAAGTATTTCTAGGTAGTTTCTATACGTATACAGATTGGTTACAGTTTGGTGGCCGCCATTTTGTTTGTTCCGTCATTCCTTCTTTAAAATGTCATTTTTGGCCCGTTGCATGAAGTGTCCAGGACGTGGTAAGGGTTTGAGCAAGTGTTTCAAATCGAAATGCCGAGACTTAGTTACTGAAATTGACTTATTCGGTAAGTGTAGGTATGAAATAGAAAAGTTAAAATTGGTACGCAATAAAAGCGGTTCGTACCTTTCAAATAAATCCAAAGTGCTAGTGATACTACTACTAATTAATGCAAAATAAATATGAATACTAAAATTTGTACAGTGTTGATTCCTTTCGATTCCGCGAGGCTTACTCGTATTGTTCAAAACTCGGCAGTACTTGGAATTCACGTTGCGTACCCAGCCCGGGTCGAGCACCCTCGGGGAAGCACAATAATACCTATTGATGAATTCGGGCCACTCAAGCCTACTTTGGGAACCCTGAACCGTACAGTTGTTTAGCATCTTTAGCATTGGAATTGTTCGTAAATAAGTAAGTACCAAACTTTCACATAATATACCTTCTTCAAGGTAATCTAGATGGTTTTTATTGTTGAAAATAAAATCAAAATAATTATAATGCTCTCTCTCTTTCTTATCCCACAATTAAATGTGTTGTTCAATGAATAGAAGAGGGTGGTCCGGTGTTTCACTTAGCATCACCCGCGGTCACGTGTTGGGCATTTAGATTTACATTATTATTACGCTTTAATCCCCAAATACGTTTTCAGAGAGCATTTTCGTGTGTACCTATATTATTTCAAAAAACACTAGAAAGATTTTAGTAATTCCAATAGGCATAATGTTGTAAAAGATAGATGAATTATAATTTCACAGAAAATAATACAATTGATTTTTTTTAGATTAAAAGAAAAATGACACTAAACGATAAAGAAAACTGGTAAGCAAAGAAAAGCCCGGAGATAAGAAGTATAGATTTAAAATAATTAAAAACGGTAAACACGTTAAAAAAAACGACTTCCATCGCAACAACTTAGTACATTTTTGCATTATTGTTTTTGGTTTTTGTTAATTTTCTAATAAAGTTCTGTACTGATTTTGATAAAATTTATATGGGACCACACGGGAAAGACTAGCTTTCAAATAAAAAAAGAATCATAAGAATCGGGTCACCCAGTAAAAAGTTCTGAGGTAACACACATAAAAAAAAACATACAGACGAATTGAGAACCTCCTCCTTTCTGGAAGTCGCTTGAAAAAATACGCCCACTTGCCACCAACAGCAGGGCATGAAAAATTATTCGTTTCTCAGAAAATGCTAAATATTTCAAGAGTCGTTGCTTCTAAGCTCCTAAGCTAACTTCCATCGGGCAATTAACGCCATTTGCAATTCCAAAATCCATCGTTAGCGCACCGAGCGAAAAAATAAGGAGTGACGAAATATAAACAAAAACCGACTGGCCGAAGGGATATCGGAAAAGTTGGAGAACTTCCCTAAAAGAACGATCAACAGTAGAGAGTATTTTTTTTAATGAGATATTGCAAAGGAAATTAACACTTTCCTACCTATATAGGTGGAGGTGAGCGCGCCCTATAAACATAAAATCCCAGGGTTTAACTAAATTAATATAAGAGCTAGCTGTTAACTGGGGCTCCCACTCATCATCATTATCATATCAGCCGAAAAACGTCCACTGCTGGACAAAGTCCTCTCCCAATGATTTCCACGACGACCGGTCCTAAGCTGCAAATTGAAAATGAAATTTTATTGGACGTTAGTCGTCCAGATTCGAACCTGATACCTCTAGATATGACGACCAAGTCGTTACCGTTTGTGACCAAGTCATACTTTTTAGTTCATTTTCAACCTGTTTTTATTTCATCATCTTTTTTTTTATTTGTTTTTGACACAATAAAAAAAATATATTCTATTCTTAAATAATATTTGTTCATTGTTTGTTTGTTTTTTCATCTAATTCGTCTATCACACCTTTTTTTAACTACTTTGTTATTGTAGCAACTATTTTAAACTGTGAAGTGTTACAAACAATTAAATTAAGCAGGGCTGGTGGCACATTTTGCATTTATACTGTACACTGTTTGTAGATTATTTGTACTGCGCAGATCCCGTTTTTTGGTGTCCACGTCCTAATTGCTATATGTATTCCAAATTTCAGTGTGCGTTGATATACCAGTCAGTCACCTTTTCCTTTTACATATATAGATGAATGCAGCCCCTCCCTCTTTGATTTCTACCTCATATGACACGTGCAAGCCTCGGCGTAGAGGTGGGGGGCTCACCGAGACCGCACCTTTAACCCACCGATGCTTCGAACCAATTACTTTTTTTTGGCGTTACCTTCTGTTGGCACAATCCTCTTGGGTTTAACTATTGGACTTTTTAAGCTATTGCATAGCTTTTATCGCGGGCTATGAGCGCGGCGACCGAATCAAGAAATTCCGTAACGAAAATAAAACCTAACACGCCACGCTCGGCCGAGTTCTAAAAACTTACAGTGCCATCTATTAGCGATTTAATGTACTAAAAGGACTTAGTCAATTTTACTGGTGTAACTTTCTTAGTGTTAATTTATTACATAAACATCCCGCGCCCCAAGGACTATAATATGGTACTGGTAAATACTGCATAAATAAAAAATAAATAAATAATTATAATTGCATAAGTTGATAAAAAATGCTATACAATAGCTTTACCGCGGCAGTACCCGAATGCCACACGTTTTTTTTTTATCCGCAAGCCCTTGGCATCATCTCACCTGATGGTAAGTGACGATGATGCCGAAGATGGAATCGGGCTTACCAAGATTCCAAAATGCAATGGGGAACTGGCTATCTTATCTTCTAGCCAGAACACATCTATTCTGATAACATTGACGTTTGGCGGCAAGACAGATAAGATCGTGGTAGCTAGCCAGGCGGGCTTAGAAAATGCCCTTCCGCTAAACAAACCAAATTTTACAAAGCGAGACTCCGCCGGGAACCGACCCCGCGACCCCCTGATGTAAAGCTTATTGACTTAACCATTACGCCACGGAGCTCGGAGGCCGTTATTCTGAAGGAAAAATGGAATCCACGATGGAATCGATAAGCGCTAACTCAGAAATCCTGAATAGATTCTAGTATTTTGTTATCTCAACTTCCATTGATTTTCTCCTCGCTCGCTCACTTTGATGGATAAGCAGTCTCACTCTGCGCTACACTCATTCCACTTTTGTGAAAAACAAATCTTAAAGATGAAAAATTACACAACTTATGAATTACATTACACAAAACGCGACCTTACAAAAGAAAGCGTTATACATTTCTCTCTAATTTTTTAAATTTCTTTTCCTAATTGCGTTTTGTTCTTCGCTAAGAGAAACTCTTTTACTTCTAACTCACCGGATGTTTGTGGAAGGAAAAGATGTAAAAGTTAATTTAATATTAATGTTACTTTAACTCTCCGAAGCTCATAAACTGTCAGATGAAGAAATACCTGAAACAAAAGGAAATTGTGTTAATTAGATATTTAATTGTAAGTTAAAACTTACATCCCGCACAGTACGCCGTGGCTCTGTAAGAATTTAGTTTGGCAGACCCCGAAGGCATTCATCAGTCGCAATGATTGACGGAAAAAAGTAGTTTTGGGTGGTATCTTGGTCGCGGTTGCGGTCGTGAATATAGATATATTAACTTTTACAGAAACTCGTGAATAATCTACCCAGATCTCAGCTCCAAAGCCAACCATGATAAATAAATATTCGGGGACAAATCACACATGGTCATCTGGCCCCAAAGTAGGATTCCCTGTGTTATGGGAACCAGTTTACTTATATACGTTTAAATACATACATATTAAGACATAGATAGATAGATATACATAGATATATTTAACACCCAGACACAGAGCAAACAAATCTGCTCATCACACAAATGTTTGCCCTGGGTGGGGATCGAACCCACAACCCTTGGATCAGTAGTCAAGAGCACTAACCACTGAGCCACCGAGTCAGTCATGATGGCATTTGTTAGTTTCGTATTAGTGCCACATTCACAGAGGCATAAGGAGGGTCGAGTTTCCATACAAACGTTGTTCCGCTTTAATACAAAAACTACATGCCGGATTGAATCCAAACTTTGCGAATAAATTATTTAGACACATATTGAATAAAATGGAAAAAAATATAACACGGAAAAAATAAAAACAGTCTTCTTTTTATTCACAATTGGTAAGCCCTTGGCATCATCTGACCTGATGGTAAGTAAAGATGATGCCAAAGATGGAAGCGGGCTTACCAAGATTCCCCAACGCACGAAGATTTAAACTTTCAGTACAAAACTAATTTAAGCCTTCATTGAGTTATGTTTAAATTTACTACGATGAAAATTAATAACAAACATCGATATGTGTCTACTCAATATTTTTGCAAAGTTTGGATTCAATCCGGCATGTAGTTTTTGTATTGAAGCGGAACTTCGTTAGTATAGAAACTCGAACTACTCGGTCCCCTAAATGTAATGACTATCTAAAAATAATTAGATACAAGATTATATTTCAGTGTATTATTAATTCAATTTCATGACCGACACGAATTATCGGCCGGCCATAATCGGGCTGTCATTCACGTGTCATTATCGGGACCCCATAAAACAGGCTAGCAAGTATTTCCTACGAATCTATTGAAAACATTACACGATCCTAAGAGCTTGATTTCACCTCCATAGCGCATTATCAGATCAACTTCAAAACACCAAAATAATCTATTGCAACCGGGAATACGGATTCTCACCAAATTTCAGCCTAATTGGATCCCTGAAAGTCGCTCCTAAATCGATTGCAAAATTTAACAAATAATAATTATGTAAATTTAAAAGCTTCAATACCCCTTTTTTCACCATCTTCATCCTATTAATTAAGACCATTCCAATGAGCCCAAACGATAGTTTTACTGCAAGTTGGTAAGGAGTTTGGAGTATCCTGCAGATTCCTGGTGATGCTGCAGCATCGGGTGAAGGTTACCATGTATTGTTATCGGTCCTCAATACGTGTGGTTTACAAACCTGATTCCGACGTCTATTCATTCGTTCATCTCGGAAAGTAGGAGTCAGGGTAATGGACTCCTTTTTGAAGTGAATAGATACGCCTGCATTTTAGAGGCATTAAACCTAACAAGATTGGCATCGCCCCAGTTAGAGGCGGGTTGTTCCTTTCCCTCTAATATGGTTGATGGGAGCGATGGCTACTATTATACTCGTGACCGGATGCTGTCCGTGTGAACTGGCCTACTCTTGTCAAAGGCATTAATGACATTCGGTTTGTAAACCACAACCACGTCTTGAAGTTGGTGAAAATCACGTTACACAGGTACATATAGTCATCATCATATCAGCCAAAAAACATCCACTGCTAGACAAGGGCCTCCCCGAAGGATTTCCACGAAGACTGGTTCTGCGATGACTGAATCCAGCGGGTCTACCAGGGTGTCGGTTTAGCGAGTGGGAGGCCTTCCTACACTGTCTTCCGGTGCGCGGTAGCCACTCGAAAACTTTACTACCCCAAAGGCCACCTGATCTATGAGCTATGCATTGCCCACTGCCATTGAAGGTTAGCTTGTGATATAGGTAGGACTTTGGTTGACCTTATGAGGCCCATAGTAAGCGTAAGATACAAATAGGTATATAGATAAATACTACAGGTGAAGCTAATAAAAAAGAGTTAAAAACAAGCTAACTACACTCGAGAGCGATGAATCCGGGTCACTTAAAGAATCCTAAAAATCTCGGATACTAAGAAGGCTAGCTTCATGAAATAAATTGTGTTTAATAGACACTTTAATACCCCTTAAATGAAAGTAATAAAATTTACGAGTCACTACATTTAAAAAAAAAACTGCTGATCTCGCCTTAAAACAAAAATAGGAAACATGACATTTTTGAACAACATTACGATTTACTTGAATTTTAATACTTCGTAGTGCCTCCTCGTGCTTCCATCACTGTGTTTACGCGGTTTGGCATGCTGTATACCAAGTTCCTTATACGATTTTGGGGAATAGTCTCCCATTCCTCTGTAAGAGCAATTTTGAGCTCACGAAGCGTGATTGGGGGAGGGCTTCTTTGTTTTACGCATCTCCCTAGCTCGTCCCAAGCATGCTCGATCGGGTTGATATCCGGGCTGCGTGCTGGCCACTCCATACTTTAACCGCCTCCGTGGCGTAATCGTTAGTCCATTCGCTTCACACCTGGAGGTCGCGGGTTCGATTCCCGGTGGGGTCAAGATGTGAGACTCGGTTTAGTTGGTGGTAGTGCATTTTCTAAGCCCGCCTGACTAGCTACCACCATCTTATCTAAGTCTTGCAGCCAATGTACATACATTTTACCAATTTATATGTTCCGGCTTGAAGATAAAACAGCCAGTACCCCATTGCGTTGGGGAATCTTAGTAAGCCAGCTTTCATCTTATGCATCATCGTCACTTACCATCAGGTGAGATGATGCCAAGGGCTTACCAAATGTTAAAAAAAAACATCATTTGACTGAATTTTATTGAAAGTTGACTATAGGTAGTAACTATTTTACTAATCTGTGCTGTGGGTTTCTTTGGTTGTTCAATATGATGAGTAGAATCTGTGCTGTGGGTTTCTTTGGTTGTTTAATATGATGAGTAGAATCCGTGCTGTGGGTTTCTTTGGTTGTTCAATATGATGAGTAGAATCTGTGCTGTGGGTTTCTTTGGTTGTTCAAGATGATGAGTAGAATCTTAGTAAAACAAAGGTTCCTTACTTTTTTTCAAAACAATTTTTTTTCACATCTTTACCTGCTGGAGTATCAAACAAATATTGAGACCGAATTTTTCGCAGTGTAAACCAAACCAAACCAAATATTTCTTATATCTCCGATCGGCGTTGTATGGAGGTAACACGGACTCCCACTGAGATTGATGAGGGAGGGAATATTTTGAATTCCTCGGTTACAGAAGCCCAGATATTTGTTCGACGGGCGGGAAGGTTTTAGCATATTATGCACCTAAGTATACCGTGTGTAATGATGTATGCTAGTTAATAAGTTTTTTCATTTTTGTATATTTGGTGTGCAATAAAGGATATTTATCTTATCTTTTCTTATGTGCCCGGCCGAAGACCTTTTTTTTTCTCTCGGAACGGAGGAGGGAGGGGGGAAAATCCATTTACGCATGCCAATACAGCCGGCTGTACTGGCACAGATTACTAAATAGTTACTTGTACTGGTTATGTGGGACTCACAGCCCTGCGCCTAAATGCATACATTCACATATATACATAAGGTATATATACATATATAAATATACACAGGCCCAGGACCGCATTACCCACTAACGACCCCCTATAGCTTTGGCAGCGAACCCACCCCCCCACTAGGGAGGAGGGGGGGATTGGTGAAAGGGAGGGGGGGTGCGAAGAACGTAGACCAGCGATGCAGTGTCACCACAGTTGCAGCATATGCTGAGCCTAGGCACAAAGTAGGTAGGTACAGAGAGGCCGCTCAAGTATGTACGAGTCATCATATCAGCTCATATACGTCCCCACCGAGGGGCTCGAGCCTACCCTGAATTAGGGCGATCAGGCCTTAGTCGACCACGCGGGCCCAGTGCGGGTTGGTCGACTTCACACACAACCTGCGAGTTTCTTCGCAGGTGTGTGCAGGTTTCCTCACGATGTTTTCCTTCACCGTTAAAGCAATCGGTAAGTATCTGTACGTAAGTTTTTGAAAAACTCATTGGTACATTGGCCGTCCGGATTTGAACCCGGTACCTCTGGTTAGAAGGACCGAGTCGTTACCGGTTGAGCCACCGACGCTTTTTACCGGATGATGGATGTACGTGTACCGGATGATAACTACCTATTGCTCGTAGGGCTGACAGGTAGCACGGTAGGTACAAAAGTACGTACATACATACAAACAAAACAAGGTTTCAGTAGGTAGGTACGTAGGCAGGTATCGTATCAAGAAAGCAATCGTATTGATTTGATTCAAAATAAAAGTTAAAAAACCAGAACCAGACTACAGAAAAGTATGAATACAAGAGTTTCCCGCCTCAAGTCATTATTTTTCCCTTCATCTGGGGTAAAAGCCGTGAAATTTCCAACGGGATTATAAAGTAGGTGTGTTAGACATACTCGTGTAATAGGGATGACGAATGCTAGTCGTCTGATTAACTTTTTATAATCTGTCAAAAACTACATTTTGTTCGAAAAATGATTGAAATACCTAGGCGTGACGTCATAGTTTTGCAGCGTCTTTTATGTACTCATTTTATGATTTTGATGAATTAAAAATCGAAGACTTGATGGAAAGCAAAACGAGTAAGGTTATCCGAAGTTTAAGTAGGAGTGCAATTTAGTGATCAAGAGTTCATTATTTATTTCTGATGCTGTCGTCATCCCTATTATGGTTTTGAGCTAAGTTTGTCGTTTAGTTATTTATTTATTTATCAAAAATACGTGGCCAGCTTACAGTATACACCAAAGCGCTAACCAAGTCAGTGAACTTACATTATATAAATAGAGTAGGCTTTCATGCAAAATGTTATGTTCTAATAATATATACGCAGTATTGAATTTCAAAGGAAAATTTTCAAGATTTCAAGATGTTTATTCAAAACAGGTGCAAATTACACTCTTTCTGATGTCATGAAATAGCAATACCATATTTGTACAAGTCATTTATAAAAAATAAACAATCATTAATTGATAACGTCAAAATACAATCATTGATATAAAACAAATTATGTCATTAGAACATGAAAATGATATGACACGAGAAGTTATACATTAAAATTATTAAATGTCGTTAATGCCTTTAACAATCGTAGGCCAGTTCACATGGACAGCACTCGGTCACGAGTACAACGCGAGAGTCATCTATCGGTCCCCTCAACCATATTAGAGGGAAAGGAATGATTCGGCTTCTGATGCGTCACCATCCGCACGAACATTTATGCGAGCATGCACCACACATGTCAATGCTAAAATTAATAAATCAAAACTAAGTATATGTTTAAAAAAAAAACTTGACTTGTTATGTCTTTTCAATCCGCGTCAATTCTTACATTACATGGTTGTCATTTTATGATTTTTGCGTTGATAGAAGAAACAATGTCTACCCAAACATTTTGTCATTTAAATATTCGGATGTCTTATACGAGTTTTAACCTTTTTACAAAGAGTTCTTTTAACACAATTTTTTAACTGCTTTTCTGAGAAATTTAAGACATCATCGGGTAATTTGTTATACAGGGCTAAGTAGGTTTTTTTTGTTTAAGTGAAATAATCGTCCAAGATCGTTATGGTGTGCAGTTGAATTTTTAAAAAGTCCATAGACTTTCTTTACAATATGTTAAATTTCAACTGCAAAAATAACTTCGTTTATTAAATATACATTTATTTTTGAAAAGAGTAAGGAACCCTACCTTGGTCAGACACGCACTTGCTACCTTTTATCATCATAATCATAACATAAGACTGATATTGCTCAATAATTCTGAATAATTACGTACCGCTTTTCTGTATTTTGCTTTCTTAAACATTTTTCTCAAAACGCTTTTAGGTAGGTGTGCGATTGTTTTCCAGGACAACGGCAAAGGGTAGCTAACTTTACAAGCTTTGTATTAACTTGCCGTGTTAATTAGTTTTGGGACAAATCTTAGAAGCTAAATTAGAACCTCTTTCCGGTTTCCGATTGAGCTGAAATTTTGTATACAAGTTAGGAACACAATGCGTGGTAAGCTAAGTCTCCCTAAGAGTGCAGCCCAGATATTGGGTATCAAATGAAAGGGTTTGCTAAGAAGAATACGAAATAAATTATAAGTTACTTTCGAATTAAACTTGTACCTAAAAGTTTTTAGGCTTGTTTGAAAATTGTTCTTGAAACACTGTTAGGTGCACTTTTGTTTTGAAAATTATTCTTAAAACACTGTTAGGTGCACTATTGTTTTGAAAATTATTCAAAAACACTGTTAGGTGCACTATTGTTTTGAAAATTATTCAAAAACACTGTTAGGTGCACTATTGTTTTGAAAATTATTATTTTTAACACTGTTAGGTGCTCTATTGTTTAAAAATGATTCTTAAAACACTGTTAGATGCAATATTGTTTTGTAAATTATTATTAAAACACTGTTAGGTGCACTATTATTTTTTAAAATTATTCTAAAAACTCTGTTAGGTATACTGTTGTTTTGAAAATTGTTCTAAAAACACTGTTAGTTGAACTATTGTTTTCCAAGGCAACGGCAAAAGGAAACATATTTTCATCACATGCTTACTTGGGTGATCTTTCCCATATAATTTGCACAGTTTAATTGAGTCTTTCAGCTAGCACTTATCCCGAACTCAATTTGTAAATATTGTCGAACAAATTTCGTTCCCCGAAGAATTGGAATGTGCTCAAAGTATTTACTTTGATTTCTGATTTTATTATCGTTACATTAAGATTCATAAAGAAAGAGCCGCTAGTAGGTACTTCTGAACGGATCCACTGGGACACGAGTTGCTGGTTTTCGTAAGTATTGATTTGGTTTTAATGTGATTTATCTCTAGCATGGAATACTTTTGGCTTGTTTCATAAGTTTTAGGACGTTTCAATCATATCAGCTTATATAAGTACCCTATCGAGGGGCTCGAGCCTACTCTGAATTAGGGCGACCGGGCCCAGTGCGGGTTGGTCGACTTCACACACAACCTTCGAATTTCTTCGCAGGCGTGTGCAGGTTTCCTCACGATCCTTTCCTTCACCGTAAGAGCATCGGACAAACCTACATACGAAATCGAAAGTCGAAAACACATTGGGACGTGGCGGGTATTCGAACCACGACCTCCCGGACAGAGGTAGTGGCCCTAGCCGTTATGCCATCGACGCTTATTATCTTATCACGTTTTCAGACATTCTATTTGATAGGTATACTGTAAACAGGAAACTTCGTTCAATGAAACTAACATGAAACTATTGGAAATTGATTACATACTTACACAAAGTTACAATTTATCCCAGCATTAGTTATATAAGCCTATATCGAGCACACATAGTTTCCTCTTTATATTATTTGTTACTTAATCTGTACTGAACTTAAACGCTCATGTATTTAGTAACAAAACATTTTAAGATATTCTTCCGTTTTCGTTTCTAACGTAAGAGCTGAAACTTCATAAGTATTCGTTCTTACTCATTTCACTCTTTCCCAACGAAGGAGATAATCCAGTGAAGCGAAGCATCGGTTTTAGTGGGTTTTAAGGAAATGCTGTTTGGCATTTGTAAAGAACAGTTTAATTTTAAAACTAATTTAATGTCTATCTGTTTTGATATTCGAATGCCTTGTTCTAAACTCTAAATTTCACAATAATTTGTCACAGATTTATGATTTCCCATTGCATTTCTATAGCACTGTTCATGAATGAATGAATAAACGATTGCCATCTAGCGATAGCAACCGGCGCCAACGGCTTAGCGTGCCTTGCAGAAAATGGAAACGAAACGAAACGAAAATGCAATAGAAAATCATAAATCTGTGACAAATTAATGGGAAATTTAGAGTTTAGAACAAGGCATTCGAACATTAAAACAGACAGACAATAAACTAGATGGCAATCGTTAAGCCGTGTCAGATGCCTCATAGGCGGCTTGAAAACTACACTAACTTTACAACCTTCACCTATATCCGGACTAGGCCCCCATGTGTGGAATATGGTTTACCGAGTTTGGGTCGAGACCTGTGTCCCTGTAGTGGGGACTTTATGGGTTTAACTAAATAACTTACATAATGTTGTTTATCGTGCTCAATAGAATGAATCTGACTAAATCGATCGTCGATATCGTAGAACAGGTGGTCGTTGGGGTAGTGAAGTACCCGATTGGCGACCGCGTACCGAAACACGTAGCGTAAGCGGGACTCTCACTCAGTGGACCGACGACCTGGATGCGGGCAACGCAGGACCGGTTGTTGTGGAAATCCCTGGGGAGACCTTTGTCCAGCAGTGGACGTCGTTTGGCTAATATGATGATATTGATCGACAATCCCTTCGCTTAAATGTGCTTAAAAGAAAATTGTTTAATTAATTTAATGCTATTGCAGCGTTAACTGTGCTAACTGATCGAGCGGAAATTTCACATTATAATTTTAAACAAAAAAAAACCGACTTCAAACGCACTAGTCACCTCGCCACTACGATTTTTGAAGGTTATTATCGATTTCTCGGGATGCCATCATGAGATCCTGGTTGACTTGTCATGATACCATCCTTGGGATATCTCCTTTCCAACAAAAAAGAATCATCGAAATCGGTTCTTAAACGACGAAGTTATCCGCGATTAAAAAAAAACATTAAAAAAAATATATATACGGTCTAATTGAGAAATCTCCTCCTTTTTTTGAAGTCGGTTAAAAAGACGAAAGGAAAACTCCTGGAAAGTGGCTCTTACGTAAGTACACATACGAACGTAACGGGTACATTACATTAGGCGCGTCATATTCCATGACTGATGTAAATGCAAGCTCGTTAGTGCAGTGTTGCCACCAACAGACTATTTACATTTAACATCCAGAGTTGCCAGCACACATGCAAAGAATATTTGTATTTAAATTCAAATATGAATATTCATGATGTTCACGGCAATTTCTAAAATTGCTATCAGCCATGATGTATGGGGGAGCTTTTGATGGGCTGGTTTTTGATTAAAATGGTCTTTAATACTTTCGGGGTGGAGATTAAGTTTCTGTAATTGTACATGTTAAAGGGTTGATTAGCACCTTTTTACCCTTAATGGTACTTAAAGAAAAATTTTACAACATTATTTAACGAAAAAAAAAATTGGTACTGAATAACTACTGCTCGAAAGTTTTTCCAAATTTTCTTCGGGCTAACCTTAGCTTTTGCTAGAAAAATCCCAACAAGGTGGGCGCTGAAAAAACTGTTGTTATTTATAAAATGTTATTAATAATTTTTAGACTCTATTTATGAAACTGAACAACTTTTTCTGTTTTTTTTATTATTATTTTTCATTCACATTTGGTAAGCGCTTGGCATCATCTCACTTGATGGTAAGTGACGATGATGCCGAAGATGGAAGCGGGCTTACCAAGATTCCCCAACGCACGGGGGAACTGGCTATCTTATCTTTATGCCGGAACACATCAATATTAACATTACACATCATAATGAATTAAAAAAAGTCTTATAATTTGGATAATTGGACTGAGCGGTTTGTATGAAAAGTCCAAAATATTTTGCTAAATTTGTATGGGTCCTGTAGGAAAAGTTTGTCACTAGTATGAGTAGATCCTACCTTTAAAGGTCTGCACACTGATAAAAAAACAACCTGTCTTATCACAGAGTAAAATTGCTATTTAGTAAATGCTTATTTACAAACACTAATGTCTGACTGCATGCTTTTAACGATTCATCCAGTATTGCAAAAAAGCTATGCACCTTAAAACCTGTCATTACATTTTAAAATTGTGCCCCTCTTTCTGTATTCAAATAAAATGAGCATTAGCGGATTAAAAACACTATAGACCAGGATTAATAGTCAAATGTCGTGTTGTTAATAAATTTAGGGGGCAGTGTTTTTAATTCTTGCATCTGTCGCACTTGTTGGAATGACTTATTCCACTCCACTCCACGACCCATTTCCCACACACTAAGTCTCACTTAATTTATTATCATCATCATCATCATCAGCTCATACACGTCCCCACCGAGGCGCTCGAGCCTACCCTGAATTAGGGCGATCGATCGGGCCTTAGTTGACAACGCGAGCCAACTGCGACTTTCACCGCACAGTCGTGTGCAGGTTTCCTCACGATGTTTTCCTTCACCGTAAGAGCGTCGAATAAATGTACATATGAAATCTAAATTCGAAATCACATTCACGGACAGGCGGCGGCGGCCCTAGCCGTTACGCCACCGACGCTCTTTTTGATTTACTAAATCTTAATAAATTTTGATGTTCTTTATGAGAAAAAATAAATTAAACTACATTTTCAGATCTTAAGTTTCTCTGTTCTTGCGTTATAAATCCATTCTTACCGTACTTTATTTAGTTTGTACTGCCCATTAATGGAACCAAAAGAAATATTCATTTTTAATTCAAAAAACTGTGAATCAAAGTACCGAAATAGTGTTCTTCAAAAAAAATTGGCGTGGAGCGGAGTGGAATTAACCCTTGGCATCGCATGGGGCAAAAATGGGGTTATTACCCCTTAATAAGGTCAGTAAGGGATGGCCGACCGTGTGGTTGTGCCGTTGCATAATTTTGTAAGCGGCAAGGTATTAGCTGTTAAGCTACAAATTTGATGATGATAATAGCGGTAGGTAGGTGTAATATTAATAAAGGTTTTACCTGAATACCCAAAAATAAGGGTATTTTTTTCGGGCGTATGTACTCGTATATGTCATCGTAAGATTGTAAATTCCATTAGATTATAATCTAACGGTATTTATTAAGCGAGATTGTGAACTGTCGAAAGATTATGAACTTTAACATATTGTTTAAAATTTCACTAGTGACATTGTAAACTTACCAGTGACATTAAAATAACACTAAGCGAAGTGAAAAACACGAAATAAATTAGGTTCGGTCAGGTTTGATTGATTCACTTTAACAGTCGCGAAGAGAGATTCCCCCCCCCCCCTGGTTAGCAGAATGCTTCACAGCAGAAGAAATCGGTTTTATTCGGAGGTACAAGACAAGGCCATGACATTGTGATCCGATTCACAATTTACCGTTATATCATAATATAACTAGTGTGATTGTAACGCGGTTTTGAAAATATCCCGGTGACATATATAATATGTAAGTATGTATATATGTTTCTTTGGCTGAGCCTGTGCCCCAAACGGCTTGATGGCTTGTGGAGTGCGAGGTGTCGTTGCATTCGTCTTGATGCCGCGAGTGACATATAATCACAGATTTGAACAAATATATAAGTCATTGCATATAATACTTTTTGAACATGGTGCCCAAAAATTAGGGATTATTTAAAACCTAATCCCTTTTAGTAAGTTTTTAAATTTTTGGTAAAATTGGTTAATTTATTTACCTTTGGGCGACACAGAAGCACATAGAAGGTTATGTGATCGTCCAAAAAACCGACTACGAGATTTTGACTAAAAAGCACTTAACATCACTTAAAGGCACCAAAAGTGTTCTAGAAAAAATGTGTGTGTGTGTCCTCAATTTACAGAAAAACTATTGGACCACTTTTGATGAAATTTTGTTCATGGATGTTTAAAATTATTAACCTGGGGTACCTTTTTTGGATTTTTAAAATGTTAAGGTACCTCCCATACAAATAAGGTATGTTTTTTCCCCCAAAAATAGCGCTAAGTATGTATTAAATTAAATTAACTTGGTTCTCCTACGGATCTCCTCATTTCTGATTCCATCGCGTAGGGAAACTCTGAGCATATTCTTTTGGCTTTAGTTAAGTTATCATCATCATATCAGCTCATATACGTCCCCACCGAGGGGTTCTAGCCTACCCTGAATTAGGGAGATCGGGCCTTAGTCGACCATGCGAGCCCAGTGCGGGTTGGTCAACTTCACACACAACCTACGAGTTTCTTCGCAGGTGTGTGCAGGTTTCATTAGGTTATAATATAGGTTAAGTTGTAATTATCTAAATTTAGGTATTATACTAGTTACGTATAGTTCATAATATATACCTGCTCTGTCTCTCAGGCGTATTTTGGCTCCGCGGAGGGTAGTTATAAGATTAGGTTACAGGTTAAGCTTTGCCCCATAATGAAATTATATAAAATTTATTAAATAAAATATTTTTTTCTATACCTTGAGTAAGGGACTTTTTGACAAGAGGCCATTTTGAGGGAGGGACATTTTGAGAAAGACTCTTATCTCGCAAGGACGTTTTGCGAACGGGACATTACACGCCAAAAGCACACCCTGTACACTTCATACAACGGGCCAGAAATGACAATTCAAAAAAGGAATGACGGAACAAACAAAATGGCGGCAAAATCCTATAAGTTCGAAAACCAAACTGTAACCAATCTGTATAAATCTGGATGACGAGGGAGTGAGGTCGCAACCTATAGAGCGGCAGGGAGTGTCCATACTGTATGTTAGTACTAATATTTATACTTTACCTAAAGGTAAAAAATAAGAGTCACAAACAAGCGTTTAAGAATCGGTTGTCGATTACCAATAACAACACAAAAGTTTTTTTTACTTTGTATACGGTCTAGATTAAAGTAGAAAAAGCCCTTAAAATAAAAACAGGCTATGACAGATGACGACGGCGCGTCACTTCGCAATCAGGGCGGCTGCCGGAATCCGTCGGCGGAGACATTAATCTCCCCTCGCACTTATTGCGATTTCCGCACAAATAAAATGTCTCGCGGGAAAACCGAACCTTGCTCTAGAATTTCACTTTCGCTGCGTGCAAATCAAAACTGAACATTCCATGTCTGTCTCACATAACTGAACATTTTATGTCTGTCTTACAAAACTGAACATTCCATGTCTGTCGCACAAAACTGAACATTCCATGTCTGTCTCACAAATCGAACATTTCATGTCTGTCTCATGAATTGAACATTCCATGTCTGTCTCACAAATCGCTATTTAGAACCATCACAGTTAAGAGGTAAAGAGTTGCTGTTAACTTATAACTTATCTTATTTTCAAACGACTTCGAAAGGGGTTTACAATTCGACTGTATGTTTTTTTGTATGTTTGTTACGCGATATCTTCGGAGATTGTAAACCGATTCACATATAGGTTATGCCGCCAGGTTGGTCCCATATAAATTTTATTAAAATCGGTAAAGTATTTGTTTAGAAAATTAATAAAAACCAAAAAAAAAAATGCTAAATTGTACTAAGTTGTTGAGATAGAAGTCGGGTTTTTAACGTGTATTTTTAATCTTCATCATATCAACCGAAACGAAAGACGTCCACGGCTGGACAAAGGCCTCCCCAAAGATTTCCATAACAACCGGTCCTACCCTGCCCGCATCCAGTGACTTTCCACGACCTTCACCAGATCTTCGGTCCACCGAATGGGAGGCCTTTCTACGCTACTTCTTCCGGTGCGCGGTCGCCACTCGAGAACTTTACTACCCAAACGCCCGTCTGTTCTACGAGTTATGTGCCAGCCCACTGCTACTTGGGTTTTGCAATTCTGATCAATTTAACGATTGTCGATTTCTCTGGGATGCCATCATCATATCCTGGTTTTCTTATCATGCTACCCATCCTTAGGATATCTCCTTTTCAACAAAAAAGAATCATCAAAATCGGTTCATAAACGACGAAATTATCCGCGAACACACATAAATATATGTATATACGATCGAATTGAGAAACCTCCTCTTTTTTGAAGTAGGTTAAAAACTAGTTTAAGCCTTTACTTTTGTTTAAGTTTATTACGATGAAAAAATAATAATTAACAGATATCGATATATTGACATGTTCACGTGCGAGTAGGAGAGCAACAGTTGACCTCTTTGTTCCCTAGTCCCCTTTGTGTGGTAAGTTTGAAGTCGTGGTCAACTAATTAGGGACGCTACATCACGAAAACTCAAGCGTTTCTAAACCATTTCTAAACGAAGCTACGAAGCTTTTACCGTTGACAACAAGTAAATTGACTAGTATTCTAAATATTTAGTGGTCAGGAAAGGAAATAGCTACTTGCCATCGCTATTTTTTTTAATAAATACGTCACTGCTATTTTCTCATTATTGACTAATATATGGACAACTTAATAGAGACATGTAAAATTTTGACTATAAAAATAAAAATGCTAGGAAATATTAAAATGTTTATAATATAAAAACGTTATTTTACAAAATTTTAACAAAAAAATGAAAAACCGATATTCCAATAACTAGTACGGTTTCCTTTGTTAGTTAAAACCATTTGACATCGGCGTGGCATCGATGCAATCAAATTTATCTTGATCTCATCAGAAAATAGCACATTTTTCCATTGAGCAACAGTCCAATGTCCATACTTCCTTGCAAACGCCAATCTTGCTTGTTTGTGTTCTTTCTTCAGTAACGGAACTTTGCGTGCAACTCTTCCTACAAGTTTTGCCTCCACTAAACGCCTTCTGACGGTCCTTGCTGATACTCCAGCATTCAATTCTGGACCAAAAACTTCGCTCTTGATATGAACAGAACCCTTAAATGGGTCTCTCTTCGTGAGAGCAATCATTCTGCGATCATCTTGTGGGGTTGTTTTTCTTGGTCTCTTCTTTCTAGGTACACTTTCAGTTGTGTTATGCGTTTTGAAATATGCCACGGCATTGTAGACCATGTTTTTGGAACATTCCAAATGATCTGCTATTTTCTTGTACGGCCACCCTCGCTGGTAAAAATTAATAATTACTTTTCGCATTGTTATGTCACAACTCTTCTTTCTACCCATAGTTTTAATTATTTAATGAGTTTACACACACAGTCGCTTTTCAAATTGGTGCCAAAATTAAAAACGCGCAAAAGAAAAGCTATAACATTTTAATTTTTTGAATTTAGAAGGCAAAAACTAAATGTCCCTAATTAGGTGGCCAGATATTTTGTACCATATTTATTGGTTGATGTGTTTTGATAAGGTTGTATACGAGTAGAATATGTATTTATTTATTTTTATTTTATTCTAAACACAAGAATACTATCAATTAATATGTTTACAAAGAACCAAACAATAATATCGAATATAGGTGATAATAAAAGTACTTGAATAATTAATATTTTTTGGTCTTTTAACTGTCCCTAATTAGTTGACCACGACTGTATGTGTTCTCAACAGATTTGCCAAGTTTTGGTTCAATCCAGCAAGTCGTTTTTATATTGAAATAGAACTAAGTTTGTATGGAAACTCGAAGTTTCTGGCGAACCTTAAAAGGTTCAAGCGAACCAGAACAAAACCTCATGTGGTGATTCTCTTTTCGTTTCAAGATTCCTATACGTACGTAACACATATACGGCGTGTAGCTGTTTTCTGTTTGACGAGGAAAAAGGGGTGAGCCGCTGATTGCCGCGGTGGAAAATTACACATCATCACATGCGACTCTAAAAGCCCACCCGCACACGAGTAGGTGCATGCACATTGATGTAAATTTATGTTTAGAGTATTCTCATTACTCGTTTCAAATGTGGTGCACTAAAATAATAAATGATTTTTCAAACACATTTCGTAACCTACAACCGTCTGTCTGTTTGTCGGTATGTCACAGTAAATTAAAGTTTTTGAGTAATAATTTTTGTCAGAGTTACTGTCGCCAACCCCCTACCGGCTAAACGACTACTTCAGTAAAAAACCGGCCAACTGAGAGTCGGACTACACTCCGAGGGTTCTGTACCACCATATTTCTCCACAAAACTACATAGTATAATGACAATGATATCTATTTACATTACAAGCAAAAGACATAAACGCGAGTGACAAAAATATGCTTCTTTTGTCATTTATTCGGTTCGGACTCCTTAGCGCGCGTACGACTCACACTTGGCCGAGTTTTATTATTTGTTGTTTTACTTGAGTATTAGCACTATATTGTCGCACGGCAGGTAGTTAGGTAGGTAGGGCGTAGGGAGTGGGTTCTTAAAAGATGCCGTGCGTGTTCAGATAATTTAATGACGATAAAATATAAGACCTAAAAAGAACATAAGAATTAGAAAATGATACACTTAAATTTAATATACAAATCACAGAACACAAATAAATCTTACCCGAAATGGGTTTTTTAGGAATTACAGCAATTAAATAAATATAAATTAACAATTTGTGATGGTTAGGATGAACGATGATCGTTTTCGGTTTTTTAAATCAAATGTCACATAGTTTGACAGCACATGCGCGGAAAAGAAGAAATAGATGGAATGAATAGAGATCGAATGAAAGAAGATTATATAACTGCGCACCACGCTACAATATACACAACAAGCTTCACGCTTGAATGTATTACCGTTTTTACGATAAAGCTTAATCAAATATACCGCTTTAAACCTATAGAAATCCCTTATTTTTTCACTTGTAGGGGTACATACCTACCTACCACATAGATCGCAGCGTAAGCGCTCGTGGCTCGACTCGGCTTTGTTCGCCAGTCGTCCCGAACCCGCGTCCAGATATAGACTCAACCTAAGAACAACCTACCTATGTAATTCATTCATGTAAAAATAAATCCGGAAATTCGTGAACTGCAAACCTGGTCACTTTTCATTGAACATTCCACGCAACCTTAAACAACAGGTCCCTCGACCACGGACCCCTAACACACTTTTTCAAATTGTTAGTATTTGTTGTTATAACGGCAATAAAAATACACATTATGTGAAAATTTCAACTGTCTACCTATTACTGTTCATGAAATACAGCCCGCGGACAGACGGACAGGCGGACAGGCGGACAGACAGCGGAGGCTCAGTAATAGGGACCCGTTGGGTGTACGGAATCCTAAGAACTGAAAAAATTGCAAAGCTGCAATATGAGCTGATATGATGATACGTAAAGTTTGCATGCTAACATTTGAGCGAGCACCATGTCTTAGACCTAAGATTGTATCCATTTCAGTGGCAAATAAATGATTATCATATCTTACAGATCTTCCATACAAAATGTTTTCAACAGCAAAAATAACTTTTTTTTAAATGTATACTATACTTTTGTATGCTTGCGATAGTAGGTTCTTGGTGGAACACTGAACTGAACATATTTAGTTTTTTTCTTGCACTATTCCACAATTAATGTAAATAAAACAAAATTTGTTTATACTGCAACCGGTTTCGTGATCATCTTCAGGCAGAAGACTCTCAACCCGGAGTCTACTGCCTGAAGATGATCACGAAACCGGTCGCAGTATATACAAATTTTGTTTTATTTACATTAATTGTGGAATAGTGCAAGAAAAAACCTAAATATGTATACTATACTTTTATTTTTCAAAACTATAATCCAAAACTAGGAAATCCTGCTTTACGTGTGGTTCGACACGCACCCATTTGTACACTAAAGACCACAGGTTAGAAACTGCCAGTATAAGATGGCTACGCGACGCTATGCATGATTTAACCTACGCGAGGCCTGTTTATACTGGTAGTGTATAGCTTGACATAGTCTCTGTACCTGGCCGTTAGAACCCAGACTAGCTACGAAGCCTGGATTTTATACAAGTCTTATATTAGCTTGCCATGTTAGTCTGTCTTTTAGTTTGGGACATATCTTGGAAGCTAAATAAGAATCGCTTCCCTGTCTCCGATTGAGCTGAACTTTTGCATACACGTAAAGTATGGAGAACAATGGTTAGCTAAGTGACGTCATTCTAAATCCAACATGGCGGACTCCCAAAGATGACGGACCTGTTATTTTTTATGCACCCTCATGATATGAGTATTAAATGCAAGGGTTTGCTGAAAATACAAATAATTAAAATTCTTTTCAAATAAAAGCTTATGCCTAAAAGTTTTTTAGAAAATTATTGGTTTTTCCTCATCCAGTACCAGTAGCGATGCATATGTGCAGTCACAGACTCGGATGGGTTAATTCAATAATATTATACTAATTTCAAAGCAAAACTAGCCACCGTGTGAGATTATACCAAGGGCTTACAGTTGCGGATTAAAAACAAATCCTTATTTCTTGTTTACGTAAATGTTCCCGTTAATCTATCAACACAAACGACATACCTTTTTTTTTCAAACCCTTTTTAGTAAACCCTTGACAACTTCTCACCTGGTGGTAAGTGACGATGTTGCCGAAGATGAAAGCGGGCTTACCAAGATTCCCCAACGCAATGGGGAACTGGCTATCTTATCTTCATGCCGGAACACACCAATGATACCAACATTGATATTTGGCGGCAAGACTTAGATAAGATGGTGATAGCTAGCCAGGCGGGCTTAGAAAATGCCCTACCACCAACCAAACCGAGTCTTACAATTGACGCCGCCGGGAATCGAACCCGCGACCTCCTGTGTAAAGCCAGCGAACTTTGCCTCTGAGCTACGGAGGCGGTTAAGAAACAGTTTAACTTAAGTTACACTTTGCGATGTAATAGCCAATGATGATAGCCATAACACGTAACTCGGCGCGGGCCAGTCGGGCCACACGTCAAACGCCGCGAAGTTACGCTTGTGCCAAAGCTACCTGTATTTAATGATGATGAAGGTACAATACTCGCATTATTGTGTTCCTATAGGCATGAGTGTGTTGATTTGGTGTAGATTTAAGAGTCTCCAGGAGGCTCGAGTTTCCATACAAACGTAGTTCCGCTTTAATACAAAAACTACATGCCGGATTGAATCCAAACTTTGTTAATATATTGAGTAGATATATATCGATGTTTGTAATTAGTTTTTAAATTAGTTTTGTACTGGAAGTTTGGAACTGTTTTTTTTTTCGTTTTATATTAGTATTGCCGGTCGTCGTGGAGATCCTTGGGGGAGGCCTTTGTCCAGCAGTGGACGATTTGTGGCTGATATGATGATGATGATGATTAGTACATCGAAAACTAATTACAAACATCGATATGTGTCTCCTCAATATACTTGCAAAGTTTGGATTCAATCTGGAATGTAGTTTTTGTATTAGAGCGGAACTACGTTTGTATGGAAGCTCGAGCCTCCTGGCGCCCCTTATGAAAACGAGGTTTAAATAAAATATTTGCTTCCCCGAAAACAAGAACTACATTAAAGTTTTATATGATCCTACTTACAGTGCCCATATACTAGTCGCTAACCGCGTTATTGATGAGTAACATCTTTTTTCTCGCTTATTGGAGTGATTTCATGTCATGGGACGGAAAAGTGTAACATTTTTTAAGTCACAAAGGCTAAGGTACCATGTCCATGCCACCTAATGTGAGGAAGACCTACTATACGAAGGCCCGACCCGTGAGTGTACAACCCGATAATTCATTTGTGGCGTCATCTGCAGTACCCGCCACTAACAAATACGTTGCCACAGCTCAAGACTGAACCATCGATCAAACTATATGGAGAGTTGCATCTTCACCTCGATAGATGGCACCATCATCGCAAGGAGGCTATTAACAAAGCATCTACAATGCACTAACAACATTTCCTTGCTCATAAGCATATATACAAGCACCAATCATACACGGTTGGTCCACGGCCGGACCCCAGGCACACCACCTCGCCTGGCGGAGATATCTCCCTATTGTGCTCGTCATGTAGGAACACAGCCGTTCCCACACATTAATTTCATAAATACTTTGTCACGTGTTACGCATCATATGCGACTACTGTAAGGTTCGCTCGCTTTTTACTGAATAATTTCCCTTCGCCGTCATTACCTGGATGGATTTGACTGCAGTTGCGTTATCTCAACCGTTTTAGTGCTTCGCAAGGTATGATATGCCGTTGGTGCCCGTTACTATTACTAGATGGCAGTCGATAAGCCGTGTCAAAGGCCTTATATAGGCCTTCAACCTTCACCAAACTCCACCAATCGGGACTTGTCTCCGTGTGTAGTGCATAGTAGCCTAACCTTCCCGAGTCTGGGAAGAGATCCATACCCCAGCAGTGGGGACGTTAGGGGCTTGTTAACGAATTCCCCTTCATCTAGTCATCACATCAGCTCATATATACGTCCCCACCGAGGGGCTCGAGCGTACCCTGAATTAGGGCGACCGGGCCTTAGTCGACCACGCGGGCCCAGTGCAGATTGGTCAACTTCACACATAACCTTCGAGTTTCTTCTCAAATGTGTGCAGGTTTCCTCACGATGTTTTCCTTCACCGTAAGAGCGTCGGATAAACATACATATGAGATCGAATTTCGAAAACACATTGGTACGTGGCAGGACTCGAACCACGACCTCCCGGATAGGAGGTAGCGGCCCTTGCCGTTGCGCCACCGACACTTCATCTAGTCACTTTAACCTAAAAGGTATTTTTTGCAATATCTCAGCGCAGCGCACATTCATTTCGTCGTTGATTAATTCCACTGTGTCTTCAGCAGCCATTGTTGTGCAAAAACACGCAGAAATCTCGCGTGTATCTCCCATTCCCGGCACGTTCACAGCCGGCGATTCAAAGTGAAGAATAAGACGTGTAAATAGTAAATAGTACGCCATTAGGGGGGGTTGGCGCGAATTTGCATCACGATTAACGACCTGCCCACCGCCGCCCGCGCAGCCCGCGCGCCACACCGTGGAGTTACGACGCTGTCGCTGTGCAGATGTGTACAACTGTACGGTGTATATGTGTACCAATTATGTTTAAACCAATTTAAACATATATTTTATGGTTTAATTAGTAATAATTTTAAGTATAAAAATAGCAACATTGTACTATGTTAGACTAACGAAATTGTAATATTTTGTTATGACAACTCTAAAACTCTCTTCTGTTCCGTCTTCATGGCGGTCAGTGCGCATATTATAAAGAAATTCAGTTTGTTCCTTTAAATAAACTATTTTCAACATTTAAGCTCATTGTTTGTCTCTAACATGAGTTTGTGGTACATACCTCGGTTTAAGCGAAAGATGCGTTCCGATCAATTTCGCGCTAAGCAAAATACGTGTATAACGAGGTCAATGAAATAACAAGCAAAATAAATTACAAATTTACTTTTATTGCCTATAAGCTTACAAAAAAACGAAATACCTATATATTTTAATTTTTAGAGGAATACTCATCTAACGTTTTTTGAGTAGAATTTTTCTTGCGCTCAAGTAAAATTTTTTCGTAGCATGTAACACCGTTTTCTATGGATTGCCGCAGATGTACAACACGGTTGACGTTACTGTCCGTACTTTCCAACATCTCTAGACCAGAATATATTTTTGAATTTTTTTACTAGCGCGAATTAGCGCGAATTTCAAAAACCGCGTTATAACGAAATCGCGCAAAGTGAGGTCGCGTAAACCGAGGTATTACTGTACTGGTGTGTACAGTGGTACATGTGCATTGTATGGGAGCTGTGTGTGCCTCGTGGCAGTCGTGTAGCGTACCTACAGTACACGCAGTTACATTAACTGAAAGTAATGTTACGACTACACTAGAAAATTCTCATTCAAGAATAGGGAATGTAAATATGAAAATATTGCAGTTTTATCTTGCGTATGGAACAAAACTAGCATTCGAAGTTATTAGAAGAGAGTTGTATGTTATCGTTATTGAACTTAAAATGGATTCCTAAACTGTTTAATAAAATAATACGAAAATGTCGGTTTGTAACCGTTTTTAACTGACTTTAAAAAAGGAGGAGGTTTCTCAATTCGACCGTATTATGTGTGTTCGCGGATAACTTCGTCGTTTATGAACCGATTTAGATGATTCGTTTTTTGTTGGAAAGCAGATATCCCAAGTGTAGTACCATGATAAGGTAACCAGGATCTGATGATGGTATCCCAGAGAAATCGAGATGAATCTTAGTTTCCTGTTTGAAGTCGGTTTTTTTTGTTTAAAATTATAACGTGTGGCGCAAATAAAGCGCGTACAAGTTTATTAAGAAAATGAAATCGGCCAAGTGCGAGTCGGACTCGCGCACGAAGGGTTCCGTACCATTATCTGTTGCCATTATCAATATCGAGCAAAAAACGGCAAAAAGATCACGTTTTTTGTATGGGAGTCCCCCCTAAAAATTTATTTTATTCTGTTTTTAGTATTTTTGTAATAGCGGCAATAGAAAAACATCATCTGTGATAATCACGGTTAATGAAATACAGCCTGGTGACAGACAGATAGACGGACGGACGGACAATGAAGTCTTTGTAAAAGGGTCCCGTTTTTACACTCTGGATACGGAACCCTAAAAAACTTATTCCGACGAACGTGAAAGGTTCCTACTTCTATATTTTTCCCCAATAGTAGTATCATCATATCAGCTCATATACTACCTCACCGAGGGGCTCGAGCGAGCCTACCCTGAATAAGGGCGATCGGGCCTTAGTCGACCACGCGGGCCCAGTGCGGGTTGGTCGACTTCACACACAACCTTCAAATTTCTGCGCAGGCGTGTGCAGGTTTCCTCACGATGTTTTCCTTGATCGTAAGAGCATCGGATAAACGTACATATGAAATCGAAATTTGAAAACACATTGGTACGTGGCAGGATTCGAACCATGACCTCCCGACAGGAGGTAGCAGCCCTGACCATTACGCCACCGACGCGAATAGTAGTATAGCACAGTCTAAATATGTCAAAAACCTAAAAACTTTTAGGTAACAGCTTTTAATATTGCGTTGTCACGCGATATACATACTCGTATGCATGCAAAATTTCAGATCAATCGGACACCGGGAAGTGGGTTAAATTTAACTTGCAAGACTTCATTACAGACACCGGGACAGGTGAAACTAAATAAAAGCTTGTAAAAATCCATACAGTCGTCCAACGGAGACAACTTGACTGTGCAATTGGGTATGCTAAAAAAAAAATGTTTTTTTTTAAAAAAAATTTCTGATGGTTTAGACCTCAAATGCAAGGTCCGTAATTGATATGACAAGTAAGAGTGCACGTTCCGTTCAGTGGTGAAATAAGGTTTTATTGTAAACTCGTGACGTCATAGGGGTCAAATGAAGGTTATTGTCCTTTTCCGATTTTTTTACGCAATCTTTTACTTTTTCGAGTGGAAAATGAAAAAATATGGCTTTAAATAAAAATATCTCGAAATGGTTTTTTTATTTTCATGGCTTATAAAAAATTTAGCATACCCAATTGTGCGGGGGCAAAGAATAAAGACTATTTACTACCTAAAAGAAGGTTAACTCCGCAAAATTATTTGAATGAATGGCGACTCTTGCAACGACACAATAAAGTGCAAATTCAGATCGCACAGCGCTAATTACCTACAGTTATATTCACCTACAAGTTGCCTCTCTTTCTATCGCGTAACTCTTATCTCTTCTGACTACTAAATTTACACCTTGCAACTTGGCGCGGCGGCATAGGTACATTTTTAACATTTCCGTACCTTCAGCGGAGGCCAAGGGCGAGCCGCCACTCAATGCAATCCATTATTGATAAAATAACATTTTATACGTCAATCTTTATAAAAAATAATAAGGCGCGCTCCCACACACAGTTTGGCGCCTTACTGCAGTACAGGATGCGCTGTGGCTCGAGAAATTTACTACCATAACGGCTATCTGTTATACGAGCTATGTACCCCACCCACTGCCACTTAAGTTTAGCGATTCCGAGAGCTATGTCAGTCACTTTGGTTCTCCTCACACTATGGTAGTACGTTATCCAACAGAATATCCCTTAGTATCCAGTTCCCTAGATGTTGCGAGTGGCGTTCCATTACGTGGAGAACATTCAGCTCCCAAAGGTGCACTCTTCGCCAAATTATCTCCATCAGCCGTAATTGCAGTAACATGATCTCGTTTTTAATGACGCGAAGTTATCGCTCCTCGCCGCGCTTAACCTTATAAAGTTGGCACGTTGTGGTACAGTGCTGTGCTCTACATACAGAGTGTTCCGGAGCTGGTCATGGAGAAAAAATTGTTTTTAGCACATCTATTTAAAAAGAGTTGGTTGGTTCTTTGCACACAGGGACAAAAATAGCTCTTTGATACCTAGGGACTAAAAGTGATTTCAGTTTGGAATGTGGATATTGCTAGTAAATGTTCCAATCCCCAAAGAGATCGATCACGAACATTGTATGACCAAGGAACTGGCTGTATCATAAAAAAACAGCGCGTACCAAAAAAAATGTTTATAAGCGAACCATTCTTATTTATTTTATTCTTTAGCATTTTAGCTCTCAGAATTGTTTAAGTTAAGTGACAGTGGACATAGCTCGTAGAACAGATGGTCGCTGGGGCAGTAAAGTTCCCGAGTGGCGACCGCGCACCGGTTATTGTAGCGTAGGCAGGCCTCCCATTCGGTGGACCGATGACCTGGTGAAGGTCGCGGGAAGCCACTGGATGCGGGTAGTGCAGAACCGGTCGTCGTGGAAATCCTTGGGGGAGGCCTATGTCCAGCAATGGACGTCCTTCGGCTGATACGATGATGTTGATTCTTATTCATTAGTTGATTTTCTCATAGAGGATGATAAAATGAGTGTCCACCTCGGGAGCGACACTATTATAAACTCGAGTGACGTACTTAAAGAAACACTCTCGCATTTAAAATTGCTCCATAGGTAAAACAAGGTACTTAAGTTATATTTTTTAAATTAGGATCTCGAGACAACTACACATCTAAAGGTGGTCGACTATTACTCTTAAACTAAGAAACTTTACTTAGACGGTTTTCCTTTTAATTGATTATAATATGTCCTACTTTATACTCGTTTAATTATTTTCAGATGTCTCTGAGCTAAGCCGCGGTCAGATGGACGGACAGACAGACATGGCGAAACTATAAGGGTTCCTTGTTGACTTCGGAACCCTAAAAAAGGAATACGTATGTAATAAAATCATCTCTCGTCTATAATCATTAAAGTTATCATCGGCCATATCGTAACACGTTGAACCAAACGCGTAAACGCCATGAAACACCCAGCGCTTACGACGTTTTACTTACAAGAAAACTACAATCTATGCCGATCTAGCGCTGAATGTTTTAATGCTTTGGTTAGACGACATAACTAATGCAGCTGCAGCAGCGAACTTTAGTTATACCTACTCGCACGCATCGCCTTTCGTTATGTGACGATTTCTACATTCTAAAAAAGGAATTATTAAATTAAAGTTTTCGGAAAAAAAAACGTTTGTCTTTATCCAGGAATTGATCCTGCAAAAAATCATCAACGCTGTGGCCAGGCCCTTGAGAACGAACGGTCGACTATCAATAAGATATCTAGCTTAGACCCGTAACCGAACCCGCGCACTAGAGGCAGTGTTGCCAGTATGCTGCACCGCGGGGCGCGGGCGCGGGCGCTCGCTGGCACTCAGCCAATTTGTCTAATGCCTAGTTATGCCCCATTTAATGTCACATGCCGCTGCTGTGCTGGATCAAGGCTGCACTGTATATAAGGCTTTACATAATGCTCTACTGTATCAATTGCTCGCTTTACAAACGGTATTGTATTATCTTGGGCGTGGATGGAGATATTTTAGCTTATTAAGGCGCAGTGGTACCTAAAAATCCACTTAAACAAGATTTTACAATTCATTTTTGAAGTAGTTTAAAGTAAATTTAAAATCTAGGAAAACATATTGGTATTATTGAGAATAGTTACGAGGGACTATGTCGAATGGAAACACGATTTAATAAAGTTGGCTCGATATAATAATTTCGCAAAGGTACCTCTTTTCGAGCCATTTTATCGTCTATTTTCAGTTTTATTCTTAAAATAAGTAATTTGATAATATGATTTATTTACTAAAATAAAGTTAATAGGTGACTGAAGGGAAAACATCGATTGGATTATTATTTAAGATAAATATGATGGAAATAAAAACGAAAACATCGAAAAAGTGCAAACGGGTGGTTATTTTCTTCCCTCTTTACACGTAAAGAAAAAGACAAAGACAGATTTTTTAAGTGCCACGGGGCCTTAAAGGGAAGAGGGACCTGTTATTCGTCGTTTTTCGCACTGTGAGTCGTATCATTAACAAGCCCAACCCTTGTGAGATAGAATTCATGACTTATTCAATAAATAATTATGATATGCTCAAATTGTTATACTCGTATGTTTCCGCCATTTTGGTAACTTTCTTGTTATTGTTTTTGCGTTGTATGACTTTTCCTAGACGTTAATTATTTTACGTGATACCTTGTATGACACATACGTGAATTATTTGTCAATATTACACATAGAGTCACGTTATTTGCTCATATATATATATATATACCTACCTACGACACACGCTAGTTCTCAGGCAGAGCGCCAATTTCACTAATGTCGGCTCCTAATACAATAATATTATCCCATTATTTGAACTATGGCTCCGCCGCCAAATTACAGCCACTATATGTACAGACTGAACATAGTTTCCTACTGTGTAATTCTTGTCTTATTAAATCAATAAGATTTGTATTTTATAACTGACTCGGTGGCTCTGTGGTTAGTGCTCTTGATTGCTGATCCGAGAGTTGTGGGTTCGATCCCCACCCATGGCAAACATTTGTGTGATAAGCAGATTTGTTTGCTCTGTGTCTGGGTGTTAAATATCTATATATGTATGTATTTAAACGTATATAAGTATTTATATAAGTCTCTAGTTGCCATAACACAGGAAATCCTAGTTTAGGGCCAGATGAACATGTGTGATTTGTCCCAGAATATTTATTATTTATTTAATTTATTTTTACTGATATGGTTGCTTGTAAGTTCTAAATATATTTTGTTGTTAATCGACTTCTAAAAAAATCAAACTTCTAAGTTAACGTTAAAAAAAGATAAAACCGTTAATGCCGCAAAAAATGTATATTTCGACACTCTCAAGGGAATCAAAATTCATAGGGTATTTCCCGTTGACTACGAACTATGAAATTTGGAAAATAATACCATCTTATACTGCAAGTATAGGGAAAAATCTGAAAACTGTACATTTGTATGTAAATTATTAAAAAAAAATCTTTAATTAAAGTACGTAATCCAACATGCAAGGAACGGTGGTCTAAATTTTAAATTGAGTTAACCGTGTCATATTGTGAGGTATTATATGAAAGGCCTTCATTGGCACAAGCTTAAACAGATTTTTAATTATTTTTATGAAAAAAGAAAAAAAAAATTTTTCCTTTTTTGTATACGTATACTTATAATAAATCTAATAATTTTGGTGTATGTAGTACCTAACAGTTTCTTATGTTATGATTTATATTATGTACCAACACATTTGCGCGGAACCCTCGGTGGGCAAGTCCGACTCGCACTTTTCCGGTTTTTTATAACTAATTTAATTAAATAGTCAATTTTGGTGGACTCATATATGTTAAAAGAACCCTCCCCTTTCCTCCAATAACTTCTATCCATCTCGTGAGCGCTTCAACGCAACTGGAGGGTGTGCCCGACGCCACAAATGTGTGTATCACCGACAGTCCAGTAGTTTCGGAGCAAATCGGCTGTGACAGACGGACGGACAGACACACGAGTGATCCTGAAACTTCTGACAAGGGGTTTGCCACTAGCCCTACAACTTTAACTTTTTGACTTTGACTTGGCCCAAGTGTGTGGAGTACTGCCTAACCTTCGCCAGTTTGGGTAAAGACTCGTGCGTGCCCCAGCAGTGGGGACGTTTATGAGTTGTTAACGACGTACAAAAGACATCAACGAGTATCACAAAATGGTTACGAATTAAACAAGCTTAAGTTTTCATAGGTACATCTACACTAATATTACGAGTATAAAGAGGAAAGATTTGATTGATTGTTTGTTTGTGTGTCTTGAATAGGCTCCGAAACTACTGGACCGATTTGAAAAATTCTTTCACCGTTGGGAAGCTACACTATCCGAGGTTGCTATGAGGCTATATTATATTTTCAAAAATTAGGGATCCTTTCTAAAACTTAAAAAATGTAACTCAAGGTGAAAAATCTAACTAAAAATTCCTGCAATATCAAAAGTAATGCAGTGTAGTGGTAGTGGCAGTAGTAGTGTACTGGTAGTGGTAGTGTATTGGTAGTGTAGTGGTAGTATAGTGGTAGTGTAGTGGTAGTGTAGTAGTAGTGTAGTGGTAGTGTAGCAGTAGCGGTAGTGTAGTGAAGTGTACTGTAGTGTAGTGTGAGGCAGTATGAAGTTCGCCGGGACAGCTATATTTTATAATTAGCTAGCTTTTAGCTAAAATACGATTAACATAAAACAACGACGTCCATAAAATAATATTATTAGCGTCAACAATGTCCGATTCACTAAAGATTTCACTTTATCAGCTTGTTCCCAGTTTAATTAATGCACAAAAGCAAAAGTATAGCGCACACAAAGTGTTGCCAGCGCTAATCACATGGACAAACAAAGGCTTCATGCTCACGGGGGTTCAGATAATTGCATCACATGTGCATGGAGGCTAAAAATGAAGAAAACAGACGTGCTGCAGAGGCGGACGAGGCGCGGGTTATCGAATTAGCGCGATGAGCGCAGAGCAGCGTTCGTTCTGGTTGAAGTGTTCGTTTAGAATGAAACTTCATTAAAATGATGGTTGGTTTTAACCGCCTCCGTGGCGTAATGGTTAGTCCATTCGCTTCACACCAGGAGGTCGCGGGTTCGATTCCCGGCGGGGTCAACTTATAACTCGGTTTGATTGGTGGTAGGGCATTTTCTAAGCCCGCCTGGCTCGCTACCACCATCTTATCTAAGTCTTGTCGCCAAACATCAGTGTTAACAACATAACACGGCTTAAAGATAAGATAGCCAGTTCTCCATTGCGTTGGGGAATCATGGTAAGCCCGCTTTCATCTTCGGCATTGTCGTCACTTACTATCAGGTGAGATGATGCCAAGGGCTTACTAATAGTGAATAAAAAAAAATATGGTTGGTAAAAGTGGTCCAAGAACCGCCATGTACAGGTGCAGCATAAAGGTGTGGCGATACTAAAAGGTGGGCTATTACTCGCCAAATTGAACAACTTTCTCCAAATTCAAATTTCAATTTTTTTTGACTACTTTTTCAAACTGGGCCGATCAGCTGATCATGTATTGTAAAAGAACTCTGCCCTTCCCTCCATTAAAACAAAAAGTTGTAGAGAACAAAAGTTGTTGAGTTTGATAAGTAAAAGCCCCAACTTAAAGTTTCACCACACCTTTGTGTTACACCCTGTATATGTTCTGTATATGTGTAGTGTAGTATATCAAAAGTAAGAACACATCAGTTTAATGCAAACTGGTGATGGTATCATCAAACTCTAGTCCGGGAGAGTTGGTTGATACATCTGCTGTCAAAACTTGCCACTTAGTCGACCACGTGGGCCCAGTGCGGGTTGGTCGACTTCACACACAACCTGCGAGTTTCTCCGCAGGCGTGTGCGTGCAGGTTTCCTCACGATGTTTTTCTTCACCGTAAGAGCGTCGGTTTAACGTACATAATATGATATCTAAATTCGGAATCACATTGGTACGTGGCAGGATTCGAACCACGACCTCCCAGACAGGAGGCGGCGGCCCTAGCCGTTACGCCACCGACGTTCAAAAACATGTGAAGTGTATCAAATGAAATAATTAAATACTGATGATGGGTGGGACCTGATGGTTGTTGGGAGTAAGGTTCTCGAGTGGCGACCGCGCACCGGAATACGTAGCATATAGCAGCCTACAGTAGCATAGACCTAAGACCTGGTGAAGGACCGGTCGTCGCGGAAATTTTTGGGGGAGGGCCTTGGTCCAGCAGTGGACGTCTTTCAGCTAATATGATGATGAGTGGGACCCTCTTCAGCCTGTAGCCACTGAAGTGCTGTTATTTTTAGAAACACTACTTGGATCAGGCAGCGTATTGATTCTATCTGTATGCCAAATTTTAACCCGATTCGTCCAGTGGTTTGAGGTGTGCGTTGATAGACAGTCAGACAGTCATGGTTATTAAGATGATAATGTGTAGTTTATCTCTGTATGATTTGAGCTAGTGCAGGATAGTCGGTTAGTTGTAGGTACTATAATAAATAAAAGGTAATAAGTAGGTATAAAACCGCATACAAAATAAACCGAAATATATTTATTTATGTCTTTCTGCCGAATATCAATGTTGATTAACAGAATTGATGTGTTCTGGTTTGAAAATAAGATAGCCAGTTCTTCATTGCGTTGGGAAAAGTGACGACGATGCCGCAGATGGAAGCGGGCTTGCCAAGATTCCCCAACGCAATGGGGATCTGGTTATCTTATCTAAATTAAGTATGGATTTTTGACTATTATAATTGTTTTCTTGTATATCATGCTATATGACTGTAATTGTGTTTTATTTAATTTAGTTTTTCTTTATTTTGTATTTTATTTTTAACCGACTTCAAAAAAAGGAGGAGGTTTCTCAATTCGACTGTGTATATTTTTTTTATTTTTTTTATGTGTGCTCGCGGATAACTGTGTCATTTATGAATCGATTTTGTGGGTTCTATTTTTTTTGGAAAGGAGATATCCCAAGGATAGTACCATGATAAGGAAACAAGGATCTGATGATGGCATCCCAGAGAAATCGAGGGAAACCTTAGTTTCCAGTTCCAAGTTGGTTTTTTTTGTTCAAAATTATATTTTTATCTGTACATATTATAATTTCATAATTTTAAACACAGTGTTACATTGTTTCTGAATAAACGAACTGAACTGAACATTGCATACTTGTTTATTTCGTACATCCTTTGGGAGAGGAAGTAATAGACGATATTAATATATTCCAATGAGTAGATTAATGAATGCACTAAACTACGTGTTCAATGAATAGCCACGCGATAGTGTGGTGCTTGCGGAACTGAGACATGGTCGCTTACTATGGGCCTCATAAGAAGGCTCAAGGTCACCCAAACGGCAATGGAGCGTGCTATGCTCGGAGTTACTCTGCGTGATCGAATCAGAAACGAAGAGTTCCGCAGGAGAACCAAAGTAACCGACATAGCTCACAGAATCGCTAAACTGAAGTGGCAGTGGGCAGGGCACATAGTTCGTACAACAGATGACCGATGGGGCAGTAAAGGAAACGTAGCGTAGTAAAGAAAACTTAGCGTAGGCAGGCCTCCCACGCGGTGGACCGACGACCTGGTGAAGATCGCGGGAAGCCGATGGATGCGGGCAGCGCAGGACCGGTCGTCGTGGAAATCCTTGAGGCAGGCCTTTGTCCAGCAGTGGACGATTTTTAAATTCAATTTCATTTTTTTTTATTCAAATTAATTTATTTGTGATCATAAGTAAATGTATAGGTGTTCAACTAAATCAATGTGCTTTATGACCTGTCCTTTAGGACGTACAAAACTAGAATTAAAAAACCCAGATAAATCATGAAAAGGCACACAATACATTTCAGAAAACAATATAAAGTAATGTCAAAATAAATTCTTATGTCGTAGTAAACCTAACCTAAAATTTAAAATATTATATCAATGGATTTATCAAAGTAATATAGTAAAACAGTATGTCAATGTATGTCACAAACATGTCAAATGGATTTGTCGTTTAAAAATTCAGTTTTTGTACAGTACGCTTTTTCTGTCAAAAAATCAATTGTCGTTTAAAACTATTCATGTTTGAACGAATTTTTTTTATTTTATTTCGGCTGATATGATGAGTGCGGTGACTGCCAGTGTAAGTATTAAGTTTATGTCGGGTTTAGTTAATCATGTATGACAAGAAACACACTTTTCATTTACACCCTGTATATATAGGTATGATTCAAACAACAAAACCTACAAAGCCGTTTCACTAAAAGCTTCAGCAATTTTTTAAGAATATGACAAAATGGCACGAAGCTATGACCGGATGTCTCTTAAGGCGACGTCACGCTGTTAAAGGTGACGTCGACTCATTTCGCTCACTTATAAAAGGCTTCGTAATAAAGACCCTTTCACCTTTATGTATTGAAGCGTATTATATCGCCTTTAAGGATTGCAAAAGTACAATGCAATGTTTGGAAAGTAGTGAAGTTGTGCTTGAAAGTTTACCGTTCAGTTTAGTTCGAGTAAGTACTTATAAAATGTGTTTTAATCGCATAGGAATTACCATGTATCATACGACGTTTTTCAATACAGTTGTGAGAAAACAGGTAAAATATAAAACCGGCCAAGTACGAGTCAGAACCGCACACATAGAGGGTTCCGTACCATTATACTAGATGGCGCTAGTAGAAAGGGTTCCGTATCATCATACTAGATGTCGCTAGTTTCTTCATGTTCAATTTAAAAAAAAGATTTATTTTCTAACTTTTTCTATTTGTTTGTATCTTTTGTTATAGCGGCAATAGGAATAAATCATCTGGGAAAATTTCAACTGTCTAGCTATCACGCTTCATGAAATACAGCCTGGAGACAGATGGACAGACAGACTGACGGACGGGCAGCGAAGTCTTAGTAATAGTTTTTACCCTTTGGGCACGCATCCCCAATAAAAAAGAACATAACAGAAAAAACAAAACACATGTTTACATACCTATCAAGGTTTTGGCAAACATCATTTAACGCGACTTGTGACTCGTTTTAAATGTCAGGCGGAGTAATCTCACTTTGTTTTTAACTAATTATTATTTTTTCATATTCACATATAAAAAAACTAAATTCAGTTTTACAAAAAATGTGCCTTTATTTAAGCTAGGCACACATACGCATTCGTAATTTTTATTTTTAATATTACCATAAATACATTACGAAAATGCTTTATAATAGTGTGGGAAAAAATTAACTATTTCTTGGTGTAACCTATGCGCTTCATGCGTCATCAATCTATCTCCTTCTAACAAATGCCACCGTCGTAATTATTCTTCTTCCTTCACAGAGATATAACTAAAAGAGAATCTTACCAACTCTCCGAGGATTAACCTATCTTTAAGTCTCTTATCAAAAGTCTCAA
The DNA here is from genome assembly GCA_947284805.1 of Coleophora flavipennella. Taxonomy (NCBI): domain Eukaryota; kingdom Metazoa; phylum Arthropoda; class Insecta; order Lepidoptera; family Coleophoridae; genus Coleophora; species Coleophora flavipennella. Next base: position 1,292,577 of record OX369289.1, on the reverse strand, counting down.
AGAAGATTGTGTATCTTTGGTTATTATACTTTTTGTTTGCTAGAAAGAAACCGCCTCCGTAGCTCAGAGGCAAAGTTCTCTGGCTTTACACAGGAGGTCGTGGGTTCGATTCCCGGCGGGGTCAATTGTAAGACTCGGTTTGGTTGGTGGTAGGACATTTTCTAAGCCCGCCTGGCTAGCTACCACCATCTTATCTAAGTCTTGCCGCCAAATTTCAATGTTGATACCATTGGTGTGTTCCGGCATGAAGATAAGATAGCCAGTTCCCCATTGCGTTGGAGAATCTTGGTAAGCCCGTTTCTATCTTCGGCAACATCGTCACTTACCACCAGGTGAGATGTTGTCAAGGGTTTACCAATTGTGAATAAAAAAAAATGTTTTGTTCCTTTACGCTAGAAATAAATAATAAATGGCAAAGTAAAAAGCACGAGCGCGGGAAAACCAATTTTGAGCACAGTAAACTGAGATATGAAGTACCCCTTTCGAACAACTGTATTGAAAAATAATTTATAGTGCATATAATGGATGAAAAGATTTTCAGCCATCTAAAATCGTTACACAGTTTGATATATATTACTCAATGGGAAACTAAAAAACTTTCCCTTAATTAATCGATTAAGTTAAGAGTTGTTCAGATCCCGAGTGGATTCAACATTTTCCGAGATTAAAATAAATTTATTATTACAATTTATGCAGATTACCAACAATGTTATTGCTCACTAGCTATCGGAGCCGGATCCGGCTGTTTTTTAACGCGTATCGTTAAGGGGATCTGTCGAATTATGCCCATGAATATGGATCACACTGTCTAGTGCCGCGGGGCTGGCGGCGTGGCTTCTGTATCGGCTGCTATGATAAGCAAGGATATACGGAATATTGAATGAATTGTGCGACATTTCACCGACTGTGACCTAACGAAAGCTTTCGACGTTATCGAAAATAAATTGCAGCTAGAGAAATTGACACGTAATGGTATAAGAAATAATGCTCACCAACTTCTTAAATCATTTTTATCGGACCGTAAGCAAATAGTTGAAGTGTTAGTAAATGGTCGCAAACATAGGTCTCAACCAGTTGTAGTGTAAATGTAGGAATACCGCAGGGATCGGTCTTAGGGACGTTAGTACTAATATATATACTTTGGCTAGGGAATACTATGTTTTTAACGTTCATTAATGACCTACCCTCTCACATAACCGAAGGACTTATCGTGCTGTTCGCTGACGATACCACAGTTATAGTGTGCGCAAAAACATACGAACATTTTAACACTAAAATAAAGAACATATGTGAAACGTTACAACACTGGTTTACATGCAATGGACTTATTCTAAATATGACCAAGTCTAAGATAAATAAGTCTATTCACAGACTAAAGGGTCCCCAGACCCCTATGTTTAAATTGTCCGATGCCGCTGGTCAATAGTTATAGGTTCCTTTGCCTCTGTCTTGATCAAAACCTCAACTGGAAAATTCATATCGACCAATATGCGAAAAACTGAGCGGAGCTGGTTTCAATAGACGTGCTGCATGAAACATATTTTGCCTATTTTTTTCATTCGATGTTCGCTTAAGGTATTATACTTTGGGGAAACTCCATAGACGCTAATCGAGTTTTCGTTTACCAAAAAAAATGTTTTTTTTTTTTTTTTTTTTTTTTTTTTTTTATTAAAAATTTGAGTACGTTTGGCTGCACCTCACCTGATGGTAAGTGCCGATGCAGCCGAGGATGTGACACGCAAGCTCAAATAGTGCCTATTCACTCTCGACTTGAAGATTCCTAAATTGTACGAATCGGGGAATACAGACGCCGGAAGGGAATTCCACTCCTTGGCCGTTCGCATGATGAACGAAGACGCAAAACGCTTCGTGCGTAAAGGTGGAACATTGACGACAAAGGGATGGAACCGCCCTCCGCGCCTGGTCGTCCGATGATGAAATGGAGAGGGGGGAATGAGGTTGTGAAGCTCCAGGGCACACTCTCCGAAATGAATCCTGTAGAACACCGATAAACAGGCGACTTTGCGGCGATGCTCGAGGCTTTGGAGCGTGTTTGATACAAGTTCCTCGTCGCCTATGAGTCTCCTAGCGCGTCGGTCGATAGAATCCAAGGCATCTAGCTGGTAACGAGCCGATCCGTCCCATAAGTGAGAGCAGTACTCCATACATGACCGAACTTGAGCTTGGTATAATATTAGAAGTTAACTGGTACTAATAATACTTATTTGAAGTGATCTTGTACGTGAGGCAAAATATATCCGGATGAAATGAACCGGTATCTATTCTTCTTTCTATCAATGCCACAATTATATGTTTGCTGTGTTCCTATCCTTCAAAGTAAAAAAAAATCCTTAAAGCCCTGCGAATCTAGTTTTCGCAACCAAAATATCCATGATATTGTGGCAAAATGGCCGCCCGTCTAAAGGACCGCTCACACGTAGCGTCGCTTACACAATGGCCAGATAACCGCAGTGTTGAATGTTTTTGCTTGTATGGTACGAGGTACGTAATCTTATTGTTCGTATACATTTCACGTATGTATGTACGGCATAAAAAACCACAACCATCAAAAAATGGTTTTACAAAAAACCGCCCAGCTAACGCGCGTACGTACAAACGCCTATTTGTACCATAATCGGAATAGTCCATGGCGACATTTGTAGCCAGTACAAATTTCGATGAACAATCGGTAGAATGACGAAAACAAATGAAACGATTTAGCGGCAATTGCTGTATTTTGGTATGAAATCATTTTTTTTTCTATAGTTTATTATATAATATTTTGTATTGAGACATATTTTTTATTTCACATTTAAATCATAGTCGTATTTACCGCAATTTTCCAAAAAAAGGCCAGTTGGCCGTTAAGATTTACCTTTGTTTTTTATCAAAAGCTATGCACAGATATTTTTAATGTTAAATACTATTAGTGTGAGCATACTTTCACAATCATTTTCGTATATAATTATGTAGAAAACGACTCCTTACGGCATTTTTATCACACTCACAACACCAAACACCTTACACGTGAAGAGCACTAGACGCGAACTGAACTTTGATCTTCATTTACTCGTAAGTTACTGCTCCTAGGGTGTCCCTTTCTACTCGTCTTTGAAGCGCGTTTAATGTATAAGTAAAATCGCAAAGGTTAGAGTTGATATTCAATTGTACCATCGATATTTTCAGCAAAAACCCGCTCCTCGCGCAGTACCCCACTGCTGGCTACAATTGTTGCCAGTCGCGTTTGACGTAACCTCACGCTTGGCAACAACTGTAGCTATTGACGTAACAGTGGTTAAAAGGCCAAAACATATTATTTTCCACTTTTTAAAGGTTTTTTTAGTTGGGTTTTTTTATCAATAATTGGCAGGCTCTTGGCATCTTTTCAACTGAAGATGATGCCGAAGATGGTAGCAAGCTTACCAAGATTCCCCAACGCAATGGTAATCTGGCTGTCTTACCTTCAAGCCAGAACACATCAGTGCTGTTAAACATTGATATTTGGGGGTAATACTTGGATAAGATGGTGGTAGGTAGCCAGGCAGGATTAGAAATTGCCCTTCCACCAACCAAACCGAGTCTTACAAAGTTAGACTCCGGTGGGAATCGAACCCGTGACCTGATTTAAAGCTAATAGATTTAAGCAATGCGTCACGAAGGTGGTTATTCGGTTAGTCGGTTGAAAAGTATAGTATTCTGGTGTCCGAGCCTAATATTATGGGTGAAGCTAAGTCAGCTCGTCTTCGCGGGCTGGGCCACCTAGAGAGGATGGAAGATGACCGTGCTGCAAAGAGAGCGTACAAGGGACGACCAGCCGGGAAACGACCTGTTGGAGGCCCCAGGTGCCGCTGGTATGATGAAGTGCAAGAAGACCTGAACACCTGTCCAAAGAGCTGGTTGGCACGGAAAGGTGCAGGGCAGAAGAAAGTGACGTGATGTGGTGTCAGAGGCCAATATACTATTTAGGTCGCTACGCTAGCCAAGTAAGTAATTCTACATGTAAGGTGAAATTGTAATTTTAACGAAAATTTTATTTTTCCGCATACAGCTTCCTATTATCTGTTGAAATACCTCTATCTATGCCACTTCGTCGCTTGTTCTCTTAACTACGCGTTTAGATACTATCGGCCGCGATACGGCGGCGAACTGGGGCTGAATCCTCAATCCCCGACACCCACCGATCCCCTCCGATCCCCTCCGATCCCCGTATCACCAGCTATCATCCCGCCGGCACCGGCACCGTGCTAAGCACAGCTTTATCTACGCGGCTCAATGACGCAACGTACTTATCAAGAATTATGCAACTCAGAATAGGTACAAAGATAATATCGAATAATTATTAATTGAAAATGCTAAACACGTTAAAAAACCAACTTCCATCGCAACAACTTAGTACATTTTTGCATTATTATTATTCTTGTTTTTTGTTGATTTTCTAATAAAGTACTACACCGATTTTGATAAAATTTATATGAAACTACACGGGAAGCACTAGCTTTCAAATAAAAAAAGAATCATAAAAATCGGTTCACCCAGTCAAAAGTTCTGAGGTAACACACATAAAACTCCTCCTTTTTGGAAGTCGGTTGAAAAATAACAATAATCCATTTTATTAGAGTAGGACAAAACACATCAGATTCGTATCTCAATTACATTTACTCGTATCTGTGTACTTTGAGCCCTGCATGAAGTCTTTAACCATTCTTTCGTCATACAATTTGGCACCGGATCGCAAAAACAAGAAAAAACCGGCCAAGTGCGAGTCGGACTCGCTCTCCGAGGGTTCCGTACCGCCGCACCTCTCCACACAACTATGACAATGATACCTATTCACATTACAAACAAAACATATCGACGCGAGCAACAGAAACATTCTTGGAGGAACTCCTTTAATTTTTTCTTTTTTTTACATTTTGTTGTTATAGCGGCAAATGGTAAAACACTCTCTGAAAATTTCAACTGTCTACCTATTATAGTTCAAGTAACACAGCCCGCTGACAGACAGGCAGACAGACAGACAGCGGAGGCTTAGGAACCCTAAAAACTTTATGGATTAAACCTAAACCTTTTAATTTAAGCGGTACGTACAAAAAAAGTGATGGAAACACATACAAACACTAGTAACAAAAATTTGCGTATCGCTGCCGCATCTAAGCATATCCGCGAACCTTTAAACCCTAGAAATAGGATCAGTCATCGCCCATTCAAGCTAGACCCGTGCTCGTGCAGGCTATCTCATCCCCTCCCCTGGTCCCAGCACAATAAAGGGGGGAGCGAGGTGCCTTGTTAAAATGGGTATCGCGTATCGCTCTGAAGCCTCGGTACGTCGTTTTAGATAATCTAACAATGCGACGTTCACTCCAGTTACCGTTCATTCGATAGTGTTACCGTCAAAGGATCTGTTTGTATAGGGTAAAGGTCTTCCATATGAGACTATAAGGTTAAGTATGTATTTTTCTGATGGAAGATGCAGTAATGATATCGGGTGGAATTGCTTGATATTAGGTTCTGTGTTAAGTACGACTAGGTGGCTTACGAGATAACGAGAAGTGAAGACCACTTTAGTCATTCGATATTCAGTCTTCGCTTAGGTGAGACTGTTCATGGTTAGGTAGGCTACTGGCTACGAGTATACCTATACCAAATAACCTTTCAAGCAAATACATCAATATACAGGGTATAACAAAATTGGTGTAGGTCCCGTTAACTGTTGGTTCTACTCGTCATACTGAACAACTTTCTCCAAAGAAACCTATAGTCAATTCTCAAAAAAAAATTGTGGACCCTCCATACTAAAATGCACAAAATCGGTTGATCATCTGATCGATTTGTATGAAGAGTAAAACATTTTTTTTACGTTTTCAGCAAAGTCGTAGAACAAAAGTTGTTCAGTGTGATGAGTAGAAGCCCCGATTAACGGGACCTACACCAATTATGTTACACCCTGTATATCGTTTATTTGGGTCATCATCATCATCATATCAGCCGAACGACATCCACTTGTGGACAAAGGCCTCCACCAAGGATTTCTATGACGACCGGTCCTGTGCCGCCCGCATCCATCGGCTTCTCGCGATTTTCAGCAGGTCGTCGGTTCACCGCGTGAGAGGCCTGCCTACTTATTTGAGTAATTCCATAGATCTTTATTCCAAAATAAAGGTTAAAAACCTTTTAGAACTTTTTAGTGTCGGATTTCATACGTCAAAAAAATTTACGAGTAAGTTGTTTGCAAAAATGGAATCTCGCTAAAATTGATAAAGATAGAAAGGAGATTTCATTAGCTAACTAGAACAGTAATTAGTTTTTATAGGTTTTATACAAAAATACTGAGTAAACTTTGGATATCGGCAAAGCGCCAAACGGACTACCGTGCGGCGAAATTACTCTCCCCGCGTGAGGGCGCGTACGATATCCCGCTTGAAGGGATAACACGTTAAAAATTGTCTTCAATTGCAAGAACAACCAAATACAATTTTGCTACATTTTTTTTGTTTGCTTGTTTGTTTTTAAACTCTTTATTGTACAACAAAATATATAATTATTGATACTAATAGCATTAATATGCACAAAGGCGGACGTATCCTAAACAGGGATCTCTTCCAGCCAACCATTAATTACCGAAAGGCAGTGACTTATTCTGTGCCGAAAGGATTTTCATTATAAGCAAAGAAACAAAATAACTCGTACACATTTTAAAAGAAGTGAAAACAATAATCTAAAGTTATAAACAGATGTTATATTACAATTAGATACATGTAATAAACATACTTACTTGTTATTTATTGTTCTATTGTTACTTGTGGTTTATGCTTATTTCTTAAATAATATTTTGATATTGGTCGACTAAAGCCCAATCAGTCTGATTTAGGGAAGGCTCGAGCCCCTCGGTGGGGACGTATATGAACTGATGTGATAATGATGTTTTATTTAAATTTATATGTGACCAACCTGGAGGCATGACCTATCAAATAAAAAAAAGAATTATCGAAATGGAATTATTTTGTAAAAAGTTGTGCATGGTCATACATAAAAAAATATACGGGTTGACCTGAGAACCTCCTGTTTTTTGCAGAAGGCTCAAAAGAGTGTACTTAATATAAAGTATAATGTATGGTGACGCTTAAAATGCAAAGGATTACTGAAACACATTGGCGAACGCTCCGAGGTGATAAATATCGCGATCCGTATCACATTTTTATTCGAGTATCTGTGGCGTATCTCAGTCGGCCCTTCACGTTCACGTCAATAGTCAGTGTTGCCACATGCAAAGACACATTACACAGTAATGAAAATAAAGGAATGAATTACCAAATATTACAAAATCTGTATTTTTATGAAAGATTACATTTTTTTACAACATATCTCGTAGAACAGATGGCCGTTGGGGCAGTAAAGTTATCGAGTGGCAGCTGCGCACCGGGAGACGTAGTGTAGACAGGCCTCCCACTCCGTGGATCAACGACCTGGTGAAGGCCGCGGGAAGCCGCTGGATGCGGGCAGCGCTAGACCGGTCGTTGTGGAAATCCTTGGGGGAGGCCTTTGATGATGATGACAGTTTTTTTTAACGAAAAAACGAAAATTTACAATATTTATATTAGTAGCATATTCAGTATATTCTTTGGTGAATAAATGACATGAAAATGTAGTGAATTCACTGTATGCTGGATCTTAGGATTCCAAGACATTTTGCGATACGTATCGCGATCCAAAAATATCGCAGACTACACCATCAATGAATATCACCATCCTGGTATGTCATGGATGTGTCATAAAAGAAAACAAATGAAGTATAACTTCATAGAATCTACTTACCAAGTGTGATGGCTTCATTTTGTTGCCAAATGGCACCTAATGCTCGGTAGGCATGGGACTCCATCATAATTTGTGTCTCGCACTCGCAGACCGTAGCGAGATAGAAGCGGAACAGTTAGGGTTTCCAGGGGGTGGAGTTAGTTAGCTATACAGGGTGGTGTACATAACTCTATACCATATATCAACCAAAAATAGCAAAAGGTAAACAAAAGTACTATGGAATTGACATTTAAAACTGTCAATTTTTTTTAACCTATTGTATAGCTTTTATCGCGGGCTTTGAGGGGACCGAATCAAGAAATTTCGTAACGAAAATAAAACCTGACACCCTTAAAAATATATATATTGAGTTCTAAAAAACTTACAGTGCCATCTATCTATCCATCATGAATATGATCATGGCGATGGCGATTGGTGAAAGTGATTGATGATGGCGATTGATGATGATGAACTTTCTTAGTGTTAATTTAATACATAAACATCCCGCACCCCTAGGACTACATGGTACTGGTAAATACTGCATATAAAGGGTTTTTCAATAAGGGCGGGTAGATTTTGAAACGAAATTAAACAAGCTGCGTATGAGCTATCAACAAATTTTTTTATTTATTTAAAAGGCCCATATATGCCATTAAGTATGGAAGATGACATCATTCAAATGCCCGCCTCGGCTTCTCACAGTGGCACGGATGCGAGTGGTCCAATTTTCAATGACTCTTCCGCATAGATCCGCCTGAATTTGAGCGATGGCATGTGTTATGTTCGCCTTCAGGGCATCGATGGATTGTGGTTTATTTGCATAGACCTGCGACTTCAAAAAACCCCACAAGAAAAAGTCTAGCGGGGTTAAATCGCATGACCTTGGTGGCCAATTCACATCACCCCTGCGAGAGATAACCTTAGTCTCAAATCGCTCATGCAGAATGTCAATCGTGGCGTCCGCTGTGTGGCACGTAGCGCCATCCTGCTGGAACCACATGTTGTCTAGGTCCATATGGTTCAATGTGGGCCATAAAAAATTGGTTATCATCGTTCTGTAGCGCTCGCCGTTGACAGTGACCGCCTCACCAACGTCGTTTTCGAAAAAATACGGACCAATGACGCCGCCGGCCCAAAATCCACACCAAACCGTAACTTTTTGAGGATGCATTACCACCTGGTGAACCTCGTGTGGGTTTGTGTCGTCCCATATACGGCAATTTTGTTTGTTAACAAAGCCATTCATCCAAAAATGCGCCTCGTCGCTAAAGATGATTTTTCGCCCGAAATTGGGTTCCTCTTCCAAACGATTCGATGCCCAGGCAGCGAACAAACGACGTTGTCTATGGTCATGAACTTTGAGCTCCTGGGTCAGTTGAATCTTATACGGGTGTAACCCTAAGTCCCGTCGCAAAATTCGCCAAGTTGAAGTTTGCGAAAGGCCGAGTTCTTGTGCACGGCGAGGAATCGACTGCCTCGGGTTCTGCTGTACACTTTGACGGACCGCCGCGATATTCTCGGCTGATCTTGCGTTTCTTGAACGTACAGGTGTGGGTTGATTGATTAACGAACCGGTTGTTTCAAATTTTTCCACCAAACGCTGAAGAGTCGACTGTGAAGGGCCACCACGTCTACCGTAAAATGGGCGCAATGCACGCAACGTTTGCACTAACGAACACTCATTTTGATAATAAAGTTTTATCATTTGTACGCGCTGTTCAATTGTGTAACCTGCCATGATGATTTGGCATAAGCAACTGAATAATAAGCAAAAGATTTGACAATTGTCACCAAAACAAAATGGCCGCCACGGGCCGCCAAAATCTACCCGCGCCAATTGAAAAACCCTTTATAAAAAATAAATAAATAATGATAATTGCATAAGTTGATAAAAAATTCTATGCAATAGCTTTACCGCGGCAGTCCCCGAATGCCACACATCTTTTTAATTCACAATAAGTAAGCCCTTGACAACATCTCACCTGGTGGTAAGTGACGATGTTGCCGAAGATGGAAGCGGGCTTACCAAGATTCCCCAACGCAATGGGGAACTGGCTACCTTATCTTCAAACCGAAACACATCAATGTTGTTAACATTAATTTTTGGCGGCAAGACTTAGATAAGATGGTGGTAGCTAGCCAGGCGGGCTTAGAAAATGCCCTTCCACCAATCAAACCGAGTCTTACAATTGACCCCGCCGGGAATCGAATCCGCGACCTCCGGTGTAAAGCCAGGGAACTTTGCCTCTGGGCTACGGAGGCGGTTAAATCCCTATTAAGTTTGTTTACATTGTGCTTTTTTTGGTTTGTTTAAGGTAAGACAAACTGATAATACACCAGAAAAATTCAGATAGCTCAGGCACCAAGAAAATATAGAATAATAGAAAATATAGAAATAATAGAAATAAAAAATCATTTATTTGCCTTGAACACGGTATACAGAGATCTTTAAAGTTATAGTTACAGCACTCATGTTTAGCTATTTAAATAACATGCAAATATTAAGGTAACAAGTATCATTCATTACAATAATACTAGGTACGTGATATTACGATATTATGTAGACATAAGGTATAATTTAGTCACAATATAATCAAATACAATTTTAATTCAAAAAATTCATTTAAATTGTAGAAATTATGAGAAAGTAACCACTTTTGCATTTTCTTAGTCATTAGAGGCAGTGGAAGACTTTGGAATGCACTTGGTAATTTATTGAATATTTTAATGCTCAAACTGTAGCAGTGTTTATGGTACATAGTGGTTCTGGGGCAGCAGTTAAGGACAAGCTTTCCAGGATTTCTCGTGTTCCTAGGGTACACTTCGCTAGCTTTGTGGAAGAAAAGGGATGAATAATGCTAGTCATCTGATTTACTTTTTATCATCTGTCAAAAACTACATTTTGGTCTAAAAATGTTTGAAATACCTAGGCGTGACGTCATAGTTTTGTAGCGTTACATATGTACTTATTTTGTGATTTTGGTGAACTAAAAATCGAAGACTTGATGGAAAACAAAAAGAGTAAGGTTTTCCGAAGTTTAAGTAGGAGGGCAATTTAGTGATCAACAGTTCATAATTTCAGTTGAGTTTTATTTATCATCTCACATCAGGAGGTCGAGGGTTCGATTCCCACCGGAGTCTAACTTTGTAAGACTCGGTTTGGTTGGTGGAAGGGAAATTTCGAAACCCGCCTGGCTAGCTACTACCATCTTATCTAAGTATGGCTGCCAAACATCAGTGCCAACAACATTGATGTTTTCCGGCTTGAAGATAAGGTAGCCAGTTTCCCATTGGGTTGGGGAATCTTCGTAAGCCCACTACCATCTTCGGCATCATCATCACTTATCATCAGGTGAGATGATGCCAAGGGCTTACCAATTGTGAATAAAAAAAAAAGCTGAATCACCAGCTGGTTTTCAGTTGATACGTACCTAACAGTCCCCATGTAGAAATTATTATAAAGGTTGCTACAGAATTCGTTAATAATCCTTACATACTTACCTGGTTATCCTTCACTATTATGTTAACACGTGTTGGAGCCCCCTAAACACAACAAAAGAGCTCAGAAGGGTAGCTTCAGAATTCGTCAAAAATCCTTACAAGGGTACCTATAGCTACCTTGTATTCACTAACACGTGCTGGAGCCTCCAAAAGAAGAGAAAAGAGCTTAGGATTATCGTTTAGAAAGTTCGTTTTTCGGGTTCCGTAGACGCAAACACTAAGTCTCCGCTGTCTGTCTATCTGTCTGTCTGTATTCACTTCAGCTGTATTACATGAACCGTATAAAAGGGCATTACATTAGCTCATATATGTCCCCCCCCCCAAGGGGCTCGAGCCTACCCTGAATTAGGGCAATCGGGCCTGACTCAACCACGCGGGCCCAGTAAGGGTTGGTCGACTTCACACACATCCTTCCAGTTTCTTCGCAGGCGTGTGCAGGTTCCCTCACGATGTTTTCCTTCACCGTAAGAGCGTCGGATAAACGTGTATATGAAACAGAAATTCGAAAACACATTGGTACGTGTCAGGACTAGAACCACGACCTCACGGAGAGCGGCCCTAGCCGTTACGCCACCGACACAATAGGTATAGACAGTTGAAATTTTTGCAGAGAGTGTATTACTATTGCCGCTAATAATAAAAATAAGAAAAGTTAAAATGGGCTTCTATACAAGAAACATATTTTTTAAAAGCTTTTTTATTTTTGCACCATCGTAAAAACACAATGCACTAGGTATACACACAAGCGTAAAACTTGGTATGTTCACAGTATTTATCCTATAGTTACTATACCAAACTCTAAACACAACTATAACAATGATACCAATTCATTAAAAAAAAGACTAGTATTTTTTTTAATGAATAGTGAACTATAGTATAACAAAAAATAAAATCTGGCCAAGTGTAACTGACACTCACCTCGCGTAAGGAGACAGAATTGAATGAAAAAAAAGCATTTTCCTGTCGCTCTTGTTGTTCTTTTTTTTTGTAATGAAATGGTATTATTGTAATAGTTGTATGGAGAGGTGTGGCGGTACGGAATCCTCGTAGCACTAGTCCGACTCGCACTTGGTCTGTTTATTTCTAACAATTTTTTTTAAAAAAAACGTTTTAAATCACTTATTGCGATCTGTGCTATGAAGCATTTCTTTCAGTCCTAGCTGAACATTTTTCAATATCTGCGCTGCACAGCCAAATTGTCCAGTTCACTGGCAACCCTGGCCCTCAGCTCAATGATTGATGTGACGGCGCCCGCGCTCATTCCAAATTCAAACGGGCCAACTGGCGGCCGCCGCACTCCAAAATGGCTGACACCCGCCAAATTGATTAAAAATCTATTAACAGTCCCTTCCTAACATTTCATTTAATAGTAACTGCCATAATCTGGTACATTTTGGTGTTAGTGACATACAATAATCATACAGTGGCAAGCATACACAATGATGATGAAAAGACTGCATTTAGGTTATAAAATGCGGTCGTTCTATGTTGACTACAATTTTTTTACACTCAGTTTGTTTTTTTGTTAAAATAATGCATGAAAAAGGCAGCATATTTTATTTGCGACTCACCTTTAGACAACAAAAAAAAAACTGAATTAATAAAATAGTGAAATAGTGTCGTAGCCGTTTTCATAGAACAGACCAACATTAGTTGTTTTGTTTTTTCTAACGCTAACGTCTATCGTCGTTAATAATCGCATTAAGAGTGGCTGTCCTATTGATTTACTACCTTAATAACGAACATCATTTTACTTACTGTACCTTGTTTAAAAGCAAATAAATACTTACTTACTTTAAAAGAACTTTAAAGACGTAACAATGTATGCACTGAGACGTTGTTTTCGTTAGTTTTAATCACATTCAAGCAATAATTAATTGCTTATTACTATTTTATTTTCTTCGGGACTCTTACGGCAAAATAATTAACTAGTTATTTTTTTTATTCACTATTGGTAAGCCCTTGGCATCATTTCATTATAGTTAATTATACAGGGGTTATACACATTATAAGTCTCCACTTATATGAATGGCATCAGACGTAAGTGTGGGCCTATAGAGTTCCAAGTATGAGAGCCGGTAACGCCCCATAAATAGACCGGCGGTCGTCCTTTGGAAATTTTTGGAAGCTGTTACCATAAAAGATACCACTAGAGCCATCTAGATGAGTAGACCCGAATTTGTAACATTAGGATCTACGAATATGTAATGCAGAGCCTCATCAAGGCTACATAGTAATTAATTAATACACCCACAGATGGCACAACTTAGCATTAATATAAATAGGAACACCACCGTTGTAAAACTCTCTTTTTCGAAAATAACATACCGATATAGACTCGCAAACGCCTTTCCATTTTTCCTCCAATTTGAGTTGTTTGGGTCTTCCTATACAGAAGCACGTTCATATTTCCAGGAAATAATAATTTTTACCGTCCCCGTGCTGACCTCTAACCCTTCCGGCCTGCGTCTACCATTTATTCGGAATAGTTCGACTTGTAATATTCAGTCCCTAAGGTAGGTTCAATTTATTAATAGATTGTTGATGGCTGGCCACGCCGCACGCCGGCCATCCCTTCCACGGATTAATAAATAGACCACCCTGGAAATAATGTTGGGTTTTCGTAGAAACTCATCTAAATACACACCTAAGGCGTTACGCATGATTGACTGAATAATGACTTTTCAAAAAACTTAAAAGCTTTTAGGTATACAAGCTTTTATTTGAACGGAGATAGAAAAACGAATAAATACACGGTTCCAAATTCGAATAAGGCGAGCACAGTAAAACATTTCCTATGTTTCTATTGAACACAAAATACTATTCTGGGATCTTAATTCCACCTCCAAGTTTGATCATCAGATCAACTTCAAAATACCAAAATGATTTTTTGTTACCGGGTATACGGCTTCGTTCGAAATTTCAGTTCAAAAGAACCCCTAGAGATTTGAACTAAACAAACATACATACATACAAATAAAAATCGGACTGTATATTGTGTTTTTGGAAAAACAATGTTTTGATAAGAAAAAATGGTCTGATTTTTATCAATCTCAAGTGGCGACCGCGCACCGGAAAACGTAGCGTAGGCAGGCTTCCCACTCGGTGGACCGATGACCTGGTGAAGGTCGCGGGAAGCCACTGGATGCGGTTAGTACAGAACCGGTTGTCGTGGAAATCCTTGGGGGAGGCCTATGTCCAGCAGTGGACGTCCTTCGGCTGATTTGATGATTATCAATCTGATGGAATAAATAAGTTTTGCCGGAAAATACTTTTCACACGATCCATAGTCAGTAAGCTGTATTACTAAGAATTCCACTAGAAGAATAATATTAAGAAAAAAACTTAAAATCTACGAGCCAATTTTTCTGGTAGCTGCCTTGTGCACGTCTCTGGAGCAAATGTGCGAGATTTTTGCTATTTCTCCTGTAAAACTCTTGATTAAATCAAGTGTTTCTACCAGAGAACCGCAGCTTTGATCAACCCATACCTGATTCACAAAGCGTAAACAACATTTGTTGGTAACGTAACTAGTAGAACACGATACAAAGTAACACGTTTACTGATAGAGTTGGTCGATTACTAAATATAACTTGTCGATATATTATGTTTTTTAAGCTATTGTTAACACTGATGTTTGGAGGCAAGACTTAAATAAAATTGTTGTAGCTAGCCAGACGGGCTAAGAAAATGCCCTACCACCAACCAAACCGAGTCTTACAAGTTAACCCCACCGGGAATCAAACCCGCGACTTCCTGGTGTGAAGCGAATGGACTTATAAATACGCCACGGAGGCGGTTAAATATTACAAATGAACACGATGGTCTGCAAAACTTGCTTTAGTTTGACCAAACTTGTTGTCTACCGCTCCCAATACATTAGCAACGCTCAAATAGGAGCACTCCAAAAGTGAAATAAGAAACACTTGTTTATATCATTAACTCCTAAGAACGTAATCTATCTCTCTCTCTTAACGTGTGCTTGGCACTATTAACCGTGCTTTCTAAGAGATAGATAAAGGCTGTCCGATATTTCACTGTGCATCAACCGCGGTTGAATATAAGCCCTGTATCTCAGATATATGCAGGTTTTCTCACGATGTCTATTGAAGCAATTGGTAAGTACTAGAATTCATTAAAAATACGTTGCGTTGTCAACATAATAGCTCTGCTAAACTTACTCCTATCATCATAATATTAGCCGAAAAACGTCTACAATGGGACAAATTCCTCCCCAAGGATTTCCACATCGACCGGTCCTGCACTGCTCTTTCCAGCAGCTCCGGGACTTTCAGCACGTATCGGTCCACAGAGTGGGAGGACTATCTACGCTACGTCTTCTAGTGCGCCACTAGCCATATCGTGGTAATTATCGATACTCAAAACACCGATCTCGCCCCATCACTAAACAGTAGTTTGCCACTTTAGCGATACGCGTTCCGCATTGCACCACCCAAGCACCATCCGATATATATTAGGCGGGAAACTTCGAGGGTCTCTGTTATTGCTTTCGCGTAAACCACCATCAATACTACACCAGCCGGGCCATGGTTAATTAAACCTGTAGTTGGGGTCTGTCTTTGTAAGGGTGCCGTCAAGACTACTTGGGTGTAACTTGTAGAAGAGGAACGTAGTTGCTGTTATTCAGCTTTTTTGAATCAGTCAGGTATACCTTTGACCGCCTCCGTAGCTCAGAGGCAAAGTTCACTGGCTTTACACAGGAGGTCGCGGGTTCGATTCCCGGCGGGGTCAATTGTAAGACTCGGTTTGGTTGGTGGTAGGGCATTTTCTAAGCCCGCCTGGCTAGCTACCACCATCTTATCTATGTCTTGCCGCCAAATATCAATGTTGATATCATTGGTGTGTTCCAGCATGAAGATAAGATAGCCAGTTCCCCATTGCAGTGGGGAATCTTGGTAAGCCCGCTTCCATCTTCGGCAACATCGTCACTTACCACCAGGTGAGATGTTGTCAAGGGTTTACCAATTGTGAATAAAAAAAAACCTTAAACTTATGGTCATGATCTTTTATGTCAGTTGTAGGGTTGGCACCTATCAGCCTGCTATATCAGGTCGTTAAAAATAAGGTCGTTGTGGAAATCCTTGGGGAAGGCCTCTTTCTAGCAGTAGACCTTTCGCGGCTGATGATGGCTGGAAGAAAACCAATTTATTTATTGTTCTGATTGTAATACTAGGTATTATTCTCTGTCATGAACTGGAAATAGGATAACGACATTCATATGTCCCTTTATATGAGCAAATATCATAAGGTGGTCATTATTGAGAAAATTGTTGTAAAAAAAAAACCGAATTCTTCAATGTGTCGGTACCTACTTACCTGTTTTATTTAAAAAAGTCCACAAAAAAATTCTGAGAAAAATAAAACGAACAGAAAATGAAATGAAAAATACTGGCCGAAAATAAGTAATTATCATCGAGCTGGCCATTGGAGTGGAAATGTCAGATGTAGGAATGTTCCCTCTAATCCGCGAGGCTCAAATGGACTTGATGGGGTGTAATCCGCCCCTAATTATAATAGAGACACGATACGATCGCTCAACTTTGGGGAAAAAACAATTACAGTGAAAAATCAAATAAAAATTTATTTTTGGAAATGTTACAAGTAATCTGTGTACAATCGCATAGAAAAAGGTCTGTAGAAGAATTATCACCGACATAGCTCATAAAAAGTAAAAGTGGCAACGAGCAGGCCATATGGCTCGTAGAACTGATAACTGAAGGGAAAGAAAGGTTCACAAGTGGCGACCACGGGCCGGAAGATGTCGTGTTGGATGGCCCGCCGCCGCCGCCAGGAGGACTGATAGCGCCTTGATGCTAAACGCTTGAAGCTCGATTCGTTACACGGAATCGGAGAAAACTCGAACGGATTTGATTGTATTGCCTTCATAACGGTGCCTTTATCGAAACTGTTAGTCTATTTTGCGCACTATGTGTAACGAATCGAACTCGAAGATTTTAGAATCAGGGGGCTAATAAGGCTCGTAGGATGCCACTGGATGCATGTGGCTCAAAATTGTGATGATGACAACATCTCTAGTAATTAAACACCTATGGAACGTAAAGAATCCCTAGCAAACAGCTGTCAATGTATAAATTATAGAGTAAGAGAGACGCGTCTCCTGCGACTGTTTTTTTTTGAAACAATACACAAAAACATCGAAACACTGGGGCGTGGCCAAACACATTTGTGTAAGCATACGCAATGGACGAAAAACCTTCCCCTTACAGGTGGAAATGGGAAGGTTTGTTAGATTTTACAACTGCCACGCCACGCACATACATAACACGTAGATATTTCCACGGTATTTTGTTTCAACCACAAATATTTCCATTAGCAGGAGACAGCTTGTGTATGAAAGCAAACGTATCAGTGTAATGTTTTTTTTAAGCTCTTGCAAAGTTTTTATCGCGGGCTTTGAGCGCGGCGACCGAATCAAGAAATTCCGTAACGAAAATAAAACCTAACACCCCACGCTCGGCCGCGTCCTAAAAAACTTGCACTGCCATCTATTAGCGATTTGCAGTATTGAAAGGACTTCGTTAATTTTACTGGTGTAACTTACTTACTGGTAAATACATCATGAATAAAAAATAAATAAATAATTATAATTGCATAAGTTGATTAAAAAATGCTATGCAATAGCTTTACCGCGGCAGTCCTGGAGTGTCACACGTCTTTTTAGTTGCAGGAGACGCGGCTTGAGACTCAGTTAAACAAACATCGTAATAGAAAGCAAAGGTATTCATTAGGAGATGAGTTGCTAACGAATTATACTGTCCATCATAGCAACGTAAACGATCGCTGGATTTAATTAATCACGAAATTATGTAACGAAAGGGCCTGGGAGCGCGGATGCGCGCTCTGATACAGGATAGACGGCGGGCTCGCCCTTGGTGTAAGGCAAAAGCAAAAGCAATGAATACTAACTATGCCTGAGCAGATAATTGTCTGAATCGGTGGCTCAGTGGTTAGTGCTCTTGACTACGATCCGAGAGTTGTGGATTCGATCCCCACCCAGGGCAAACATTTGTGTGATGAGCAGATTTGTTTGCTCTGTGTCTTGGTGTTAAATATCTACATATGTATGTATTTAAACGTATATAAGCATGTATATCAGTCTCTGGTTCCCATAACACAGGGAATTCTACTTTGGGGCCAGATGACCATGTGTGACTGTTTTTTCCCAGAATATTCGTCCCAGAATATTTATAATCTTTTTAACCGCCTCCGTGGCGTAATGGTTATTCCATTCGCTTTACACTAAGAGGTCGCGGGTTCGGTTCCCGGGGGGGTTTGTAAGACTCGGTTTGGTTGGTGGTAGGGCATTTTCATAGCCCGCCTGGCTAGCTACCACCATATTATCTAAGTCTTGCCGCCAAACATCAGTGTTAACAGCAATGATGTGTTCCGGCTTGAAGATAAGGTAGCCAGATCCCCATTGCGTTAGGGAATCTTGGTAAGCCCGCTTCCATCTTCGGCGACAACGTCACTTACCATCAGGTGAGATGATGCCAAGGGCTTATCAAATGTAAATTAAAAAAAAATGTAACCCAGTATCTGTAATTAAACAAATAAAAAAAACACGATACAAAACACAAAGCCAAAACACGACTACGAATTACCTAAGTGCTTTAATTTAAAAAATAATAAAAACCCGATTGCTTAAAATGTATCCTGTATCCTATGACACAGCGTAACATCATTCTAATCATCATTATATCAACCAAAAGACGACCACTGCTAGACAAAGGACTCCCCAAGGACATCCACGACAACCGGTTCTGCACTGCATCCAACGGCTTCCTAGGTCATCAGCCCACCGAGAAGAAACCTGCCTACGCGACGCCTTCCAGAGCGCGGTCTCCACTCGAGAACTTATTACCTTAACGGCCATCAAGGCGAATACAAGGTATCAAGACATATTGACAACACTTCGCGCTCCACGGTTCAACAGTTTAGGATGTGAGAGAAAACAAACATCTACGCCAGACACTGTGTACATGAAGAAGTACAATTAAAAGCAATAACAGAAATTAAAAATGGAATTAAATTCAATCTTGTACAATTTAAAATTTTACTATTTATTCTGTAACACTTATTATCTGTTTATATTTTTGTAATTGTACAATAAAGCATATTTGATTCATTGATTGATTGAAAAAGTTATTTAAAGAAATGAAAAAAGTTGTTCCCTATGAATTGGACCACACAACACTTAGAGGTTAACGAGACGGCAAATTTTGAAAAACAAGCGACCTCGACGAGGGTCTGCGAGAGGGAGGGAGGGCTTTGGGGGGCGGGGAGGAGGGGGGGGGTGAAGGTACAATTAAAAAGCGAAATGTAAGCCCGGATTAGCTGGCCCTGAAATAATGAGGTGAATCGCCGAATAATTAGGGAAAGTTGCATACATTAGTAGGAACGGAACGTCCGTTTTGACGAGGATGCTTTGTTTCCGTAACTTTTTAAGACGAATTAATTTTGTGCCAGCTTTCGCATGCGGTTTTGCCCGCGTGGATATCGTTATTATGAATGGATTTGAAATTCGAGTGCACGAGTCGTAAGCGGATCGCTAGCGAATTTTTTGAGATCTCTCGGGGACTTTGCATTTTTCCGGGATAAAATTACTTTACTTATATTGTCTTGAACCTTCACCATGCCAACTTCTGCTAGTGCGAGTACATTACAAATCTTCTCTGCAGTTCTTGACAGTAGTTGCAGCAGCCTCATTCTGAAGGAAATGGCTGAGTGAGATATAAAATGAAAGTATACTAGTTGTACTTATGACAATAGTATTTGACAGTTTTTAAAATAAATTAAAGAATATTATTCATTAAATAGAATTTCTCCTACAATAGCATAAAAACTTATTCATTTAACATTTTATTCTAATTTCAATTTTAAATATATCAAAATCACTAAATTAGTTCGTCAAAGACAAGGACGTCACAAGTTTGTAACACGAACAATGTCAGAACAAAATGTCGTTTTTGACAGTTGATAAAAAGTAACTCAAATGACTAGCACTCAAACACCGGATTATGCAAAAACTTAAATTTGTCGTTACCTTTTTTTATTCACAATTGGTAAACCCTTGACAACATCTCACCTGGTGGAAAGTGACGATGTTGCCGAAGATGGAAGAGGGCTTACCAAGATTCCTCCTAGTATATTGACAGTTCCCGCGGCTCGCTTGTGGAATGCACTGCCAGTGGAAATAAGAATGTTTCCCTCCATCTCCACATTCAAGACTTGACGTCCTTTTAATTGTGTCATCCTGCTTTAGCTGAGTATTTATTTATATATGTAGGTATATATAGTGTGCAGATATTTATTCGTATAAATTATATTTTATCTAATTCTTTCTTATCATGATACAAGTAGGTAAGTTGTATTAAAAGGGTTTATTTATGATAAGTCATCATCATATCAGCTCATATACGTCCCCACGGAGGGGCTCGAGCCTACCCTGAATTAGGGCGATCGGGCCTTAGTCGACCACGAGGGCCCAGTGCGGGTTGGTCGACTTCACAAACAATAAATAACCTTCGAGTTTCTTCGCAGGCGTGTACAGGTTTCCTTGCGATGTTTTCCTTCACCACAAGAGCGTCGGATAAACGTACATATGAAATCGAAATTCAAAAACACATTGGTACGTGGCAGGATTCGAACCACGACCTCCCGGACAGAAGGTAGCGGCCCTTGCCATCACGCCACCGACGCCGATGATAAGTCATACAAACACATAAAGTACACTACATAAAACACATTTTTTAATTTATGTTTATTATGTTTTATTTAATAAGTAAGTAAGTATATTTATTGCAAAATATCTCTTTACTTTTTATGATAATATATATCTGTTTATTTTTTTCTGTTCTTTTCAATCGGATATTAACGTGTTTCTTTGTCCGTTATAATATGAGTCCTCTCAATAATTAAACGTTGGATGGAAAAGATCCCTGTTTGGGATAAATTTGCCTATATACATGTTATTACCAATTTTAAAACAAAATACAAAACAATCAATCATCTAGCACCAATAAACCTGAATGGTTTGTATAGGTGCGTACCTATAACTGTATAATCTGTTGTACATTACAGAGTTCACAAACAAACAAACAGGAACCTCTGGAACCGCAACCTCGCTAACGACTGAACGAGGGAGAAACCAGCGCCTCAAGTGTCACTATTCCAGTTTCCACGGCAAGACCACCGTTAAACAAGTCGGAAAATATCCGCGTGGTCGTTTTGCCGGCGTGGTCGGGAGCCAGCAAATGTCAACTTGAAAGTTTCTAGTTTGTTAGTTTGCTATGACAGTGCAGTGAGTGGGGTTGGAAGCAGATCGTTCGATTGCTAAAAAGTCATACAGACGCGTAAGGTGGACATTGTGCACAGGAGTACTTACCGTATCCTTTCCATACGGTTAGAATAAAAAAACGTGTGGCACTCGGGGACTGCCGCGGTAAAGCTATTGCATAGCATTTTTTATCAACTTATGCAATTTTATGCAATTTTACTTATGCTATTTCAATTTTTTTGTTTTTTATTTATTCAGTATTTACCAGTACCATATAGTCCTTGGGGCGCGGGATGTTGATGTAATAAATTAACATTAATAAAGTTACACCAGTAAAATTGACTGTCCTTTTAGTACCGCAAATCGCTAATAGATGGCACTGTAAGTTTTTTAGAACTCGGCCGAGCGTGGGGTGTTAAGTCCTTTTAGTACTGCAAATCGCTAATAGATGGCACTGTAAGTCTTTTAGAACTCCTGGGGTGTTTGGTTATTTTCGTTACGGAATTTCTTGATTCGGTCGCCGCGCTCAAAGCCCGCCATAAAACCTATGCAATAGCTTAACATCCACTCACGAGTCGCAATTTAAAAAACCGTACAACAAAAACAGTTCTAAAAACTGTATCACGCGAGGGAAGTTGTAAATAATAAAAAAAGAAGCCGCGGAAAGTCTATAATTATACAAAATGTAAATTTTACAGCTTTTTGAAAGTCCGCAATAAAGGTGTTACTCGCAAAAAATAAGCAAAGTTTTACATTGCATTTTGTGCCACAGTGTTACGACGTTTTGGGAATAGGAGAATCTGCTTCTGAGTGATGGCGGGCCGGTAATTGGTTTACTGTGCAGCCACAAACTGTGATAAGTCGTAGATTTTCATTGATTGCTTGAGCTGAGTTTTTTTTTCACAATTGGTAAACCCTTGACAACAACTAACCTGGTGGTAAGTAACGATGTTGCCGAAGACGGAAGCGGGCTTACCAAGATTTCCCAACGCAATGGGGAACTGTCTATCTTATCTTCATGCCGGAACACACCAATAATTGATATTTGGCGGCAAGTCTTAGATAAGATGGTGGTAGCTAGCCAGGCGGGCTTAGAAAATACCCTACCACCAACCAAACCGAGTCTTACAATTGACCCCGCCAGGAATCGAACCCGCGACCTCCTGTGTAAAGCCAGTGAACTATGCCTCTGGGCTACGGAGGCGGTTTGCCACAGCTTATGTATATGGTATTGGTTGTCCTGCGTGTCCTTGATTTCTTCAGGTTTATTTGAAAACTGGCGATTACGCACTGCAAGTCTAGCGGAGGTAGCTCTCCCATTTAGTCGACAGCCGACCTGATGAAGGTCGCAGGATGCCGATGGAATCTGGCAGCGCAGGACCGGTCGTTGTTGTGGAAATCTTTGGGGTAGACCTTGTTTAGTAGTGGACGTCTTTTGGCAGATATGATGATGATGATGATAATGGCTTACGACTTGTACGGGATTTTCCTCTAGATCCTATTCGGTGGACATTTGACATTTGAAGGTTGAAGGTGTTTGGATAAAATTTTATTACTACTATGAGCTCCTCGTCAAACTTTTTATTTCATTTTGTAACGCAAAAGTAAATGTTTTGAACGTGAACTTTGGCTTGTAGTGAAATCAAGTTATTTTAACAATAAATCCTTTACAATTTAAAACGCTGACTAGTAAAGGAAAACTTGATTTGAACTTTTAAGCTGATTTTGTATTTGTATTAAATAAACATGTTTTAAACTTTTACCATAAACTAGTAAAATAAAGTTATTATAGACAGTGTTTATTGTAGACAGTGTTTCTTCTATCAACATTAATAATCATGTTTAATAGTAATAAAATGAAGATCAAACTAAGAATTGACGTGGAAGCGACGAGACATGACGAGCATAGTACTTCTTTTAATTAATGAGTGGTGCACGCTCGCTTAAATGTTCGTGCGGATGGTGGCGCATCGGGAGCCGGATCGTTCCTTTCCCTCTAATATGGTTGATGGGAGCGATGGCTGACTCTCGCGTTATACTCGTGACCGGGTGCTGTCCGTGTGAGTGGCCTACACTTGTCAAATGCATTCATGACATTTAATGATTATAGTATACCTTCTCGTTTCATATTGTTTTCATAATCTAATGGCATAATTTGTTTGTTTTTTATATCAAGAATTGGATTTTGACGTTATTAAGTAATGATTGTTTATTTCTTGATTTTTCACAAATGAAATTATGTAATCACTATTTTATGACTATCATAAAGAGTGTAATTTGCACCTATTTTGAATAAATATCTTGAATCTTGAATCTTTAATACAAGCCAAAGTTCATTTTTAAACTTATAAAGGTATATGTCACAGCGATTCCATAAAATTGACGATTTCATTTTACTGCCAACTACGACTTACCATACTCGTATCGTTCAAACGTCAACGTTTGAACAATACGAGTATGTCAATCTACGTTTGACTAGAACATAAAATGCACGACCGTTTCTTAAATGGTTAATCAAATCAGGAAATAGCCGAGCTAACCTAAACGAAACTACCCTAACTGCATTCCGCCATTCACGTGGGTGGGGGGGCTTCGCGAGCCTCTTCGATAGTATCATTATCAAACTTAAAGAACCTATCACTCGCTTTGCACGCTCAACTCAGCTATCCACCCAGGCATTTCATGATCTGGAAAGTTTTACAAGTTATGTCGTCAATCGAAGGTGGGTGATGTACTCGCCGTTGATATTGATGCCGAGTCCACCTTAGTCCAAAAGCTTAAAAATATCTTCCAGGGCGGCGGTGAACAGTCTCAGAGATATAACGTCTCCCTGTCTCACACCTCACTGCAGCCGAATAGGTTCCGAGTTTTGATCCTGGAAGCGAACCGACATTGTGGCGTTTTTAAACAAACACTTCAGTACCTTGATAATCGATAGTCAATTTAGCACCGCTGGAGAGACTGTAACACAGCCAAGTTTCGACCGAATCAAAGGCCTTCTCATAGTCCACGAACACCAAGCATAGTGGCAGATTGTACTCTACGGTCTTCTGTTTAATCTGCCGCAGCGTATGTATGTGGTCTATGGTACTAAATCCTTTTCGGAAACCGGCTTTTTCGGGAGGCTGGAAGTCGTCAAACCTGCGTGCGAGTCGACTCATAATTACCCTCAAAAACAGCTTGTAGACATGGCTCAGATGTGAGATGGGTCTGTAGTTTTTCAGCAGGGTATTGTCGCCCTTTTTGAAGAAAAGCACTACCACACTTCTGTGCCATGCCTTAGGCGTTTGTACCTGGAGTATAACGGAATTAAATAACTTCTGAAGAGCTTTAAGTACCGGTGTTCCACCTGCTTTCAGAAGTTTCAGGTCCATCATCACTCAGTGCCTTATTGCCGTATGCCGTAAAAAATCCAGTAAAAAGTTCAAATCAAGTTTTCGTCACTTAGGAGCATTTAAAAAAATATCGTTCTCTCTTAAAAAAAGAAAATTACCACGTTTTTCCTGCAACCGTATCAATAATACAATGTTTTCATACAAGATGCATGCATAAGGTCCCCACGATACGATATTTGTGGCGCAGGTGCGGGCCGATATTGTGCGCACTAAATAACGTAACATACGACATTATGTTAAACAGTGTGCCGAGCCACGGGACGCCACATGTATTAGTGTAGGGAATACAGGACACACTGGCAAAATCTTGTACATCTTTGTTTAAAACATGAAATGATAGCAAAATATGATCGTACATTTGTTTTAAAGGAAGTCTTATTTCATCATCATATCCGTTAAAGGACGTCTACTGCAGGACAATGCGCCCCCTCACAAGGATTTCCACGACAATCGAACCGACCTTCAACAGGTCGTCGGTCCACCGAGTGAGAGGCCTTCCTACACTACGTCTCGGAAGACGTACACCGACTGGAGTGTACAGTCGCCACTCGAGAACTTTACTGCCCCAACGGTCATCTGTTTTATGAGCTATATGCCCCGCCCATTGCTACTTTAGTTAAGGGGTTTTGTGACTTAAGTCTGTTATATTAGTTCTCCTACGTGAGTTGCCAGTGGATGACAAACGAAACTGAGACATGTTCGCTTACTATGGGCCTCATAAGAAGGCTCAAGGTCAAGATGGAGCGTGCTATGCTCAGAGTTACCCTGCGTAATCGAATCAGTGTCTTTTTTTGCTTGTTTGTTACCTTTTCACGCTTCAACGCTTCGTGTTTTATACCCTGAAAATAGCAAAGTCAGATTGAAAAAATACCCACTCTTTTTTGGTTAATTTCTTTAACATCGCAACGGAACAATGGATAGTTGTAATTTTTTTGCACAGATATGGTTAAGGGGGTAGGAAATGTCATAATTTACTAATTAGCATATCCTGACATAATTCTCGAGGGATATGAGGAAAACTCATTTCCACGATCGCGCACGTCGGCGTCATCGTAACGGATTGAAGTGATTTTTTGTATAGAATTGGTTGAAGGGGTGGGAAGTGACATAGACAGCTAATCAGAATAGCCCGTTATTGTTCCTGAGTGATTTGGAGCGGCTCGCGCACCACTTTATCTCAAAGATAGTCATGAAAATGATGTGCACGCGGGCGAAGCTGCGGACAAAAGCTAGTGAATACTAAATAACGAAATGTCACTCATAATTCATAAAGTAGGTATGAGTGATGTTTTAACAGACAGATTTTAAGGTTGTCCACCGTGTTTCTGGAGTGAAACTTCGAGTCATGCTAACGCGTCTTCCAGCCTATATATACCTACGCCTATACAGTGTAATCTCACTAATCCGGCACTATTAAAAACCGGAGGGTGCCGGATTATTGGAATGTTCGGATTACTGGATTATACTGAAAAATTCATAGGTAATGAATAAAATAAAGCATTTCATAGATGGAATAAATGTATGTATTAAATTAACATGTAGGTACATATGTAATTAACTAGTTTTAAAATAATCCTTAATTGTGGTCTGCTTTTGTGCAACTTGTAGTCCTTGCTTAAAAACCTTTTCTCGCATGATGAGGGAGGCGTGGGCGGAGGGTGCCGGATTATTGGACGTGCCGATCTATCGAAGTGCCGTATTAGTGAGATTATACTGTATATACCTACGCCTATATATACCTACGCCTATATTTGCCAATGCCAAAATATTTGAAACTTGAAGAACAATCGCAACGTTGATTTCCTGTGAGGGCTGGCTGTCTGATAGCTTTCGGAAACTATATTGAATATTTTATAGAGTAAATATTAGAGTGGATGCGTTTGAATAATACCTATAGAGATCGCAACATTTGTGATAAATATTAAATTCGGTCTGAATCGATTTACATTCTGTGATGTTTTTGAAGCGCGATATAAAATTCAATTCAATATTCTTTACTGCGATAAAATACAACAATAAGGAATTAAACATAGAAGAAACATTATACAACAGGCGACCTTGTTTCTAGGTAACAATTTCTTCCAGGCAACCTTTAGGTAGGAAAAACAGTGCTAGAATAAGATACAGGGCGGTGCAATAAAGAAAAACAATAAAAAAGAAAGAATTTGGAAATAAGCAGTAACATAAAATGCTAAACTATAATAACTTTAATATAAAAATAAATAAAAATAATAACATTTAATCACACATAAACATATACACAAATATATACATAATCATATATATCAGTAGTTAAGAAAGGAAAATGAGATAGATGTTAAAACAAAGGATCTATAAGCAGAGGACACATATATTAGGTCAAGAAGTGAGATTTTACAAGCCTTTTATATGACTGTAACGTCGGAGCACGCTTGATAGACTCAGGCAGCGAATTCCGAGGACTGTGAAAGAGTTGGAACAGAGGAAGAGTGGGTGGGACTATCAAGGATTAGGCTACTGGATGTCCACAAGGTGCGGTTTAGGATAGAGGAACGAAAGAAAAAGCGATTTTTAAGGTAAGAAGGAGTGACAGGATTAAAACGGATGTTATAGAGGAGAGACAAGATTTGTAAATCCCGCCGACGGGGAATACGTATCCATTTAATTTAAGCACGAAAATTGGATACATGGTCAAATTAACGAAGATTTAGGGTAGAGGAAAGAAAGATAAAGCGAATTTTGAGGTAAGAAGGAGTGACAGGATTAAAAAGGATGTTATAAAGGAGAGACAAGATGTATGAATCCTGCTGACGGGGAATAGGTGGCCATTTAATTAAAGCACGAAAATTGGATACATGGTCAAATTTACGAAGATTGCAAATGAGAAGGATGCAGAGAGTTTGCAGGCAATTAAGTTATTTTTAAGCTCAACAGTAAGGTCGGGGTAGCACACATCAGCGTTATCAAGTACCGGCAAGAGCAGGGATCGAGCAAGGGAAATTTTAGTTCGAGTTGGCAAGTAATTTCTTGTAATACTATTTTGCTAATACACACTTCTATTGTTTAGGTACATAAGCTATTATTAAAACATATTTTTAAACGACTACAGAAAAGAGAACATAATTTTCGACAATTATTTTGTACTAGCTTTTGCCCACGGCTTCGCCCGCGTGGACATCGTTTTTGTGAATGACTTAGAGGGTGCGCGGTGCGCGAGCCGCAAGCGGTATGTCAGGATATCCTTATTAGTAAATCTTGTCATTTCCCACCCCATCAACCATCTCTGTGCAAAAAATCACACAATCCATTATTCCATTGCGATATTAAAGAAATTAACCAAAAAAGAGTATATTTTCAGTTCCCTCGGGAGTTGCATTGGGATATGCTATTTTCACGGGATAAAAAGTAGCCTATGTCCTTCCTTGTGATACAGGCTACCTGCATGCCAATTTTAATTAAGATTGGTCAAGGTGTTGAAGCGTGAAAAGGTAACAAACAAACACATTTTCACATTTATAATATTAGTAAGGATGGCCCACTATAAAGGTCTTAACATAGCCCTGTATCGTCCCGCAGGGTCCGTAGAGACTCAATTCTCGCATTCAATTACAATGATAGCGTCACGCAACGCCGCAATTAGGATGGCTGGTAATCCGTCAATCGGGTGTGGACACTTAGCCTGGGGCTCGAATGAGTTGTCCGAAAACCAATAACGACAAAATTACATGTCGGTTGTAAAGATAAATGTTGAATATTCGGATGAGGATTGAGACAAATCCTCGTTTAAAATGGTTTATCTACGAGTGCCTTACTCAAGGGCGGCTTAGGTTTTCTGTCCGCGCTATTATCGGTGGAGTCACCTCCTTATGATTTAGTGGTAGGTATTCGTAATATTTATAAAATTGAAAAAAAAAAGTAAAAATAATCTAAATACAGGTGCCCTTGGCAAATAATTTGAAAACTGTATGTGCAAAAATTTCATCAAAATCAGTGCAGTAATTTCTCCGCAAAACTGGTGGATGGAAATACATATGATGATACTGTGGAAGAGTCTCACGAAGCCTCCTGGGTGGCGCAATGCATTTAGTTTAGGTTTGTTCAACATGATATGCTCGGCTATTTCAGATCTGATTAAGCACTTCATGTAATGGTCGTGTAATTCATTATCTAGTTGGAACGTGGATTGACATACCTATCATCAAACGTTGACGATAAACGATATGGTCAGTTTTAGTTTACGATTTCATTAAATACAACCATTTCACAAAATCGTCAATTTTGTGATATCGCTACGACACGTACATATGCTTTTCTCGACCACTTATTTGTGTCTATTAGTGATATAGAGTATAAACGAAAACCATCAAATCTCGAAGTCGGATTTTCGCACGAAATACTATTTACATCTTCGACGCTCGAAGGTAACAAAAGAACATCTACCACAACTACTAATTTAATTTATCATAAATAATATCACAGAAGGCAGTGTTAGTGAACGAGCCAGCCCACGATCGACAACCACCAAACCACATCAATACTTAGCTTATTACGGCTACAGCATTCGAGTGCGCTCCCCCGGGCATCCATATTCAATCGGCCTCACTTGGGGAAGTGGTGTATTGATATTTGACAAATAAAGTCATATATCAAAGTACATTAGGGTGTGCATTAGTCGCGTGGAGACATAATCTTGACCGATAAGCCGATGCCATTACATTTATTGCTCTACTTTCTCTACAGGAGTCACTAAGAGATGTTCCATGTCATATTTTAGAAATGATAATATTGAGAATGAACAAATATGATTGCGGATGCGAATGTTCAGAAAAGTCAGTAGGAAAAAAACTAGGTTTAGGTTTGATCAACACTTCTATTGCGATTTTAAAAAACAACAATTAGCTAAAATTAAATTTTTAAATTTAAAGATCGGCTGAACTTTAGGAACAATAATTTACCTTCTTTATCGCCCATGACGCGATATCTTAGTGACTTAAACATATACCCAGGACCATTTCTAGATCGCTGTGATATTTACGAGCAATTTGTAGTATTTTATATAATTTAGTTTTACATCAAACCAGCCTTTCCGCTGGACTTCTAAAGCATTTGCAAAATTTTTAAGCGTATGCGAATTTTTGCATTATGCGAAAGCAAACTTTCCAAATGTTACATTGAGACTGCAATTCTAGCAATACAAATTTCATCCCATTTTTCACCCCCTTAAAGGTTGTATTTTGGGAAAAGATGATTTTTGATCATAATCAACTTGGACTTCTAATTGTAAGCCTAAAAACAAAGTTTTATGCTTCTAGCTTCAAAAATGATGGACTTCCATACAATCTGTCAATCCCATTTTCAAGTTCAAAAATTCCTTCTTTTGTAGATGTTTACATTATAAAAGGACCACACTGGACAAGTTTCATGTTCCTAGGTTTTTATTTTAATTCACCCCATATCACCCCCTTTACGAAACACGTATTTAAAATAGTTTGCTTATAAGAGTAATCCTGAAAAAATTCGATTTCAAAGTTAATCTAATCTTGATTCTCCATACAAACTTTGAACCTTCGGGATAAAAAGTAGCCAATGTCCTTTCCCGTGACACATGCTGCCTCCATGCCAAATTTCGTCAAGATTGGTTGAGGAGTTGAAGCGTAAAAAGGTAAAAAATAAACAAAACAAACAAACACATTTATAGTAGGGATATTCTGTGAATATTTAAAGCGTACCTGTTGCCGTTATCAATATCGAGCAAAAACGAGCAAAAATTATCGCTTGTTTTATGGGAGCTCCCCAAACATTACTTTGTTATATTTTAATTCAATTAATTATCTTTAAAGTAAATATAAAACTTAATATTCTGTGAATATTTCAAGCGTCTAGCTGTTTACGTTATCAATATCAAGCAAAAACGAGCAAACAAAATCACGTTGTTTGATGGGAGCCCCCTTAAATATTTATTTTATTATGTTTTTTTAGTATTTGTTGTTATAGCGGCAACAGAAATACATAATCTGTGAAAATTTCAACTGTCTGGCTATCACGGTTCATTAAATACAGCCTGGTGACAGACGGACAGACACACCGACGGACAGCGAAGTCTTAGTAATAGGGTCCCGTTTTTACAGTTTAATTACGGAACCCTAAAAACCACGTTACAGCGATTTCGTAAGTGCCGTGGAACCTGCTGATAGTACTAAAAGTGTCACTGTGTAACTTTTGGACAATGAAACAGCGCTTTTTTCGCTCGATCGCCGAAGCGATAGCACACCATAGTTATAAAACTTAGTTTAAGCCACCTAAGTTACCATTTTTTTTACTATTAAAGCTCACTAAAGGACTAAATCGTTTTTTTTTCAAATACCTACCCGGCGGCCATGAACGTTATTAACGTTATAACAAAAACAAATTAAAAAAGATAATAAAAAAACAGATGGGAAAATGAACTAAAAAGCAGGACTTCGTCAAAGTATACAGGGTGTAACAAAATTGGTGTAAGTCCCGTTAACTGGGGCTTCTACTTATCATACTGAACAACTTTCCTCAAGGAACGCATAGTCAATTCGCAAAAAAAAAATTTCGATGCTCCATACAAAAATTCACAAATTTGGTCAGTCAGCTGATCTTTTTGTATGAAGAGTCAAAAATTTTTTTGCAATTTCAGCAAACTTTTAGAACAAAACTTGTTCAGTATGATGATTAGAAGCCCCAGTTAACGGGACCTACACCAATTTTGTTACACCCTGTATATACGAGTATTAGTACTAACATAACTTCGTCACAAGGCCAACCTAGATACCATTACACATATTACCTTCTTGGCGCAATAAGCATAAAAACTTGTATTTCTCAATATACAGCCATAACGAAAGCCCTTCATGTTGGGGCTAAGGGCGGGCTAAGGATATTTTATTGTGTCGATAAAAGCGATTTATCAACGCCCAGGGAGTCCGTTGACGCGAAGTTATCGTCATAAAGTGTGGCTTTGCTCCCTGAATTTACAATTTGTGCAGGCACAGTTTTGAGGAATTTGTTGGAAGCGGGAGTTCTAAAATCAAAAGAAAGTTTGGAGGTACGCACACACAGGTAGGTTCGCAGAGTTCCTTCTATTTACTATCGTATTGATACAAGATGATGAATAATGCTCGTAGAATAACGCTGTTGTAGTGTTTAAAAACCGGTAAAGTGTGAGTCAAACCGCGCACAAAGGGTTCCCTACCATCATACTAGATGGCTCTAGTTTCTTCACGTCTAAAAAAACACGTTTTTTGTATGGAGACTTTCACTTTTTCAATTTTTCAGTATTTGTTGTTATAGCGGCAATAGAAACACATCATCTGTGAAAATTTCAACTGTCTAACTATCACGGTTCATGAAATGCAGCCTGGTGACAGACGGACAGACAGACGGAAAGACAGACGGACGGACAGAGGAGTCTTAGTAATAGGGTCCAGTTTTACCCTTTGGGTACGAAACCCTAAAAATTGCATAAAAAGCTTCTTCGCTATTCTGTGACGTGAGTGTTCCTTCTGATACATTAGTAAAAGCTTCTTCGCTTTCTGTGACGTGAGTGTTCGTTCTGATACATCAGTAAAAGCTTCTTCGCTATTCTGTGACGTGAGTGTTCGTTCTGATACATTAGTAAAAGCTTCTTCGCTATTCTGTGACGTGAGTGTTCGTTCTGATACATCAGTAAAAGCTTCTTCGCTATTCTGTGACGTGAGTGTTCGTTCTGATACATTAGTAAAAGCTTCTTCGCTATTCTGTGACGTGAGTGTTCGTTCTGATACTTTAGTAAAAGCTTCTTGGCTATTCTGTGACGTGAGTGTTCGTTCTGATACATTAGTAAAAGCTTCTTGGCTATTCTGTGACGTGAGTGTTCGTTCTGATACATTAGTAAAAGCTTCTTCGCTATTCTGTGACGTGAGTGTTCGTTATGATATATTAGTAAAATTGGTTCTCTCTAAAGTCGTTTTACGGACGATAGTTTAACGTGCAAACGTCATAACGTAACGGGACAATGAGCGTAACGGGACAATTAGTCATCCTTTTTCGTGCGTGTAGCCGGTTTCCATCGATTTATTAGACGTTGGCACGTCAAAAACTTCTTTGCTCTTCTGTGACGTGAGGGTTCGTTATGATATATCAGTAAATACTTCTTCATTCTTCTGTGACTAGAGTGTTCGTTCTGATATATTAGTAAAAACTTCTTCATTCTTCTGTGCCGAGAATGTTCTTCTGATATATTAGTAAAAACTTCTTCGCTCTTCTGTGACATGAGTGTTCGTTATGATGTATCATTAAAAACTTCTTCATTATTCTGTGACGTGAGTGTTCGTTATGATATATTAGTAAAAACTTCTTCATTCTTCTGTGACCTGAGTGTACGTTCTGATATATTAGTAAATACTTCTTCATTCTTCTGTGACGTGAGTATTCGTTCTGATATACCAGTAAACACCTCTTCGAAGTGGTCGCCATGACCGAAATCGGTATGATAGATCGTCATCATCATCATCATCCAATACCTCTTCATTCTTCTGTAAGGTGAGTGTTCGTTCTGATATATTAGTAAAAACTTCTTCGCTCAGAAGTGACATTGTGACAGCTTTATTACGAGTACCTGAATGAAGTGTAAATGATCTGATATTTTTTACCCGACTGCAAAAAAAGGAAGGTAATGTGTTTGCAGTCTCTACGGCTTGATGGGTTTCGAAGTGCAATGTGCCGATAAATTCGTCTCATTACCAACTAAACCGCTATTTAAGGACATCTTAAAGAAATTGTAAATAGTAGGACAAATTATCAATTTAAAAGCAAAACTACCACGGCTAAGTAGACTTTCTTAGTTTAGGAGTAATAGTCGACGAACTAATAGTAGTTGGATTTGAAAAAAGTTCATATTAATATTATATTATATGTTCTACTAGCTGTTTCCCGCGGCTTCACCCGCGTGGACCACGTTTCTATGACTTTTCGAGGGTGCGCAGTGCGCGAGCCGCAAGCGGCTCGCGAGCGTGGTAAAAAGTAGCCTATGTCTTAAGCCAGGTCCTAATCTGTCTACCTACCAAATTTCAGCCAAATCCGTTCAGTAGTTTTTGCGGGAAAGCGTAACAGACAGACAGAGTTACTTTCACATTTATAATATTAGTAGAGATTACCAACTGCAAATATAATTTTGTTTTTTATGATATACATTTATGTTTTGAAAAGACTACGAAACCCTACTTCGCGCGAGCCCGACACGCACTTGGCCGGTATACTAATATCAGCCGAAGGACTTCCACTGCTAGACAAAGGCCTCCCCCAAGGATTTCCACGACGACCAGTTCTGCGCTGCACGCATCCAACGGCTTCCCGCGACCCTCAACAGGCAAAGCACGCTCCATTGCCCCTTGGGTGACCTTGAGCCTTTTTTTATATTATGAGGCCTATAAGCGACCATGTCTCAGTTGCGTAATCTGTCATCACAGGCATCATACGCTGGTCGAAGACCTCGGTCTTAAGACACTGCGCTATTTGGAACGTTAAGATATTGCGAAGTACGCTGCCCAGCCGAGTTGGATTCGACGATTGATCACTTTCTTGAAGTTGGAGCTACCTAACTCGACTGTTTGGCCCAGGTACACATATTCGGTAACAACTACGACTGTTGAGCCTCCAACCTTCTGAGAAGTAGGTGCGACACGGACGTTTGACATAATTTTCATCTTGTACATGTTCATTCTAAGACCTACTTGTTGAGAGGCTGTATTGAGGCCCTCAAGTATTGTGCCTAGGTCATCCATAGTCTCAGCCATGACCATGATATCTTCAGCGAATCGACGGTGGGTGATGTACTCACCGTTGATATTGATGCCGACTCTACCTCAGTACAAAAGCTTAAAAACATATTCCAGGGCGGCGGTGAACAGTTTCGGAGATATGACGACTCCCTGTCTCACATCGGATAGGTTCCGTGTTTTGGTTCTGGAGGAAAACCGATATGGTGGCGTTTTCATACAAACACTTTAGTACCTTGATATATCGATAGTCAATTTGGCATCGCTGGAGAGACTGTAACACAGTCCAAGTTTCGACCGAATCAAAAACATTCTCATAGTTAACAAACGCTAAGCAAAGCTGCAGCGTATGTACCTATGTGGTCTATGGTAATAAAGCCTTTTCGGAAACCGGCTTGTCCGGGAGGCTTGAAGTCGTCAAACCTGCGTGCGAGACGATTCGTAATGACTCTCGAAAACTGTTCAGTAAGACGTAGGTCTACAAAACTGGAAAGCGCGGGTTCAAATCCATTAAATATTTTTTTAGTTATTCGGTTATTAACACTCCATTACCGATAGATGGCGCTAGATGTATCTTATTTACTGGCGCTAGTAGTAATAGCTCATCTTTGTAACTGACGTCTCTATCTCCGGTTTATTCATAGTACTTTGTGTGTTAACGACTAGCATTAGAGACACGATTTATTATGTCTACGGCATGAAATCAACGAAAAAAATAAGATTTTTCCTTCAAAGCCTACGGGCTTCCTTCTACAAGACAATCTTTCACCGGGAAGCCGTGCTACTAATTTTTCTTGAAGTAATCTCCTGTTTCTCCCTCACCAGACAGGCAAGGTGCATCATGCGTATCTGGAGCTGACCATCATCCACCATTGGATGGTGAAACTATTAACTCACATTTAGAATAAGCTTGAATAAAATCTTTTATCTATCTTATACAGTCCTAATTTTTAATTGCATCTTCACACTGTGCAACGTTTGCACAGACGGATGAACAGTTCTCTAAGATAAATTTTCAAATAATTTTGTAATTACAGCTCACGGAGACAAAGCAGTTGACACACAGGATGTACCTGAAACAATCGAACACAAACATTAGACAAAATGAAGGTAGAATCTATATATGTATATAAAAGAAAGTCGTGTTAGTTATAACTCAAGAACGGCTAGACCGATTTTAATAATTTTGTGTTTTTGCATTTGTTTTCGTCGGGAATAGGATATTTAGTATTAAAATACGATATTTATCAATTTAAAAAAAATATCAGTCAAAAAATAATTGGTTTTAGGGTATGGTAGGGTAGGGTAGTGTAGTGTAGGTGTAGTGTAGTTAGGGTAGGGTAAGGTAAGGTAGTGCAGTGTAGGGTAGGGTAGGGTAGTGTAGGGTAGTGTAGGGTAGTGTAGGGTAGTGTAGGGTAGGGTAGTGTAGTGTAGTGTAGGGTAGGGTAGTGTAGTGTAGACAGTGTAGTGTAAGGTGGAACGAAGTTTGCCGGGACAGCTAGTCTATGATAAACAGTCTGCAGCATTTAGACTTGTATGCTTACTGGAGTTCTTTACTGAAGTTTTGCAATCGTAAAAGGAATCAAATAATAATTAATTTCATTCTTTCTTCCGTCATGGTTTGTGATACAGAGCTTCCGAATTCGTTTTTAAACCGAGTGAATTTTCATCTAGATCATAAAAAAACAAATGTATTTTTTTTAAATATGGCGACGACTCCCGCCGAACGACGACATAAAATTTTGGGAATGCGAACGTTTTTAATACCGCCAAGTTATTTAGATAAAAGGCCTTTGCGAGTTGAGATTCTTCTTTATATTAAAAGGTTTATTATCTGATGTACATAAATAAAATATAGCTGCGAGTTGTTTATACTAAAGAGTTTTTGTCAAATATCTTAAGCATGGAAAAGGATGCTAGTTAGTTGTGATTTACACACCTCCTTAAAGAGTGTTTGTAGCTGGTCAGGAGATGTCGACAACTAACCAATTGAGTTTATTTATATCTGACTTCAAAAAAAGGAGGAGCTTCTCAATTCATTTGTATTTTTTATTTTTGTTACCTCAGAACTCCGTCATTAAGAAATCGATTTGGATTTTTTTTTATTTGAAAGGATATATTTTCTTGAAACTTTATTATACTTTAGTTGACAAGTTATTTTTATTTTATTTTTGTAAATTGAATAAGCTGTACCTACCAAACTGATAGAGCAAGATTTTGAAGACTATGTATGTAAGTAATTAATTGTAATATAAAAATATAATTGTATAATCAACATTGCTATGTTCCACAAGACCAGTCAATATCCTTCTTCCTACTAATACTGTAAACGCGAAAGTTTGTCAGAATGTATGGATGTATGTTTGTTACGCTTTCACGCAAAAACTACTGAACGGATCTGGCTGAAATTTGGTAGGTAGACAGATTAGGACCTGGGTTAACACAAAGGCTACTTTTTACCAAGCTCGCGAGCGGCATTGTAACGAGATAATTTTATTATAGTACCGTGACTCGTGAGTACATCGTCATTACTTTGTGTCAAGCACACTGTGCGACGCGTTTCCCTATGTTGCGTACTGCGTACCCTTCGAAAAGTCATAGAAACGTTGCCCACGCGGGTGAAGCCGCGGGAAACAGCTAGTATTTATATACTTTTAGTAACGCTTAAACTAAACAATCAAAAACTTGCCCCAATAAGTCACATTACGGACGAACTGTCACACCACTCTTGCAACTCGCCACACTTGATTCCTTCCCATGGTCGCTGCACACATCAGAAAGCCGCCAACTTGTGACATATCCCGGGGCGAACTGGCAACAACTAACTTTTGCATTAGAGATGGAGTTTTGCCACTTGCCGCTTCTTGAGAATCTCAGCCCAGTGTCGACCGACCGACCGACTAATCTTTCCGCAACTAACTGAACTTCTTATTATTTTTCTCTTAGTTTTTGTACGACACTGCGTGATATCACGTCATGGCAACCCTTAGTGTTTTGGTATGAAATGCAGGTAGGAGAATGTATGCCTTACTAGCTTTTTCCCGCGGCTTTGCCCGCGTGGACATCGTTTTTATGACTGCCTTTAGGGGTCCCACCTACTCAACCATCTCTGTGCAAAAAATCACAAAAATCGAGTATTTTTTTAGTTCCCTCAGGAACTGCATCAGATTATGCTGTTTTCCCAGAATAAAAAGTAGCTTATGTCCTTCCCCGTGACACAGGCTACCTGCATATTATGCCAAATTTCATAAAGATTGGTCAAGGCGTTGAAGCGTGAAAAGGCAACAAACAAACAAACACATTTTCACATTATGGATGCCTATGCCTTAGCTGTGATATAGATTAAGCAGGACACAAATAAGTGCCTTTGAATTACAAACCAATCCAATGAGATTAATCTGTTGCTCTTTTAGCTCGTTTACGCTGAGAGGCTGAAAAGGCACATCAGCTCAAATAGGTACGTCCCCACCGAGGGGCTCGAACCAATCCAGAATTAGGGAGATCGGGCCTTAGTCGACCACGTGGGCCCAGTGCAGGTTGGTCGACTTCACACACAATAATCGAGTTTCTACTTAGGAGTGTGCAGGTTTCCTCACGATGTTTTCTTTCACCATAAGAGCGTCGGATAAATGTACATATAAAATCGAAATTTGAAAACATTGGTACGTTTGAACCAACGACCTCCCGGCCAGGAGGTAGCGGCCCGAAATGTTACGCCACCGAGTCTAGATAAATATGTGGTGTGACTGTCATTCAGGATATTATATTTGTTGCCTCGGAAAGATCATTACCAATTCCAGTACACAAACGAAATGAAATCGTATTAAATATTTACTACTTTTTTAGGGTTCCGTAACAGGTAACGGGACCATATTACTAAGCCTACGCTGTCCGTCTGTTTGTCTTTCCGATCTTGAAAAGGCTGCCTCTTTGACAACGTAATAGGTAGTTGGCTGAATTTTTTTACAGAATATGTGTTATTATGGGGTATTTACCAATAAGTAATAAATAAAATTAAAGGAGTTCCCCATTCAAAAATTTTCTTTTTTATAGTATTTTTGCTCTATAGTAAAAACGGTGATTTATATTTAGCCGGTTTTTTAGTAACATTCAACGCTACATTAGCGCAATATCTTAAACCAACGTTATATCAGCCGAAAGACGTTCACTGCTGGACAAAGGCCTTCCCCAAGGATTTCCACAATGACTGGTCCTGCGCTGCCCGCACCCAGTGGCTTCTCGCGACCTTCACCAGGTCATCGGTCCACCGAGTGGGAGGCCTGCCTACGCCAAGTCTTCACTAGAAAAGTTTACTGTCCCAACGGCCATTTTACGAGCTATGTGCGGTGTGGTGGTGCCAATTAAGTTTAGCAATTCTGAGAGCTATGCCGGCTACTTTGGTTATCGGTACAATGTTATATAAGTTAGTCTTAACAAGCAAGCGGGTTCAGAAATAGTTGCCAACCCAATTAAACGGAGAAAAAGAATAAAATGACAGATTCCGAAAACATTTATTTGTCTCTAATTTGGAGACAGACGAGTATTTTTTTCTTTGGATCCAGCAGATACAAACACGATAAGGCCATTAGGAGATACCATTAGGAGACATTTGGTGATAAAAGAAGTGGCGTATGTAGGTGTAGGTATCAGTATTTATACTACGATTGATAGAGCGAACACAGATTTCAGGTTTTGTGCGTGATCGAATGATGATAAAGAAAAACTTGAAAACTTTTAGGTACAATGTTTTATTAAAAAAGAGTGTTTATGCTCAAAAGCCAAATGCTCACGGTACCAAATGTGAATATAAAAAAAAAACGTTCCAAATGCTCACGGTGCCAAATGTGAATATAATTACACGTTTCCAAATGCTCACGGTGCCCAATGTGAATATAAATAGACGTTTCCAAATGCTCACGGTGCCAAATGTGAATATAAATAGACGTTTCCAAATGCTCACGGTGCCAAATGTGAATATAAATACACGTTCCCAAATGCTCACCGTGCTAAATGTGAATATATATAGACGTTTCCAAATGCTCAAAGTGCCAAATGTGAATATATATAGACGTTTCCAAATGTTCAAGGTGTCAAATGTGAATATAAATACACGTTCCCAAATGCTCACCGTGCCAAATGTGAATATATATAGACGTTTCCAAATGCTCAAAGTGCCAAATGTGAATATATATATAGACGTTTCCAAATGTTCAAGGTGTCAAATGTGAATATAAATACACGTTTCTAAATTCTACAAAAAGGCGATCACTGTATTTCTTACGATTCTGTTGCAAATAAAATACGATCCGCGGACCTTGATTCCACCTCTAAACATCATCAGATTAACTTGAAAATAACAAAATGATCTATTGTCACCGGCAATAAGTCTTTACGTCAAATTTCAGCTTAATCGGACCCCTAGAAGTCTCTCTAAAATCATCGTTTTCATGACTGTCTTTAAGGGTGAGTGGTGCGCGAGCCGCAAGCGATTCGCGAGCGTGTACATAGGTTTTCTCCAGATCCCTATCCCAGATAGGGCTAATTTTGTTTAACCAATTCTGTACAAAAACCACTTCAATCAGTTGCTCCGTTGTGACGCCGACGTGCGCGAGCGTGTAAATGAGTTTTCTCTAGGTCGCTCGAGAACTACGAATATGTCAGTATATTATGCCCATTTGTAAATCATGTTATTTCCCACCCCCTCACCCATCTCTGTGAAAAAATCACATCAATCCATTGTTCCGTTGCGATGTTAAAAAAATTAACTGCAAAAGGATTATTTTTTAGTTCCTTCAGGAACTGCATCGGACTATGCTATTTTCACGGGATAAAAAGTAGCCTATGTCCTTCCCCGTGACACAAGCTACCTGCATGCTAAATTTCGTCAAGATAGGTCGAGGTGTTGAAACATGAAAAGGTAACAAACAAACACATTTTCATATTTATAATATAAAGTAAGAATATAATACCTACTCGTAAAAACACCCGGTACATTTAGCCGGATAACACTCCCTAGTTATTAATCAATCAAGAACCATTAGTCTGAACTGAAAACCGTCAATTGCTTTTAATCACCACTTTAAGTGTTTATTTAGTAGTAACATGCTGTTATTTTTCAATCACAAAATAAAAACGAATAACAGAAAACCAACCTATTGGAAAAATACAGAATAGAAAGGTACAGTGTAACGAGACGGCCATCAACACAGCTCAAATTTGATTTCAGCCAAACTAGGTAATCGAAGTCTCAGATAAATAACTTTACTAAAATGTCAGTGCATCATTTCATTGTATGCATCTCCGTGCGTCACTTCATTGTATCCTCTCAACTGTCACGCTGTTATTAGGCCACACCCCCTTGTCTGTCGCACCCGGGAGCCGGAAATTCGACACAAAGGATTTTTTCCGGCAGTCGGCATTTGACAGACAGGGTTCTGGGCGCGTTTAAGAGCGGACGCTAGCTGAAAGACATTTGAAAAATAAGTATTTAAAACAATTGTTGCTGTTGCGCTTTGACTAAACCGCCTCTAAATACCGTGCGATAAGGACAACAGCAGATCCCAGTGAATATTTCGATTAAAAATTGCAAAATTCGAGGTTTGGCTCTCGACGATTTTCTCCTCCAAAATGAGACCTATGTTAAAGAAATTGTTCACATAGAACAATAACTAGTTGTGCTAGGCCTCTATGTTTAACTTTTTTTGTAATACTTTTTGAATCTCCACTCTCAACTTATTTAGTGGTGATAAAAATTTGGTATTTTTCTAGCATTTTTGAAGGCTTCCAGTTGCTCGTAAAAAAAGGCTAACGAAAAAAGGAAGACATAGAAGCATAGAAGAAATTAATATTTATTTTATGTATAAAAATCATTTCTTTAGTGTTAAAAATCAATGAAAAAACTGTCGAGAACGTTTGTATGGAAAAAACAGTGCCCGCCTCCCCTCTTAATGGATTTTCTATGAATCTAAATAAAATATTGTGTGTTTCCATTTTAAATATTATTCTAGTTAGAGTGTTTTACTTGTTTCTTTTCATTGTTTTTACTTTTATATTATGATAATTGATATTATTAGCTCTAACTTGACCCGCCGTAATTATTCCGGCTCCCGGTAGGTCGACAGATAGGGATTTTTTTTTCGGGTCCCTTAAATCGACAGACAAGTGATATTGTTCAGTTGTTTAACAGGCATGTAAATAAAAGTATTTGGAGATATTTTTATTTAATACTGTAAAGAGTAATATTATAAATTAGCTTTTGCCCGCGGCTATCGTGTTTGTCTTTGAGGGTGAGTGGTACGCGAGTCGAGTGGCTCGCGAGCAAAGGCAGGAGTTTACTCCAGATCCCTCGGGAACTATATCTCGTTATTCTGATCAGCAGTGTATGTCACTTCCCACCCCTCAACTATTTCTATGCAAAATAACATGTCAATCCGTTGCTCCATTGCGACGCGGACGTGCGGGAGCCTGAAAACGAGTTTTCCCTAAATCCCTCGGGAACTGTCTCAGGCTATGCTAATGTAATTTCCCACCCCCTTCGACCATCTCTGAGCAAAAAATCACAACAACCCGTTGCTCCATTGCGATGTTTATAAATTCTCCCAAAAAGTTTTTTTTTAGTTTCCTCAGGAACTGCATCCAACTATGCTATTTTCACTGAATAAAAAGTAGCCTATGTCCTTCCCCATGACACAGACTACCTCCATGCTAAATTTCGTGAAGACTGGTTGAGGAGTTGAAGCGTAAAACGTTAACAAATAAACAAACAAAAAAAAAAACATTTTCATATATAAAATTAGAAAAATCTTTAAAAATAACCAGTGATTTAAAATAAATATTCAAATAAGTTTTTCAAAACAGTCTATATTTTCATTAAAAATACCGTATTTTTTTTAAGCAATATTAATTCCATTTTAAACGCATGAGTCAGAACTAGAATAGTCTTGTCTAAGACCAGCCTTTAGTTGTGTGCGAAAAGGGGGGGCAAGCGCTACGCAGAGTAATTTCCGCACCCAATGGAGCGAACCGCCCAAACTTGGTGAAACGCCGCCATAGCCGTGACGTATGAGTTGTGACGTCACAGACGACGCTCAACTTTCCTCTTAGCTGCCTATTGATGGGATTGAGGCGTCCGGATTCTTAGGTATACTATTTGCGAATGGAGTTCCGATTGTTTTGTAGACAAGTATAGGAATAGAGGTAGGTGACAAACCTAACAAATCCTTTTGTGAATTAAAAGATTTTGTTAATTTTGTTTGTTTTTCATACAAAAATTATATTTGTATTAGACAGACAATGTTCTAAGTCCTGTTGTAAGTGTCGCGACGAAAATATCACATGAACCCTACAACGTGATTATTATTAGAGTTGTCAAAATATTATATTATTCCTAATTTGTTGAGTAATATAAAAAAATAGTTAATAAAATGAATATAATAATAAAAATTGCTTGTGTGTTTGCACACCTACTGTAAACAGTTGTAAAATTAGTTATTTTAATTATAGTAAGTTTTTGGTTTGTCAATAAAGCTTAAAAAACTACGCTTGAAAGTCATAAGTTAAAGTATTTTTTTTAATTGGAAACGCTGAAAACGTTAACAAACCGACTTCAATCGCCACAACCAAGTACAATTTTGGTACATTTTTGGTTTTTGTAAGTTTCCTTAAAAATACTATCGAATAAAAAAATAATCACGAAAATCGGTTCACAATCTGCGAAGACATTGCGTAACAAACATACAACAAAAAACATACAGTCGAATAGAGCACCTCCTTCTTCAAAGAAGAAAGTGGGTTGAAAAAATATGATATTAATTTAGCTCACAACTAATTCTGTCCAAGCATTCTGTTGACAAAAACACCAAAATATTCCATATGAAATAATAATACCTTTGCGTGTCAAGTCACGCAAGATTCCCCGAATCGATATATCGGTGTCGAACGAAGTTATGTTCACCGCTCACACTCAAACGAATTGCTCCGCGAAATGTTTCCATCGAGCCTCGTAATGTAACGTATTTTTCCCGAAAACATCCAGGACGTCGATTCACAAAAAAATACTACATTGTAAAGAGAAAAGGAAAAAGATTATACAGGGTCTTAACAAAGGTACGCACTTTTTTTTTAACTGGAGCATGTACTCATGAAACTGAACAACTTTCCCCAAGAAACCCATGGTCAATTCTCATTTATTTTTTAATTAAAATTATTAAATTGCGCGGAATAAGCTAGAATACGCCGCGGCGGTGT
This sequence comes from Coleophora flavipennella, assembly GCA_947284805.1. NCBI lineage: Eukaryota > Metazoa > Arthropoda > Insecta > Lepidoptera > Coleophoridae > Coleophora > Coleophora flavipennella. Next base: position 1,248,565 of record OX369289.1, on the reverse strand, counting down.
GGCGGGCCGGCGCGGTCATTGAACTTTATCAATACGCGGATACCAGCGGGGAGTTGTATTCTGAGCAGTTCATAATTTAATTAAAAAATAATAAAAGCGAATAGACCAGGGGTTTCTTGGGGAAAGTTGTTCAGTTTCATGAGTACAAGCTTCAGTTAAAATAAGTGCATACTATTGTTAAGACCCTATATTTTATATTCGTTTTATGGTCCAGCCAGCACGGAGCCAACTAACCCTTCGGCGTAAGACCGGCAAGCCCCAACAGACGTTATCAGTTGGAAAACATGCGAACGTGTTCGAATCACAGCTAGCTCTGTTTAAAAATGTTAAGCGGGGTTGTCAGCGACGTGAAAGGCAGGAAATGCATTTGCAAATTAGATTTTCAACCCCCTCGTCGCCGGCGGCGTTATCGGGTCTTCAACTCACTTGCCTTTTAACCTCCCGGTCACATAAGAAGGATTTTGGGGCCTCTTTTTGTCTTTACTCGTATTTTGAAGTTTTTTCTACGTAATGCAATTTTACGTTTAAAACGGTAGGCCATTGGCTATGTTATTGGTTTTTACCTTCGAGCGACGAAGGAGTGAGAAAACCGGCTAAGTGCAAGTCGGACTTGCACTTTAAGGTGTTCCGTACTACCACAACTTTCCACACAACTACAAAGTATGATGATCAATCAATGATCCCTATTCACATTATAAACAAAATACATCAACGCGAGCGACAGAAATATGTCTTTTTTGGCATTTAGTTCGTACTCCTTAGCGCGAGCACGAAGCTCACTTGGTCGATTTTTATTATTTGTTGTGTTATTTCAATATTAGTACTATTTCATCAAGTTTCACGCTTGATTGTATTACCGTTTTTATAAAGCTAAATAAAAAATACTTCTAAAGATAAAAAAACACGTTTTTTGTATGGAGGCCCCTCTTATACAATACACAAAAATACACATTCTGTGAAAATTTCAACTGTGTACCTATTACATAAAATACAGACCACTGACGGACGGACAGATGGACACACAGTTGAGGCTTATTAATAGGTTCCCGTTGGTCTAAATAGGTAATGTGGTGGATAAAAAGGGTATGTGGTGGTCAGAAAAACCAAGTACAACTACGAGATTTTGACGGAAATGCACTCTTTATCGACATCTATACAACACTTATCAAAAAACCGGCCAAGTGCGAGTTGGACTCACGGTATGAGGGTTCCGTACCACCTCACCTCTCCACACAAGTGTGATAATGATACCTATTCACATGATAATCAAAAGACACAAACGCGAGCAACAGAAAAATACTACTAGCGCTATCTAGTGGTGTTTTAGTGAACTATTTTCCGTGGGTGAACGTATTATATATTGAGTTTACCACGATATTTTCAATTAATATAATTCTTATAGGTTTTCCTGTAATCTACAAGCAAATAACTATATTTCGTATTTTTTTAAAAATTTTGGGCTCAGTAATTTTGGAGATCAGAAAGGGGGAATGTTAAATTTTCGTCTTCCTTTATAAATAAAATCAAAACTATTTATTTTACAATAATAACAAAATATATTTAAGATTGTTATAACAAGTCATTTCATTTGATATATGACAGAGTAAGGTTCGAAAAACTTTTTTTAATTTCCTAATTTTCCTCCAGAAAATGACCCTTATTTAAAAAAAAATACTTTGCGCATCTGTGTTTGGGTCATAGGATTGCACCATCCTACCAAATTTCATCTGATTTGGTTCAGTAGATTCGGAGCGAATTGGCTGTGACAGACGAACGGACAGACAGACAGACGCACGAGTGATCCTATAAGGGTTCCGTTTTTTTGTTGTTGTACGGATTGGGACGATTGGGGCTCGCGCACCAAGGGTTCCGTACCACCGTACCTCTCCTTACAAGTGGGTACAACAATTATTAGATCTCTTGTTTTTTAAAATTACACAGAACATTTTTAATTAAACTGTTATTAAACTATACAGTTACTCATACTAAGATTTATGTCCAAATTTATTAAAACGAAATTCAAGATAATTTTCAATGCAATTTTTATATAGTGCCGTACGGAACCATTATAGGATCACTCTCGTGTCTGTCTGTCCGTCCGTCTGTCATAGCCAATTTTCTCCGAAACTACCGGACCTATTGAGTTAAAATTTGGTACACATATGCGAGTCAGTGACCCAAAAATAGACATGTAACGTAAAAAGTAAGTGTGTGGTTTTATGAAACCAAGGTAAAAGTGAAACGTTACTGAGGACGAAATGATCATGGCTGCTCTCGCTACGGTACAGAGGACGAAACGATCATACCGTCAGACGAAAGCGACCGTCACGCGACATGCAACACACAGACGAAATAATGTGAGACGATATAATAAAAGTTTCACTTTAATAAATGAATTTTAAACATGAAGTCCACTGCTGGGGGTAAAATTGAATTAAAAAAAAATGCAAACTATATTGTGTAACATATCAAATGAAAGGGTTTGTTGTATGAATCTCAAGCATTTTTTAACTAATTTTAAGATAAACATTTTTTAAGTTATTTAGGACAATATTATGACTTAAAGAGAAAGAGAAAGGCTGGAAGCTCTTGAAATGTGGTGCTGGCGAAGGATGGAGAAAATAAGCTGGACTGAAAGAGTAACGAACGAAGAAGTATTGAAACGAGTAAAGGAAAAGAGGAACATAATTGAGATCATTGAGAACAGAAGAGGAAAGATGATAAGCCACCTAATTAGACACAATAATTTTATAAAGGAGATAATAGAAGGAAAGATCGAAGGAAAGCGCGGAAGAGGAAGAACTAGAAATGCTTATGTAGACCAAGTTAAGATGGGAACGTATAGAGAAATGAAGGAGATAGTGTGGAAGAGAGAGACCTGAAAAGAGACTGTCGCGTTTTTAGTTTAGTGGTAATTAAATAAAATATTACTTTTACCAATTTACTGAGTTTTAATTACAACCATGTTATATAGAGAAAAACGCGATTATATCTCAGGTCGGGATTCTGTTTCTACACTATATGAAAGTCAATATTAGCTAAGAATGCTACAACGACAAGAGCATGGCTCTTAAAATAATATGATGATGATGATGATTAGGAAAATAGGCAAAAATTGACTATTCCACCTTATCTCTGAAACTACTGGGCCTAAAATTTTGAACAAAATACAGAAAAAAGCTCTTTACCTAAAGATGACAGGAAAACCTATAAGAATTCTATGGTATTTAAAGTAACATAGGAAATTTCTCAATCAACGCGAGTTCACTCGCACTTGTTCGGTTTCTAAAGTCTTTGTCTTACCTACTGGCTGAAGGAAATAAACGGCACAGAGTACTAGGAAAACATGGCGGTTTTAAAATGCTGGCTGATTCACGCTCGATTTGGCGGGCAAATTGCACAGTGGTACCACCAAGTTCGCCGGTGAGTCGGTGAGTCGGGGCCTCGAGATCGGAGCAAAAAGTTAATTTGTAGTCAACCAAGTCGTGTGTTCTTGTTTGTTTCTGTAATGTGAAGTTTGGAAGGAAAAATTAAATTGTTTGTTATTTATTTTACTATAGGATTATTTGTTTTTAACCCCCGACGCAAAAGAGAGGGGTGTTATAAGTTTGACGTGTCTGTCTGTCTGTCTGTGTATCTGTGTATCTGTCTGTGGTATCGTAGCTCCCAAACGGATGAACCGATTTCCGTTAAGTTTTTTTTGTGTCATAGATAATTTTATTCCGAGTGTTCTTAGCCATGTTTCATGAAAATCTGTTCAGCCGTTTGAACATCATCAGCTCCTTTCTAGTTGATGAGGGCATCTGACTAACTTCCTTATGTCCGATCGATTCGAAATTTAGTACCGTGTTACTTCAATGATATTAAAAGTATATGGTCAGGTAACCATGACCTGATCAGCCGTTTGAAGATCATCAGCTCCTTTCTAGTTGATGAGGGGATCTGACTAACTTCCTTTAACCCCCGACGCAAAAGAGAGGGGTGTTATAAGTTTGACGTGTCTGTCTGTCTGTCTGTGTATCTGTGTATCTGTCTGTGGTATCGTAGCTCCCAAACGGATGAACCGATTTCCGTTAAGTTTTTTTTGTGTCATAGATAATTTTATTCCGAGTGTTCTTAGCAATGTTTCATGAAAATCTGTTCAGCCGTTTGAACATCATCAGCTCCTTTCTAGTTGATGAGGGCATCTGACTAACTTCCTTATGTCCGATCGATTCGAAATTTAGTACCGTGTTACTTCAATGATATTAAAAGTATATGGTTAGGTAACCATGACCTGATCAGCCGTTTGAAGATCATCAGCTCCTTTCTAGTTGATGAGGGGATCTGACTAACTTCCTTATGTCCGATCGATTCGAAATTTAGTACCGTGTTACTTCAATGATATTGAAAGTATATGTTAAGGTAACCATGACCTGATCAGCCGTTTGAAGATCATCAGCTCCTTTCTAGTTGATGAGGGGATCTGACTAATTTCCTTATGTTCGAACGATTCGAAATTTAGTACCGTGTTACTTCAATGGTATTGAAAGTATATAGTAAGGTAACCATGACCTGATCAGCCGTTTGAAGATCATCAGCTCCTTTCTAGTTGATGCGGGGATCTGACTAACTTCCTTATGTTCGAACGATTCGAAATTTAGTACCGTGTTACTTCAATGTTATTGAAAGTATATGGTAAGGTAACCGTGACCTGATAATAATAATAAAAATAAAAAAAATAATATTATAAAAAATAACCTAATAGTAGGTAGTTGAAACTTAATCTAGCAAATTAAAAATAATACCTACCTAACCTAAAACGAATACCTACCTAAATTGCTTAAACTAATCACTAATACCTACCTTATCTTTAACCTAACCTTAGAGTAGGTAGTTAAAACTTAATCTAGTAAATTGAAACTAATAATGATACCTAGTATCTAACCAAGTTACTAACTCAACTAACTAATCACTATAAATACCTTCCTAATATTTATACCTACTTTAAAAAGGACAAAATAAAAGTAAAATTAAAAATTTTAAAAACCCACCGACACAAAAAATGAATTCTAAAACTAACAAATAATATTTTAAACCTATTATAATTACTATCGTCACATATATTATGTAAGTTCAAATATTTTATTTTCCAAGCGTTGTCGCGTCGGGGGACCGCTAAGTGAGAAAAACAGGTGTAGTCGCAGATTGCAACAAAAGAATTTACTCCGAAAAATTCGCAAAATCGACACCACCGTCAACGTCGTCTGCCCTCACGTGTCTGCCCGTTCGGGTCGCCGCACTTGGTGACGCCCACCCCCGCGCCGCATACCGCACACCGAGCTCGCGCGCAGAGCGTAGACTATATTATATGAAACTATGAAACTTAAGATCGCTCGTATCGTACCTAAATGTAATTAGTAATGATTAATTATCTGTTGTTGGAAAAATACTTTATAAACTTTAGCGGTCCCCCGACGCGTCGACGCTTGGAAAATAAAATATTTGAACTTACATAATATATGTGACGATAGTAATTATAATAGGTTTAAAATATTATTTGTTAGTTTTAGAATTCATTTTTTGTGTCGGTGGGTTTTTAAAATTTTTAATTTTACTTTTATTTCTTACTTTGTTTTAGTATCTAAAACTTTTGTATACCTATTGTAACTTTATGTTTAAGTTCTTAGGAAATATTATCTGCGCAATAACAGCTCGATTCCTATTTTTTTTAGTTCAAAATTGATAAGCTGTTGGCATCATCTCACCTGATGGTAAGTTACGATGATGCCGAAGATGGAAGCGGGCTTACCAAGATTACTAACACATCAATGATGTCTATGAAGAATGATATTGTTTTTGAGGTGTTTATATATGTGTCTATATATTTGGCTGAGCCAAATAAACAAACTTGAATGGATGAATTTTGGGTGGCAGACTCACCGTCACACCATTGTGACAAGCATGCATTTTTTTCTCGGAGTGTGACGTGTCGTTAGATCCGTCTTGATCCCCCAAGTACGGATACATTTTAAGAAATAAGATTTTTAATTTTTATCCGTCTGCCCTCTTGGGAAATGTTTATCAGATGTATGAATGTCTGTTTCCTGGGTTGAGCCTGTAGTTGATGGCTTGATGGATTTTGAAGTGCGAGATGTCGTTAGATTTGTCTTCAGCATCTGAGTGACATAGGATACATTTTTACCCAACTGCAAAAAGAGAAATCTAGTGTAGACTTATGCAGTCGGGTTTATAATTTTTTATTAAATTGGTTAGGTTATTGTGATGTAATTTACGAAACACTGTTTTATCCTCAAAAATTAATAGGTATATCTAATATTGTCCGTATGGCTCCCGGCTTAGAATAGGGCCATCCTATTTCATCCAATAGGTGCCGTAAGAGCCGACTAAGGGACTTAAACCGGAGGATGGGCAGCAGCGTCTTTCCGTGACTTGCAGCCAATCTGCAACACTGCGATCGCCAACCCGCCTGCCAAGCGTGGCGATTACGGCAACACCCCCCAAATGACCGACACAAAGAAAAAACGGCCCCTAGTCCCCGGCGGCCCCGCTATTCCTGGCTCCGGTAGCGGTCAAGGTAACGGCGGGGCATGGGGTGCGAAGAATCCCCGGCAGATGCCAGGCTACCAACACAAAAGACCTCTGGCCCTGGCAACCTACAACACGCGCACACTGCGAACCGACGTAAAGCTAACAGAACTCGAGGAAGCATTGAGCAGGTTACGATGGGACATCGTAGGATTGTGTGAAGTCCGAAGAGAGGGGGAGGACACCATAATCCTTAAATCCGGAAACCTGCTCTATTTCCGGGAGGGCGACCAACTGTCCGAGGGTGGTGTCGGGTTCCTAGTCCACAAGTCCCTCATTAACAATGTGGTCCGGATCGAGAGTGTTTCGACGAGGGTAGCGTACCTTATTCTCCGAATTACCAAACGGTATTCGCTGAAAGTTATTCAGGTATATGCACCGACCGCGCAACACTCCGACGACGAAGTGGAGCTCCTATATGAGGATATCTCTAGAGCTCTACATAATAGCTCCCGGACTCAATACACCATTGTTATGGGGGACTTTAACGCGAAACTGGGCAAACGAAGTGATGGTGAGCTGAGAGTGGGGCAATTTGGATATGGAGAGAGAAATGCACGTGGCCAGCTGCTGGCAGACTTTATGGAGAAGGAGGGCCTCTTTATGATGAACTCCTTCTTCAAAAAACCTAAACAGCGAAAGTGGACATGGTTGCATCCCAATGGCGTAACCAAGAACGAGATCGACTTCATCTTGTCGACAAGAAGGCAAATATTCAATGATGTCTCTGTGATCAACTCAGTCAAAACAGGAAGTGATCACCGAATGGTAAGAGGCACATTGAATCTAAAGACCAAGCTAGAAAGATGTCGACTGATGAAGTCCACACTCCGACCAGCGCCCATCCAGCTCCAAAACCCCGAAAACTTTCAGCTCGAGTTGCACAATCGCTTCGAATGCCTAGGAGACTGCGAGAATGTGGACGATTATAACGACAGGTTCGTGGAAATTGTCCAAACGGTCGGGTCTAAGATTTTCAAAACTCGCCGTTCAAACAGAACCAAAAAAATCTCTGACTTCACCAGCAACCTCATGGAAGAAAGACGCAGATTGGTTTTGCAGTCCTCTGAAGACGCTACTCAATATCGGCAACTAAACAGGCAGATCTCTAAGTCTTTAGCTCGCGATTTGCGCCACTTTAATACAAATTGTATTAAAGAGGCGATTGAAAACAACAAAGGCTCAAAAGTGTTCGCTAGAGATCTGTCTGTTGGTCAAAGCCAACTGAGCAAGCTGAAGACTGAGGACGGCAGGATCATATCGTCTAAGACTGAGTTGCTGGAAGAAGTTGAGAAGTTCTACGGACAATTGTACACGACCACACGTCCGCCTGTCAGCGATCTGGCTAAAGACCCAAGAGCTAGACTTACCCGACACTATACCGAAGATATCCCGGACGTCAGCCTGTACGAGATTAGAATGGCTCTTAAACAGCTTAAAAACAATAAGGCACCGGGTGATGATGGAATTACGGCTGAACTTCTGAAAGCAGGTGGAACACCGGTACTTAAAGCTCTTCAGAAATTATTTAATTCCGTTATACTTGAGGGACAAACGCCTTAGGCATGGCACAGAAGTGTGGTCGTGCTTTTCTTCAAAAAGGGCGACAATACCCTGCTGAAGAACTACAGACCCATCTCACTTCTGAGCCATATCTACAAACTGTTTTCGAGGGTCATTACGAATCGTCTCGCGCGCAGGTTTGACGACTTCCAGCCTCCCGAACAAGCCGGTTTCCGAAAAGGATTTAGTACCATAGACCACATACATACGCTGCGGCAGATTATACAGAAGACCGAAGAGTACAATCAGCCACTGTGCTTGGCGTTCGTGGACTATGAGAAAGCCTTCGATTTGGTCGAAACCTGGGCTGTGTTACAGTCTCTCCAGAGGTGCCAAATTGACTATCGATACATCGAAGTGCTGAAGTGTTTGTATGAAAACGCCACCATGTCGGTTCGCCTCCAGGATCAAAACTCGGAACCTATCCAGCTGCAGCGAGGGGTGAGACAGGGAGACGTTATATCTCCGAAACTGTTCACCGCCGCCCTGGAAGATGTTTTTAAGCTTTTGGACTGGGGTGGACTCGGCATCAATATCAACGGCGAGTACATCACCCACCTTCCATTCGCTGACGATATCGTGGTCATGGCTGAGACTATGGACGACTTAGGCACAATGCTCGATGGCCTCAGTAGAGCCTCTCAACAAGTGGGTCTTAGAATTAACATGGACAAGACGAAAATTATGTCAAACGTCCGTGTCATACCTACTCCTCTGAAGGTTGGAGGCTCTACACTCGAAGTTGTTACCGAATATGTATACCTGGGACAAACAGTCCAGTTAGGTAGGTACAACTTCGAGAAAGAGATCAATCGTCGAATCCAACTCGGCTGGGCAGCGTTTGGGAAGCTTCGCAATATCTTTACGTCCCAGATACCGCAGTGTCTTAAGACCAAGGTCTTCGACCAATGTGTGTTGCCAGTGATGACGTACGGAACTGAGACATGGTCGCTTACTATGGGCCTCATAAGAAGGCTCAAGGTCACTCAAAGGGCAATGGAGCGTGCTATGCTCGGAGTTTCTCTGCGTGATCGAATCAGAAACGAGGAGATCCGTAAGAGAACCAAAGTAACCGACATAGCTCTCAGAATTGCTAAACTTAAGTGGCAGTGGGCGGGGCACATTGCTCGTAGAACAGATGGCCGTTGGGGCAGTAAAGTTCTCGAGTGGCGACCACGCACCGGAAAGCGTAGTGTAGGCAGGCCTCCCACTCGGTGGACCGATGACCTGGTGAAGGTCGCGGGAAGCCGCTGGATGCGGGCAGCGCAGAACCGGTCGTCGTGGAGATCCTTGGGGGAGGCCTATGTCCAGCAGTGGACTTCCTTCGGCTGATATGATGATGATATCTAATATTATCCAGAGATTGCGTATGCCATCAAAACATAATGTATTTAGTAACTACGTTAGGACTATCCAATTTGTATGACGCAGAAAGCTTCACAAGCCCACGGTGCCCCGCAGCGAGCTTCTACGAACATTTTGGCCGCGCAGTTCGGCTGTTCGCAACACTGTGCGGCTCACTGCGCCGTTACTAACGATAATGTAATAAGTTAGCATCAGAAATGTCTATTTTAGTTTTCTTTTCGTACCAGCCAGAGAATATATGAAAATACGAGTACATACCTGCGCTGATAGACGGTTTGCTGATTTTTCCAAATGGTAACATTTCATTTTCAGTGATCAAGAAATATCCTATTTAAAAACTAGTCTATGTTCAATAGTGGGCGTCTTCCTTCTGAAATAATCAGCTTATTATACAGGGTATAATTAATTGGTGGAGGACCCGTTAAGAGGAGTGTATCCGCGCGCGCACCATACAAACTGAATTTAGTTCTTATTTAAATAATGATCACTTAAGTTTATTGTAATTTTTTGAACACGCTAGAAAATAATATCTGTTTTTGTGGTTTGTGAGATTCCGTAAAAATAATTTGAAAATTTGAAATCAATATTAAAAAAAACTTATTACAACATCTTAGAATACATAAATGATAAGTTTCAATGTATTAATTTATTATGAGCGCCGAAGGCTTTAAGGCCGGCGGCGGCGCGCCGACTTTTAGAGGTCGGCGGCGTGATCTTCAAACCATTTTTTAAGCAATAGCAGAGAATAATAAAAAAAAATATAAGTAGTATATCGATCAAACAAGTTTTGTTTATTACAATAAACAAAACAATAAACAAAACTTGGTTTAAAATAACTATTACTATTAGGAACAAAACGGAAAATATTTTCTGTTTTAAGTTTTATTTCACAAAAAAGGAACCCTTAAAGGATCACTTCGTTTTCCTTCTATCCGTCTGTCTGTCTATCAAGACCCTTTTTCTTTGGAACGCGTGGAGTTATCAAGTTAATCATTACTTAATATCAATTACTTGCGTCTACGGCCTCTTATAATTTTAATAAATCAAATTTTAAAGTCAACGCAATAAAAATTTTGGACATTTATGACGTATATTTAAGTAAATTAAAACTTATAACTTCCCGTTGAACTAAAATCATGTAGTTTGGTAAAGGTCTCAAAGTAAAGGAAAAAATCTGAAAATCGTTAATTTGAGTTTATCATAATACTTTTTTAAAATAATATTTTTCGTCCTCAATTTAATAGATTCAACTCTTTTTAATGTTTTCAGTTGATAGATCTGTATGAAATAAAATTTGGGTCAAGATGAAGGTTAACATGGGGTTTATGGCTAGGTTAGGTTTGTGGTTAGGGTAGGTTATATTTTATGTGGTTAGCTAGCGAGGAGCGAAGTGACTAGCTGTTAAGATTCACTTGAAATACACCAAGCGAGCCGAACTAGCAAAGCAAGCGTGCCGCGGCAGCAGCCGGTGAAGCGCCAGAAGCAACCTTACTCATTTTGCAAATTATTTTAATGATAAATCTTATCCTTTTGGGTATTGTTTTGGTGTTGTTTGATTTTTTGGTGATAAATCTTATTCTTTTGAATATTCTTTTGTTGTTGTTTAATGAATTTACTTTGGCGACAGATCTATTATTTTTTGAGTACAAACTACTCGTATATTTATAAAGGAATTTAAAATTTTATGTCGATCTATCGACCGTTTAGGCCATCAATAGAACCATACTCATATTTTTTTGCGATTACAAACATGCATTTGCAGTTACAACATTGACCATGAATATATCAATGTATAGGAGATCATTTTTTCAACTACAAAGTTAAGTTTGTACTTCAATCCAACTTAAGTCAATTTGTGTAATAAATAACAAAGCTGATCATAAAGAACTGTTCTTTTTTCTCATTTATATTTACAACCATGTGTCCAAAGTAGTTAATACAGCTTAATTGTGTTAAGTCTTTAATTAATTTAATTGTGATAAGTCGTAATTATATCCACTTTCATCAACTAGCTAGACAAGGCAATCTTGCTTGGCTCACAAAATTGCCTTAGTCTCCTTTCGGGGCACTTATAAAATTCCATTTATTTGGGCAGTGGCTGCGAAGCCCGAGACCAGTCACTAGTGATGTCAGCTTTGACGCAAACATGTTTTGGGGTCTGTGTATGGATTCTTACACTGTGAAATTGTATTCCGACTATGATAACTAAGACGCCATTTTACGTAGGAAGATGAACGAGTAATGCGTCCTACTACAACAACGAACTTGTTAGTATTGATCCAATATCTCTTTCGTTCGTATCGTACTGATTCAATATCTATCAATATTTTTGCGGCGGCGGCGGCGGCGCAACGGCGCGGCGCTAATATCTAATTTATTTAGAGTTTTTTAAATATGTAAAAGTATAAAGTGAGAATAATCTCATCTCTTCTCTTTCTCATTCCAAGATGCGATCTATAAAAATACTATTTAACAACTTTGTAAGAACTACCATTGTGAAACGCAAATAAATTTTGAGTATCGAATACTGAGCCTGTGTCAGTTTAAAATAAGATGTTTTTAAGGAATTACGAGTACCTATTAGTTTTTATAACATGTTTACAATATTTATATAAATTTTTATATTCAAATGGGAACCAAACTTTGTTTTTGCGGAGCACTTTAAGGATACACTCTTAACTGGGGTTTCTTTCTACACATCATTCTGAACAACTTTCCCCATAGATGGAATCCATAAGCCATTCCCAGAAAAATACAAAATTAGCCAGTTCAAAGTTTTATTTAGGAATGGCACGAGTCTCTTGGTGAAAGTTGTCTTTTAGAAAATTAGCCAGTTCAAAGTCGTTAGGTGTCTTCGTTTTTCCACATTAACTTAATATCTCATACCAATATATTTATTTTATGTGACATAATTTTTATATCTTTAAAAACTGGTGGTAAAAGAAGGATTTTTAATTAATTCAGACCCTGACAATCCCCCCCACAAGTCTTCTCATTTTGCTTCGTGCTGGCTTAGACGCGAGTCGGGGAGCGCGTGGAGGCCGCAACATCAATAGAGGGAACTATAAATATTAAGTAAGACTAAGGATTCTCAACTAGACTAGAGGTGAGCGAGCGAAGCGAACGATCATAGGTTCGTTAGGTTTAATGATGATACTGTCGACGAGCCTCACGATGCCTCCCCTGGGTGGCGGATCTGACAGTAACAAAAATAATAATATTCGAAAAACCTAAAAAAAATTAGGTAAAAGCTTTTAATATTGCATTGTCATGCGATATACATATGCATGCAAAATTTCAGCTCAATCGGAAACCGGGAAGTGGGTCAAATTTAACTTGCAAGATTCCACCCGAACAAACATACATACATTAACATAAAGCTTGTAAAATAGCTGTATGGTGAGTCGCTCACTTAGTATTTCAACAACCCAACAATAATGAATTTACAGTCACTTGTTTAAATACTACCCCATCAGTATTATGACGCCCTGTATGAGTTGGTATGTGCTGTTAGCCGGTTGTACAATATTTCATTACCAAGAGAATAAACAAACGTGCTTAAAATGGTGGTAAGTACTTTTAAAAGGTAATAAACGGGATCCTAAACAGTTTCGTGTTTACAACCTTATGCCTAGTAGGGATAATATATCAACGTAAACTTTTGGGAGATTGGCCTAAAATTTTAAGTGTCATTTCTAAGAGTAAGAGGCGTGAAATAGGACACCATAATTGCTTCATATTAGGGGGAGGGGGCTGGGAGGCTGAGTGGGAAAAATTGGCCTATTACGCGAGAAATATTGCTTAGTAACAATATACCTGAGCAAGGTTACAACTGTGACCTGAATACTGAAATTTGTTTCAATAAGCATCATCATATCAGCTCATATACGTCCCCACCTCAAGCCTACCCTAAATTAGGGCGATCGGGCCTTAGTCGACCACGCGGGCCCAATGCGGGTTGGTAGACTTCACACACACCCTTCGAGTTTCTTCGCAGGTGTGTGCAGGTTTCCTCACGATGTTTTGCTTCACCGTTAAAGCAATCGGTGAGTATATGTACGTAAGTTTCGAAAAACTCATTGGTACATTGGCCGTCCGGATTTGAACCCGGCACCTCTGGTTAGGGGAGCCGAGTCGTTACCGGTTGAGCCACCGACGTTTTTAAGTATAAAGTATATAAATTCGGATGCGGGTAGCGCAGAACCGGTCGTCGTGGAAATCCTTGGGGGAGGCCTATGTCCAGCTAAGGACGTCCTTCGGCTGATAAGATGAGATAAAGGCACGTAGAGTTTTTCTCGCTCACTCATTAACGATCGCTCACCCTCATGGGGCCTCATAGAAATGCATGTTGCATTAACTCTCAACTATTTCCCCAAAACGAACCCTAAATCTTCAACATACACAGACCATCCCTTAACGATCCCTAATTTGAACCTAATAGAGTGGAAACGTATCTAAATATACAAGGTTGAACACCGAAAGTACTTAAAAGGTTATTATCAGGGGGCAATTAGGACTAACGCTGAGCCCTTGGAGGGACGGTAGGGTTAATCTCTCAATAGTGACTCGTTTAAAGTGAGTTTAGTGACCAATTTTAACACACAATTCTCGGACACAACAGACGGAAGCCTTGTTACAATATTTTCCTTTAACCCCTAGCTAATAAAGCAACTGTGTTTTTAACCGACTTAAAAAAAGGCGTAGGTTCTATGTTCGACTGTATTTTTTTTATGTATGTCTAACGATCTCTTCGTTAATTGTGGATAGATTTTATAATTCGTTTTTTTATTTGAGACAAGGGGCCACCCATATAAATATTATCAAAATAAATTAAGAACTTTTTTAGAAAATTAACAAAAACAAAAAAAAAATGGTCAAGTGTGACTCGGAGTCACACAAACAGGTTTCTGCACCAAAACTTTAACTACCAACAGAACAAGACCTCTCAGTACATAGTTTGCTCTAGGTAAATAGGAGTTTACTTATTCTGAACTTTAGGAATTTAAAGATGCAAAATTCTACTTGGTTTTTGCGATTGAAGTCGTTTTTTTAGCGTGGTTAACTATGTCGTATAAATTTTATGTACGTGGTCGTACCGAATAATAGTAACTATGTCATACCATCAGTGCTAGTCAACAAGATAGTGTCATCAGCCGGTGGGGACTCACGGACCGGTCAGCCCTACGGCACAGTCCAAGAATCCATACAGTCGTCCAACGGGCACGTCTAGAACAAGAAAATGCCCTACCACCACCCAAACCAAATCTTATAAAGTTAGACCCACCGGGAATTGAAACCGCGACCTCCAGGTATCAAGCGAGTGGACTAACCACTATGTCACAAGGACGGTTTAAATAAACTTGCACGATGTGAATGAAGTCCGCATTGAGAAGATTAAAATAATGAACAAACTAGGAATCCTTACTAATATTATAAATGTGAAAATGTGTTTGTTTGTTTGTTACCTTTTCACGCTTCAACTTAATAAAATTTTAAACTTAACTTAACTTTATGAAATTTGGCATGCAGGTAGCCTGTGTCACGGGGAAGGACATAGGCTACTTTTTATCCCGGGAAAATAGCATAGTCTGATGCAGTTCCTGAGGAAACTGAAAAAATACTCGATTGTTGTGATATTTTGCACAGAGATGGTTAAGTAGGTGGGAAACGACATAATTTACTAATCACCCTTAAAGACATTCATTATAATGATGCCCACGCGGGTGAAGCCGCGGGAAAAATTTAGTAAAGATATAATAATAAATAATTATAAGAAGGCAAATGTGCAATCTTTCGGTTTATAGACTTCACTCACGGTACACATCTTTATATATAAAAAAAATTCCACTGTGAGTATGTTTGTAATTCTTCTCCTCCTAAACGACTTGACCGATTTTGATGTTTTTTTTTTGGTACCTTTGGGGTCACCTGGATTATTTTTAGCTGTAGTTAGACCCGGTAGTTGACGCTGTTGTCGAGATCCAGATTTTTTTAAAGCGTAAACGAAGTCGCGAAAATCCACTAAAGTTATTGTAAAGTAAGAAGACTTTTCAGCTTTATCGCTAGAAATGTTGTTCGGAAACTTAAGCTTGTGTATTTGTAAGCTAACTTGCTGATGTTGAATTAAAAATGTTAGCAATAATAATAAAAAGCTTTATTTAATTTCACGCAAAAAAATAAGTAGTACGTCATAAGTCGTTCAATTAATTTAGCAGTTTAAAAGTTTCTGTTAAATATGAATTATAAAAATTGACATAAATAAGTTTGCGTGTCAGGCCCATCACGCAACAGGAGTTGACTCATCTTGAATCTTTTTTATCCTACGCGGAGCTCGGCTTCCGGCCTAGCAGGGCGCGCTCCGGGTCTGCGACCTCGCGGTTTAGGCTGTATGGCCAAGAGTCTGAGCCTTTCTGATTTAAAAGGTGACATACATAAAACGTGAGAAACAAAGTTAACACTCAATTTCACTCTCCAATCATCTGGGAGTAAACTCCAACTAAAATATTGCTATGTATTTTTAATTGTGTATGGACCCCTTTCAGGTAAAGCCTCCTCCAAGGATTCCCACTTTTCTCTGTCCTTTAGCCACCTCCGGCCCGCCACCACCACTATTTCATCTGTCCATCTACTTTCAATGTTAGCAATAAGTAGGTGTAATTGCTCTTGTCAAAGCATCACCGCTTTTATTAACGCCTGAATTTTTCACGGGTCATCGGTCCAACTATCCGACAAATCCAAACAAATGAAGCGGCCGCGTTAACGAGTAGAGGGGGGTGTTACAGGAGGTGAGGGGGTAAGAAAGGGGGTTAAACAGGGGCGTATTCAGGGGACCGAGATTGGAGCAGAGAATCGACAATAAGTGCAAGGGTAACTGCAGGCAATCTGCCGGAATGGACCGGGCTCTCTGATTTATTGGGGACAGTGTAAGGCATTGTGGACGCATCTTTGTTCCAGAATGTTTCTGATGTTGGATTAAGTGCGTAATAATTTAGTGCGCCCGTTTGGGTGGGTGTGGAAGACTTGACCAGGTATAGATGGCACACACTTACTAGGGAATAAAAGGAAAAGAAAATGACGTAATATCTCATGTCATGACAAGTCTTTTGTATTACCTCACAATAGATATAGTTATTTGACACTCCTTTAAAATGTTTATTTCGGAGAAGTAACATAAGCTAAAAAGAAAAAATACATAGTCAATTATACATTATACCTGGCATGCCTTTTAAGTTCTGTCGTTTCCATATTTACCGTCAATTTTGAATTTGCAACTGTTCTATATTCGAATGTGTTTAAATTTTGAATCTCAAAACAGTTGAATGTATTAGGATTAATGCTATTGTTTAGTCACAGCGTCGATTGGAATCTGTCAGGTTACGTACGAAAATGAATCTTTCTAAGGAAAAAGTTCGTGCAATAATTTTCTACAACTTTAGAAGAGGCCTGACACAGCTTCAGTGTATTGAAGAGCTAACATCTGTGTTCAGTGATGAAGCCCCATGTCTACGGACTGTCGAACGCTGGTATTTAGAATTCCAGCGTGGACATACTAGTGTTAGTGACAAATCTCGCGAAGGACGCCCAAAATCCGCCTTCACTAAAGATAACATCATTGCTGTGAGACAACCAATTCTCGAAGATCGTCATGTGACGTATCGAGAGATAGAAGCTTTATTAGGCATCTCAGGGACCACCATTCAGAAGATCTTGCATGAAGCGCTTGGTGTGAGAAAGCTAGTTTGCCGTCGGATACCGCATCTGCTTTCCGACGATCACAAGGCGGCCCGCGTCAGATGGTGTAAGAAAACTCTGTTAAGGTTCAACAGAGGAGAGTCAAATCACGTCTACGACATCATCAGTGGTGACGAATCTTGGGTCTATGCCTACGATCCTAATTCCAAATAACAATCTACAATCTGGGTCTTTCAAGACGAGCCAAAGCCGACTAAAGTTGTTCGTTCTCGAAGCACTTCAAAGAAGACGGTGGCCCCATTCGTTGGAAAAACCGGCCATGTTGCGACTATTGCACTTGAAGATCGTAGAACCGTTAACGCAGAGTGGTATACCACAGTTTCTTTACCACAAGTCATCGCTGAACTTCGAAAATCTAACTCAAAGCGACGCATCATCCTGCACCACGACAACGCAAGCTCACACAGCGCTCGTCAAACGATTGAGTATTTGAAGCAGAAAAAGGAGAAGTTCTTGACCATCATCCATACAGTCCTGACCTAAGCCCTAACAATTTCTTTACATTTCCTAAAATTAAGAAAAGTCTTCGTGGTCAAAGGTTCCAGTCCGGTGAAGAAGCAGTCGACGCTTTCAAGTCAGCCATTTTGAACACTTTTGAATACTTTAGAGTGGAACAAATGTTATAATAACTGGTTTGAGCGAATGGAAAAGTGTATTAAGCTACGTGGTGAATACTTTGAAAAACAATAAAAAGTACTATAAGGTTCAAGTTGTATTTTTTTCTTCAAACGACAAAACTTAAAAGGCAGCCCTCGTATCATTAATCATTCATTGCTTTTTTGGTATGCAATAAAGGATATTTATTATTATTATTATTACAAAACTAACAAATCTAAATTAGGCAATACAAATGAGACCATTTTATTTTGTACTAGATTTTGCCAGCGACTTCGCTCGCTTGAACATAGCTTTATGACTGTCTTCGAGGGTGCGCAGTGCGCGAGCCGCAAGCGGGTCGCAAGCGTGGAAAAAAGTAGCCTATATGTTAATCCAGGTCCTAAGCTGTCTACCTACCAAATTTCAGCCAGATATGTACAGTAGTTAGTTAGTTTTCGCGTGAACATAGTTTTTATGTCTGTCGTGCTGTCGAGCCTGGGAACTGAGTCAACTCTAGATCCCTTGGGAACTATGTCGGGCTATGCTCATTAGTAGTCAATTCGATAATCAGTATTAATTAGCACGTCAATCTTTCGCTTCATTGCGAAGTGACAGAAATTACCAAAAAAGAGAGTTAATAGCTATCCCACGGGAACCACTAAAGAAATCTGGATAAAAAGTAGCCTATATCTTAATCCAGGACCTAACCTATATATGTCCCAAGTTTCATCCCGATCCGCCCAGTGGTTGAAGCGTGAAAAAGTAACAAACATCCATCCATACATACAAACTTTCGTGTTTATAATATTAGTAGGATGACGAATAGGGCCACGTACTACAAATTGTAGCATATAGTAATGAAACTCATGTCAATTTGTTCCTCATAATCTCTAGATTACAGTAATAATATTAACAATGCCTGCATTAACGGGAATATTGAGAAATTAATGAAAACTTGATTTATTCTCTTGATAACAAATGTTATTGGCCTATTAATACCTTTATGATTCTGGTTTCATTTTTCCCTTATCTTTCGTCTAATTACTGTAATAAATTATTAACTTTTTTTGAGTGTATAATACTATCAATAAACTTTGGGCCAAAAAAAATTGTCTCCTTTATGAACCAAAAACTTTCCAAGTCAATAAACAGATTTGGACGAGAACTAATGTTGGTGTAGTTCAGAGTCAAAATACTTTACACTCAAGTTTTACCAATCCAATGGCGATTTAAAATCAAGTTGTACTATATACTCGTAACTTAATAAGATAATCTTTTTCGTTGTTACAAGTATATTATTTACTAGCTTTTTCCCGCGGCTCCGCCCGCGTGGACATCGTTTTTAGGGTAATTAGTAAATTATGTCGTTCCCCACCTACTCAACCATCTCTGTGCAAAAAATCACAACAATCGAGTATTGTTTTAGTTCCCTCAGGAACTGCATCATATTATGCTATTTTCCCGGGATAAAAAGTAGCCTATGTCCTTCCCCGTGACACAGGCTACCTGCATGCCAAATTTCATAAAGATTGGTCAAGGTGTTGAAGCGTGAAAAGTTAACAAACAAACACATTTTCACATTTATAATATTAGTTGGGATGATCCCTTTCGACCGACGTTCTGGTGAAGATCGCGGGAAGCCGATCGATGCAGGCAGCGCAGGACCGGTCGTCGTGGAAACCCTCGGGGGAGACCTATGTCCAGTAGTGGACGTTTTTCGGCAGTACGTCCACTACTGGACATATTTAAGTACTTTATTTATGATCCCTTTCCTTATCATATTTAATTCCTATTAGCAAGTCTCTAGATAAACCAAACAAATAGCGATTTAAAATCAAGTTGCATAATGTAACTCACAAAGTTAATCTTTTTTGTATGTAATAAGTACATTGTTTATGCTCGCTTTCCTTATCATGTTTAATTCCTATTGCGTCTTAAGATAGTTTATTATCTCATTATTAATTCAGGGCATCAAGGAAACGCTTGAACTCTTGTAACACAGAGAAACTAATTTGCTACGCTTCAATTCTGTGACGAGATTGAGTGTTATTTCGAACATAATAAACTAATTTTACGGTACGCACATCACAATAAAATTAAATGTCAGATTATTTACGACGCTCTAGACGTTAAATAAAGGAGAAACTTGTAAGATTACAGCAAAGTATCAAAATTTTCGGTTATCAATAAATAAAATAGCAATTTAACTTGTAATCACCGTGAAGCTTATTTCATTATCGTCATAAAATATGGCTGTAATGTTGTCGTACCGTAAAAGCTCAATACTGTGGTAACGGGTAGGGATGCGAATGATATCGATGTAACTGGCGTGTTTTTATCGATATTAATTGTAGGCTCACAAAAAAAATTGGCGGCGTTTTACTTCAATTATACGAAAGTAGAACACGACGTCTTAAACAAAACTAAAAAATAGAACCTATTCACTCTCCTCTTGAAAACGCCGAAGTTCACCCGATTATAAGACTAGGGAAACATCGACCCTGGCAAGGAATTTAACTCTTTTGCAGTATTGTATAATAAATAAAAGAAGAAGCAAAGCGCTTTACGCGTAAAAGTGAAATATTTGTACTATGTTAAAGGGTGGAAGCCCTCTCGTGAAATTTATAATTGGACTTTTTTTTGAACTAATAGTAAATTTGTTTTTTTTTACAAAATCGGAGTAAATAACTTTAACTCTTCATACAGCTGCAGGACAGCTTCATAACTAAGAATAAATAGACACTCCATAACCAAACACATTTACATAAGTTTTCAAATCTGCCTCAACTTTTTATAATTTTAATAACAAAATATTGGACCGTTCTGTTCCGTTCGTTCAACAAAAAACAATTTGCCGGCCCTCGGTCGCCGATGTCGATAATTAAACGACCAGCCCGCCGATCGACAGACCCCATATATTTTGCTTTCATTTTCTTTTTAATCTGCAACGCTTGCTATGAATTTCTACTGGCCGACAGAGACTCGGTTTGGATATCGGAAAAATCGTTTTATCCGGTCAGTGCCGTAAATTGTGGTTTTCAGAGTTTGTGGAAAACCTTGCTGATATGCAAATAGGTCGAAGTACATGAAGTTGTTTGTAGGGTGTTTGACAGTATTAAAAAATAATTTTAAAATATCATTCACCAATCCACACTAGGCCCGCGTGGTCGACTAATGGCCGATCACCCTAATTCAGGGTAGGCTCGAGCCCCTCAGTGGGGACGTATAAATGAGCTGATATGATGATGATTCACTAAATATCATTTCATTATCAGTAAAAAAACACTTGCATGTTTAATGTTTTAATCAATTTCAAATTTTATATTTATTAAAATCACAAAATTTGTTCGTCAAAGATAATGAAATCACTTGCAACACAAACAATATCTAAACATAATCGGTAAAAAGTAACTCAAATGACTGGTTTTTAGCCCTGCATATACGTCAAAGATGTCTGTATTTTTGTTCAAAAGCATTTACACTTTTTCAAAAGGCGTGGTGAAGTAATAGAGCGACAGACACGGGCTAAATATATGAACTAACTACATCAACCTCTTTGAGGCTAAGATATTTACCGTAGAAATATTTTTAATATGTGTGTTTAAATTCATAATAACCTACCTGACGAAACTAAATCACTTGACATCGAACATTTTAAGAATAAATTGACCAAATGGCTTATAGGAAATTCAATAAGACAGTTATAATGTTAATTGATGAAATGATTGTAATTTTAATTATTTTAAAGATTATTTTATCTTTTTTAAGCTATTGCATAGCTTTTATCGCGGGCTTTGTAAATGACCGAATTAAGAAATTTCGTAACGAAAATAAAACCTGACACCCCAAAAAAATAATATATTGAGTTCTAAAAAACTTACAGTGCCATCTATGATGGCGACTGATGATGGCTATGGCGATGGCGATTGATGGCGATTGATGATGATGATGATGAACTTTCTTAGTGTTAATTTATTTCATAAACATCCCGCGCTCCAAGGACTATATAGTACTGGTAAATACTGCATAAAAAAATAATAATTATAATTGCATAAGTTGATAAAAAATGCTATGCAATAGCTTTACCGCGGCAGTCCCCGAGTGCCACACGTCTTTTTTATTTTTGCATACGTGCACCTGCCTGCAGTTTCAACGCTAGCAATAAGAAAATATCTAGATACTGTACCTACAGTGTTTTAGCAAATAAAGCCTTTTGAGATGCAGTTTAACCAAAAACCGGATTTTGTTTATTTGTAATCTATATCATTATCGTGCGGCACAAATAACCGCGTTATCGCAAATATAGATGGCAGGTGCCTGGTGTGTCACTTACGATTAGCATCAGCCTTGGTCACGTATAGGGCATTTAGTAGTACATTACTGCCGCAGTCTATAATGACTACTTTGCTGGTCGCGCTGATGATGGCCGACAGCGCAGCGTAGCGCAGCTCCAGGCCGACACAGCGCGGTCAGCGTGCAGCACTTGATGGACGAGCTGAGATACACAGCGAGGACAGCAAGGGCTGTAATGATGGCTAAGCTGGAAGGCCTAGAGCGTAGCTAGGCTAGCTCGAGGCAATCATAGCGTGACCAGCGAAGCAGTCATTGTGGTCCAAGGCTTGTATAGTGCTTTACTCAAAAATGCAAGTACCTAATCTAAATAAAACCAGCAAGTAATTTAAATAAAAAATATATTGTGCCTATCTCTATAAACACAATCTGCTGTGTTTTAAATAAAATGTTTTTGCATTTGATTTTTTAAAACGATGAAACGTCAAAATAGCGGCTGGCACTGTTTTGCCGGCCTGTTAGAGCGGCCAGCACTGGGCCCACGTGGTCGACAAAAGGCCCGATCGCCCTAATTCAGGGTAGACTCGAGCCCCTCGGTGGGGAAGTATATGAGCTGATATGATGATGACTTTAAGGGGAAGTTGGGTAAAAAACTAGGTACTTAGATACTCGTTTGTTGATTGCCGTTAAAATTTGTCGAATTTAAGACTTATTAATATTAACTTTTAGAGTGTATATCGATATAAAAGTACAACCCTGCGTGCAACCACGTGATATGTTGGGATTAAAAGCTGCACATCAATAAGTAGCTTTTGAAATTCCGAGCACACCGCTACAAGGGAGGTACGGCAAAAAATTGAAAGGCAACCAAATGTGTCTCCGGAATATTAAAAAGCAAAGTACTGAATAATGTAGCTGGTAGCTCGCGAATGATATAAGAGCATACGACGATTTGTCGAGCTATTTGAAAGCCATTAGCACTGAAAAACTTTGTACAAACTTTACAAAAGGATTGTTTTAAGATTACGCAGCCTAAGAGGTACAAGTAGACACAAAAATAAGGCGTGTTTTCATGACGTTGGGTGTTTTTTAACAACTGTTTTTACAAACTTCACGTTCTAAAGTTATCCTGTAAAACCTTCATTTTTGTATCTACGTGTACTGCGCTATTAATAAATACAGACAGATCATGTCAATGGATTTGTGAACTAGTGACTTAAGTAATGCTAGTTTCACATGCTTATGATAGTTTAGTTGATAAAGATATGACATGGGTAGAAAGAGCGTCGGTGGCGTAACGGCCAGGGCCGCCGCCTCTTGTCCGGGAGTTCGTGGTTCGAATTCTGCCACGTACCAATGTGCTTTCGAATTTAGATCTCATATATACGTTTATCCGACGCTCTTACGGTGAAGGAAAATATCGTGAGGAAACCTGCACATGCTTGCGGAGAAACTCGCAGGCTGTGTGTGAAGTCGACCAACACGCACTCCAGGCTCGAGCCCCTCGGTGGGGACGTCTATGAGCTGATATGATGATGGGTAGAATATAAGTAGTATACCTACCTAACATTTCTCAATGTTTTAAAAGTAGAATGTTACTTTCGTTCCCGGTTTAGTGTTCCATATTTTCCACTCACTTGCTAACTTACTGGAGAAGAAGAAGAAGCTATGTCTAGACAGCTCCGTTGGACGACTGTATGGATAATATAGACAGTTTTAGCCGCCTCCTTAGCGTAATGGCTAGTCCATTCGCTTCACACCAGGAGGTCGCGGGTTCGATTCCCGGTAGGGTCAAAATGTAAGACTCTAGGGCATTTTCTAAGCCCGCCTGGCTTGCTACCATCATCTTATCTAAGTCTTACCGCCAAACATCAGTGTTAACAACATTGATATGTTCCGGCTTGAAGATAAGATGACGGCTTGCGTTGGGGAATCTTGGTAAGCCGGCTTCCATCTTCGGCATCATCACACTACCATCAGGTGAGATGATGCCAAGGACTTATCAATTGTGAATAAAAAAAAACTGTGACCACAACGGTCCGAAAGACCCAGATTCCATAGCCAAATCTCGGGACGCTTCATACATTCAGGTGCAGGTGGCCCAGGCGCACGTTTCAGTTACTAGTGATATCGGCTTTGACGCTATTGTCTATGGTGTTGGATCACTGTATGGATCCTTACACTGTGTAATGATAATCCATATCGATGTAACTTTGAATGATATCATACAAAAAACAGATACGGTGGTGGTGGAGCTGGAAAAAAAAATGTGAATAGAGGACCAGGCCGTGGAGGGAGCCAGCAGAGAGGAAATAGCCACTATGGCGGAAGCAGTGGTAGTTATATGACAGCAGATGGAAACATCGCATGTGCAGTGACTTCCGCGGGAGATTTCAAAGAAGCAGCCCCATCCCCATGGGTGCCATAAAGCTACTAGTGTCCAATCTGAACTCTGAAATTACGGATTCTGACATTGAAGACCTATTCTCTGGTTTTGGTGTTCTAAAGCGTGTTGCAGTACCTTGTGACAGTGCTAGAACATTCCACGGAATTGAAGATGTTTTTAGGTTCTGTACTCAAAGGGTAAAAGCAGGACTCTATTACTAAGACTTCGGTGTCCGTCCGTTCGTCTGTCACCGGGCTGTATTTCATGAACCGTGATAGCTAGATAGTTCAAATTTTCACACATGATGTATTTCTGTTGCCGCTATAACAAAAAATACTAAAAATTAGAAAAAAGTGAAAGTCTCCATAGCAAAAACGTGTTTTTTTTTAAACGTGAAGAAACTAGCGCCATCTCATAGTATGATGCTACGGAACCCTTTGTGCGCGTTTCTGACTCGCACTTTACCGGTTTTTTTAAAGAAATGAGCTGATGCGCTGATTTCAATGAACAAATATCACGGAGTCTACCTGGCTCTTGGATGGTCGTCCACTAGACATTCACCTCGTCACCAGTGGGGAAACCACGGCCGCTCTCTCTAAGCATAGTTATGATGAGCAAAGACCCGAAGCGTTCCGGATGCCGAGTTTAAATGTTTGTCGTACTAGTAACAAGCCACATTTATGACACAAAACAACACTCTATACAATGAAAGAAAAATAAAAACAATAAATAATTAAACCTATCTAAGTATTTAATAAAAAATTTTATACAAATTATATGAATTTTACACTATTGTATCCTTACTTATATATTTTAATAGCTTCTTTATTTGTGTAAATGTCTGCTATTTCAACTAAAACTTACTCTTTCCCGGGTTTACTGGAAGAAATTTCTAATTAGAAATAAGTAATACCTATTATATAATTTTATTTTCTGCCTGTAATGTACTCTTTTTTGTACACAATAAACTGTTAAATAAATAAATAAAAATAAGTAGGTATATAGCTACTAAAAGTGGTGGTACATGTGCTTCTCTTTATTACTTCAGTCTCAATCTCAACGTGTGGCATTCGCAGCGACCGCCCGCCCGCCCCTCATCACTTGTTTCAGGCGACGATATATTGGCAGGGGGAGGTTGCAGTTACTGTTCCTTGTTCAAGAGCATTTCGTGTTAAGGTTTATATTGGTTTGATCGACGAAAGTGGATTCCATAATGCTGTCATTTCAAATTTTTGAAAAGCCTCGCCCATAGATATAAGGTCTTTGCCTAAAAGTTAGTTCTTTTAAAACAAAAACCGGCGGCTGCGCATGCTATTTAGTCAGTGTAGCGGTTATAGCTCAGTGTTATTTGCGTGGTTGGGTTGATCAATCGGGTTAACTGATCTGAAGCACGGTCATTACCAATTTTTCTAGACCGTTTCCGTGCTTCACATGACACGTTAAGCCGCTGGTGTCGGTTGCTATTACTAGACGGCAGTCGTCAAGTTGTGTCAGATGTCTTATAGGCGGCTTGAATGACTTCTGACAGTAGGGGTCGCCACTAGCCCTACAAACTGCACCAAGCCGGACTTGGCCCCCGTGTGTGGGGTATGGCCTAACCTTCCCAAATTGGAGACGTGACCCGTAACCCAGCAGTGGGGGGAAGGGGAGGGGGACGTTATGGGTTGTTAACGGGAACCAAAACCCTTTGCCTTTGGCTAAAGATTGGCTTAAGTAAAATATAGGGTAGGCATTATTTGGGATAATCCGGGATAAATGCGACGAAAAACGAAGGGTGTTCCAAGTTCCTAATTCCTGGCTATTCATTGTTTGTCCAAAAAGATATTGATAGCTATCTAAAGTGTCTTTTGTGGTTATCCTTTAGATAGAGGAACCTGTACGATGATGAGCTCATATGCTCGCACACCACTTACAAATACAATACACGGACATCTTCTTGTATGCTATCTTTTCCTTTTTTAGTTTTTTAAAGATTTAAACGAGATCATTAAAAACAATTTACCTCTTACAAAATTGTTGTATGTTTTTACTATCTTTAAATTTTCATTTAGTTTAAATTTTAAAAATATGATATCTGTTTACTTCGTTTAGGTTAACCACCCCCCCTACCCCCCCGCCCTTTCCTGAAGGGGTAGTAGCTGAAAATCAGCGCTGTGATCTTTGTGATGACAGCATATGCTAACACATGTTGGTATATACTAATATGTGTAATATAAAGTTCCACCAAGAACCTACAATCAAAAGTATCAACTATCTCAAAGCAGCATATGCTAAGTTGCCACCGTTTCAGTGATAGCTATAAACTATGTATTTGAAAAATTATGCAATATTTCGCTTGTGGGCGGGTACGTACATATCACTGAATAAACATTTATTCTATTCTAGGTAGGTATACTTACACAAAGAACTTTGTATAAACTCCGCAAATAACTGAAACTCATAGCTCCCATGCAGAAAAAAACAAATGAAATAACCATAAACAAAACTTTAACAACAACAAATTCTGGTGCGCAATGTTATAAATCCCACAAACAAAAAATTGTTTAATAACTTTTTAATTTGAAACCGAATCAATAGCCCAAAGTTCGCAACTCCATACAGCCGAGGCATTTAAATTTACAATAACCCCCAACTCTGCGGCATCGCCACTGCACTGCGAAGGTCTTCAATAAACCTTAAGTGTGAATATAAACGGGCATTATATGGCCCTGGTCGGTGTTTACGGGCACCACTTACTACCTCTAATGGGCCGTGTGCACTTTATCGTCTCAAATTGCATTTGCCAGATGAAAATTCCGACACAGCCGTCGGGTGACGTTTGAGAAAAACGCCTCGGGCAACGTGCAGTACAAGGGAGTGTGGATGTGCTCACTGAAAGTGTTTGAGATTAGAAGACATCGACTTTGTCAAGCGACTTCCAAAAAGGAGGAGGTTCCAATTTCACTGTATGTTTTTTTTTCATGTGTGTTACCTTAGAACTTTTGACTGGGTGAACCGATTTTGACGATTCTTTTTTTATTTCAAAGCTAATGCTTCCCGTGTAGTCCCATATAAATTTTATCAAAATCGGTGTAGTACTTTATCAGAAAATTAACAAAAACCATAAATAATATTGCAAAATTGTACGAAGTTGTTGCAATGGAAGTCGGTTTTTTAACGTGTTTAGCGTTTTAAATTATGTATTTAGAAGCTGTTGTAGCTCAGTGTGCCTTGCGTGGTCACCTCAATCGCGCAGGTTAACTTACTACAAATACGGTCATAACCTGGATGGATTTCATCGTTAGAGGCTCTTATCTCGATCGTTTCCGTGTTTCAGGCAGGTTACCATTGGTGCCAGATTCTATCACTAGATAACAGTCTATATTAGAGACCTTCATCATTACAGCTCATATACGTCCCCACCGAGGGGCTCGAGCCTACCCTGAATCAGGGCGATTAGGCCTTAGTCGACCACGCGGGCCCAGTGCGGGTTGGTCGACTTCACACACAACCTTCGAGTTTCTTCGCAGGCGTGTGCAGGTTTCCTCACGATGTTTTCCTTCACCGTTAAAGCAATCGGTAAGTATGTACGTAAGTTTTTGAAAAACTCATTGGTACATTGGCCGTCCAGATTTGAACCCGGTACCTCTGGTTAGATGGACCGAGTCGTTACCGGTTGAGCCACCGACGCCTTATAGACCTTATAGACCACTTATATACTAGTGTCGGTGGCGTAACGGCTAAGGCGTGGTTCGACTCCTGCCACGTACCAATGTGATTTCGAATTTAGACTTCATATGTACGTTTATCCGACGCTCTTATGGTGAAGGAAAACATCGTGAGGAAACCTATGCACACGCCTGCGAAGAAACTCGCAGGTTGTGTGTTAAGTCGACCAACCCGCACTGGGCCCGCGTGGTCGACTAAGGCCCGATCGCCCTAATCCAGGATAGGCTCGAGCCCCTCGGTGGGGGCGGACGTATATGAACTGATATGTGATGGGTCCTTTTTAAAAATTTAATCTGGGTTTCTTAGTGTACATTGTTGAGTATGATGAGGAAAAGCCTCACTTTGATTTGCTCATTATTCCCGATCGCCCTAATTCAGGGTAGGCTCGAGCCCCTTAGTGGGGACGTATATGAGCTGATATGATGAGACCACTTGAAAATTGATTTTGATTCGCCACTAGACCTATACCAATACCGACTTGACTTTCTTATGTGAGGCCTAAGCTTCGCAAGATAAGAGAGTGTACCCCAGCAGTGGGGAGAGTATGAATAGAAAGTTCGATCGACAGTTAGTAATGTACCGTATGATTAATGAGCAAGTATACTTGCTTCATTTTCATTACAAAAGCGATATAAAACCCATTCATGCTTTTTCATTCAAGATTGATACGTATGCTATGAGCTGTAAGGCATAGGTACCCAAAAGCAATTTATCAAAATCGTCACGCGACATCGCACAATGTCTATTCGTGTCATGGATTACGCAACGCAGGGATCGCTCTCACCGCAGCATTAGGAAGCGACTGTACCAGACCTTCAGCAGGCTCAAAATTTGTTCAATCTAATTCTAAGCAGTATCCCTCACGAGCCATTAAATTTACTAACAATTACACGAAGGATTTCCCGGGATCTTCACATGTCATTAACTTTTTACAGCGCCACGCTTCCGAACGCTCCTTCTAAATGTTTTAAACTGCTCAAAGATAATCGAAGCGCGATGGGAAAAATTACAGGACGCTTGAAGTGAATAGGTCTTTAAAACTTTTAGTACTTGGTAACCAACGATTTTTTTATTAATGTATTCGATGTTGGTGTTGGAAACGAAGGTTTTTTTCACAAGCTTTTATTTAACTGACCTTATTATAGTTGGTTAAATCTTTCAATCGATTTTAGAACAACTTCCAGGGGTCCATCATATCAGCTTATATACGCCTCCACCGAGGGGCTCGAGCCTACCCTGAATTAGGGCGATCGAGCCTTAGTCCACCACGCGGGCCCAGTGCGGGTTGGTTGACTTCACACACAACCTTCGAGTTTCTTCGCAGGTGTGTGCAGGTTTCCTCACGCTGTTTTCCTTCACCGTAAGAGCGAGCTACCAGGGGTCCGATTGAGCTGAATTTTAGTATGAAGCCTAAAATTAAGAATATTTTTGGTATTTTGAAGTTGATTTGACGATGAAAATTGAAGGTGGAAGCAAGTTCTCAGGATCAGGATCGTATATTGTTTTCAGTAGGAATTTACTGTGCCCACCTTTTTAGGGTTCCTTAGTCAACAAGGAACCCTTATGGTTTCACCATGTCCGTCTCTATTCGTCTGTCCGTGGTTTAACTCAGAGACTCTTAGTACTAAAAAGCTGTAATATGGCAAGGGTTATACATATTGAGAATGACTCGGTGGCTCAGTGGTTTGTGCTCATGACTACTGATCCGAGGGTTGTGGGTTCGATCCCCACCCAGGGCAAACATTTGTGTGATGAGCATATTTGTTTGATCTGTGTCTGGGTGTTAAATATCTATATATGTATGTATTTAAACATATATAAGTATGTATATCAGTCTCTGGTTCCCATAACACAGGGAATCCTACTTTGGGGCCAGATGACCATGTGTGATTGGTCCCAGAATATTTATATTTATTTATTTATTTAATCACGCCTACAAAAAGGTTATATAGTTATGAAAACAACTTTGAGGGTACACTTAAAGTGAGGGGGATTTTTTTTATCGTCTATCCCATGGTGTGGGATGTCGTTGGATAGGTTGTTGTGTGACGCCACCTCCTGTCCGGGAGGTCGTGGTTCGAATCCTGCCACGTACCAATGTGATTTCGAATTTAGATTTCGTTTGTTTATCCGACACTCTTACGGTGAAGGAAAACATTGTGATGAAACCTGCACACGCCTGCGAAGAAACTCGCAGGTTGTGTGTGAAGTTGACCAACCCGCACTGGGCCCGCGTGGTCGACTAAGGCCCGATCGCCCTAATTAAGGGCAGGCTCGAGCCCCTCGGTGGGGGTATATATGAGCTGAAATGATGATGTTTTTTTTTTTTTTTAAATTCACAATTGGTAAACCCTTGACAACATCTCACCTGGTGGTAAGTGACGATATTGCCGAAGATGAAAGCGGGCTTACCAAGATTCCCCAACGCAATGGGGAACTGGCTATCTTATCTTCATGCCGGAACACACCAATGATATCAACATTGATATTTGGCGGCAAGACTTAGATAAGATGGTGGTAGCTAGCCAGGCGGGCTTAGAAAATGCCCTACCACCAACCAAACCGAGTCTTACAATTGACCCCGTCGGGAATCGAACCCGCGACCTCCTGTTTAAAGCCAGTGAACTTTGCCTCTGAGCTACGGAGGCGGTTTAAGATGATACGGAAAGCTAAAAATTAAGGCCTGATGGGTGAAGATAAGATTCGGTGCCTTGGGATGTTTATTTATTTCATCCTCTTATTCACCTCCTCAACATGTATGTGTTTATCTACGCAATATCGGTATGTTATAATATTTTTTTAAATTAAAATTTTAGTGTGTTTCATGAAATCTCACCTGACGGGAAGTAATGATGCAGACGAGGATGGTACACACAAGCTCAAATAATACCTATTCACTCTCGCCTTGAAGGTCCTTGTATTTTGTTATTTCCACATTGTCATGTTAGTTTCGTATGCCATGCATTCGTGCATGTAGCAGGTAATATGCTGTTTAAACTAGCTGCCCGCTGTGCCTCATACAATGTGTTCCCTCACGTAAACTTACAAAAATATCCAACAAATTTCTTTTTATTACGGATTGGCACGAAACAAGAACTCATTCGCGAAATCTTGGCTCCAATTCTTGGCACAAAATTCTTATATATTTTATGTAATTTTTTGAACGTGAGCGTGATTCAAGTTAGTTCCAAATGTTTATCTAGCTGGCTCCGTGAATCACGAACGATATTAAGTACAGACATGTGCGATAGCTTTTATTCCTTTCTAGGTCAAATTTATAAACCTTTAATGAAGCTGTGTTTGAAAACCTGTATATTATTGTGACCATAACTTTTCGGGAAGCCGCTGGATGCGGGTAACGTAGAGCCGGTCGTCGTGGAAATTCTTGGGAGAGGTCTATGTCCAGCAATGGACGTGCTTCGGCTGATATGATGATGATGATACCTTTTCGGATCAGTACTTGCTAAAAAAAATTGTGAAGACTGTAAAAACTTTAAAAATTTTCTTAAAAACTAAATACATTATTTACATAGGCAGGTATTGTAATGTTATTTAAGTGAAACAATGTAACAATCTATAGATTAGATTGGTTCATAGGCTAAGAATCACCACATTGTTATCTCATCACGTGAAAAAACCGACTTTAATAACTACAGCAACAAAGCACATTTTTTCTACTTACATTTTTAATTTTTTTCTTCCATTCTTACAAAAAAATGTAATGAAAAAATTTTGATAATATTCATATGGGGCAATTCTGAAGACTTAACCTATTATTTTTAAAAAAAGATCATTAAAATCAGCGAAGAAATCGATTAACATACACACACACAAAGAAATATACAGTCGAATTGAGAACCACCTTTTCTTGAAGTGGGTTGAAAAGTACACAATACACAAAACCTTTTCAGTGTTCTATAATTGGAAAAATTACAACGGATATTTCCTTTATAATTCTCTAACGACATTGATTTTGCTCCTACGGGTGCTCGAGGAGCCTGCGACGTTTATTGCAATTTATTTGTTGTCGTTTCAGGACAAACAATGTCCTAATCGAGGTACCAGATTTATGGTCCTCGATAGCGGACGCCGGACAGGATTAAAAAGGGCAAGAGATAGATGGAGGCAGTACTGAGCTTGAGATGGTAGTTAGCCGGGGCAAATGGGCTAGTAATGAAAAAGGTCTCTTGTACCCAAATTACAAGCTTTTTTTATAACTTGTTTATATTATGTTTCTTTAGGTCAAGTCTTGCATACAATTTTAGAGTGACTTCTAGGGGTCCGATTAAGCTGAAATTTGGTATTAAGACGTATTCTCGATGACTTGATCCTTTTGGTATTTTGAAGTTGATCTAATGATGAACTTTGGAGGTGTAATCAAAGTTCCAGGATCGTCTATTGTTTTCAATAGATTCCATACATCCTCGTCTTTTAAGCTATTGTATAGCTTTTATCACGGGCTTTGAGAGGCCCGAATCAAGAAATTTCGTCGTTACGAAATCAAACCTGACACCCCAAAAAAAAATGTATATTGAGTTCTAAAAAACTTACAGTGCCATCTATCTATCCATCATGATGATGATGATGATGATGATGATGACGATGACGATGGCGATGGCGATGGCGATTGATGATGGCGATTGACGATGGCGATTGATGATGGCGGTTGATGATGGCGGTTGATGATGGCGATTGATGATGGCGATTGATGATGATGTTGATGATGATGAACTTTCTTAGTGTTAATTTATTACATAAACATCCCGCGACCCAAGGACTATATGGTACTGGTAAATACTGCATAAACAAAAAAAAAATATTATAATTCCATAAGTTGATAAAAAATACTATGCAATAGCTTTACCGCGGCAGTCTCTGAGCGCCACACGTCTTTTTTTGAATTTGGAAACATGCATTATGGGGTACCAATAATGTGCGACTCAATAAAATACGACCTGTGAATGCACAGTATTATAACTCGTGTCAGGGACATGGGTACCAATAATTCGCGACCCAATAATGCGATAATAATTATGAATGTACAGCCCGATAACGCGTGCCATTGACTTGAACTGAAACAAAAGCTTGTACCTAATTTAGTTTTTGAACTAAAAACTTATATTTAATGTAATCCACTTCGAGAAAGTATCTAAGTACTTAATATAAAAATGATGCCCGAAATAATAAGGATAATTAATGGACTGAAAAAAAATATTCTAATGAGTTAACAAATAAAACTCCTTTTTTTAAATTAAACACGAACCTTTTAGGTAGGTAGTCGTTCCATTTACGAAACTAAACAACTTTTACTTTACAATTTTCCCGAAGTTTAAAAAAATACTTTGTGTATAAACCGTTTAGCTAAGAAGCCAACTTTGTTTAAATCTTTATACCTAGTATTAATTTGCCTACCAAATTTTAAATAGTTCAGATTAAATTTAATTGATGCGCGATGTTAGCAGATACCTAATGTATGCTTTGACCAAATATAGTGGACCGGCCCTATTCATACATTAGTCTTTTAAATAATGAGTCAAATACAACTGAACGCAAACACATACTCACACTACTATAGTCTAACGAGTCTCGTTCAAATATAAACAACGACAGACATAGAGATACATACTCGGAATGTAGCACAAATTAAATCATAAATTTCACTACTTTCGAACTTCAACCCATTTGGGGAATATTGATCTACTAAGTGGCGACCGCGCACCGGAATACGTAGCGTAGGTAGGCCTGCCACTCGGTGGACCGATGACCTGGTGAATGCGGGCAGTGCAGAATCGGTCGTCGTGTAAATGTTTGGAGGAGGCGTATGACCAGCAGTGGACGTCCTTCGGCTTATATGATACTAGCTTTTTCCCGCGGCTTCGCCCGCGTGGACATCGTTTTTATGACTGTCTCAGAGGGTGCGCGGTGCGCGAGCCGCAAGCGGCTCGCGAGCGTGGACATGTATTCTCTCCAGCTCGGGACTTATGTCAGGATATGCTTATTAGTAAATCATGTCATTTCCCACCCCCTCAACCATCTCTGTGCAAAAAATCACACAATCCATTGTTCCGTTGCGATGATAAAGAGATAAACCATAAAAGATGATATTTTTAGTTCCCTCAGGAACTGCATCGGGCTATGCTATTTTCACGGGATAAAAAGTAGCTTATGTCCTTCCTCGTGACACACGCTACCTGCATGCCAAATTTCATTACGATTGGTCAAGGCGTTGAAGCGTGAAAAGGTAACAAACAAACAAACACATTTTCACATTTATAATTTTAGTAAGGATGATATGACTAAGGCGAAATGGGCGAATGCGCTCATTCTGTAGGCATCAAAATCGTTATTCGCGTAGGCCGGTCCATAGCTGTTATATTGGTCGAAGAATACATGTCATAAAATCCTATTACTTTAACAACTGTAACAAAGAATCTCGCAATAACCACGCCACAAAAAAATAAAACTCTCAAAGATACGGGATAGCTAAGAAATCCTTCATCCTTACTTTAATATTATAAATTTGTAAATGTGTTTGTTTGTTACCTTTTCACGCTTCAAATCCTTGACCAATCTTTATGAAATTTGGCATGCAGGTAGCCAGTGTCACGGGGAAGGACATAGGCTACTTTTTATGCCGGGAAAATAGCATAATCTGATGCAGTTCCTGAGGGAACTAAAAAATGCTCGATTGTTGTGATTTTTTGCACAGA
The DNA here is from genome assembly GCA_947284805.1 of Coleophora flavipennella. Taxonomy (NCBI): domain Eukaryota; kingdom Metazoa; phylum Arthropoda; class Insecta; order Lepidoptera; family Coleophoridae; genus Coleophora; species Coleophora flavipennella. The sequence goes on along the minus strand of OX369289.1, from coordinate 1,213,606 downwards.
GACACCCTTAAATACAGTCATAAAAACGATGTCCACGCGGCCGGAGCCGCGGGAAAAAGCTAGTTAAAGTATAATTTGTCGCATGTAGCGGGATCCTTCGTCGGGCGACTGTTCTTGTCTGCTCCGGCGTACATATTTCTAACCGGGCGCGGGGCGGCTGTTGGTTTAATTATCCGCATTCCTGGTGGACAAATTGTCCGCTTCTCTACGCTCCTCATCGCTGCGCTCCGCCCGGATATTAATTTCGATACATTGTCCTGCCCGGTACCCGGTGCCCGGTGCCCGGTGCCCGGCGCCCGGTGTCCGGCCAGCGACATCTATTATTTCTAACCACCTCCGTAGCCCAGAGGCAAAGTTCACTGGCTTTACACAGGAGGTCGCGGGTTCGATTTCCGCCGAGGTCAATTGTAAGACTCGGTTTGGTTGGTGGTAGGGCATTTTCTAAGCCCGCCTAGCTAGCTACCACCATCGTATCTAAGTCTTGCCGCCAAATATCAGTGTTGATATCATTGGTGTGTTCCGGCATGAAGATAAGATAGCCAGTTCTCCATTGCGTTGGGGAATCTTGGTAAGCCCGCTTCCATCTTCGGCAACATCGTCACTTACCATCAGGTGGGATGTTGTCAAGGGTTTACCAATTGTGAAAAAAAAACCATATCCCCGGTTAGGACTAGGTGTGTTAAGACGCTACGATTCGGTTTTTACGTCCTTAGAATATCGTTTTGTTCGTCCGTCCGTCACAGATGTTGCAGCCTAATAACTTTAACATTTTAGAAAAAAAACATTCACAAAAATAATTTAGTTAGTAATATATATCTCAATTTTTAATAACTAAAAACAGAACAATTTTTAGGGGTAGGGGGGTATCTTATTGATTTTATAATATGCTAGGTAACTAGTGTTTCCGATATTTTTATTAGATGTACTGTTCGTAAAGTAACTAACATACCTCACAGAATCGCTTAACTAAGTGGCAGTGGACAGGGCACATAGCTTGTAGAACAGATGGTCGTTGGGGCAGTAAAGTTCTCGAGTGGCGACCGCGCACTGGAAGACGTAGCGTAGTCAGGGCTCCTACACGGTGGACCGACGACTAGGGAAGTAGAAGCCGCTGGATGCGGGCAGCGCAGGACCGGTCGTCGTGGAAATCCTCGGGGGAGGTCTTTCTTTGTTCAGGCAGTGGACGTCTTTCGGTTGATATGATGATGATAATTTAGAAGTTAGAAATTTTGAAAACCAAATACTCAGTAAAGACAAAGATGCAAAGTAATGATTTTTGTAAATACACGTCACGTTTACGGAAAATACCAGGTAGTACCAGTACCAATACTTACGCACGAAAAACAAGCAAGACATTCCACCCTTAGCGTGTTTTAGATAAAGATTATTTACACAGTGTCTTATTTCACGGATCCAATTTCCGCGTGAATGCGCGCCGCGGCTGTAAATAACGCGAACAAAGCCGCGCCCGCGCGCGCGCGCGCCGGATTGCGCCGCTGTTCCATACATTATGCAGCGCACGCTTCGCTGAGCGCAATGAGTCCCGCAACTGTAAAGGGTTGCTGGTCAAAAAATGACTTAAGGGTCTCCAGGAGGCTCGAGTTTCCATACAAACGTAGTTCCGCTTTAATACAAAAACTACATGCCGGATTAAATCAAAACTTAGCCAATATATTGAGTAGACACATATCGATGTTTGTAATTAGTTTTCATCGTAGTAAATTGAAGGCTTAAATTAATTTTGTACTGAAAGTTTGAAATTCTCTTATTTTTACAGTTTTATATTAGTACATCAAAAACTAATTACAAACATCAGTATGTGTCTAATCAATATATTCGCAAAGTTTGGATTCAATCTAATATATAGTTTTTGTATTAAAGCGGAACTACGTTTGTATGGAAACTCGTGCCTTCTGGAGACCCTTAAGACGGTGTATCGGCAAATAAACAGTGAGAAGCGCTTAGCAAATAAATCAGGAAAATTATTCCCGCTTAATTTTTCGGCCTGAAAAAAAGATATGTTATATTCAAGGATAGTACCTAGGGCCATTGTAAGTTCATTACACGATTAGATTAACTTGACTCGGTCATGAAAAATCCCAAACATAGCATAAATTAAAGCAAACTGAAGCAAAGCCTGTAAACATTTGTAGTAAAAAAATATTTCTTTTAAATTTGAAATTTATATCAAAATTTTCTTCTTTTCAAACTACGTAGTCTATATTTATTTAATTTTAATTTAGTTCACTTTTTAGATAGATAATACATTTATTTGTCTTTTCGAAACTTTTCAACGAAAAAACATTAAAAATGTACAAAAGTGTGGTTATTTTCTTCACTCATTAGACGTAAAGAAAAAGACAGCGACAACTGTTCAATCAATGCCGTAAGAGCGTTGGATAAACGTACATTATCATATCAGCTCATATACGTCCCCACCGAGGGGCTCGAGCCTACCCTGAATTAGGGCGATCGGGCCCAGTGCGGGTTGGTCGACTTCACGTACAACCTACGAGTATCTTCGCAGGTGTGTGCAGGTTTCCTCACGATGTTTTCCTTCACCGTTAAAGCAATCGGTGAGTATATGTACGTAAGTTTCGAAAAACTCATTGGTACATTGGCCATCCGGATTTGAACCCGGCACCTCTGGTTAGGAGGACCGAGTCGTTACCGGTTGAGCCACCGACGCCCTAAAACGTACATATGAAATCTAAATTCGAAATCACATTGGTACGTGGCAGTATTCGAACCACGACCTCCCGGACAGGAGGCGGCAGCCCTAACCGTTATGCTACCGAACCTCTACGTACATAGTAAAATTGTATTGTTGTAATTGAAATCTGTTGTTTTTAACGTCTTTAGCGTGGTCGAAAATCATTGTGAATAATGAAGCGCACTTCTTGAGACCACAAATATAACACTTTATCAAAACATTCTTTTTTTTGTGACGAATGAGTAAAGAAAAAGGAACATCTTTAATGGAGTATAACGACTAAAAACCTCTATCGCACGCTTCCATAATTCATATCGCTTCCATCCGATAGTGCGCTATCCGATCACGTTTTCTCAGCCATTAATTTTGGAAAATTGCAATGATATCTTAACTACGTCACGGATCCCCCTCGGATATAAAAAGCAGAGAGGTGCAATGCGCCTCGTCCGGAGAAAAATAATGCGGATCTCTTGCGAGGCCCGGCCGTGCCTCGCGACTCGTGACGCAGTGCGCTACGGCGATATCCGTATAACAGCCTACAAACACGCCCATGCACTCCTTATCATGACAGTCAAAAGGCACTTTTTCATTTTCTCTTTGTTCCCACTTCTCCAGGTTTTTACGCGGCGGCGGCTGTCTCTGAGGGCGCTCACTATGGTGGAAAAGTCACGTGATTTAGAGGACAAAAATGTTATTTTCGTAACGGCCGCCGTGTCGTGTGCGAACGTTCTTGTGGGTTCGCGTGACATATTCTCCTAGTGTCGAGGATGACAAATGGCAAGATAAATCACACGGAAAGCGGGCTTTTCTTTTAAAAGTTTTTATTTCTACGTATTCGACGGAAGTTTCTTCTGATTTCGACTGACGGCCTCATTTATTTTGTAGCTGTTCAGTAATCGATTTTCGGTATTGTGAATAAGCTTAGATATATATAGTCCGGGATAAGAAAGTGATATTTTGGCAGTGTGAAATATCGTCTTATAAAGCAAAATTTAGGTCCAAATGTTACGGTTTTAAAGTATCAGAAAACTCTGATTTTTTTGTTCACAATTTTGTCAACGAATATTTAAATCATTAAAAATTAGTACTTATCAATTTAAGGTAATAGAAAAAATAAAAATGATTACTTTAAAAAACCAATGAACATGTTTTGTACAGCACAGGTTACATAGGTATAATTGATACTAATAATTCATATAATAATTTATAATAATTACATAAAATAAAACATATAATAAAAAATAAAAAAATATGTCAAATATACTACTATAGTTGAATAAATTTAATCAATCATGATTTGCCATTAGTCATTATTCATGTTATGTTAAAAGTTTATTTGATCGTAATAATAACGTTTTTGAAATGATCTGGTAAGCAAATGTGCCAACATGAATGCCTTCCTCCGATTAGATTTCTGATTATGGATTTTTACGTTTTTTAATCGTGCATTATTTATTAATAAGTATCCAGTATCCATTAGTAATTTACGGTTGTGTCTCGGACACGACCCCCTGCTTTTTCTCACTGAAACCTATAGCTCAGCATCAGAGGCATTGATATAAAAATATGGTTTGAGCAGAAGCCACTGTAGCTATTAGTACCGCAAAAACATAGAACTACCGCTTTCAATGGCAGTTTTCGTTATTTGGCAACCAAGTGCTGGAATAATCTCCCACCACCGCTCAGAAGTCCTATGTCTAAAATTACCTTTAAAAAACACTTTAGTAGTTTTTTTTATTAGAAAACCAAAAGCTGCTGCAATAATGCCTCCCAATTCCATGGATACAACCATAATGATAAACAAAATGTTTAGTTTAGATAACCTATGGATAAGTAGTTAGTAAATTAGATTTAAGTATACATATATATTGTTTCGTAGTAACAATATACTAAGTAATATTTATTAAACCTTATATGTAAACTGTGGCGTCCGCGCCTGACTGACAGCCGCGGGTACCAACAGAATACCAGCGCTTCGCTTCCGAGCCTAGCATATGCTGAGTTGGGGCCCTATGCTTGCAGTGGCACCTCATCAATATATGTAATTATTATTATTATTTTATATTCACCTCAACTTTTGTTACTTATAATATATTTTGGTGTGGTGTTACTAAAACCAATAAACGTATTTCTTTCTTTCACTGATGCTACTTATTTCACAGTAGTTAAATAACTTTAGCTTCAGTACTAAAACTCCTTTCTTTGATATGATAAAAATAAACAAAGTCTTTTTTTCATCTGAGACTTTGTACAAAAAACGAAAACAATTTACAAGATTGATTTGAATGCCAGAAAGTTGATCACATACATCACACAGAACATAAATATCCGTGTACTAATATCACATGTTTCACATCATACTGAAATTCACCATGAATACGTTTTAGAAATGTTTAGAAATTCGTACCAAGGTAGCTGGATTACTCTGTTCTTTTCTGGAGGATCGAAACCTTTGCAAATATGGGACACTCACATTAAGGGCGGTTACGTGACACGTTTTCTTGATCCCGAACTAAGATCCATGGTCTTTGAAATAAGAGGTAATAATGTCAGCACCAACTACATGGTTTGTCCTAAAGGGAAACAGGTTTTGGGGATCAACATGCCATTCCTGATTATGATCGTTAAGAACCTTCACCAGTGTTTCTGTTTTGAAGTGACGGTCCGTGACAGCACTAATACAAGACGCAGGTTCCGAGTAGCCAACTTCCAGAGCTACACGCAGGTTCTTCCGTATAGCACTGTGATGCCGATTTGTTTGGAAAACGGATGGAATCAAGTCATTTTCAACTTATCAGACTTTACGCGTCGAACTTACGGCAAAAATTTCTTAGAGGTAGAGTCGTTAAAGATCAATGCAAACATACGCATAAAGCGAATTTATTTTACGCTGAGACTGTTCGATGATAGTGATTTGCCGAACGAGTACAGATTGTACGGTCCTCCTACATCGAAGGGAAAGAAAACAGCATCAAAAACAAAGGAAAACCAAGCGTTTGAAGTACAGCCGCAAAAAGAGGAGCCACGGGTCGTACAGGAAGGATATTATCCCTTCCCGACAATGCGCCGCGGCTCGAGCACAGATGATTCTCCACAAAAAGATGGCAAAGATAAGGAAAAAGAAGACAAAAACAAAGAAAAGGAAGCAGATAAAAAGGATAGCTACCAACAAGAAATGGAGTCTCAGCAAAACCGCTCTATGTCTCTTTCAACGAAAAAAGGGCAGTCAGTCATGATTTTAAAGAGCCGGTCGTCGATGATATCTACTGATACTATTAGTAACACGCAGCTAAAGTCAACCATTGGACAGCCATCGCCTTTGAGGATTCTTTCTGCTGGGTGCGTCCCGGAGCGAACTCCAGCGGCGACCGAGGTTTTAGCTGGCGACGAGTTGGAGGAAGGCGCTGCAAAACCAGCACTGGCACTGTTAGAAAAACCAGCTCCTGACGAGCCCGAGAGACGAGCCTAAAGAACACTTTAAAACCTTCTTAAGAGAATTTTGATTGCGTTTTAACTGAGGCAAGTAAGAGAATAATGCTACGACAATGATACAAGGGAAAAGGTAAAAGGGAATAAGAATTGAAACGAAAATTGGAATACTTTACAAAAACAGTGTTTTAACTTTTTTATGGCTGATGTGGCAAAATGTTTTTAACCGACTTTAAAGTGCGCCATTACAGTTAGTTAGTCAGTTAGTTGTTTTTTTAGGAAGTTTTTAAGATAAGGAAGAATTAAAAGTTAAGTTTTGTTTTGATTCAATAAGAAAAATGTTACTCTAAGCATTTTGTTGGATGAATGGAAGAAGACTTTTACGTTCAATAAAGTATTTGTGTTTTAGTTTGATTCAGTTTTTATTTTTATTTTCAAAGGACAAACATTTTAACGAAAACAGCTTGTTTTAAAGTTCTGAACAGTGGCAAGAAACTAATTTATTTAAAAACTAAGAACCCGACAGCGTGAAAACAAGCCTTTTTTTTTGACAGTAGGATAACAAATCCTATGTCACTCAGGGACATCTCTCACTTCAAAATCCATCAAGCCGTTTAAGCGCTTTGCACACGACGGGGCGGGACGGGCCGGTCAATTTCGCCGCCAACGATAGCACAAAGGGAATCCTATACTACCAACGCACATGGAGGACAAAAAGACAGCGCCAACCGCGCCACCTCCATGTGCGTTGGTGGTATAGGATTCCATTTGCGCTATCGTTGGGGGCGAAATTGACCGGCCCGCCCCGCCCCGTCGTGTGCAAAGCGCCTTAGGCTAAAGGCTCAGCCAAAAACGGACCTACATACATACAACCGTCAAACATTATTCTCCTTATTGGGTTGTCACGTAACAGATAGGATTCGAGCAAAGACACACAAACCATAAATATTGGAAAACTATTACTCGTAAGTTCGTCTCGAGTATGCAAACTTTTTTTCAACCAAACTGGCCAGTACAAAAACGAAAAAGACACCAATATCAGTCAACGTCATTTTGCTTCTATGTCACCTCAAAATAACTTTTGACGTAGGTAATACAAAGTTGTAAATAACATTTTATATCAAAACATTTACTTGTAATTACTCCTAATGTTCAAGAACGCGTACCAGAGTGGTTTGCTGTCGATATTTTATAGTTGCGGTTCGAATCCGCTCGCCATTTGGGACATGGAAGTGCGCAACGGGCACGTGAAGAGACTCACCGACCAGGAGGTGAACTCCGTCGTCCTGGAAATTGTGAGCACCAATGTCGCAACTACTTACATTACGTGTCCCAAGAGCAACCAAGTGCTGGGCATAAGGTTGCCATTCCTGGTGATGATCGTCAAAAACTTGAAAAGGTACTTCTCATTCGAGATCACAATACTGGACGACAAAAACATGCGGAGACGCTTCAGGATATCGAATTTCCAGTCGACGACTAAAATCAAGCCTTTTTGCACTACAATGCCTATTGGCCTATCGGGTGGATGGAACCAGATACAGTTCAACTTAGCGGACTTCACGAGACGAGCGTACGGGTCACAGTTCATGGAAACTCTCCGTGTTCAGGTGCACGCTAATGCGAGGCTAAGAAGGATTTACTTCAGTGACCGTTTGTACACCGAGGAAGAGTTACCGCAGGACTACAAGCTCTATTTGCCATTGGAACGGAAACAGAAGAAAAAGGAAGAGAAGAAAGAAGAGAAAAAGGAAGGAAAAGAGGAAGTGAAAGAAATAAAACCTGCAAAAAAAGCGGAAGCAAAGCATGCTGCTACTGCTGCGGTGACCCCAGCAGAGCCTGCCCCGGCACCGCCAGCAGCTCCCGAAGATATCGGAGAGGAGCCGATGCAGAAGCCAGAAGAAGCCGGCGAAGAGACCGTGGTTGAAACAACCACTCCAGTTACAGAGGCGTCAGAAGGTGTGCCGTCAGAAGCGGCGGAGGCTGCACCTGGAGATGCCCCAGCTGAAGTATCAACTAACGACGAAGCTACGCCCGCAGAGGCACCTAGCGAAGCTCCTGCATTTACAGAAGTGCCAGCTGCAGACGCTACCTCAGCTGAGGCCCCGCCGACAGAAGCAGAGACGCCACCAGCAGAGTGACAAATTTAAAATAGTTTTTGGAAAACTTTTACAAATGTATTTTTCATAAATTATGTCTCCCATCTCGTTTGTAGTATAATAATTATCTATAATTGTATTTCTTATTTTAGACTACCTAAACTGGTTCTTTATCTAAATATATATGACTCAAAGGTGACTGACTGACTGACATAGTGATCTATCAACGCACAGCCCAAACCACTGGACGGATCGGGCTGAAATTTGGCATGCAGGTAGATGTTATGACGTAGGCATCCGCTAAGAAAGGATTTTGGGAAATTCCCACGGGAATCGCAAAAATCGGGATCTGCGCGGGCGAAGATGCGGGCATCCACTAGTTATACTATAAAGGTGTCGCAATTCTGTGATTCACTTCTAACGCTTTCAAACCTAAGAAGTAAGATCAGGTGAAGCAGAAATAGTTGCTTAATTTTAAACCAAGCTAACTAGAATAAACTAAATAACTTTCTTTAAGGAACCTATACATAAAATCGAAGCAAAATATGATGATACCAAATTGGCAACTTAAAGCGATTCGTAGGTATGAGAGCGACAGGCTCGGCCAAAGGAACCGACATACTTGCATAAATACGAGTACATACTTCAGAAAACATTACCCTAATTATTAAGTAGTTGACCAAAAAGTTTTTAAAGAAAGGGCCGGGAGATATAGTTTTTTTTTTTTATTAACAATTGGTAAACCCTTGACAACATCTCACCTGGTGGTAAGTGACGATGTTGCTGAAGATGGAAGCGGGCTTACCAAGATTCCCCAACACAATGGGGAACTGGCTATCTTATCTTCATGCCGGAACACACCAATGATATCAACATTGATATTTGGCGGCAAGACTTAGATAAGATGGTGGTAGCTAGCCAGGCGGGCTTAGAAAATGCCCTACCACCAACCAAACCGAGTCTTACGATTGACCTCGCCGGGAATCGAACCCGCGACCTCCTGTGTAAAGCCACTGAACTTTGCCTCTGAGCTACGGAGGTGTTTATAATTTAGTGAAGCTTCGGGTTTTCTTTTCATTGTAAAGTTATTCAATGTCATGAGTATTTACTGAGTTTCAAGTAAATTCGATTTTCCCCTCTTAATTGTTACTTTCAAACGACTGAGTAGCGAGCGGTAATAGCAAGTTATTCTATTTTAACTTAGAGGTGAGCTGCGGAATAAAAAAAGTGACCGTTGTCCACCCAGGTGAACTACGGACAAGACTCGCAAAAATACTATAAAATGTCTGTATGAGTGTGTGTGTCTGTCCGTACGGTTCTTTAGTGTACTGAACTACTGCACGAATTTGGGTTAGGGCAATATTATTTAATGTCTCCTGCCGATGTTTTGGGAACAATTTGTTTATTTTTTTTCTTAAAAAGGCACTGTTTTTTAATTCACACTTATAAACATCTATTATTTATTATAGGTATACTTTATCCGAGCCGATGGGGCAGTAAAGTTCTCGAGTGGCGACCGCGCACCGGAAAACGTAGCGTAGGCAGGCCTCCCACGCGGTGGACCGATGACCTGGTGAAGGTCGCGGGAAGCCGATGGATGCGGGCAGCGCAGGACCGGTCGTCGTGGAAATCCTTGGGGGAGGCCTTTGTTCAGCAGTGGACGATTTGTGGCTGATATGATGATGATGATACTTTATCCAGAAAAACTCTAAAAATAATACCTGTTATACAACTTTTTTTTCCATAACAGCAAAATTTTCACCATCAAAACACATTAATTTATATAATACTAGCTGTTTCCCGCGGCTTCACCCGCGTGGACCACGTTTCTATGACTTTTCGAGGGTGCGCAGTGCGCGAGCCGCAAGCGGCTCGCGAGCGTGGTAAAAAGTAGCCTATGTCTTAATCCAGGTCCTAATCTGTCTACCTACCAAATTTCAGCCAAATCCGTTCAGTAGTTTTTGCGTGAAAGCGTATCAGACAGACAGAGTTACTTTCGCATTTATAATATTATATTATATTATATAGTAGGGATGCTACCTGTAGAATGTCGGGGGAAAGTTTAGATATTTGAGTAGGTATCTCCAGCTCCCATGCAAATTGAAATTTGTAACACAAAACACCCTTCTGCGAGATAGTGATGTTCTCCGTTTGGGAGTTCTATTTATACCGAGTTGCCACTAAAGTAAAAAAAAAATATTTAAAAAAAAATTAAATCTGGCTGAAGCGATTTTAATAAAACTTTATACAGCCTACTGCGAAAACTTGTTATCAGATTCTAGATACATGAAGTATGTTATTCATGTTTGTATAATAGCTGTAAGTTTTTTAAGTACAATGAAATACAATAAATAAATACACTAAGAAATTTATTATTCAAATAAAATCGAAATTAGGTACTTTCCATACAAACCTAGGTCTTTTTTTTTTAAATGGCTCTGGTAATTTTTTTGAAACTTTGTAAGTTACAAGAATAATGCTTACATTCGGAAGATCATCATTCCAGAAAAAAACTGGATTATATACATACCTATATATTATATACATACCTCCCATACAAACACAGATACGTAGTAAATTTTTCATCAAGTCTGATGCTTAAGTTACCGGCAACTTGATTACCCGGGCACGATTAATACAGACCGGTCACTATGAATAATGACTAAAAGCGTAAGTCAAATTGATAAATTTATCACTTTGGCCGGTTTGTATTAATAAGGCCTGATTAACGGTGGTCCATTTGATAGTTTAAGACTTGAGATGGCTTGAAATTATCACTTGGACCGAACAGTATGAATAATTTGAGAGAAGTTGGTTCTGGCGCTCCGTCAGCCGCTACTGCGGCGCGCTCGCTTCGCTCACTCGACTCGCGCGTTGTGTGTCACTCACAGTTTGTCGCTTCACTCCTCGCCACCTCATCTAATCTAACTTAAGCGAGCAAACAGTCCAAGACCCCCATCTTGACCTCAACCTTGACCCCACACCATGTAATTCTTTATTCATTACTTTGAGAAGAAAGGGTGGTTATTATTGATACTGTCCCAGGAGATGTGATTAAATCATGCTGTTTTTATTACATTCCCCATTTGATGCGGCCATTATGAATACAGAAAGGCCATTGTTCATAGTGACCGGGCGTATTAAGTTGCCCGTGACACAAACATTTCTTTCCTTTTTAATAAATATAGCATATTTCAATGTTAATTTCTGTTTACCATACAGTCACACCTCGGTCACTGGCGATCAAATGTATGAAACAAACGCGTTCCTACGCACACAGTCTAAGCTCGTGTAGGTGAACGCGTACCATGCTTGTGTGAGTGAGATAAGACGTGCTAGGATTGCTGTGAGATATCTGAGCGGGGGTGGGCGGCACTTTCAACGGGAGGCAGGGAGTGAGTGGCCATACTGTACGTAGTACTCTTTATTATACTGTGATACGGTGAAGGATACCCGTGAAAATATACACAGCGTGGCTGTACAATTAATTTAAACACAAATTATTTATATTTGGGGCTTAATTTTTGAAAACTTCTTTTGTTTTGCTTATTGAGAATTAATGTATATTTATACGATGCGTTTATATACATTGTTGATGTTGAAAATTATAGTACCAGTTGGCTCAAGCCGTAACAGAAACAAACGACATTGTTGCCAAAGCATTATCGTGCAATAATTCGTTAACACCATCAAATAAAAACGCGGCTGTTTGCTGCGCCAAAGTGGCTCTTTGCCCATTCAGAATGCAAAATCGGCTCGTAAAATAGCCGCGTCGTACCATGGAGACTTTAATAGTTTATATTTGGTCTATGGCGCGGGATTCCGCCCATTATTCAAGGGTACCCGTCAAATGGACCCGTACATCCGGAGATTTATGCGCTGGTTTGGTACACAGCACCACTCATTTCGGAAGGATGTATTATATTGAATTCAGAACGTTCATCAAGAATTTATAACTGAATTTAAACGTCTGCTGGTACCGTCGCGTTGTCTGAATCATGGGCGGTGTACTGTTGTACTGTTTCTGAGTGGTGTCATGAACTAGAGTATATTTCACGACGGAGAAAGTTGTGTCTGATAGTGACTCATCTGGGCGTGAGGTTAGTTTCGGTCTTTTGGTAAGACACCAAAAGACCGAAACTAACCTCACACCCAGATGAGTCAATTATTCGATTCATTGGCTTCGTCTATTCATGAAGAAAACTAAAAAAAACCTTTTAAGTATCTCTGAAATAAAGGCTGCGAAATACGACTAAATAAAAAACAATTCTATTTTCCTTTGAAATAAAATAATTGTGCATTTTGGTTCAACCGTCTCCATGGATTGATGGTTAGTCCATTAGCTTTACATCAGGTGGTCGCGGTTGCGATTTCCGGCGGAGTGTAGCATTTTCCCAAACCTGGCTAGCTACCACCATCTTATCTAAGTCTTGTCGCCAAAAATCAACGTTAACAGCATTGATGTGTTCCGGCCTGAAGATAAGACAGCCAGTTCCCCATTGCGTTAAAGAATCTTGGTAAACCTGCTTCCATCTTCGGCATCATCTTCACTTACTATCAGGTGAGATAATGCTCAGGGCTTAACAAATATAAAAAAACAATATTTGCTGTCTGTCTCGGTAGTGGGTAATATATATTATAAACGGTTTTAAAATCACACTAATATAATAAAGGCGAAAGTTTGTGAGTGTGTGAGTGTGTATGTTTGTTACTTCTTCATGCAAAGACTACTGAACGGATCTGGATGAAATTTGGTAGGTAGACAGATTAGGACCTGGATTAACACATAGGCTACTTTTTTTCACGCTCTGCGCACCCTCGAAAAGTCATAGAAACGTTGTCCACGTGGGTGAAGCCGCGGGAAACAGCTAGTGTCACATAATTTGAATGTTTGTTTTACTTTGGGGAGTTATTTACTTATTTATTATAATACAATAAAAAACTTGCAATGAAACGCTTTATTCGATTTTCAGCAGTTTAAAATATACTTTTAAAACCTGTTATGCTACTTTATACCTACACAAAAAACACATTACATTTCAAATCGACTGAAAACTACTTACATGTGGGAAGATATCAGTTCCCATTCCAGGTAAAATATCCGTTTCAAGCAGGAATATTACCTGTGGGCAAAAAATGTTTTATAGTGCAATGTGACTTTGCTACGCCGCCGCCGCCGCCGTAGTAGCTACGAACAGTTACTACGCGTGCCAGAACTGACCATTCTTATCTTTGATCATCATATAAATAAGCTCTCTCTCTTTCTATCTCTTATCATATTGCACAATCATCTGTGCTATCCGAGGAACAGACGACGGTTGCCTGGTGTTGCACTAAGCATCACCCGCGGTTACGTGTAGGGCAATTAGATTTACACTTATTTAGATTGGAACCAGATGTGTATGTTTCCTCACGATGTTTTCCTTTAGCGTTAAAGCAATCGGCAAGTAAATTATTATTTATTTATTTAAATTTATCACAATACACTGTTCCATTTTGTTAGTAAACTTAGCCTATTTTAGTAAATTAACAATATTAGTAGGCCCTCGGGAAGCCGACAGACTTCTATCAATATACGGAAAGGACGCTGCTGCCCATCCTCCCATCCTCCGGTTTTAAGTCCCTTAGTAGTCGACTCTTACGACACCCATTGGAAGAGATGGGATGGTTCTATTTCTATTCTTAGCCGAGATCCATACTGGTCGTCGTGGAAATCCTTGGGGGAGGCCTTTATCCAGAATTGGACGTTTTTCGGCTGATTGATGATAATGATGATTTCGTATTCTTCTCAGCAAACCCCATCATTTGGTACCCAAATCATGGAGGTGCATACAATTGTTCTCTAAACTTAACGTGTATGCAAATTTTCAACTCAATCGGTAACCCGGAAGTCCCAAACTAACTAACAGACAGAATAGTTATTTGTTATACAAGAGAGCAAAGTTGCTTTTTAACCGCGTGCTCAATTTTGATGACCGAGCAAGCGAAGGTTTCTAAAATTTAGAATTAAAAGAGCACGAGGTGAAAAATCTTTGCACTCGAGTGCAACACGTAACTTTTCATTCCACCTCAGCGAGGAAATGACAAAATGCAAAAACATTTGCGCATTACAAACAGTTTCAGTCAATTCTGTTGGCGTCAAATAAACTTCCTCGTCGCTGTAATCACTCATTTTAGGTTTTTCACTTGTTTTTAACCTTAGGTTTTAACAATATAACTTGAAAAGAAAATGGCGCGAATTAAAAAAGTTTCTATGATAAATTCGGCACCATGGAGGTAGAAGTGTCGCTCGTGCGCCGCCCGTGCGCAGTCCGTGCGCCGCCCGTGCGCCAGACAACGAAGGTATACTAGGGTTCAGGTACCTAGTGTACGTAAGATCCACGTACCGACCACCCAAGAAAAAGGGTAGTGTAGTGTGCTACAAGTGAATTAAAAAAAACATATTTGTAATTTATGTATTTAGGTATACTCGAATGTGTCTGTTTCTTTGGCACGCCCTGTAGCCTAAGCAGCTTGATGGATTTTGGTGTGCGAGGTGTCGTTACATTTGTCTCGATCCCTGAGTATTTATTACATATTATACAGGATTATTTTTTTGCAGTCGGGTTTAATATTTTAATTTAATTGGTTTAGTTATGTTATTTATGCTTACCGCCTCCTGGATAAATGAACGGGCGGGAGAGAATAAATTCAAGACTCATGTCAAAAAATGCTTGTGCTCTAGAGGATATTATAAAATAATAGAATATTTAAATGACAAGGATATATATGTTTATTCTGTAACATTACCTGGGACTGTAATCTGAATCATGACATTATTTGTAATATTCAATAAGTTTTTTTGACTATTTCAAAGTGTGTAAAACATAACATATGTATTTTAACACCTATTTAAAATAAATTATTTTGATTTAATTTGAAGCTAAGTTTAGCAGTTCTGAGAGCTATGTCGGTTACCTTGGTTCTCCTACGGACCTCGTTGTTCTACCTATAATATACAGGCGTTCATTGGGGCTTCTACTCATTATACTGAACAACTTGCCCCAAAGAACGCATGGTTAATTCTTAAAAAAACTATTTGAAGCCTCACGCAAAACTCACAAATTGGTCAATCAAATGATCTATTTTTATATTAAAGACTAATTATTATTTTTTTCGCTACAGATCTTTAGGAAAAAAAATTGTTCAGTATCAATCAAAATATTTTTTTTTAAATATGTGTTTATATTTGAAAAAAAAAACTATTTTGATTGATTGATTGGCGGGCATTTGTATCAAAAAACGTTTTTTTTATTATATATATATTTTTTTAACTAAGTCGTGTGCTTTTTGTACTAAATACAGAGTAACTCCTGAAAATATCACGCGTGATTTTTTAACATCCTGTATTGTAATAAATATAATAGATACATATTCAGTGCCCAAACAAGTAATATAATGTGAGAAGTATTAAATACACAATGAAACATTATAGATACAGCATTTATTTCAAAAAAACATTGTTCAAATACACATTTGTGCTATCATCGTGGGTATCAAAGGATATTAAATTAATGGCATGATCCGGCGCAAAACTTTTGATTAGATTTAATACTTTTTGAAAGACTAAGTCTAGACGAAATAAGTGTCTCATGAGTCTTGTGTCTTGATTCACTCTGTGCGCTTGTTACTGGTTCTGTGTTCTGTGCACGCGCACCGGCGATAATCGAATCTGCATCTGTAAGTGCGGCGGCAACTTCTTCAATTTGGGTAAGTGTTGTTGTACCGTTGGCAGAAAAAATATTTGATTTTTTTTAAGGTAGAGTGACCAGTAAGTGGTTTGATTTTGAATGAAAAACGTTTGAACTCTTAAGTGACACAAAACGAATTTAACAGTTCGAGGGACCTAGATAAAAGTCGATTTTAAACTGCTGATATCTCCATAGATAATTATCATAACGAATAAATCTTTGTAACTATTGTTCAAAACACAGAATAAGAAAACCGGCCAAGCGCAAGTCGGACTCGCACACAAAGGGTTCCGTACCATCGCACAAAAAATTACCCGTATTTTGTATGAGAACCCCATTTAAGTTTCTTTTTTGTATAATTTTTTGTTGTTGCGGTAAAAAAAATACACACTGTGTGAAAATTTCAACTGTCTTTTAATTACGATTCATGAAGTTTATGAAAACAGAACAAACAAAATCACGTTTATCATATGATTTTTTTTTTAATATATTGCTATAATGCTGCACTGAATTAGGGCGCTCGGGCCTTAGTCAACCACGCAGGCCCAGTGCAGGTTCGTCGACTTCACACAACCTTCGAGTTTCTTCGCAGGTGTGTGCAGGTTTCCTCACGATGTTTTCCTTCACGGATAAACATACATATGAAATCGAAATTCGAAACACATTGGCACGTGGCAAGACGCAAACCACGACCTCTCGGACAGCAAGTAGCGACCCTAATCGTTACGCCGCCGACGTTCTCAACAAAGAGTAAATATACTCCACTGACTATTGAAACACCCTGGACACTTCATACAACAGGCCAGAACATTCAAAAAACGAATGACTGAAAAAACAAAATGGCGACGAAATCCTTAACGTTCGACAACCAAACTGTAACAAATCTGTATCAATCCGGGTGACGAGGGGGTGAGGTCGCAATCTAGGGAGCGGCAGGGAGTGTCCATACTGTTAGTACTAAATATTTTGCTATAGATATGTGTTCCACCGCAAGTGTTATGTAACATGCAGAACATAAAGGCTGAGTACCCTTCTCAAAGACTTGAGGGCTCCGTACACTTTTCCGCCTGACCGTACAATTGTTTCCGAGGCGCAGCACGTACCGTGGACCGCACTTCAGATGGATTACGTTCCCTTTGTCGTAAATTTTACGACTTCAAAAATTAGGCGATGCTAGCAGACTGGACTCGGTCGGGATGATACACAAACTGCTTCACACTATCGCGGTCAGCAACGTTAGTAAATGAGTTTTTTTTTGCTCGCTTGAATGTTCGCGCGAATGGTGGTGCATCGCGAGCCGGGTCGTTCCTTTCCCTCTAATATGGTTGATGGGAGCGATGGCTGACTCTCGCGTTATACTCGTGACCGGGTGCTGTCCGTGTGAACTGGTCTACTCTTGTTGAATGCATTTAATTATTTTTTTAATGAATAACTTTTCGTGTCATATTGTTTTCATGTTCTAATGATTTATATCAAGGATTTAATTTTGACGTTATTAACTAATTATCGTTTATTTCCTGATTCTTCACAAATGATATTGTTATTATATATATAATATATATATATAAGTTATTATATATTATTATATATTCTTTATTGCACACAGATATTTACATGAAAAACAATTAGAAAGGACATATACAAAGGTATATATTATTATATATTATATATTATTTTATGACTATCAGAAAGAGTGTAGTTTGAACATATTTTGAATAAATCTAATGAATTGAATTGAATTTTTTAATGACTTCCAAAATAAGGTATTCAATGAGACACGTATGTATGTAATATTGTTGGAATTGCACAAGTTTTGTGTATGTAAGTACACGTGGGCTGAAACAGGTGTGCCAAATTTTATAGGTGCGTTTGTTTTTATGTATATAGAGTTACTTTTAATTAGTTCTTGATAGTAAAGGATATGAATGTACTCGTGTTTACAAACAACTTTCCCAAAGAAACTTTATGTGAAATATGAAATAAAAATTTTGGTCCTTTATACATTTTTGTCGAATTGATAACTTATTACGTATCGAGGACCAAAATTTTTTTTGTGATTCGACATATAGTTTCTTTGGGAAAGTTGTTTGTAATCACGAGTACATGCATATCTTTTGTTATCAAGAACTAATTAAAAGTCACCCCGTATACTAGTAGGTGCCCGCGGCTTCGCCCGCGCAGTTCCCGTTTTTTGGTGTTCCCGTGGGAATTTCCCGAAATTCTTTCTTAGCGGTTGCCTGCGTCTTCATAACTGTCTGATTCCAAATTTCAGCGAAGTCCGTTCAGTAGTTTCAGCTGTGCGTTGTCTATCATCTATGAGTCAGTCAGGTTTGCTTTTTAACATCTAACTAAACAGTAGTTAGATGTTCACGTATTTATCAGATACTAGAAATTAAAATGCAATAAATGCTCTTTTTTATTGCAGAATAAAATATTTCAACTTAGAGAACAGTGCCAGTTTCATGAAAATCGGTGTGAAGTGTACTTATATTTAATGAAACCATGAACTAAAAGCAAGACCCTTTCATTACAAGCTTTTATTTACTTTCACCTGTCCCGGTGTCTCTAATAAAATCTTGGCAGTTAAATTTGACGTACTTCCCAGTTTCCGATTGAGCTGAAATTTTGCATAGGTGCACGTTTAGTTTGGATGACAATGCATGATTGGCTAATTGAAGTCATTCTAAATCCAATATGGCGGACCAGTTATTTTGCAAGTGTCCCCATGATACGGGTATCCAATGAAATGGTTTACTGAGAAGAATACGTAATAATAAAAATTAATTTCAAATTAAAGTTTGTACCGAAAAGTGATAAGGATTTAAGAATATTACTATGAATCTATCACCTCTTTCTGTGAAGCCAAAGCTTGACCACTGCACTACGGAAGGGGGCGGTCGGTCGGTGTACCTGTTGTTGTAGTGATTAAGTACCTTTACTGAATTCAAAATCAGGCGGGATCTTGACTTGAATCCTAATAGATTCAGTATTTGCGAACTGAAACAGGGACTATGTACTATGTAGTCTGGGTGAGTTGTTAAAATAATTGAAGCTCCAGCTCATCCCAAAATAACTGATCCCAATCAGATCAGATTATCAATTAGTAGCAAGCTGTTTTTATTTTCTTTTCTTTTTGTTAATTGGATTTAGTAGATAAATCATAAAAAGCGAGTCTGGGCAAGAAATAATTTTCGTTGCCTCACTACAGCTACGGTCTGCGATCTTCAGCGATTTATCCTGTAGTCTAAACAAAGAAGAGCGATTCTACATAGTATTACATATCCTTACATTGTGGCTTGAGTTCAAATTCATTAATATTTCTAATCATAAAAATATTATGAAGTAGGCATTTAGTTGTACATCGTACGGATCTATTCAAGCTGAGTCTGGGAACTGTATTGGTTATCGATCCAATAAGCTCATTTCGAAACAACTAAAACTTTTAGGTACAAGCTTTATTTGGAAACAAATTTAATTATTTCATATTCTTCTCAGCAAAACCCTTTCATTTGATACCCATCTCAATGAGGTGGTGCATAAAAAATAACTGGTTCACCATCTTTGGGAGTCCGCCAATAATGACGTCGTCCAAAATAAACGTGTATGCAAAATTTCAGCTCAATCGGATACCGGGAAGTGGGTCAGATTTTGCTTGCAAATTTTAAAGCGAACTACTAACTTACATACATACATACGAGTACAAACATTGCACGTTAAATAAAACTTGTAAAAAAGAAATATCAAGGACTACTTGAGATAATGCTTCATTTATATTTATATAAATTCAATCCTTTTTTACCGACTTTAAAAAAGGAGGTCATTAATTCGACCCATATGTATGTTATTTTGGGATTGCACAAAATTAATGTATGTATGCTTCTAGACAGGTGTTCCCAATTTCTTAAGTGTAAGTTTGGATTTATGGTTATATGTATGTATGTTTGTCTACGTATATCTCAGAAACAAGAAACCAAAATGCAATAGTATTTTTCTAATTAAATTAAGCACCTTTTAACTTAGGGATCACTGCAAGTTTGATCAAAATTGGTTTAGGAGTTTTCAAGATATGGACTGTTCAGTGTGTACCAATCACTGGGAAAACACGTCGTCGGTTTAACGGTTTAAGTCGGTTCTTCTTAACGTTTTTAATCCCCAACTTACTGACGCAATTTTGTAGAAAAAACTAACCAATCTAATCAAAAAATAAAAACCTGATTACATTTTAAGCCATTAAAAGTACTTATCCATGTTAGAGGTATTTAGGGGATCAAGGTGAATCTAAAGTCACCTTGCACTCCCAAATCCATCAAGCCGTTTAGATTACAGTCTTAGTCATAGAAACAGACATACATCCTACTCATATTATAAATGTGAAAGTTTGTATGTATGGATGTTTTTTACTCTTTCACGCCTGAACCGCTGAACGGATCTGGATAAAATTTGGTAGGTAGACAGATTAGGACCTGGATGAACATATAGGCTACTTTCTTTACGCTTGCGAGCCGCTTACGACTCCCGCACTGCGCACAATCGTAGACAATCATAGAAACTATGTTCACGCGAGCGAAGCCGCTAGCAAAAGCTAGTAAATATTTACGCCCGAAAAACATTACCTCCTTATTTAGCGGTTGGGTAAAAACACAAGGTACACGGAATAATCACTTTGTTTTATTTCTCATTACAGATAATAAAGGGAGTATTTAAGTCGAAACTGAAATTTATGTCCAATTTTGCGGCCGTTTAATATTGCATCAGTAAATTAGGGCTTTAGTACTGCGGCTAGCGCAGCGCCTACTCGCTAGCGAGATCGCTTTGGTGCAAGAACATTATGAAAGCGAGCAACTAATGTAGCTCGGTATAAGGGAAATTTTAGCACTTTTGCTGCTAACTGCTTTTGTCATGTAGCTAGCTGACTTAGCTAAGCTAAGATAGCTTCGGCTAAGTCAGCCAGTATGCGAGACACTGCAATTCACTTCAATTCAATTTAAAAAACAATTCAATTCAGTTCAATTGAGGACTTGAGTAGTGTGTCCACTGGCAGTCGAATTGTTAAAACAGTTGCTTATTTTGTGTTTTTTTAGAAACACATCAAGACCTCCACTAGGCTATTCACCATCTACCTAGTGATAGTCTAGTTCTCTCTGTGGCGGGTTACTGCAGGTGCCGCCACGTTTGTTGCACATCATATCAGCTCATGTACGTCCCCACCAAGGGGCTCGAGCCTACCCTGAATTAGGGCGATCGGTCCTTAGTCGACCACGCGGGCCCAGTGCGGGTTGGTCGACTTCACACACAACCTTCGAGTTTCCTCGCAGGTGCGTGCAGGTTTCCTCACGATGTTTTCCTTCACCGTTAAATCAATCGGTGAGTATATGTACGTAAGTTTCGAAAAACTCATTGGTATATTGGCCGTCCGGATTTGAACCCGGCACCTCTGTTGCACATACAAACTAATTATAAAAACACAATATAAAAAAAGTTATGAAGGCACTATAAAACGGTACAATTTGAGCGGTCTTATCGCTCAAAGCGATTTCGTCCAGACAACCTGGTGTTTGGATACAAAAGCATAAAAACGGTAGTGCACGAGTATGTAGCTAAAAATTCTTATAAGGAAAAAAGTAATTACAATGTTATTGTAAGGTAATTTTATGTTTTTCCTGTTATTATTTTTAACCGACTACAGAATGGAGGAGGTTCTATGTTCCATTGTATGTTTTTTTTTTTTCGCTTTTTCCTTTCAGTTTATTCAGATGAGCTGGTGATGGAAGGATTGACACCTTAACTTTTATGCTGCTGAGATGACGATGGAAGCCACACGACTCTGTATCGGTTAATAACCACATGCATTATGATATGATGATCCCTATTGGCAAGTAGATGATTGGGTTACATAGATAGCATTATCGCAAGTCAAAAACTAAAAACTGACTTCAAAAAGAAATTCACATAAAAGTACGAATTTTATATACGAATACACGAAATTAACACCAACAATAACGAAATCAAAGGTAGGTACGAAACAAATTAGGACCTTAAATTTTTTTTGAGATCGGTGCCAGCAAAGCTATAGAATCTAAAACATTTTATAGGTAAGCTCCTTATTTGATTCGTACCTACTTTTGATTTCGTTATTGTTGGCTAACTTCGTGTAATCTTAAATAAAATGTATTATTTCATACTTTCATTTATTTCATGTTTTATTTATCTAAACACCGCTTAAATATCGAAGGCTCATTTGTCTTAAAAAAGAGTTGTTTGAGTAAAGTACACAGCACACTACAGATATTCTATCATACCGCTAAAACAAAGTTAGATCACAATATATTTCGCTCGAACTAATAATATTTATGATAAAACTTGTTTCAATATATCCTTTCCTTACTAATATTATAAACGCGAAAGTTTGTATGTATGGATGTTTGCTACTCTTTCACGCAAAAACTACTAAATAGATTTTAATGAAACTTTACAATATAGCTTATATATCAAAATAAAACATTAGAAAATGTCTTGTTCCCACGGGAAAATCGAAAACAAGGCGGGCGTAGCCGCAGGCGGAAGGCTAGTAGTTATAAAAAAGTAAATGTGTGGTTTTATGAAACCACGGTAAAAGTGAAACTTTACAGAGGACGAAACGATCAAGTCTGCTCTCGCTACTGTACAGAGGACAAAACGATTATACCGTCAGACGAAAGCGACCGTCACGCGACATGCAACACACAGACGAGAAAATTAGAGACGATGTAATAAAAGTTTCACTTACAACAAACAAAAAACAAAGTAATAACTAGCGACGAAAGGGTAGGAAATACAGACTACATCAATATCGTAATATTTGCCAAAAGTTTTCAGCGCACGGAGGGTAGTGTTCTGTGCGGGTAGAGAGAATACTCGATTTCAATTTGCTACATTAAAGGCCGCCCGCCCTACCCGGAGTAGCCTTTCATCATACGAGTACTTCTTACTACAGATACTCTTTTAAACATCGTTATGAAGGTACGGGATCGTACACTAGTGGTATCATTTGGAGCTGCCTGTGGTTTCATATATCATGTTCGTTAAGGCGATCCATTGGAAAATTTGGTGGAAGTAATCTCGATTTTTCTCAGCAATCACAAAACATCTGAAAGTGATATTTTGCAACCTGATTCATAATTTCACTCACACGATTCGGTAACTTTTATAACAGGAAAAACATAACAAAAAAAACCTCTTTTTTAAACAGAAATTTGCATTCTACAGGCAAGCCGACGGATTTAGTACCTCAAAATTTATCTCAGTCGATTAGTCTAAACACACACTTCAATATGCCAGTTTGATTTTTAAAATAAATTATAGTTCTTAATAGAAACGGAAAAACATTGGTAAAGTGCAAAAGGTTTTTTTTTTACTAGTTACAGGCAAAGAAAAAAACAGTGACAACTGTTTCAATCAATGCTTCGCCGTATCTATCCTTATACGTCCCCACCGCTGGGGCACGAGTCTCTGCTAACTCAAAGAAGTTAGGTCATACTCCGCACACCAGTCCGAGTTGGTCCTCCGCTGTAGGGCTAGCGGCGCACCCCAATGTCACAAGTTTTTCAAGCCGCTTATAAGGCATTTGACACGGCTTCACGATTGCCATCTAGTGATAGCAACCGGTAGCAACGGTTGACGTGGCTTGCGAAGCACAGAAAAGGTCAAGAAAAATCAGTCGAACCCATCCAGATAATGACCGTGCTTCAGGTCGGTTAACCTACGAGATCGACCCAACCACGCGCCAGTCAACCACTAAGCTACGACCGCTTCATTTATCACACTTATCACGCGAAAGTTTGGATGTTTGTTTGTTCCACTCTGACGCCTATACGGCTTGGATGAAATTTAGTAGGTAGATAAATTAAACACTGGACTAACACTTAGGCTAATTTTTATTTTACACTCGCGCACAGTGCACCCTCAATTACAGTCATGAAAACGATAACCATGAAGGTGAATTCGCGAGCAAAATAGTTTATGATTAATTATCAATATTTTTTGACGTGAAACAGTAAAATAGACACGTATGACGTGACAGCAAACGGCACGACGCCGTCTACGCCAACGATGTCTAATAATTTAGAATTTAGAATCAGTGACAATATTATTGAATCAAAATATGAATGACACTTGATTGTGAATCAAGTGAAACAAAAAAATAAAAAAATCATTAATGATGCTCAAAACACAGGTCGCAGTTAAATGTTTGACATGTGCCGCGCGCTCCGTGACGGCTACCTTCAGCCGACTTTCAAAATGGAGGAGGTTTACAATTCGATTGCATTTTTTTTGTGTGTGTCTTACGCGATATCTTCGCAGATCGTGTACCGATTTTCATGATTCTTTTTTATGTCGACAGGGTATGATCCCGATTTGGTCATATATAAATTTTATCAAAATCGGTGTAGTACTTTATAAGAAAATTAACAAAAACCAAAAATAGTAATGCAAAATTGTACTAAGTTCTTGCGATGGAAGTCGGTTTTTTAACGTGTTTAGCGTTTTCAATTATTTTTACACAAGTAGGTAATTGTACTGCCAACAAAATTATACTTTCTGAAGGTTCGTTGAA
The DNA here is from genome assembly GCA_947284805.1 of Coleophora flavipennella. Lineage (NCBI taxonomy): Eukaryota > Metazoa > Arthropoda > Insecta > Lepidoptera > Coleophoridae > Coleophora > Coleophora flavipennella. The sequence continues at coordinate 1,189,042 of OX369289.1, read as the reverse complement.
AGTAACAAAGAGCGTTGCTTAAGTTATTTTCGCTGGTACAACAGTGCCTATCCTATGTTATTCCGATTTCCGTGAACACGATAAATTCACGAAATATTATCAGAAAAAGGAACCAACTTAGTATAGGTATCTATAATAAATTTGGTTTCAATGTCAGATTTCTCAAATTGAACTTACTCATAACTCAACTTAGTTAGATAAGTTATAAATTTATGATCGTACTAACAACTTTTGCCCGCGGCCTAGCCCGCGTGGACATTGTTTTAATGACTGTCTTTGAGGATGAGTGGTGCGCGAGCCGTAAGCGGCTCGCGAGTGTGGACATAATTTTCCTACAGATCCCTCAGGAACTGTATTGAGCTATTCTGATTAGCATTCTATGTCACTTCCCACCCCCTCACCCAATTCTATACAAAAAATCACTTCATTACGTTGCACCGTTGCGACGCCAGGCTGGCGTGCTCGAACCCTCGAAACTATGTCAGGATATACTAATTAGTATGTCATTTCCCACCCTCTCAACCATCTCCGTGCAAAAAATCACAACACTCCATTGTTCCGTTGCGATGTTATAGAAATTAACTAAAAACAAGAGTACTTTTCAGTTCCCTCAGGAACTGCATCGGACTATGCTATTTCCACGGGATAAAAAATAACCTATGTCCTTACTAGTGACACAGGCTATTTGCATGCCAAATTTTATTAAGATTGGTTTTGTTGTTGAAGCGTGAAAAAGTTACAAACAAACACATTTTCACATTTATAATATTAGTAAGGATTATATGTATAAGTAAGGATGAGATCAGTATTCCGAATTAATATAAAAGTACGTGGCCGAAGTCTTCTAGCTATGCTGATAAATTCAAATAAACATATTATTTATTTTGTGTAAAATCGGATTTTCTCAGGGATTTTATATATGTGTACAGAAATTGCTTACTAAAAGTAATAATATTAAAAAAAACTTTAAAATTTTAGAGACAAGCTTTTTTTGAAAAGAATTTTTATGTTAAAAAAGCGAAATGCTCAAATAAACATAAATGCACTGTTCTAAATTTAAAAAAGGCGTGCATAGTAATTTAAAATAAGAGACAATCCTCGGACCTCGATTTCACCTTCAAATTTCATGATAAGATCAACTTCAAAATACTAAAAGGATCTATTATCACCAGGAATTCGTCTGTATACCAAATTTCACCTCAGACCTACGTAAACAAACTAACATACATACATACAAACTTACAAACTTTGCAAGTTAAAACTTAAAAAAAAAGATTCCTTAGTGACCGAGCGTTGCTCAGGGTCTCCTAGGAATGTTACTATTAAGTAGCTAGATTAACTTATTTTTTTTTATTTTTTTTGTGAAAACAAGATTTTCCTCAAGGATGAAATCTATCTAGATAGACTTAGAATAACTGTTAAATATTAGCCAAATACTTTAGGAATTTTAGGAATTTCATTTGAGGCCTCCCATTCGGAGAACGGATGACCTGGCGAAGGTCGCGGAAAGCCGCTGGATGCAGGTAGCGCAGAACCCATCATCATGGTAATCCTTGGGGTAGGCCTATGTCCAGCAGTGGACGTCCTTGGGCTGATATGATGACGATGATAAGGAATTCATTAAAAATAAAAAAACCCGACTGCGTAAAAACTTAACCCCTCTTTTTGGCCAGTCGGGCAGTCTATGTCACTCACGGGATCAAGACAAATCTAACGATACCTCAGACGTTTAAATCCTTCAAGCAGTTCAGGCTGTAGAAGGGAACATAGAAATCTACATGCATACACTCGAAAAACGTAACCCTCCCTCTGAGGCAGTCGGGTAAAAGGGTGGTTTCGACCGAATCAACACCCTTTATGCAGGATGTAAAAATACCACCCCCGGAAACTTAACATGGGGTTTCTACTCATTATACTGAACAACTTTCTCCAAGGAACTCATACTGAATTCTCGAATTTTTTTTTGGACTTCTGATGCAAAGTTGCCGATTAGCTGGCTGATTTGTATCATCATTACAGCTCATATACGTCCCCACCGAGGGGCTCGAGCCTACCCTGAATCAGGGCGATTAGGCCTTAGTCGACCACGCGGGCCCAGTGCGGGTTGGTCGACTTCACACACAACCATTGAGTTTCTTCGCAGGCGTGTGCAGGTTTCTTCACGATGTTTTCCTTCACCGTTAAAGCAATCGGTAAGTATGTACGTAAGTTTTTGAAACACTCATTGGTACATTGGCCGTCCAGATTTGAACCCGGTACCTCTGGTTAGATGGACCGAGTCGTTACCGGTTGACTCACCGACGCTTTGTATAAAAAGTCGAATTTGTTTTTCGTGAAATCAGTATGGGTTCCTTGGAGAAAGTTGTTCAGTATGATGAGTAGAAGCCCCAGTTTAAGTTTCCGGGAGTGGTCTTTTTACACCCTGTATATACAAGAATTGCGAGTATCAGTAACTTTGTAACTACATAACATTGTGCACCATGTATATGTTATGTAACATGACGATACAAATCAGGAAAGGTCGCGATTGGAGTAAAGTTGTTTACTTATTTAAGCACATCCACTTTTTCAATAAAAGGCGAATAGGATTCCATATCGAGCCTTTCGTTCACATTTTATTTGCTTGCGTCGGAGGGCGTAATCCGAAATGAGATGGCCTGATATTAAGTACCACCATCATATCAGCTTACATACGTCCCCACTAAGCGATTGGACCTAAGTCGACCACGCGGGATGGTCGACTTTACACACAACCTTCCAGTTTCTTCGCAGGCGTGTGCAGGTTTCTTCACGATGTTTTCCTTCACCGTAAGAGAAAAGTATATTTATTAGTACTTACATACAGTATGGACACTCCCGGCCGCTCTCTAGATTGGCCACCTCACCCCCTCGTCACCCAGATTGATACAGATTGGTTACAGTTTGGTTATCGAACGTATGGGATTTCGCCGCCATTTTGTTTGTTCCATTATTCGTTCTGTGTCATTGCTGTCATGTCATTTCTGGCCCGTTGTATGAAGTGTCCAGGGTGTGGTAAAAGCGTCGTATAAAGGTCCTGCGCTGCCCGCATTCAGTGGATTCCCACGTCCATAGCGTGGGAGGTCTGCCTGCGCTACGTTTTCTGATGCGCCGTCGCTACTCGAGATTTTTATCGCCCCAATGGCCATCTGTTCTACGAGCTATGTGCCCTGCCTACTGCCACTTCAGTTTAGCGATTCTGTGAGCTACGTCGGTTACTTTGGTTCTCCTGCGGATCTCCTCATAATGATTCGATCGAGTAGGGAAATTGCGAGCATAGCTCGCTCCATTGCCCTTTGGGTGACCTTGAGCCTTCTTATAAGGCATATAGTACCATGTCTCAGTTCCGTAAGTCATTACTGGCAACGTACACTGGGCAAAGACCTTAGTCTTGAGAAACTGCAATATTTGGGACGTGAAGATATTGCGAAGCTTCCCGAACGCTGTCCAGGCGAGTTGGATACGTCGATTGATCTCCTTCCTGCAGTTGAACATACCTATCTGGACTGTTTGTCCCAGGTATACATATTCGCCAACAACTTCCAATGTAGAGTCTCCAACCTTTAGAGGGGTGGGTACGACACGGATCTTAACATTATTTTCGTGTTTTCCATGATCATTTTAAGACCCACTTGTTGAGAGACTTTACTGAGGCCATCACGCATTGTGCTTAGGTCATCTATAGTTTCAGCCATGACCACGATATCGTCAGCGAATCGGAGATGGGTTATGTACTCGCCGTTGATATTAATGCCGATTCCATCCCAGCCCAGAAGCTTGAAAACATATTCCAGGGCGGCGGTGAACAGTTTCGTAGATATAACGTCTCCCTGTTTCACCCCTCGCTGCAACTGGATAGGTTTCGAGTTCTGGTCCTGGAGGTGAACCGACATGGTGGCATTTTCATACATAGACTTCAACACCTCGATGTATCGATGGGCAATTTGTCATCGCTGGAGAGACTGTAACACGGCCCAGGTTTCGACTGAATCAAAGGCTTGTCATAATCCACAAACGCCAAGAATAGTGGCTGATTGTACTCTTCACTCTTCTGTTTAAACTGCAGTGGCGTATGTATTTGGTCTATGGTACTAGGTAAAGCTTTTTCGGAAAGCGGCTGGTTCGGGAGGCTGGAAGTTGTCATACCTACGTGCGAGACGATTCGTGATGACTCTCGAAAACAGCTTGTATACATGGATCAGAAGTGAGATGGGTGTGTAGTTCTTCAGCAGGGTTTTGTCACACTTTTTAAAGAAAAATAAGAACACTCTTCCGTTCTATGCCTTAGGCGTTAGTCCTTCGAGTGTAACGGAATTAAATAACTTCTGAAGAGTTTTTAGTACCGATGATTCACCTGCTTTCAAAAGTTCAGCCGTAATTCTATCATCACCCGGTGTCTTGTTGTTCTTGAGCTGTTTCGTATATATCTTCAGTATATTGTCGGATTGTGCAACTCGAGTTGAAAGCTCTCAGGGTTTTGGAGCTGGATGGGCGCTCTTCAGAGCGTAGACTTCATCAGTCGACATCTTTCTACCTTGGTCTTTGGATTCAATGTCCCTCTTACCATCCGGTGATCGCTTCCTGTTTTAATAAAAACGATGACCACGCGGGTGAAGCCGCGAAAAAAAGCTAGTAATACATACTAGTCCTTATTCCGATTTTATATACAATAGTTAAATTTATATGCAGTAGGCAATAGAAAGTATCATTAAAATTGTTAGTAATTTTTCAGAAAAAAGAAATGGTTAGAAAAAATTACAAAAAACGGATGAGGATAAAAAAAATAATAGGTTAGTCCATTCGCTTCACACCAGAAGATCGCGGGTTCGATTACCAGCGGGGTCAACTTTGTAGGACTCGGTTTGCTTGGTGGTAGGGCATTTTCTAAGCCCGTCTGGCTAGCTACCACCATCTTACCTAAGTCTTACCGCCAACAGTGTCATCACCATTGATATATTCCGGCTAACTCACGCACATACACATACACACACGAACACACACATATACACACACACGCACACACACAGCTCGCTGTCGCTCCCTCCTCAGTCAAAGCAGTAACTATACGAAGTAACTATTTAGTAATCGGTGGTCAAAGTAAAAAACACAAGTGCAAACTCGACGTTCAATATAAGTCTCGATTAGAAATTAGAACGTATTAACGATGTAAAAAACCCAATTTATGGAAACCTTGAAAAGCTATTTAAATTTTTACTGGAACGAAGACAAGCTAGACCTACTTAGAGCCTCCACTTACTTAATTTAATAAGGGTCTGGCCTAAGTCAATAAAGATATGAAAATTTCTCAGAAAACAGTTTTAAAGGCTTTTAAGGGAAACTAATCATGATAATAATTTAAGGCTACAGTAATAAGGCTTTAAGGCCCTATAAATAAAATCGGACAAGTACGAGTCGAACTCGCGCACCGATTTATAATCGGAATTGTCGTCGCAAAAAAAATAATTGTACGGTTCGACTTGAAAACCTCCGTTTTTTCGTCGTCGGTTAAAAATAGAACATTAAGTGAGGTAATCTATCTGTCACAGTCATCTGGTTGAATCCGATATTTGATTGAATGACTAGCGCATTCATTGAATGACGACATTCAATTGAATGACTAGGCCGAACGTTGATTGAACAAGCGTCACTCAACGTCCAACTAGTTAGCTGATTAACAAATTGGCTAAATGACGTTCAGTCAAGACGTTGAACGTTACATTAAACAACTTGACGAGTTGTCCTTTAGTCATTCAATTAAATGTCCTCATTCAATGAACGCGCTAGTCATTCAATCAAATAGCAGATTCAACCAGATGACTGCGACATATCTATATAAACTGGATACCCGCAGCTCCCGGGAATATTTTTTTTTAGATAAGGAACAAGTACCTAAGATTCTAAGAAGTAAAACTTAAAAAAAATCTAACCCCTCCAGGAATGCCGACAGAAGTTAGAAGTTTTTACAGTTTTATAAGTTTTGACCCTCCAAGTGTTCCTGGCGAACGGCTAGGTTGACAAAATTTTGACCCTGCGAGTATCCCTGATTTGGTGTCGGTGACGGTGTCGCGAGTTCAATGTTTTTTTCCCATTTCAAAAAATGCCCAACGCGCCAAAAGAAGTTTTTATTTCAAAAATATCGAAATCTATCCAGTAGTGTTTGCGTGATTCGCGCACAACGGTAGACTCTTTCATTTTATTTATAAAAGATAGAATAGCTGTAGCCTGCGACTTCGCCCGAACTGTTCCCGTTTTTTGCCGTTCCCGTGGGAATTTCTCAAAATCCTTTGTTAGCAGATGCATCCGTCATAATTTCTATCTGTATGCCAATTTTCAACCTGATCCGTCCAGTGGTTTGAGCTGTGCGTCGGTAGATCAGTCAGTCAGTCGCGGTTTCCTTTTATATATACAGATTAACTGTATTGAAAATCTTGGATTCAAGCGGGATATCCACGGGGTTGGAGTCGCGGGCAACAACAAGTAAAAAATATATAAAAAAACAAAAAAACTTGTTACAGGAAAAACAATATACAATACAAATTTGCAGTGTACCATTATATTATTCACAGTAGTACCATTATAATATTTAATATGAATAATTTGTTTCTACCAAAATACACTATTAGCCTACCCGAAATATGCTTATACTATCTTCAGCATACAGTAAGTCCGGCTCGAACGGTCAGCGCGGTCAGCGCGGTCAGAGCGGTCAGCGCGGTCATATATTAACCGCTGCGATGCCACGCTCACGCGGCTGTGAGCGGACGATAACGTCGTGGCCTAAACTATCCTCTATCGGTATTCTGAAGTTTACTGAACTGACCATAGACAAACAACTCGCTCGGTGCCTTATTTCGCGAAAAAGGAACATTTAATGTTTACACTCAAGCTGGAAAAGGTGTTTTACCATCTTCGGTTATTAGTTTCACAAAAAGAATGTAAAGTTGTTTTGTACCTTCGTATATTATCGGTAATGGAGAAAAATAATATTATTTATTACCATTCTCTATCCCCGTCAGTGTATCATCATTTTCTGCGTGGAATGAATTGTTTGTCCCGCTCATTTAATACTAACAAGAGAGAGAGAGAGGGAGAGCTGAGTTTGTTATCAACATAGATAAATGTAGCAGTTAGTGTAATGAATAGGTCCAATTAGGTGAAATGAAACTGCACAAAATGTTTCTATAAGGTTATTATTTTCGACCTGGCATCCGTTTTCAGGTCGAAGACAACTTTTGTTTTAATAAACGTAACAATTTTTGGGTTCTCCATGAAAATATCATAAATATAGCTGATCAATTTGTACAGAAGGACAATTTTTGACGTGTAAAAATCTATGGAGCCCACGTGGGTCCCGCCGGGGCTCAAATGTTAAGTTAAAAAATGGTAAAAGCAAAATTTGTTATCTTTAACTTAAGAGTCCCCTGAAGACCCCAAGGTTCCATTCAAACGTAGTTCCGTCTAATACAAAAACTATATACATGCCGGATTGAATCCAAAATTTGCAAATATAATATTGAGTAGACACATATTGATGTTTGAAATTAGTTTTTGATGTACCTACTAAATAAAACGGAAAAAAATAAGAGAAGTTTGAAATTTTTAGTACAAAACTAATTAATCCTTCGTTTAGTATTGTTTGAATTTATAACGATGAAAACTAATTCCAAATATCGATATGTGTCTACTTGAAATATTTGCGAAAATAGGATTCTCTTTGATGTTTTCGAGAGTCATTAAGAATCGTCTCGCACGCAGGTTTGACGACTTCCAGCCTCCCGAACAAGCCGGCTTCCGAAAAGGCTTTAGTACCATAGACCACATACATACGCTGCGGCAGATTATGCAGGAGACCGAAGAGTACAATCAGCCACTATGCTTAGCGTTCGTGGACAATGAGAAAGCCTTTGATTCTTTCGAAACTTGGCTGTGTTACAGTCTCTCCAGCGGTTCCAAACTAACTATCGATATATCGAGGTACTGAAGTGTTTGTATGAAAACGCCACTACGTCGCTTCGCATCCAGGATCAAAGCTCGGAACCTATCCGGCTGCAGCGAAGGGTGAGACAGGGAGACGTCATATCTCCGAAACTGTACACCGCCGCCCTGGAAGATGTGTTGAAGCTTTTGGACTGGGGGGCACTCGGCACCTATATCAACGGCGAGTTGATCACCCACCTTCGATTCGCTGACGATATCGTGCTCATGGCTGAGACTATGGACGATTTGCTCGATGACCTCAGTAGAGCCTCTCAACAAGTAGGTTAATAATTCTAAATAAATATGGACAAGACGAAAATTATGTCAAACGTCCGTGTCGCATCTACTCCTCAGAAGGTTGGAAACTCTACACTCGAAGTTGTTGCCGAATATATATACCTGGGACAAACAGACCAGTTAGGTAGGTCCAACTTCAAGAAAGAGATCAATAGTCGAATCCAACTCGGCTGGGCAGCGTTCGGGAAGCTTCGCAATATCTTCACGTCCCAAATACCACAGTGTCTTAAAACCAAGGTCTTCGACCAGTGTGTGTTGCTAGTGATAACATACAGAGCTGAGACATGGACCCTTACTATGGGACTCATAAGAAGGCTTAAGGTCACCCAAAGGGCAATGGAGCGTGCTTTGCTCGGAGTTTCTCTGCGTGATTGAATCAGAAACTAGGAGATCCGTAGGAGAACCAAAGTAACCGACATAGCTCTCAGAATTGCTAAACTTAAGCGGCAGTGGGCGGGGCACTTAGCTCGTAGAACAGATGGCCGTTGGGGTACTTAAGTCTCGAGTGGCGACCGCGCACCGCAAAACGTAGCATAGGTAGGCCTCCCATTCGGTGGACCGATGACCTGGTGAAGGTCGCGGTAAGCCGCTGGATGCGGGCAGCGCAGAATCAGTCGTCGTGGAAATCCTTGGAGAAGACCTATGTCCAGCAGTGAACGTCCTTCGGCTGATATGATGAGGATTCAATTTATTAAGAAGACTAGGGGATGCCCGCAGCTTCGCCCGCACAGAACCCGATTTTTGCGGTTCCCGTGGGAATTTCCCAAAATCCTTTCTTAGCGGATGCCTACGTCCGTTTACCTGCATGCCAAATTTCAGCCCGATCCGTCCAGTGGTTTGGGCTGTGCGTTGATAGATCACTATGTCAGTCAGTCAGTCACCTCTGAGTTATATATATTTAGATGTGGAGTCCCAAAAGTGAATCCTGAGCTCGTGTATTTATGTATTTTTTTACAGATAGATTTTTGCATCCTGTTTTTAGAAGAAAAAAATGCACATATGGCCGGTATCGGGCGGACCGATATACGAGTACATGAAATATAAAAAAATGAGAATATTTTTAAAATATATTTTTGGATCAACAGTCACGTGTGTGTGTGTGTGTGTGTGTGTGTGTGTGTGTGTATTGACACCCCTGAGTCGAGCGCTGCTGACCAAAGCTAAATCTTTGGCTGAATCCTGTTTGTGTCACCGTAGCTCGTAGGATCGCGTAATTTGGGTACATTGCGTAATGAATCATTAGTGCTAGTTAGGAATTTGTTACGTAAAGTTAGTTCAGCGTTCTTGATTCCACCATAAAACTCGAAGACTCGGTAGTTTTTGGAGCTCCGCGTGTCGACATTGGCCTAATTGAACGATCTTACGGTTTTAATAAATAAGCGTCGGTGGCTCAACCGGTAACGACTCGGTCCTCCTAACCACAGGTCCCGGGTTCAAATCCGGACGGCCAATGTACCAATGAGTTTTTCAAAACTTAAGTACATATACTTACCGATTGCTTTAACGTTGAAGGAAAACATCGTGAGGAAACCTGCACATCTGACTCCAGATGTGTATAAAGGTCGCGTTGCACACGTCCGTAGGTGTAAATCTAAATGCCCTACACGTGACCGCAATTCAAAAAATTCAAAATTTAAAACAATTTATTTCAAATAAGTGTTTACACACACTTTTAAGTAGTCAAAACAAAAAAAAAATGTATATTACAAATAATGTCATGGTTCAGATTACAGTCTCAGGTAATGGTATTTGTTATAGAATCAACATATATATCTTTGTCATTTACATAATCTATTATTTTATAATATCCTCTAGAGCACAAAACTTTTTTGACATGAGTCTTGAATTTATTCTCTGACAAGTTTGTCCATCAGGTGAGATGATGTAGTGAGCTTACCAATAGTTGATAAAAAATGTTGGATGCAATGTGATACAAATAAATGTTGAAATGGGACAATATTTTTGGTATATAATATCTTTTCTCTCGCTTTCCTGCAATCTGTGGGAGTGATTTCATCATAAGTAATGGAAGTTTGTAACAGGAAATGCGTTTTTTTTCAGTCACAAAGGATAAAGCAAAATCAAAATCAAAAAATCAAAATCAAAAACAATTTATTTCAAATAGGTGTTTACACACACTTTTAAATAGTAAAAAAAAAATACAGTATATTACAAATAATGTCATGATTCAGATTACAGTCTCAGGTAATGGTATTTGATATAGAATCAACATATATATCTTTGCCATTTACATAATCTATTATTTTATAATATCCTCTAGAGCACAAAACTTTTTTGACATGAGTCTTGAACTTATTCTCTGACAAACTAGTTACATTTTCTGGAATTTTATTGTAGAATCTTATACACTGCCCCACAAATGACTTTTTAACCTTACTCAGTCTCGAAAAGGCTATATCTATTTTATTTAAATTTCTTAAATTCAAATTATGCCTGTCACTGTTTTTAGGAAATAAATGCAAATTCTTACGAACGTACATGATGTTTTCATGTATAAATTGACTAGCAACAGTTAAAATATTGATTTCTTTGAACTTATTCTGTAACGAGTCACGTGATCGCATCTGATAGATTGCGCGGATAGCTCTTTTCTGCAGGATGAAAATAGTTTCTATATCAGCCGCAGTAATATGCCATAAGACATTATACTATGGAAGTAACTAAAATACACTAGTCTCGCAGATTCTACATCCGTTAACTGTCTTATTTTCTTAACGGCATAAGCAGCTGAACTAAACCTTCCCGCTAAAGTTTCAATGTGTGGTCCCCATTGAAGTGAAACATCCAAAGTTATACCAAGGAATACCGTGGTATTTACAAATTCTAATTTATTACTGTCTAATATTACACTATTATTGACCTTTTTTACATTTGGCAAACAAAATTGTATACATTTTGTTTTCTTAGCATTTAATAATAAGTTGTTCACAGTGAACCAGTTCAGTATCTTTGAAAGAGTGTTGTTTACTTCGTCAATTTCGTTTTCTTTCCTATTCACTTTAAAAATAAGAGAAGTATCATCCGCAAACAACACAATATTTGACAGATGTTGCACCATAAAAGGCAAATCATTTACGTAAACAAGAAAAAGAAAAGGTCCTAATATGGAACCCTGGGGCACACCCATTTTCACTTTAGATCCAGATGAGTTCGTGCCATTCACTTGTACTTTTTGTATTCTGTTGTCTAAATACGAATTTAAAAGACTGAGAGCCCCTTCCTCTACACCATAATGCTTTAATTTCGGGTGCAACACCAGGCATCCGCTGTCTATCCCTTGAATAACACCGTTTATTGGGACACGATAAGAGAGAGACGGTTTTAATCCAATGAATTCGCAAAAAAAACAAAACGGTTAATCACGAACTACGCGATGTTAAATATTTAATTTAATAAGCGATCTTTTAATTTTTACCTTAAAATTACTGTATTTTAACAATTTTAATTTACACTGACTAATGCGTATTGCAGATTTTCCATTTTGTAACGCAGTATACTGACAGTTCATGAAGACACTAGAATCAATCTAAATTTCTATATGACGCTTCCGAAACTGGGTTTGATGGCCTAATATAATAATAATAATTCGGGAACTTTGACAGTAAAATGACATTGTCACTATCCATCAGGCTCTCTCTCTTCAGTTGTCGTGTTTCACACTCCATTAAACGCATTAAAATAATATTATTTAAGTATTATTATAATACAATTTAATGCCGCTTTGTGAACTGCTGAGTGGAAAACTCCGAATGCAGTCGAGTCGGACGGAGCCCCGCTTCTCTGCTAGATTCGTTAGGGTATCCGGTGACACCGTTAACATATACATATAGCGGATATAAATATAATCATTGTATTTAATTGTTCACTATGTTCGGAGTTTCCCTACGCGATTGAATCAGAAATGTGGAGATCCGTTCCGTAGGAGAACAAAAGTAACCGACATAGCTCTTAAAATTGCTATACTGAAGTGACAGTGAGCAGGGCATATAGCCTGTTTAAAAGATGACCGGTGGAGCAGTAAAATAGTGACCTTGCACCGGAAGGCGTAGCGTAGCAGGACACGATGGACCGAAGACTTGGTGAAGGTCGCGGGAGGCCGCTGGATGCGGGCAGCGCAGGCCGGTCGTCGAGGAAATCCGTGGGGGAGGCCTTGGTCCAGCAGTGGACGTCTTTCGGCTGATATGATGATGATGATTTGTTTGTTCTGTAGCATGGAGATGAGAGCACCTAGAAAAACCATTCAGCTTTTAATGGTGCTAGATGATTAATAGTAAAATGTACGTATTTTTATTTACATTTGGTAAATAAATTAAAAAACAAGAAAAACGTTAAAAAAAAAACTACTTTTATAACAGATATCCCAAAATCACTGGTTCAGCAACCCCTCGAACTGGCCGGTGCAGGTCGCTCAATAGAACGATTCAATCGCGAAATTAAGCTGTCAGCCGCCATTGTTTACACTTATCAACTAAATGGCGCGCTTGGTGTTACACTGCGATAGCTAGTAATTGCCTGCAGTGGAGAGCCGGTTGTAGGGTGTCAAAGTTTTTGGTAGAGTACTATTAAGTCTCCTCCGTCCCTAAAATTAGCAATTCGATTCGCGATGTTTCAAACATCGAACGAAATAGCTTGGAAATAAAGTTCTTGTCAGCTCGTACTGCAATGTGGCTGTTTCGTCAATCGCTGCGGACGAATCGTGTAAAAACCAACAAAAACTATAGGTTTTTTTTAATAAAATTATATGAAAATGATTTTTTAATATAATGAATGATTCCAAAAAGTAAGAAAAAAAACATTTTATATTTTTTTTGTTAAGAAGTTTATTTTTTATTAACAATTGGTAAACCCTTGACAACATCTCACCTGGTGGTAAGTGACGATGTTGCCGAAGATGGAAGCGGGCTTACCAAGATTCCCTAACACAATGGGGAACTGGCTATCTTAACTTCATGCCGGAATACACCAATGATATCAACATTGATATTTGGCGGCAAGACTTAGATAAGATGGTGGTAGCTAGCCAGGCGGGCTTAGAAAATGCCCCACCACCAACCAAACCGAGTCTTACAATTGACCCCGCCGGGAATCGAACCAGCGACCTTTTGTGTAAAGCCAGTGAGCTTTGCCTCTGATTTTAATTATTTATTTATGCAGTATTTACCAGTACCATTATAGTCCTTGGGGCGCGGGATGTTTATGTAATAAATTAACACTGAGAAAGTTACACCAGTAAAATTAACTAAGTCTTCGGTCGCCGCGCTCATAGCCCGCGATAACAGCTATGCAATAGCTTAAAAATAATAAAAAAAATAATATATACTAGCACCTTTCAAGTATCCATTCAGTAAAAAAAGAATTATCCAAATCGGACTACTCTGTAAAAAGTTATGCATGCTCATACATAAAAAAAATACGGGTCGACTTGAGAACCTCCTTCTTTTTGAAGTCGATTGAAAAATTAACAGTTTCTAAATCGCCCTGTTCCACTTCTGACGATACATAGAATGAGTATAAAACGTCGTTTCACGTTACGCGTTGCAAGCGTGTCAAAACCACATAAACCAGTACAGTTTAGGATGAGAATCACCTGTGATTCTATCTGGGTCATTACCGGCACGTGACCCCGCGCATGGGGTGTTTATGAAGCGATACAATCTCACCCCTGCTGCACATGAATATTCAGGGGGTCCCTGTGTGTCCCGTGCTGCGGTTTTTTAACGTGTCACGAGCCAGGTCGGCGTATGATAATGTTTGCTCAGTAATTTGTGTCAAGCCTTAAAAAATGTTAAGGAGAAGTTACCTTGTCCATGGAATTTATCTCTTTTTAGACAAACAACGCGGAAGTTTGCTTACGCCTGTGGTTGCTTTACATGAACAGATGGTCGTCTTATCTGTGGGTCGAGTATCTACTCAATTTTCAAAAGACAACCTAATCCAATCATCTATCCTAATCTTGTAACCAGGAAGTGTCATTTCATCGTACACAATAACATCCAAATCATTTATTATTTCTGCTATACAAACCAAACAATGCGTTATACGTATTCAGAAGCCCCTACAAAACCGCCCAACAAAAACGTACAAAAGGTTTAAAAAAATACTCCATTTTCCTTTCACAAGCGGTCATCGACCCGCCTTTCTATTATTACACACACAGCCACTATTAATCCAAATCTTATTAACATCAAATCAAAATAAAGTGTTTTAGTCGGGTTGTAATTTAGGGTCGGGAGAAATCGGGCGGAATCGGAGTTATTCGGGCAGTTGCGTGGACGATAACATTAGTGCGGGGCAGTTTCCGTAAAAACACGCATAAATCAAGTCGGACTTCTCTGACTAATTACGGTTTAATTTACAACGAAATGGTCCACAACTAGGTGGGACAAGTTGGCTGATAAATACGCGCATGAGTCTGCGCGCTGCGGGGCAAGGGGCACACTTGTAACGAATGGGACCAAGCTATACATTATTATGGATAATAATATTATAAATGTGAAAATGTGTTTGTTTGTTTGTTACCTTTTCACGCCTCTAAACCTCAACCAATTTTGACAAAAGTTGGCATTCAGGTAGCCCGTGTCACGGGGAAGGATATAGGCTCCTTTTTATCCCGGGAAAATAGCATAATCCGACGCAGTTTCTGAGGGAACTAAAAAAAAACTTTTTTTGGTTAATTTATTTTACATCGCAACGGAACAATGGATTGTTGTTTTTTTTTGTCTAGAGATGGTTGAGGAGATGGGAAAAAAGATAATTTACTAATCACCCTTAAAGAAAGTCATAAAAACGATTTCCACGCGGGCGAAGCTGCGGGAAAAAGCTAGTTATGAATGACCTAGCTTTTGCAAGCGGCTTCGCTTGTGTGAACATAGTTTCTATGACTGTCTTCGAGGGCAAGCGGCTCGCAAGCGTGGAAAAAAGTACCCTATTTGTTAATCCAAGTCCTAATCTGTCTACCTACCAAATTTCAGCCAGATACGTTCAGTACTTTTTCCGTGAAAGAGTAACAAACATCCATACATACAAACATTCATATATATATTTTATAAGGATTGTTTTTTAAACGAGTAAAACTCTTGTGCTCGAGTATAGGAGTATTCAAAAAGTTGTTAAACATTTTTTTCCACTATTTAATCATCATCATATCAGCTCATGTTCGTCCCCACCGAGGGGCTCGAGCCTACCCTGAATTAAGGCGATTTGGCTTTAGTCGACCACGCGGGCCCTATTCCACTATTTAAATCTAAAAAAATCATAGCAAAATCTAGAACGAACACTTTTCTAGACTACTTACTTACAATATTGTTCGGATTTATACAAGTGTCCACAAGATTATCTACAGATACACTCACGAGCGTTAAAACCAGGCACTCCAGATTTTAATGTAATTATTTCATTTACTTATTTATTTCTTTTACTTTAATGATGATGAATAAACGTTTATTATTTATTGCCTTGTAAATAATGATTAAATTAATCATTAAATATCTATCCAAAGCAAAGTAAATAATATATTAGTACTAACATACAGTATGGACACTACCGACTTGCGACCTCACCCCCTCGTCACCCAGATTGATACAGATTGGTTACAGTTTGGTTGTCGAACGTATAGGATTTCGCCGCCATTTTGTTTGTTCCGTCATTCCTTTAATGAAATGTCATTTCGGGCCCGTTGTATGAAGTGTCCAGGGTGTGTCCAAAGTAAGGCCTTCCAAACTACCCTGCTGAGTTTTAAGGCTCACGAATGCATATAAAATAAAAAATAAAATCTGTTCGTTGGTAAGTGAATCACTTAATAACGCCGGGACCGGTTGAATATCTTTTTATTTTTTTTGTGCAAATAAAAACAAGTTATTAAAAGTTAGAATCTAAGATAAAAACTAAAAGTGCTTTTTCTATAGGATTTTTGTATTAACAGATTTTTATGCTGTATCGATGAGAGTCATAAAAACGATATCCACGCGGGCGAAGCCGCGGGAAAAATCTAAATAATAATAATGTAAAATTTTCAGCTTCGTTAGCACCCAAACTCATGGAACATAAATCCAAACATTGATTAAACATCAAATGTATTCAGGAGAACTTTCAATCATATTCCTCAATCCGCAACTTCATTGACGATAATTGAAAAAGTTAACACTTTGTACGCTGCTACGGCGCGGTGCGGCGCGGTGCGGCGCGGCGCAACTGGGATCAGGCAAGGCGAAATTATTAAACCAATTAAAAGTTGGCAACATTAACTGAATCAACGCAAAACAAATTCACCTTAAAGTTTTCTGTCCTTTTCTTTTGACGGATTGTTTGACTCGAGAAACTGCGTAAAAGGCGTATGTACAGTCAGCAGCAGAAATACAAGATGTAACAAAATTAGTGTACGACCCGTTAACTGAGGCTTCTTCTCATCATACTGAACCACTTTCCCTAAGGATCTCGTAGTCAATTATCAAACAAAAGTGTGCGTGTCAGCTCCGACGTGCCAATGGAGTTTACTCATCGTAAAACATCGAGTTTTGAGGTTTTTGACTTTACAGAAGGGACGCCCTCGTGGTTTAGGCTGTGTGGCTATGGAGTCTAAGCCTTCCTTATATTAAAGGTGACTGACATAAAACGCGAGTTAACAAAGTTGACACTGGATTTCACTAACTTTAATATAAAATCGTTTCTTAAGCAGTAAACTCCAAAAAACAAAAGAATGATATTGTCAATCAGCTCAACGATTTGTTTGAAGATTCCAGATGTGTTGCAAATTGACTCTGTGTCCCTAGGAGGAAGTTATTCATTAAGATAAGTAGAAGCCCCAGTCAATGGGTCATAAACCTTTTTGACACCCAGCTAAGGAGCAATCCATACTTAGCTAAGAAAACTGCATATTTTACCTTCAAAAGATGTGACGATAAAAGATTCTGACAAGAATTTTCGCTTCCATTACCTCAAAAATACATAATAGAACAATATACGCACAATCCTCAGATCTAACCCCTTTAATAAATTTTTCAATGACACACACAACGTGAATACACAGATCGCATTCCTAAGTTAAGATAACATGTATTATTGCAGCCAGTAGTCTCGAACGTGTATAAAAAATTCAAGTCTCAACTGACGCCCTGCCGTGTGAATATGACACTTATATCGTTGAGGTTGAGCTCCGGATCGCTAACTACTCGCTTCCTACTCATTTTCCGCCGACATAGAATATTCTGCCGTGTTTGAAGGAAAAACAAAGTGTTAAATTGCGTGGGGAGTCGCCTCTGCGCGGGGTTGTCAGGCTACAGGAATTTACACACTTTTGTAAAACTATATTTTACATTGAGTTACTGAATAATTTTCTGTTGTCTCTTCTTTTCCGAAAAAACATGCAAAAGACTTCAGTCACACAATAGGGATGACGAATGGTAGTCATCTGAGTTACTTTTTATCAACTGTCAAAAACGACATTTTGTTCTAAAAATGTTTGAAATACCTAGGCGTGACGTCATAGTTTTGCAGCGTCATTTACGTACTCATTTTGTGATTTTGGTGAATTAAAAATCGAAGACTTGATGGAAAACAAAACGAGTAAGGTTTTCCGAAGTTTAAGTAGGAGGGAAATTTAGTGATCAAGAGTTCATAATTTATTTCTGATGCTGTCGTCATTCCTATTGTATATATGGTGGCACAAAAGTGATAGTTGTACATGCACAACATTATTTTATTGTGTACGCGTACAATCTCCACTAATCCCGACTTGGCTCTCGTGTATCATTGTTAATTAATACGATAATAGACTTTATTTTTCATATCACACTGTCTGTATTCGTACACTCGTACATACAGTAAAAAAAATTGTAAATATACTTTATTTGTCAAGTTCGTTAACAATCCAGTACGTCCCCAATGCAGAGGCTCGAGTTTTTTCTTAAACTCCGGAAGGCAAGGCTCTACTCCACACACAGGAGCTAAGTCTGGACCAGCGAAGGTTGTAGGGCAAGTGGCGAACCAAACTGTTACATCTAAATATACTTCATGTCTCAAAGTGTTTCGCGACTGAGCTACGAATGCTTCATTTCTCATGTAAATCAATCTTGGCTTAGCTCAGATTATAAATAACATAGATATTGAGTTTCATACAACAATCATAACAAAAAGTAGGGTAACGCTCGTTCTATATATACGTATGCGTCTTTACCGTAAGTGGTGACCTGGAATAATGTTTCGACACGTGATAGGTCTTATCCTTCACTGTAATAGAGACAGGTGCATTAGAGACATGTCACAGCACGTTTCGGCATATCGGCGGCAAGTCTACCAACGCGTGACTGTAAGCAAAACTCTGCTCCGTCATGATGTGTTTTTATACCCCGTTTTGAAAGTGCTAACACTACATCTACCTTTTATTAAAAGTTTATTTAACTTGCAATGTATGTATGTTTGTTCGGGTGGAATCTTGCAAGTTAATTTTGACCCTCTTCCCGGTTTCCGATTGAGCCGAAATTTGGCATGCATATGTATATCGCGTGACAATGCAATATTAAAAGCTTGTACCTAAAAGTTTTTAGGTTTGTCGAAAATGATTTTTGTTCTGAGGTGCTTAGCAATTAATGAGCAAAAAAATTGTTTGCTAACAACCCTGAAACATTCCAACACTGCTGGAGAACGGATCTTTTATCAAACACGCAAATATAAGACCATACTCCACACAATAGTATCGAGTCCACGCTGGTGAAGGTTGCAGGGCTAGCAGTGAACCTACTGTCAGACATTTTTCAACCGCCTGTCAACACATAACACGGCTTAACAACTGACATCTAGTAGTAGGAACCGGTACAAAAGGCTTAAAGTGCCTTGCGAAGCACAAAAACGGTCGGGAAAAACGACATCAACAGTCAAACCCATCCAGGTAATGACCGCCTTTCAGGACGGTTAACCTGCGTGATCGACGCACCCACGCAAATAGCACTGAGCTACGATCGCTTCTCATGAAAAGGAAAATAAATTTCGAAATCACTATTCGTAACACGGCAACACTACTTCATTTCTTTGAGGTTACCCCTTTCAAGGGATATTAAGCTTTTTCGTATAAGGTTACACACGATTTTCCCATGCGTTAAACGACAGAAGGGGGGAGGGGAGTTAGGGAGTTAGGGGGAGGTAAGAGGAGGCTTCCTGTTACAGGAGACATACAGTATATGGGTCAAGTGGCAGACAACAAAAGTGTGAGTGTTTGCTTGCAAGGCTCTGGCTCGCTACCCGGTGGCTCGCAAGTTTTACACTTTTCCAGCGAGACAGTTAGATGGTGTACGTTCAGTTTTTGTTTAGACTTTTAAGTCGCTTGATTTGTTGGTGTGTCGCCAGGATAAATGATGTTTACCCAGATTATTATAACCAAGTGTTAGCTGTAAAGGATCAAGTATATTTACTATCAGTTATATTTACTCAAGTGTATTTACTACCTGATCAAGTATATTACTACCTTGCTTGTTAATTGATTTAAATGCATCTGTGGCATTGCGTTGCTTTTTTATAACTCTACCACATAATTACAAATCTATATCACACTAATATTATAAAGACGAAAGTTAGTGAGTGTATATGCTTGTTACTTCTTCACTCAAAAACTACCGAACGGATCTGGCTGAAATTTGGTAGGAAGATAGATTAGGACCTGAATTAAGACATATGCTACTTCTTTTTCTCGCTCGCGAGCCGCTTGCGACTTGCATACTGCGCACCCTCTAGAAGTCATAGAAACGTCCACGCGGGTGAAGCCACGGGAAACAGCTAGTTATTCATAAATCTGTCTTTTGGCCGAAACTTGTAACAATTGTTTATAATTTATGTATCCGAATGACTGTCCGAAAAACAAATTTCGTGGTTATTGATGTAATAAGGGTTAAAAAGAAATTGCCGATTCAGTTTGTTTGAAGTTGAATGTCATTTTTTTTAAATAGCTCTTGTTTTTTACAATGGACCTTATGTTGATGGTCTTTTATTATTACTATTAGTGACGTCTCTCAGATGGGGCAATTTTTGGATGCTTAATTTTCTTGAATTTTACTGATAAGTACTTACGGGGCATTTTCAAATATATGACATTATGAAGGAACTCCTGCGACAACTCTAAAGCTTTAAAATCCTTACTTATTATATTATTATAAATGTGAAAATGTGTTTGTTACCTTTTCACGCTTCAACGCCTTGACCAATCTTTATGAAATTTGGCATGCAGGTAGCCTGTGTCACGGGGAAGGACATAGGCTACTTTTTATCCCGGGAAAATAGCATAATCTGATGAAGTTCCTGAGGGAACTAAAAAAATACTCGATTGTTGTGATTTTTCGCACAAAGATGGTTGAGTAGGTGGAAAACGACATAATTTACTAATCACCCTTAAAGACAGTCATAAAAACGATGTCCACGCGGGCGGAGCCGCAGGAAAAAGATAGTTAAATATATGTATGTATGCCTAAGAAAATAGTGATTGCTGGAGGTGAAAAAACCTGTTTTCATGGATTTATGGCCACCGTGCTCTCAAAATATCTAAAAAATAGTCATAAATGTACCACCATTTTAATTAAAATGCTGTTTAGAAAACAAATTTTGCGACTTGCGCGTGGTTGCTTCGCGTCGATCACGTAGGTTAACCGACATGAAGCACGGTCAATATAAATATTGATAGTCTATTTCCACCAAAAAAATGTTGCAGAGAGAGACTGGCATAGTGTAGTTATTACACGATTTTTTTTAAATGTCCCCGCATACCATAAAACCTATACATCATCATCATCATATCAGCCGAATGACGTCCACTGCTGGACATAGGCCTCCCCCAAAGATATCCAAGACGAAATTTATCAGTTTATGTGTCGTTAGATTTGTCTTGTTAGAATTGAAAAACAGTGGCCGCCATTTTGATTTTTTTAGTTACTGGATAGATTGCTTCACGGGAAAGGACATAGGCTACTTTTTATCCCGGAATAATAGCATAATCTGATGCAGTTCCTGAGGGACCTAAAAAAATACTCGGTTGTTGTGATTTTTTGCACAGAGATGGTTGAGTTGGAGGGAAACGACATAATTTACTAATCACCCTTAAAGACAGTCATAAAAACGATGTCCACGCGGGCGGAGCCGCGGGAAAAAGCTAGTAAAAAATAAATAAAAACAGAACTTTTCATGAGCTTCCGCTTAAAGAATTCGTTAAGTACTTTGTTTACGCCTACAATTTACAACGCAGAAGTTTAAGCCGAAAAAATGTTGTTGCCCACCGTGGCGAAAGTATAAAATTTAGCACATTACTTTTGAAGGGTTAGAGCGCTATAAATAACCTCTTATCTCGCGATCTCGCGGCCATAATCACGCCGTTCATCTTACAACGCTACATTAACCTCGCCATCTTGAGATATTCCCTTCGCAGATATTAAGATTCATTAAACTCGGTTTTAGTTAATCGCTGGAACTGGCTCTAAATATAGGAAAGACTTAAGAGTCTCCACGAGGCTCGAGTTTCCATACAAACGTAGTTCCGCTTTATTACAAAAACTAAATGCCGGATTGAATCCAAACTTTGTAAATAAATTGAGTAAACACATATTGTTGTTTGTAATTAGTTTTCATCGTAGTTAATTTTACGTAACTAAAGGCTTAAATTAGTTTTGTACTGGAAAATTTGACACTGCTGTTATTTTTTTCCGTTTTATATTTGTGTATCGAAAACTAATTACAAACATCGATATGTGTCTCCTCAATATATTTGCAAAGTTTGGATTCAATGTAGTTTTTGTATTAAAGCGGAACTACGTTTAACTAAACTAAACTCGAGCCTCCTGGCGGTCCTTAAAACACTGGAATGAGAACGCCGCGAAAAACTTTGGAAATAAAAATCTTGTCTGTGCTAATATCTTGGAAACGGTTTATTATTAGGACTTCTTCTTCCGTTCTTTTATTCTTTGTACATTTGAGTCGATTACGCAGGTTAAATGACTTAAGCACGGTTATATCCTGGATGGGTTTGACTGTTAGTGGTATTTTTCTCGACTGTTTCCGTGTTTTGAAAGGCTCGTTAAGCCTTTGGTGTCAGTTACTACTAATATATAGCAGTCATTAAGCCCTGTCAGATGTCTCATCATCATCATTATGTCAGCTCCGAAACGTCCCCACTGAGGGGCACGAGCCTACCCTAAATTAGGGCGATCGGGCCTTAGTCGACCACGCGGGCCCAGTGCGGGTTGGTCAACTTCACACACAACCTGCGAGTTTCTTCGCAGAAGTGTGCAGGTTTCCTCACGATGGTTTCCTTCACCTCATAGGCTGCTTAAAAACTACTGATGGTGAGGTTCGCCACTAGCCCTACAATCTACACCAACCCGGACTTGGCCCCCGTCCCCGTGTGCGGAGTATGACCTATCCTTCCCCAGTTTGAAAGAGACCCAGCATTTGATTTCCCATACCAAGTTGACGAATGAGCTGATCGATTTGTATGAGGTAAAAAAAATATTTCGATTTCATCATAAGTTCAAAAACCAACTCCCTCCGTGGCGTTATGACTACTCCATTCGCTTCACACCAGGAGGTCGCGGGTTCGATTCACGGTTTGGTCAACTTGAAAGACTCGGTTTGGTCTTGCCGCCAAACATCAGTGTTAACAACATTGATGTGTTCCGGCTTGAAGATAAAGATAGTTAGTTCTCCATTGCGTTGGGGAAAAATTTTAAACTTTTTTTTAAAATTTTGTTGGAAACGCACTCAAATTTTTAATTAAAAAAAAAGGAATCTTGGTAAGCCCGCTTTCATCTTCGGCATAATCGTCACTTACCATCGTATTGTAAATAAAAAAAAAAGTTATTCAGTTTCATGAAGCCTCGCTCAAAAAATGCTTTCAATTTTACCTAATATCACATATACAGTCAAAAACCATAAGTAACAGTTCTACAGCCTACACTACTACTCATATATCACAAAGTTTAACGTTTGAACTACTAAACACATCCACTAAATCTCGGTGGACACGTCGCATCGCGTCGGTCGAGGTGAACCCGCGAAAAGTTCTTGAGTTAGGGCTCAGATTAACAGCTGAGCGTTGCGGCACGAATGTCCTAATGTTCCCTTAAGCTGTACCAGGGACATTCCATAAAGAACAAACTTTGCTCCAAATGGGATTTAAAATTCGTAAAGGCCTGTTCGAAACGGATTTTTTCACTACGCTCCAATACTGGTACGATTATTTGACATTAACAACATCGCACCAAGTTGTCATTTTTGGGAAAGTAATAAGTTTGGGAAGATTGTCAATTTGGGAAAGTGGTTATTTTGGGAAAGTAGATCCTTTATTACTGAAAGATCTGAAATAATGTCTTAGTGACACATGTTCACCTAAATGCAACTACACATACATATTTTTTTGTGGTTTATTTCTTAAAAAGAACATGTAAATTATATGAGTACGAGTAATTCGCGAGTTTGATTTCCGGCAGAGTCTAAAATTATAAGACTCGATTTGGTTGATGTAAGGGCATTTTGTAAGCCCTTCTGGCTAGTTACCATCGTCTTATTTAAGTTTTGCCACCAAACATCAATGTTAACAGCATTGTTGAGTTCTGCTTGAAAATAAGACAGCCAGATCCCCATAGTGTTGAGGAATTTTTTAGGCCCACTTCCATCTTCGGCATCATCGTCACTTACCATCAGGTGAGATGATGCAACGGGCTTACCAATAATTGATAAAAAATGTTGGGTGGAATGTGATACAACTAAATGTTTAAATGGGACACTATTTTTGATATATATATAATATCTTTCCTCTCGCTTTCCTGCAATCTGTGGGAGTGATTTCATCATAAGGAATGGAAGTGTGTAACAGGAAATGCGTTTTTTTTCAGTCACAAAGGATAAAGAAACATAGCAACACAATTATATTTTAACATTATTTATTGCACAAAAATATTAACAGGTAGGTATATTTAAAAGGTGTCAAAATGCTGACGGCCTACCTGATGAAGAGTGGCTACCGCCGCCTAGGCCTTTATGCAACTGTGCCACCATGGGCGCAGTATCATGCATAATCTTTTTTCAAATTAAAATTGGAGTGCCTTTGACTGCATCTCATCTGATGAAAGTGACAAAGCAATCGGGGATGGTACACGCAAACTCAAATGATGCTTATCACTCTCGTCTTGAAGTTCCCCAAATTGTAACAGTCGGGAAACACTGTCGCAGGCAAGGAATTGTGCACCCTTGCTGTCCAAATAATAAATAAGAAATCTGTAACGCTTCGTGGGAATAAGTGAAATATTAACAACAAAGGGATAGAAGTTCTCCCCGCGTCTATTTGTTCGGAAGTAGAATGGAGTTGGCAGATTGAGGTCGTATAGTTCTTGCGCACTTCTCCGAAATAGAACCGGTAGAACACCGATATACAGGCGACTTTGCAGCGATGCTCAAGGCTTTGGAGCTTGTTATTAACTAGTTCTGTGTCGCCAATAAGTCTACTTGCGCGTTGGGCGATATCATCCAAGGTATTTAGCTGGTAGTAGGCTGAACTATCTCAAACGTGTGAACAGTACTCCATATGATCGGAACTGTGCTTGATATAAGGCGAAAAGCTATCCAGGGCGTAATACTACGCCAAAGGAGACTTTGGTGCCTTACCAACCCTGAAGGACTAAGATCGAATGTATTGTACGCCGGTCATTCCACTGGCTATGTCAATTTTCGACGCATTTGCGGGAACGCGGCAAGCTGCTTCACGGCAGACGTGTCATGGCGCGTTGTGGAACAAGCCTTTTTCAAACCTGGCAGGGAGGGAAACACGCACTCACTTCATTAAATTTAGCCTAAAAGTTCATCGCTGATTTGATATTCAATTTGGTGCTTGCAAAGGGGCGTCTATAATATTTTTATAAGCTCATAAAACGGGTATGTCTGCCTTATTTCGTATGAGTTTTTATATTCTTTTATTATATTCTGCTGACGTTGCAGACAGGATCATGAAGTTATAAAGACGTGTATCAAGAATTTGCATTCATACGAGTTTGAATCGACACCGAACTGCCAGAATGTGAGATGAATATGAGATTAATGGCAAAGCCTTATGTTAAAGAGGTAAATTTAGGTTATTTAATTTTGACAAATTTTTTTTCTTCGCCCTTTTAGGGCAGGCTAAGGCTCATTGGCCATACCGCCTAGTCTTCAGTATATGTTTTTCAGTAGTATTCACTTGTAGAATTCACGTCTTCAGTAATTTTCAGTAGTTTCTTCACGTTCACATCATATTATTGTCTATAAACTAACCTAACCTACATACTCTAGCAAAATGATAGCACTTTTGCTAAAGCTTGCTCGGACTTCTTGTGGGAACTCGAAACACAGTATACACTCTTTTATTTCATTATCCTACACAAGAAACACTTATATGATCCTTCACTGATAAATACACTATCAATATTATACATCAAAAACCACTAAATGTAATTTTTCGGATAATAAAAGAAAAATGACAAACTGAACGCTACAAATTCCCGCCAAAAAGTCCTTAATTTTGACACAAGTCCTAACAGGGTATCAGTTATTGCTTTTTTTCGCCCTTTTTAGTTCAGACTAAGGCTCATTGGCCATACCGCCTTAACTTCAGTGTAATATATTTTCGTTTTCCAGTCTTCAAGATCACTGTTTCTTCACATTATATGTATAGTCTATAAAGTAACCTAACCTACACCTCTAGCAAAATGATAGCACATTTGCAAAATTTTTCGTTGACTTCTTGTGGGAACTCGAAACACAGTATACACACTTTTATTTCACTATCCTACACAATAAACACATAAATGGGACTTTGCTGATAAATACACTATCAATATTATACATCAAAAGTCACAAAATGTAATTTTTCGGATAATAAAAGAAAAATGACAAACTGTGCGTTACAAGTTCCCGCCAAATAGTCGGTATCAGTTGCATTTTCAGCTAGATAACTTTTTTATAATTTTATTGGCCTGGAAACAAGTCCTTCAACTGAATGAATAATTTTTCAAGGTTATTATTTCGGAGTGTTTCTATTGCCGCTACGTATAACAAAAAAAATATTGAAATTCAAAAATATACAATTATCTTCGGCATCATTCCTTTCAGGCTTACCAAATATTCCCCAACACAATGGTGAACTGCCTATTTTATCTTCATGCCGGTAGATATCAATGCTGTTAACATTGATGCTTGGTGGCATGACTTAGATAAGATGATGGTAGCTAACCATGCGGGCTTTGGAGAATGCCCTTCTACCAACCAAACTAAGTCATACAAAGTTAGAACCCGCCGGGAATTGAACCCACGACCGCCCAACCTTTTTTTCACAATTCACAAATGTGTTTCCGAGTTTTTACGCACGTCATCTTTAGGTATAATACTTTAACATATCATTCAAGAAGCGAGCCAGCTCACCGGTTACGAGTCTAGCCTCCAATCTGATTCAGGCCTGGGTTCGAACTTCGGCGGAGGCGTGAAACTTTTGCTAGGTCTTTTTTCATGTTATGGATTAATTTCATTAAATTAGAATAAAACGTGGCTAAAAAATCCACTGTTACACAAAAAAAAGGTTTATATAGGCAGGCACTTATTAACAAACATAAAAAAATCACAAAATGAAATTTCTCCGAACGTACTTTACTGCAAACCAGTGATTTTACACCATGTGAATATGAAACATAAATTGACCTACACCAATAAGATACCAGCTCAATACTTATAATGTGAGTCGTTAATTAACTACACGAGTAGAACAATTAAACAAAGATGTAGGTATTTGGTAAGGAAGTATGTCATCGGAGGCCCCACGTGTAAAGGGCTTGTTGGATGTGTTCAGTTCAAAAATCACAAAATGCAATTTATCGGATAATAAAACAAACATGACAAACGAATACTAAAACTCCTGAGAATAAAGAAGTCTGAAATTGTTACTCCGGTTTAGAAATAAATGAAATAAATCCCAATTAAAAGAAGCGAAACAAAGTCACGACACATAATTGCTCAAATGTCGTAAACACGTGAACTGAACACATCGAACAAGACGTTCACACGTGTAGTGGGGCCTCCGATGACATACTTACTTACCAAACACTTACATATTTGTGTTTAATTGTTCTGTGCAGTTAATTAACAACTCACATAAAGAGCTATTTATTTACGCATCAGTACTGAGCTGGTATCGTATTGGTGTTGGTCAATTTATGTTTCATATTCACATGGTGTGAAATCACTGGTTTGCAGTAAAGTACGTTCGGAGAATCAGCTGCAGTACACCCGAACAGTGTTCTGGAAATGTAAGGATAAAACATATTTACAAAAAAAAAAACAATTAAATAAGTTTTTTTTAGTATACAATATTTTTTTAAAAACCTCTTATTTTCTGAATGGCGATAATAAAAATCAAAATTTGCAAGGCGAATAATCTGATATCCGTCTTATAAAAAATGAGTTTTTTTTTACTAAAAAATATAGAGCGAAGTTCAAGACATTAATAAATATCAAATGAAAGAGCTCATGTACATATTTGACAATTTTATTTAATTTCATTTATTACACCGAAGTTTTTGAATGCCCTTCGAATAATCAAAAAAATACCACACCCCCTGATCTCCAAAGTATGCCAACCAAAAATCTGAAAAAAAAATTAAACTAATAAAGTATTGTGTATGTTTTACAGGAAATATAGAGCAAAGATCCAGAGATTTACAGTTTTCAAGAAATTGACCAAAAAGCATAAAACGTATGAGCAGTCTCTGTGATATAGATTGTGCAAAGAATAATACGCAACTTAAAGTGAGGCTTCTCCTTATCATACTCAACAATGTTCACTAAGAAACCCAGATTAAATTTAAAAAATAGGAATCATCACATATCAGCTCACATACGTCCGTCCCTACCGAGGGGCTCGAGCCTTTCCTGAATTAGGGCGATCGGGCCTTCATCAACCACGCGGGCTCAGTGCGGGTTTGTCGACTTCACATAACCTTCGAGTTTCTTCGCAGGCGTGTGCAGGTTTCCTCTCGCTGTTTTCTTTCACCATCATAAGAGCGTCGGATAAACGTACATATGAAATCGAAATTAAAACACATTGGTACGTGGTAGGACTCGAACCACGACCTCCCGGACAGGAGGTAGCGGCCCTAGCCGCTACGCCACTGACGCTTATTTGGCCATACTATAGGGCAATTTGCTGACCGATTCGTATAAAAAGTCTTAAAAGACTGATTTAATTAGTGAATAGGCACTATTTGAGCTTGCGTGTCACACCCTCGGCTGCATCGGCACTTACCATCAGGTGAGGTGCAGCCGAACGCACTCAATTTTTTAATAAACAAACTAAAAAAAAACTTAAAGGGGCAATAAGTATATTCAGAGTAATTTTCAAAAATATCCTTTAAAATACCAATTTAAAATCGGTAAAGGAAAATTCTTTAAAATGTATTTTAAATGCGCCTAACAGAAAAACCCATCCTGGTGATGACCTCGCTTATAGTCATATAAAAATAGTAATTGGCGCGACCACGCAAGACTGCAGGGCACGTCCAGCCGTTGGACCAGTTGCTATCATTTAATTTCGGTCTTTAAGCCGTGTCATATTCTTTAAGCGGCTTGAAACCTTCTGACATAAGTAACTCATTGATACTTCCCTTTAAAAGCCATCAACGAGAACCTACCTGCTGCAAGTTGCTACATCATGTCATAGAAAAGATACCAATCAAGATTCGATCTGGAAAATCAGTCAACGCCCTTTTGTGTGACTAACAGGATCAAGTTCTCCAATATCGACGATTTAATGAACACTTTAATTTGTTACTTTAGCGACATCAAAAAGCAATGCAAGTTATATAAAATAAAGACAAAACTCTGTTAGCAAAGAACTCATCGACACTAAATCAATGGAACCCAAAAAACATAAGTGACGATAAAAAGTTCCTATAAGGCTCCATGCACTCTTCAGATTACCTCTAATTACGTTGCTTTTAATTTATACACGTTCCACGGAAACGTGTATTCATCGCCTCTCTCTTTATAGGGTTCCGAAGTCAATAAGGAACCCTTATAGTTTCGCCATGTCTGTCTGTCCGTCTGTCCGCGGCTTATCTTAGAGACTCTAGTACTAGAAAGCTGTAATTTGACATGGGTATACATATTAATCACGCCGACAAAGTGGTACAATAAAATCTTGAAAAAAATTTTTTGATGGTACCCAACCGTACATGTAAAGAAGGGGTGATTTTTTTTTTGTCGACGTTCCCTATCGTGTTGGGCATCGTTAAATATATCTTTCAAAAATACCGAGTTACTTACCAACTGCAAATAAAATTTTGTTTTTTAAAGATACATTACATTTTTGCAAAGACTACGGAACTCTACTTCGCACGAGTCCGACTCGAACTTGGCCGGTTTTTTATCGACAGCTAGCGAAACGCCCCGCGGCTGCACCTGAGTTAATTAGGAAAACAAAAAAAAAGAATAATTTATTAACTTGATTTCAATTGTAGATTTAAAAACACTTCTAAATCAAGTTAATAAATTATTCTTTTTTTTTGTTTTCCTAATTAACTCAAGTGCAGCCGTTTGCTTCAGAATAAGCCAAAATATACGCATGATATTTTTTATGCATGTTTTCATGCCTTCATTATTTGTTATGCACGGCATAGTTTTTTATTATCAAGTATGACAGGTTCACTATTGAAATAAATAGATTTGTTTTCTGTTACAAGTACAATTTGTTTTCTATTTTAGTTTTCACTGTGTTAAAGATTAAGTTTCGTTCACCTCGAAATAGAGTTCTCTGAACACTCGAACAAACATTTATCTTGTTAATTGTTTTAAGCGAACTCCAATTGACAATTGTTTTTAGTTAGATCCTTTAAGGGAGTTGCTGTTATATTTTATTACTAACTTTTACACGCGGCTTCACCCGCGTTTGCAATACTGTAATCGAGGGAGCATCGTCGTTCCAATCGTGAATTATGGTCTTAAGGTCATACAAAAACACTATAGAGAAAAGCACTTTAAATTTCTTCCAAATTTCCTGATTCGGACTACTAACATGATTTAAAAAAAATAGCCGAATCGGTCCAGCCAGCCGTTCTCAAATGATGCGCTTAACAACGAAAAGTATTCAATTGTTCTAGGATTCTGAAGTCAAACTAGGAACCTGTCTGTCAAAAAAAAAATCGGATACATCCCTTACGTGTGCGTGTAAAGTGTATTTTTTTTAACTAAAACTTCTTTACGCACGCTTGACTTGGGTGATTCAAGCTGGTGAATGCTTGACGAGAGCGTTAAGGAAATTGTCGTCGGGCGAGGCGAACGGAAGTTGAGAGGGAGATATAAGTTAGTGAATATAGAAAGAGAGAGAGATTTACGTTTCGTATATTACTGTAGGAGGAAGAGAGAGCAGCGCTCGCACATTTGCCGCAAACGGAGATTTTTTTCTAATTTCATTTCGTTCTTGAACAATTTTATAGATTAATATGTCAATTTTCGGGTGAATAAAATTATGGCAGGAAGTGACACAGACTCTGAATATGAAAGCGGTGTTCCAGGACCATCAACTAAGAAGAAATTACGTACGGAAATTGAGCATAAAAAGTGTGTGACAAGATATTCAAGGCAAGATTTTAAACCCAGTGAGACCCAACAAAATGATAATGAATCACAAAGTTAAGTGCGTATCTCATAGTAAGTAGTTGCTGGCGTCATAGCGTCATATGGAGCGTTCCTATTTTGTTGTCTATTTTTTCCCTTTGCTAATATGCGCCATTCCAAAGAAAATATAACAAACTACGCTTTTAAAAATCGGGACTCAGGGCAGGCTAAGGCTCATTGGCTATACTGTCATGTAAATAAATAAATAAATAAATAAATGTCTTCAGACATATTTTTTTCAAACTGCAAAAAGTAAAATAATAGAACAAAACATGACCTATTATATCTTCCCGGCCACCTAAGTACCTATGTATACTCAAAGCCCACCACCCATTTTGATTCTGGAGGCTGCCATTATACATACATATAGATGGAGCTAAATAATTTTTACTTCAGTCGTGTGGTGTAAAGCACACTCGTTTTTTTTTCATTTACCCTATCGTTTAGGTTATCTATGATTAGGTCTTTCAGAACTACTACGGGTTTGAAAAGATATTTTTTACGGTAATTGATCAGTTTAGCAAATACAAAGTTTTAAAGTGGTTTTTGTTAGATTTTCATCTACCCAGAACCCCCTGCCCCTAACAGCTAAAGTTTTATTTCAGGATATCTGAAAAAAAATTGGGAATAGTTAGACTTATAATCTATTTATTCTGGCTGTAAACTGGAGTATGGTTTAGTTTCAACTCGATACCTTCACGCGTTCCCGAGATAAAGGGTCTTGACAGACAGACGGACCTACGGACAACAAAGTGATCCTATAAGGGTTCCTTTTTTTCTTTTGTGGTACGGAACCCTAAAAATAGAAAAAAAATGGCCCACTTTCTGTAATTTTAAAAAACCTTAGGTACTCATTCGGTCTTCGATATCATTTTGTTTTTTTTTTATTTATCAAAAACACATAATTAGTAAGTCAACGGCAATGAAAAAATAATTCAATATTTCAATCTTTTTTTATAAAATCTTGTTTTTGACAGTTCATAAAAAGAAATTCAAATGTCTAGTAGACAATTACCGGTTGTTAAAAAGGCTTTTTTTAAAAAAAAAATAGACTACTTCAAGAAGCTAATGTGAATATTTTTTCTTTTTAAACACTGGTTATCTACTATGATTTTTTAAACGTTAAAAGGTGATGACGTCACATGCTCAAATAGTATGAAATGATTGCCCCCAGTACTATTTTCTTATTTAAATTAATATACTAATCATGAAATGAATTCAGTTACACAGTGTTGTTAAATTAGATTTTAAAATATAAAATCTTTATTTTATTTTATTTAGAACAACAAACGATTATACAATGAAGCTCATGTTATAAGTATTGAATTAAACTAAAAGAAAATAATTGCACAACCAGCACCGTTATCCCCAATTTGAAATAATAAATGCATGCAGAGAGGACAAAAAGAAAAGAAAAGTAAGACAGAAAATTTGTTATCTAACATGACAGACAGATCTTAGTTATTAAGTTCGGTCAACACTTCTGTGATAAAGCTTTTGTATTTTGAAGGTGATAATACAAATAGGTCAAGATCTTATGTTTCCAAATGTTTTTTTTTTATTAACATGCCTTTTAAAACCGAAAAATAAAAATTGAGAACAGAAGAGGAAATATTATGTTCGATCACCTGATACAATAGAGCGTCGGCGGCGTAACAGTTAGGGCCGCTACCTCCTGTCCGGCAGGTCGTGGTTCGAATCCTGCCACGTACCAATGTGTCTTCGAATTTCGATTTCAAATGTACGTTTATCCGACGATCTTACGATGAAGGAAAAACATCATGAGGGAACGTCTGCGAAGAAACTTGAAGGTTGTGTGTGAAGTCAACCAACCTGCACTGGGCCCACATGGTCGACTAAGGCCCGGTTGCCCGGGCTCGAGCCCCTCGGCGGGGACGTATATGAGCTGATATGAGCTGATACGACACGAAAGCTTTCTGAAAACCGTCACAGAAGGGAAGATAGATAGATCATCATCATCATCATCATATCAGCCGAAGGACGTCCACTGCTGGACATAGGCCTCCCCCAAGGATTTCCACGACGAACGGTTCTGCGCTGCCCACATCCAGAGGCTTCCCGTGACCTTCACCAGGTCATCGGTCCACCGAGTGGTTGGCCGTTGGGGCAGTAAAGTTCTCGAGTGGCGACCACGCACCGAAAAACGTAGTGTAGATAGATGAGAATAATTCAGATTATTCCACAGAACAGAGTATTGCTCTTAAATTAAGGAAGTACTTACTCTTAAAATTAGGTTGTGTCGTCACAGAAAGTCAGTTCCGTGACAATCAGTCTTACCCTTATAAACTCAAAACTATTTTTCCCATTCAAACACAGCACCCTTAATTCATCCTTATTCCACTAGGAAGTAAATAAGAACTTGCTCATTAACGTTCCCCGGCGGGCGCTGCAGGCGTAGCCCAGCACCTCAAGTGTACCGAAACAATACAATTGTACATAAAAACGCCGAGAATTCCCCTTAACAATGAATAAAAAGTTTTCTCCCGCGGAGGCCGCGTATTTTTGAATAAATACTTTTTGCAACAGTTTATTTCCAGCAAATTGTAATGGCTGGTGTGGCGGCTGGCGGCGCGTGGGATTTTTTTTCTGGTGCTTAGCGTATTGTTATCTGGACTTTAGATGTGTATTACTTCGACTTGTAATAGCTATTTCAGTAACATAATTTTTTAGATTTAATTTCGTGTCAGATTTACGGGTGATTTGTGTAGGCATCATTATTCACCATAATCGTCATCATCATATCAGCCGAAAGATGTCTTTTGCTGGACAAAGGCCTCCCCCAAGGACTTACACAACGACCGGTCCTACGCTGCCCTCATCCAGCGGATTTCTGCAAACTTCCCCAGGTCGTCGGCTCACCGAGTTGGAGGCCTGTCTACACTACGTTTCCTCGTGGGTGGTAGCCACTCTAGAACTCTTGCCACTCAGAAGTTTTTGGATTTGCGAGCTATGTTGGTTACCTTGTTGCTCCTACGGTTATTATTATGATTTACTATTATTATTTTGAACTAGCTTTTGCCCGCGGCTTCGCCCGCGTGGACATATGACTCTTTTTGAGGGTGAGTGGTGCGCAAGCCGCAATCAGCTCGCAAGCGTGGACATGAGTTTTCTCCAGGTACCTCAGGAACTGTATCGGGCTATTCGGATTAGCAGTCTTTGTCACTTCCCACCCCCTCAACAAATTCTATACAAAAAATAACTTTAATCCGTTGCTCCGTTGCGATGCCACCGACGTGCGCGAGCGTAGAAAACAGTTGTCCCCAGATCCCGCGGGAACTATGTCAGGACATACTTATTAGTAAATTATATCATTTTCCACCTCATCTCGTGCTAAAAATCACACCAACTCATTTTTTCGTTACGATTTTAAATAAATTAACGAACAAAGAGTATTGTTTTAGTTTCTTCAAGAACTGCATCGGGCTATGAAAATTTCCACAGATATAAAGTTGACTATTTCATTCCCAGTGATACAGGCTACCTGCATGCCTTCTCGTTGCCGCGCTGGATGGCAATAGACAACCTTAGCAGCAGGTAGGACCTCACGTCACATCTCCTCTCTCGAAGGCGACGGCCAATCTCCTTTGTGAAGGCAAAGGCCTCTGAGGGTTCAGCAGTTGTCTCACAGACCAGCGGCACAAAGCAGTAATTTGCCTTCAAGACCGAGTACTTAATATGGTTCTTTCTCGCCGCAAATTGAGCAGCAGTACCCTACGGGTGAGAAGTGAGGCCGAAAAAGTAGAGTCCCAAAGCAGGCACGTTCCTATCTGCCATAGAACCTGTTTAAACCCTCCGGCCTTTTGCCATCACATCGACTAAAGCCCAGTGGCTGCATCAAAGATGGAATATTCCATCTGGCCGATACCAGTGCCCTCCGAGTGAGGTCATTAAGGAATTGGTGACGTGGGAATCTTCACAAACAACGACCGCAACTCAGTGAGTGATGGCTAATTGCCACCACCGTGGACCCGCAAATACATTGATCAGGTTCACAGATATTGATATTGCAGGCAGAGAGCAACTGTCACACGCAAATAGTCGCCGTCATAAGAGTTCCCATATCTGTGCCTCCTGTTAAAAGAAGCTAAACTCGATTTATGTGTTTTTATTTTTTTTACACGATTGCAATCTATAAAAAAATACCTATCTGTTCGTCTATGAAACACATCGCTACGTGCCATAGTTCCAGAGAGTTGTGTAAGAAGCGTATGCTGAAAAATACATAAAAGAAATCCACTCAAAAGTATGAAATAATATTTTAATGTTTTAACACAACTTAAGCGCGTTTTCTTATTCCTGCAGTGCCATCTATTGACATTTTGCTGCTATGATTATAATGTGTGGTATGTGTAGCTTATATGGTGAAAAAGTACTCTATATTTATTATTGTAAGTATCGATAAATAATTTCCCACGGGACCTCTTTAGTTTTCCGGGATAAAGAATACCCGACTATACAATGATGTTCAAAACACCCCATCCCAATGTAATGGTTTCATATTGTTACGTTGAGCCATTCTAAACATACAATTTTTTTGCATTCCTGCAGGAACCCTTTTTTTTTTTTGGGATTCACAATGTCCCAGTTTTAGTTCGCGATAAGGGTATCAACGTGTAAAATTTGATTGTAATAGGTCAAGCCACATTTGCGAGGTGATCCATACTATAAATGAATACTTTTGATTTTCCCGCGGGATCTCTTGAATTTTCCGGGATAAAAAGTATCCTATATGTTAACCCGGGCTATAAGGAACCACCATACAAAATTTCATCAAAATCGGCCTGGTAGTTTTTGCGTGATGCGCGAACATACAGACAGACAGACAGACAGACAGACAGACAAAAATTCCAAAAGTTGTTGTTTTGGCCTCTGTATCGTTAGTAATGTCCACCACAGTTATTATTTTCCAAAAATATTTCATGTACAGACACGGCCCCGTTACAGTTTTATTATATTATAGATATATAAAATTTAAGCTTCTCTGCTCACTTGGTACGAGGCGCATTGGCAGGAGTTCAGTGCGATGGAGAGAGAAAGAATCAAACGTCGATTTTATATGAATATTTGTTAATACTATTTTAACTTATTCTCCTGATTTAATATATTCTTTTTCTTAGCAGTATTCACTCACTACAAATGAATTAAGATGATAATTTCATTGATATATAATAAAACTAGCTGTCCCGGCGAACTTCGTACCGCCTTACATTACATTACACTGCCCTGCCCTACCCTACCCTACACTACCCTACACTACCCTACACTACCCTACACTACCCTACACTACCCTACACTACACTACACTACCCTACCCTACACTACCCTACCCTACCCTACATACACTACACTACACTACCCTACCCTACACTACTCTACACTACCCTACACTACACTACCCTACCCTACCCTACACTACCCTACACTACCCTACCCTACCCTATCCTATCTCTCAAGTTGGATCGAACTGCACATGGTGTGCGAATTTTATTATAATCGGTTAAGTGGTTTAGGAGTCCATTGAGGACAAACATTGTGACACGAGATTTATATATATTAAGATAAGATAACATAGTATTGGTGCTCATTAATTCTTTGATGAATAGACGAATGGAGTACCTACTTGTGCCTACTTTCTTATTCTATAACTATGCACTTTTCACTCAACTATGTCGATGAGAGGCTCTGAGATCCCCTATTTAAACTCTTTTTTTATATTCCACTGAACCACGCATCCATGTTTTTACTAATGAACACCCCGAGGGACTTCCGGGGACTTGGAGCAGCGCGTTTAATTGCGCGCAAAGCGAGGCTCTTCAGTTCGGATATCGAACGACAATTTGAGCATCAGGGATTATAGGGATCTCGTTTCGAGTACTCGCGAAATTGTCGCGCAACTGGAATAAATGTATGGAATGGAAGACGTAATGAGGTGCAAGCGAGATTAATCTAAAATAGAATAAATGATTTGGGGACTTATGGGAAGTTGACGGCACCAGAAAAAACCGGCCAAATGCGAGTCGGACTCGCTTAGCGAGGGTTCCGCACCACCACAATAACGCACTCAATATAAAAAAAACACTTCTGAATACGGAACCTTAAAAATAATAAATCGGAAACTATACATCATGAGGGCGGAGCACATAGTTCGTAGAACATGGCTGTTGGGGCAGTAAAGTTCTCGAGTAGCGACTGCGCACCGGAAAACATAGCGTAGGCAGGCCTCCCACTCGGTGGACCGTTAAACTGGTGAAGGTCGCGGTAAGTCGCTGGATGCGGGAAACGCAGAACCGTTCGTCGTGGAAATCCTTGGAGGAGGCCTATGTCCAGCAGGTTAGGTCTTGACCGACAGACTGACAGACGGACGGACAACAAAGTGATCATATAAGGGTTCCATTTTATCCTTATGAGATAAGGAACCCTAAAAAATAATTAACTGACGTTTACAAAATACTGGATTTTTAAAAAGAGTTACTATTTTCGATTATATTACGTCTTTAGTTTTTAATTAAAGAAAAACACAGTCTTGTTACATCAATGACGATTAAATACTATGACGTCGTGTCGCGAAGGGCGCAGGCCGGAGCGTTCCATGTAAGGCCGAAAGCCGGAGGCCGGATGTCGAAAAAAAATTGTTTTCATGAGAAAACTCCAGTCACGCGTCGGAGCTGACACGCATTTTCTTACACTCAGTTTGCTTAGCATATTTTATCTGCGACTCACCCTTCAGACAATTAAAAGAAAACAGAATGATGTCTTAGCGGCCATCGCATAAAGGCCCTAGTTGTCGCAGCCGGTGTGCGAGTCCCCAGGGCTCCACATCGGTTTAGTGTTATTGGTCTCACCAAGGAGCTCAATTAAACTTTACTCGAGACGAGTGAATCACCTCAAAGAACATTTACAAGAACACTGTCAAGCCTTCTAGTAATTTACGTAACTCAAATTATAAGCGACATCTACTGTTGACTTTTGGAACGTCATATTGATCTGTCAGATCACTTTCAAACTATATTTTCTTGAAAATTCGGGGTCGGTAGAAATCAGGGCACTTGTTTTTCCGTGAATTCCAACTTGCGCGGTCTATGACATCCTATTGATAGACAGAGCAAATCCAAATACGTATTTTTGTATTGTCGCCGAAGGGATCTTAAATAATTGTTATTTTTCAGCTTTACTATCCTAATAAAAGTGGTTGCCTGTAAAGTCGGTTTATGGACGATAATTTTACGTGATAACGTGTCACAAGCCGAACGCTTAGGCCGATCGTGCCTCTCTATCGCTTATTCCGTGCTCTCGCTTGCTCGCTCGGCTCAGGCGGGACGTAACAAATGAGGACGTGACAATGAGGAGTTCATCGATTTATAAGACGTTATCACGTCAAAAACACAAATTACAGGCACAACTCTTTTCTGCTACGTGCTCCAAAAGAATTGACCAAATATCATATTTTTCCCAAATTGATTTATTTAATTCCAAAGTCCATTTGATCATTCACTCTCTAGATAGAGCGTTATTCTGTCATCTGCAAAAAACGGGTCAGCTTTATATACTTGTGTGCGTGAGAACGACTGTCTTACACCCGCGCCTGTCATACAATTTGTTTTGGTGTGCGTGGACTACCGGACAATAGTTGTCCGGTATTTTTTCGACGCATTTTCGCCGCCGCGCTATATCTACAGAGTTAATAATCAAAGTTCCATATATGTCTTTTTGTTTGATATCTATTTGTACATAATAAAGTGTTAAATGACCGTTGGTACTTCATCAATATATTAATTATTAATATTATATCAGCTTATATACGTCCCCACCAAGGGGCTCGAGCCTACCCTAAAGCAGGGCGATTAGGCCTATATATATTATATATATAACATATTAATAGGATTGATGAAAAGTAATGCGAGTCCATCCGGCCGTTCTATCCAACCGATTTGCTTATTTTTTTACGTGTCAACGTCTTATAAATCGATGAACCCTGGCTGCACTCACGAAAATTTGTCACGTCCTTGTCATGTCCTCATTAACACGTCCTGCCTGAGCCAAGTGTGCAAGCGAGAGCGCGCAACAAGCGATAGAGAGGCACGATCGGCCTAAGCGTTCGGCTTGTGACACGTTATCACGTAAAATTCCCGTCCGTATACCGACCTTACAGACAACCAGTTTTTTTATACAAAAGGTATTTGTGTATAGATTTGTCATCAAGTATTGGAAATCACCTAACTTTCGCCCTTCTCAGCATATTAAACAAAATTATGAAATCTAATACGAGTTCGTTCGGCCGTTCTATCCAACCGATTTGCTTTTTTTTAATGAAAGGTTTACGCATAGACTAGCTTTTGCCCGCGGCTTCGCCCGCGTGGACATCGTTTTCACTCAACCATCTTGGTGCAAAAAATCACACAATCCATTGTTCCGTTGCGATGTTAATTAACCAAAAAGGAGTATATTTTCAGTTCCCTCGATAAAAAATAGCCTATGTCCTTCCTTGTGACACGGGGTACCTGCATGCCAAATTTCATTAACATTGGTCAAGGCGTTGAAGCGTGAAAAGGTAACAAACAAACAAATAAACTAACAAACTGACAAACAAACACATTTTCACATTTATAATATTAGTAAGGATTTGTCATGCAGAATTACAAATCATCTAACTTTCGTCCTTCTCAAATAAAAAAAAATTAGAGGAAAAAAAGGAAATCTATTTTGAGTCCGTCCGACAGTCTTTTAAAACCAATTTGCTTATTTTCTAAATGAAAGGTATTGATGCACAAATTTGTCATAAAGTATTGAAAATCACCTAACTTTCGCCCTTCTCAAGTTATAACCTGAGTTTTGCCCTTCTCAAGTTATAACCTGAGTTTTGCCCTTCACAAGTTATAACCTGAGTTTCGCCCTTCTCAAGTTATAACCTGAGTTTTGCCCTTCACAAGTTATAACCCGAGTTTTGCCCTTCTTTTCTTTTCTTTTATTCACAATTGGTAGACCCTTGACAACATCTCACCTGGTGGTAAGTGACGATGTTGCCGAAGATGAAAGCGGGCTTACCAAGATTCCCCAACGCAATGGGAAACTGGCTATCTTATCTTCATGCCGGAACACACCTTCACAAGTTATAACCTGAGTTTTGCCCTTCTCAAGTTATAACCCAAGACTCAAACGCGATTTTCCTTGTTTTATTTCTCAATATCTCCTTTTCTAATTAAAGTACCTACGCAGTTTGTTTTAGTATATGAACACTCGCTGGAATAAGCTCTTATGTTTGAGCTATTGCCTATCTAAATTGGTTGAGTTAGAGGGAAGCTAGGTGTGAACATTTAACATACCAAACGGATTTTTATACGATTTTCATCAATGGTCGGACTGGTTCATGAGGAAGGTTTAGTAATTTAAATTATTATGAAAAACCTTACAAGACTAAAACCTTTTTCTATAGTACCTACATAAGATTTTTTTTAATATTGTGGTTTCTTTTAATTATATAGATTTGTCTTACATTTTTTTTAAACTGTCAGTATAGTTTTGACAGGTAGTGAGTTAAAAAGTTAGCGCGATCGCAATTTCTCATTTAAAACGCACGGTACCTACATTTTGTGAGTAGTTGTGCTTTCATTTATGGGTGTCGAAAAAAAAACTAAAAGTGCTCCGAGGATGTATGAAAGCTAGGTGTGAATATTCAACGCGCACATTCTCGCACACCGCGCAACATTGATGACGAACCGCTTGCGGGTTGCCCACCGCGCACCATCGATCTAAATCTAAATATATATATAACTCAAAGGTGACTGACTGACTGACATAGTGATCTATCAACGCAAAGCCCAAACCACTGGACGGATCGGGCTGAAATTTAGCATGCAGGTAGATGTTATGACGTAGGCATCCGCTAAGAAAGGATTTTGGGAAATTCCCACGGGAACCGGAAAAATCGGGATCTGCGCGGGCGAAGCTGCGGACATCCACTAGCAATAATAATAATAATGCTGCGGAGAAGCATGGGTCTTCCTGGTTTAATTTTAATTAATCATAATTAAACTATTATTACATGAAACAAAACACGTTCGTATTACGTAATTTCTTCTCTATATCACACGTAACTCACGCCGGCTCAAACTTTTTCGTTTATAAGCATAGGAGATGTGTAGTTAGGTACAAAATCTGACTTTTAATAGAGGGTTGGCAAAGTTTTATCTTTGTAACAAGCACAAGGCGAGTTCGCGGGCAAACGAGTTAAGTTAAACGATTTCCTAGCGGAAAAAAGTGGTGCTCGCAAGTAATGGCATTCGCCAAGTTTCGCGTCTATCCGATATTGTATGAAGAAGTCGTCAGAGGGGCAGTGGGGGATTCCTTTCTTGAACGTATTTCATCGCGCACTTTCGCTAGTGTAGTCCGCTTAAAGCGCGTATTAGAGTTTCATTTATTTAAACTAATGGCATTCGCCAAGTTTCGCGTCTATCCGATATTGTATGAAGTAGTCGTCAGTGGAGAATTCGTTTCTTGAACGTATTTCATCGCGCACGTTCACTAGTGTAGTCCGCATAAAGCGCGTATCAGAGATTCATTTATTTTTACATTTATTAATACGAACTAATGCAATATGAAGGTACGTACACTTAAGGAGAGTTATACACAGAGTTTTCCTGCTTTTAAGCGCAGAGTTGTGATACACAGCGATCAGCAGTCCACTTCATGCTCACGATAAACCTTTTTGTTGCTCATAGCTTTTTAGCTCCTCGCTCCCCTACATAACCACTTTTGACCCCCCGGTTTTTTTTTTAAAGGACAAGCTTGTTGTTGGCCGTTGGGGCCTTTACAACTTCACCGGGCAGGGGAGGTGAGTACGGAAGGCACTCAACATAATGCAAAGCAAGAAGATGCAACTGCCTAAGGACGCCCAGGTGCGCTGACCCCATGACTTATCGATGGCTTATAACTTATGACTCTCGCGTTATACTCGTGACCGGGTGCTGTCCGTGTGAACTGGCCTACTCTTGTCAAAGGTATCAATGACATTCAATAATTTTATGTATAACTTTTCGTGTCATATTGTTTTCATGTTCTAATGACATAATCAGGTTTATTTCAAGGATTTAATTTTGACATTATTAACTAATGAATGTTTATTTCTTGATTTTTGACAAATGAAATTACGTTATTATTATTTTATGACTATCAGAAAGAGTGTAATTTGCACCTATTTTGAATAAATACCTTGAATCTTGAAACTTGAATCATGGACTCTATAAGCCAAAACGAGCTAGTTATATTAAAGCTAGTAAGGATTGTATCCGTATCACATAAAGTTCTATGTGTGCTTATTAACTAAACGTGCATCACATTGGTCAAAACAAACAACTAAACTCCCTTTAAACTCCAATGACCCTCAAGATAATAATGAACCCAGCAGCTGGAGAGCCTTCCAAACTTGTGCACACTGCACAACGAGTCTCACCTACAACGGAGATTAACTTTTAAACACCGAAAAGCACTAAACTCATCGGGAGTCCAAAACAACCGTGCAGCGTCGACAAAACAAACACTCCGACTGTGTTGCCAGTACGCGGTAACTTCCCCAAATAAAGCGGAAGTGGCAAACTTACGAAACACCGTAACAAATCTGCACAGAATTAACAGGAAATAACTACCAACACAGTATAAAGTTTTCAAAATGTTTTTGGTTAACCTGGGTATATCATCATCATCATCATAT
Source organism: Coleophora flavipennella (assembly GCA_947284805.1). Lineage (NCBI taxonomy): Eukaryota > Metazoa > Arthropoda > Insecta > Lepidoptera > Coleophoridae > Coleophora > Coleophora flavipennella. The sequence continues at coordinate 1,146,345 of OX369289.1, read as the reverse complement.
CAGCCAAGAATCGTCCACTGCTGGACAAAGGCCTCCCCCAAGGATTTCCACGACGACCGGTCCTGCGCTGCCCGCATCCATCGGCTTTCCGCGATCTTCACCAGGTCATCGGTCCACCGCGTGGGAGGCCTATCTACGGTACGTTTTCTGGTGCGCGGTCGCCACTCGAGAACTTAACTGCCCCATCTGTTCTGGGTAAATAAAGAAAAATATTTAAGAACATAAACCCCATATTAAAAATAGATGGTAACAGGAAAATACCTTCATTCCTATTTTTTGACACTATTTTCGGGATTTTTCTAACTCTTTGCTGGCAACTCTCCAACCACTAGAGACACTCCGCTATTCGCTCTCGCTCAGTCTCAGTCACTAATTAAGGCGCTTGCAATTAGGCGAAGATGGCTTTCCACATTTTACTATTTAAGAGCCAGTTTAATGAGATCTAATACTTTTATCTGCCATTGATTTTTCATCGCTCAGATTTTAAAAGGGGGAGGACAGAGATAAGTTTATTAAGCATTGTAACAATAAACCTCACATCGGTTTAAGTAGCATAGTGGAACACTGAGATATGTTTTTCTTTATTTACAATTGGTTTACTTCGATTTGTAAAAATAACACGTTTTATTAAAAGCTTTCATTTAACTTGCAATGTTTGTGTGTATGTCAATTGTCCTCTTCAAAATTTGTGAACTAAATTAAAACAATTATCAATTTGGCACTCGTATGTAAAGCAGGTGACGATGCAACATTTTGATACCATTGAGCTGATCTGATGATGGAGCCGGAAGAAGGCCACAGGAACTTAGTACCAAAAAATGCAATAACATTGAGTTTAGGATCGTTTGATTTCTCTTGACGAGTACTCTGATCGTGGATGGTATCCAGGATCTGATGATAAATCCGAAAGATGGCGAGAGAAATTCAGTACTAATACAATGAAATAACATCGAGTTAGGGCTCGTTTGCTTTGTCTTGAGATAAAAGTTTAAAGCCAACAGTTTTTATATAAAACCTTTTATTATTTACAATTTTGTATATAGTAAGTTGTCCGCTTGAAAACTTACAGGTTAAACTGGACCCATTTCCCAGCGTTCTATTGAAAAACTGGACCCATTTCCCAGGGTTCGATTGAAAATTTTGACTCATTTCCCAGTGTGAAAATTTTGCATACACATTAAGTTTGGATGAGAATGCATGGTTAGCTAAGTGGCGTCATACTTAATCCAATATGGCGGACCAGTTATTTTTATGCACCCCCATGATGTGGGTATCGAATGAAAGTTTTCGCTAAGAAAAATACGAAATAATTAAAATTATTTTTATACAAAAGCTTGTAAATACCTTGAGTATTCAGGTCTTTTGTAATGAGCTTATTATATTTTAAAATGAATCCCAAAAGAAAACAATAACTTCTTGTATGTAGCAATCCTTGGGGGAGGCCTATGTCCAGCAGTGGACATCCTTCGGCTGATATGATGATGATGATGTAGCAATGCCAATGCCACCACCTCACCCTGCACGCCGCGGCGCGTCGGCTCCCGGCTGGTCGTGTGATTACGTGCTAAGAAGGACACAACATACGTAAAAGTTGCAATAACAAACTTCGTAGTCTCGCGTAGTGTTTGCTACGGTCGTAGCGTCGTAGCATGTCGTAGCAATTTACTCCTTTTTTTATCCAACTGCCCAAGAAGGGGAGTTTTTTTCGTATGTTTGTCTGTTTATTTTGCTGATCCTTTAGTTTGAATGGCTTGATAGATTGTGGAGTGCGAAGTGTCAGATTTGGTTTGATCCATTTTAAGCAAGTCTGGCTTTAATTTTTTTAATTCGATTGGTTGTTAATGTTTGTTCTTGTTAATCGTACCTGAAACAATAAAAAAATAACTTTAGTATTGTAAACGAAATAATTAAATTCAATATCAGACACTGGCAAAAGGAAAAAAAAAGAGTTTATTTCATGTTAAACAAATCTGTGCGTCAGTTCCGTACCACCTCCTCTCCATACAACTTTGACAATGATACCTATTCACATTACAACCAGAAAACCACCAACGTGAGCGACAATTTTTTTACATACAATACTGTACTATAATAACACTAATTTTCACGCTTGTATGTATTACAGTTTTTACTATAGAGCAAAATAAGAAATACTTTTAAAATTCATATTAAATAACACGTTTTTTTTGTATGGGAACCCCCTTAATTGTTTATTATCTCTAATTTTTATTGTATGTTGGTATAGCGGCAATATAAAACGACACTGAATATTTCAACTGTCTTGTAGGGGTACATACCTACCTACCACATAGATCGCAGCGTAAGCGCTCGTGGCTCGACTCGGCTTTGTTCGCCAGTCGTCCCGAACTCGCGGCGACGCAGAGTCGTTCCCGAACCGCGCACAAGAGCAGTTAGCCCCGAACCGCGCACAAGAGCAGTTAGCCCCGAACCGCGCCTCGCTACAGACTCATCGACTCAATTTAATATTTTTTTTTATCCACGTGTTCACGGACTAACTTCCTGCCGTATCGGGGGCGACTCAATTCCGTCTGTAGCGAGACTTCAAAGGCAGCGCAGCACAAAATTCACCTATATATACCTACTCGGTAAATAGGAACAGGAAACCTTGGCAGAAGACAACGACACACCTTCGTCAGCAACTCCACAACGACCCTCCAGCCGGTAAAGTAAGCCGCAGCAGTCCGCAGTCCAACGCAACGAAGCCGCATCAGGTTCGCAGTTGTCGACGACAAATCGAACTGACGAACCTACAGCTTCACGCTCCAGGCAGCAAGTTGTCGGCAACTCACGCACCGAGCACGCGCTCCGCGTCAACCTGTTTCCCTTGCTCCGTACGCCTGAAGCACCTGCTCCTCGTCTCGACTCACCGCCTATCGTCTCGACCCGAGTCATGGACCCGAGTGAGCACATCGGCCCAGCAGCGTCTCCGCCCGACGCACATGCCGCATCGCACCATTGGACTGCCAACTCACCATGGACCAACCTCCGGCTCGGAAGGGGAGTTACGAAGTGGAACCTGCAGTACCCGCCACGGAGTTCAGCCACGTGTCAACGTCACCACGTGTCAAGCAACATGCAAGTACCAACACGCCGCACCAATCGACACAACGCACCGCGTGGTCAGCGGATGCTGAATCAGCGAGAGAATCTGGAGAACGCAGTTAGAAGTTGCCGTACATACTCGTATCAACGCGATCGCTGCATACCGACGCACCAGACTCGTGCTCAGGGCAGTTCTACATTATCTAGACCATAGTGTGTGGATGCGCCCAGGTATTTCTCCAATCCTGCTCTAAAGCTCAGCAACGTTTCGGTACGCGCAAAACCTAACAAAGTACCACCTCGGTACCTACAATAGGAAATTTTATACTTTAGATTCGTAAGTTCACGAGTGTAAAAAAACCTTTTATTGTTAGCAATATTTTGTACTCATACCTTTTCTTGTAACTTTTATTTTTCATCAACCTGTATATAGAGGTAATGAAACTTTTGCATCAACCTGTGTAACGAACCTTTCAAATAAGTTGTAAATCTAAACCTGTGCATCAACGCTCGTACCTTATTATTTAAGCTAACTAAGCAAACTTGTATAGTCAGAATGTAAAACAATAGCACAGAGTATATGTACCTACTACCTATAAAATGTAATATACTTACCGCTCATGTTGATAAAAGCGCTCGTAGTCAGCGGATCAAGTATCATCAATGTTATTGTACTGCATACTTTGTAATGTACCTAATGCGTTAGTAATACTGTATAACTCCTGTTTGAATTTTATTTGTAAAATTTGGTTTGTATACTTTTCAGTTTACCAAATTTTAGGAGGGGTGTGATGTAGGGGTACATACCTACCTACCACATAGATCGCAGCGTAAGCGCTCGTGGCTCGACTCGGCTTTGTTCGCCAGTCGTCCCGAACCCGCGTCCAGATATAGACTCAACCTAAGAACAACCTACCTATGTAATTCATTCATGTAAAAAATAAATCCGGATATTCGTGAACTGCAAACCTGGTCACTTTTCATTGAACATTCCACGCAACCTTAAACAACAGGCCCCTACACGAGGACCCCTAACAGTCTCATCATCATATCAGCTCATACACGTCCCCACCGAGGGGCCCGAGCCTACCCTGAATTAGGGCGTTTAGGCCCTAGACGACCACGCGGGCCCAGTGCAGGTTGGTCGACTTCACACACAACCTGCGAGTTTCTTCGCAGGCGTGTGCAGGTTTACTCACGATGTTTTCCTTCATGTTTGGCGGCAAAACTTAAATAAAATGGTGGTAGCTAGCCAGGCGGGCTTAGGAAATGTCATTCCACCAACCAAACCGAGGCTCACAAATTTAGAATCAAACCGCAACCTCCTGATGTGAAGCTAATGAACTTAACCATTACACCACGGAGGCAGTCTTTTATAAAACAAACAAAAAAAAATTAAAACTATACCTATTTAATAAATTTAAAGATGAATACAGTAGTACAAACTGACAGGGGTGATGACAGCTAGTCATTAGAGTTATTATTTATCATCTGTCAAAAACTACATTTTTCTCTAAAAATGTTTAAAACACATAGATGTGACGTCACCGTTTTCAGCGTCATTTATGACTATATACTCATTTTGGGATTTTTATGTATTAAAAATGGGCAGGGCACATAGCTTGCAGAACAGGCGGCCGTTGGGGCAGTAAAGTTCTCGCTTGGCGAACGCGCACCGGAAAACGTAGCGAAGGCAGTCCTCCCAGTCGGTGGACCGATGACCTGGTGAGGGTCGCGGGAAGCCGCTGGATTCGGGCACTGCTGGACAAAGGCCTCCCCCAAGGATTTCCACGACGACCGGTCCTGCGCTGTCCGCATCCATCGGCTTCCGGCGATCCTCACCAGGTCGTCGGTCCACCGCGTGGGAGGCCTGCCTACGCTACGCTATCCTATAAGCATCATCATGAACATATCAGCTCATACACGCCCCCACCGAGGGGCTCAAGCCAATACTGAATTAGGGCGATCGGGACTTAGTCGACCTAGTGCGGGTTGGTCGACTTCACACACAACTTTTCTTTTTATTTTTTTTATTCACAATTGGTAAGCCCTTGGCATCATCTCAGCTAATGGTAAGTGACAACCTTAGAGTTTCTTCGCAGGCATGTGTAGGTTTCCTCATAAACGTACATAAGCATAATAAGTATGTCCATAGGCCTACTATACTTTAATTTATAGCGGCTCCAAGAAATTTATAAAGATTGGTCCCAGATAGTCACACACATTGATTCGCTTCACCACGCCCCGATCTAGCTTGTACTGCCGTGCCAACTCGCCTATAACGTTGGTGGCACTACGGTGCAGTAAACGACAAATACAGCTGCCTCTTTAACACGTCAAAGTCATCTGTGACAGCTATTTCTAATACACTACAGATGGAGCCAGAGAGTCTCTTCCATTGCCCAAAGTTGGCTCATATCCGTGAGCAAACTTGTTTGTTTCTCGAAATGCTCCTTTGATATAATCTTAGGGTTCTGTTGCTATACCTGGCCCGTCAGCTGGAAACTTCTCAGACAGTTTATGGCAGTTCCACGCCACCAACTTTGGCCAAACTTTAATTCGGTGGTATTTAATATATCTTGCGGTAACTAACATTAAGCGGAAATAGTAGGATCGCTCTTTAGATCCTAATGTTATTAGATCATTACTACAGACCATATTTTTTTTAACAGAAAAGGTAAGAGTATAATTTTCAGAATGGATTCATCATCATCATATCAGCTGAAAGACGTCCACTGCTGGACAAGGGCCTCCCCTCCAGCATGGATTATCATATCAGCTCATATACGTCCCCACCGAGGGGCTCGAGCCTACCCTGAAATAGGGCGATCGGGCCTTAGTCGACCACTCGGGCCCAGTGCAGGTTGGTCGACTTGAGACACAACCTTCGAGTTTCTTCGCAGGCGTGTGCAGGTTTCCTCACGATGTTTCCCTTCACCTTAAGAGCATCGGATAAACGTACATATGAAATCGAAATTCGAAAACACATTGGTACGTGGCAAAATACGAAACACAACCACAGGAGGTAGTGGCTCTTGCCATTGCGCCATTGAGGAATTTTCCTTGAGACTGTGTTTTTTCGACTGGGTGACTAACGGGGCTCCTTGGAGACTAGGCGCCTGGACCTGCTGCGGCGGTTTCTACTGAGTGTGCTCCGATAATTGCTGCCTGACGGACGACACAAAGTGTTCAAGTCACGAACGCCATAGTAGTTGTGCTCATCGGTAGGTAACGCCATGGCTCACTGACCCTCGTTGTAAGAGAGCCATTGGTACAGAATGAGCACTGGTTCGGCTAACAGTGTGCTCGAAATTTGAAAAACTATAACTGGAAACGATAAAAACGTTAAAAAAACGACTTCAATCGCAACAACGAAGTACACTTTAGCTACATTTTATGGTTTTGTTAATTTTTTAAAAAGTACTGAACCGATTTTGATAATACTTATTTGGGACCAACTTTGCAGCATTCCCTGTCGAATGAAAAAAGAATCATGAAAATCGGTTCACATGTGCAAACTTATCGTATAACAAATATACAAAAACATGCAGTCGAGTTAAGAACCTCCTCGTTTTTGAAGTCGGTTAAAAATGGTTCTACTAACCAAGCATTTTCTCCTTGGATTAAGAAGTAATATGAATATCATTTATATATGAAAAGAGATGTACAATGTTATACGTCTTCTAAGTTTTAGCGATCGTAGCTCAGTTCGACTTGGTGTGGTTAGGTCGATTACATAGGTTAATTAACCTAAGGCACGGTCATTACCTGGATGGGTTTCACTGATAGTGGCATTTATAGACCATTTTCGTGCTTCGCATGCCACGTTAAGCCGATGGTACCGGTTGATATCACTAGATGGCAGTCGCTAAGCCGCGTCAGATGCATTGTAGACGACTTGAAAAACTTCTGACAGTGGGCTTCGCCACCTGGCCCTGCAATCTCCATCGAGGGGGCTGCCCGTGTGTGGAGTATGGCCTCATGTTCCCGAGATCCGTGCTCCAGCAGTGGGGGAGAAATGAGTTGTTAAAGAAGTTGATTAATCATCTTATCTAAGTCTTGCAGCCAAACATCAGTGATTGATGTATTCCGGCATGAAGATAAGGAAGCCAGTTCCTCGTTGCGTTGGGAAATCTTGATGAGTCCGCTTTCATCTTCGGCATCATCGTCACTTACCATCAGGTGAGATGATGCCAAGGACTTACCAATTGTGAATAAAAAAAAATAAAAAAATGCCAATCGTATATATTGACTGGCTTATCTCTATGGGTGTTATCATCATCATCATCATATCAGTTGAAAGACGTCCACTGCTGGACAAAGGCCTGCCCCGAACATTTCCACAACGACAGGTCCTTCGCAGACCACATCCAGCGGCTTCCCGAGTCGGTCCACAGAGTGGGAGGTCTGCATACGCTACATCTCTTGGTGTGCGGTCGCCACTTAAGATCTTTACTACCCCAACGGCGATTTGTTCTTCGAGCTATGTGCCCTGCCCACTGCCACTAAAATTTAGCAATCGGAGAGTTATGTCGGTTACTTTGGTTCTGATACGGATCTCTTCGTTTCTGATTCGATCACGCAGCGAAAATGGGAGCATAGCACGCTCCATTGCCATGGGTATTATAGACCCTTGTAAAACAAGATATAAATTGTGCCTACTCACTCTTACTGTGGTATAATGTGTGCGGTGTTATTATCTTTCAAATAGATTTATTTCCAAAAACACAAAATTTACATCAGTATAGGCTATTTTACCGAATAAAAAATAAATTAAAAAAACACTATTCAATGAATAGCGTTTCTTCTAGAATAGCAACCAGAACACGCTCATTTGAAATAATAAATGAATAAAAGTTAATTAAGTTGCTTATTTCTCTGCCCTTATTATAAAATTAAGTATTTCGTGCTTTCCTGTAATGAAAGGTTGTCTGGAAGAGATTGCTTTTAGCAATAAGACCGCCTACTGTAAACTTTATTATAGTATCTCTACGTATTACGAAATTGTTTTGGTGTAGTAAAAGTGTAAATAAATAAATAAAAAATAAACAATTTTATTAAAAACAGCAAATTAAAGACTATGGCACTTATGACGTCACTACGTCAGTAACGCGAATAATGGGGATGCTAGTCATCTGAGTTACTTTTTATCATCAGTCAAAAACGACATTTTGTTCTAAAACTGTTAGAAATACCTAGGTGTGACGTCATAGTTTAGCAGCATCATATATCTACTTATTTTGTGATTTTGGTGAAGACTTCTTGGAAAACAAAACGAGTAAGGTTTTCCGAAGTTTAAGTAGGAGGGCAATTTAGAGATCCAGAGTTTATAATTTATTTGTGATGTGTCGTCATCCCTATTGCAGAACAAACTTCCGTTCTTGACAGTTCATAAAAAGTTACTCAAATGACTAGTAGTAACATACCGTATTGAGATATTGAAATTATGAGGTGAAGCAAAACATTAAGAGAATACTTAACTTGAAAAAGTATTACGAAAAACTTTGGTAAGGGCAAGACCCTAACGTCTTGAAAATCAGAAGTACCTATGTATTCATACCCCAAACTACGCAACTTTGAAGCTTACCTTATTCAAACAAAGTTTGTTTTCGCATACAACAATGGAACAATAGCCCTAGCCGAGTAAACAGGCAATTAACAATCTTAGTTGCATGCGATAAAGTTGTTATTACTTTGTAATTGGTCGTTTTCGGGAAGGTCGGCAGTAAAGGCATATTTCACCGTTCCCATAGAACTAAACAAAGGCTTGCAATAATAATTACTTCGTACAGATATGAGATGGGCTCCCGTATTATAGGAAAACAGTGAAAACAGTGGGCAGATAGCTGGTTGGGTAATTGGATTATAGTTGGGCGAGGGGAAGTACATTTGGAAAGTGATACCTACATATTGTACGGTATTATATTATAGTGCGAGTGTCTAGATAGAGTGTCCCTAATCCCATCGAGTGGGACGTAAGTTAAGATGTATTGGGGTCACTTTATATAAAATGGTTTGCTTATGTAGGTAGGTTCTTGAAATAATTATATGTAACACCGTAAGACATGAAAAAAATATCTAACTAACTCATATTAACAAATCATCATCACATCAGCTCATATATGTGCCCACCGAGGGGCTCGAGCCTACCCTAAATTAGGACGATCAGGCCTTAGTCTACCACGCGGGCCCAGTGCGTGTTGGTCGACTTCACACATAACCTTCGAGTTTCTTCGCAGGCTTGTGTAGGTTTCCTCGCCATGTTTTCCTTCACCGTTAAAGCAATCGGTAAGTACGAGTATACTCGTATGTACGTAAGTTTTGAAAAAACTCATTGGTACATTGGCCGTCCAGATTTGAACCCGGTACCTCTGGTTAAAAGGACCGAGTCGTTACAGGTTGAGCTACCGACGCTTTTTTAACAAATATATCAAGCAAAATATGGGTTGATGATGTATTTTGTTCAGACAAAACAAGACGGAATAACATTGTCCATCGCATCCCAGCCGGGACGCTCGAGTTAGCACGAACAAATACTGTATTCTACAAATGTACGTATTTGTTTTCGAATCACGTCCGGCGGAGGGGGCGGTAAACAGCGGAGAAGCGGGGGCGGGGGGATAACGGGAGAAAAATTGCGTACTACCCTCAAACCTCACTCAGAATTAGTAGCTCAATAAATGAATGCAAGATGCCGTTTTCGCCGAGATTCGTGCTCCTGTGAGAATTTGCCCAATGGCAACACTTCGTTCGGTTGCACACCTCCTAATGGGATTGGTATGGAGATGAGAACGAGGATAATTTTGGCGCCAGCAGTAATAGGATCTGTGATCGAAACTGAACAAGCACCAGATAGCAGAATTGAACTGATGTATTGATTGACTAGCGATACGTTGTTGGCGTACTGTATAATAGGTACTAGCTTTTGCCCGCGGATTCGCCCGCATGATGACTGTCTTTGAGGGTGAATGGTGTGCAAGCCGCAAGCGGCTCGCGAGTTTAAAATTGGGCCATTCTGATTTGCACTTTCCACCGCCTCAACCTATTCTATACAAAAAAAAACATTTCAATCCGTTGCTCCGTTTCGACGCCAACGTGCGCGAGCGTGGAAATTAATTTTCTCCAGATTGCTCGGGAACTATGTCAGGATATGATCCTTCAGGAATTGCATTATGCTATTTTCACGGGATAAAAAGTAGCCTATGCCCTTCACTGTGATAAAGGCTACATGCATGCCGAATTTCATCACGGTTGGTTAAGGTGTTGAAGCGTGAAAAGGTAACAAACAAACAAACACATTTTCACATATAAAATTATAGAAAGGATTGTATTGCTACGAGTATCTAAACAGATAGGCATTTTTTATGAACCATTCGAAACAATCGAAAACACTTTCAAATACGATAGGTAGATGTATAGAAAAGTTAAAAAGTTCGTCGCTAGATGGCGCTTCTAGTGTTTGAAAAGCGATTGTATGTTTGACTAAACGACTATGTGCTAAACGTTATGATTTACATCCACTTTGTATTTTACGAGACTAAGTTTTTTGGAGTATACTCCATAAGAAACGATTTCACATAAGGAATGAAATCTAGTGTTATATTTGTTAACTCATGTTTTGTGCTCACGTATTATATCAGTCACCTAAATCACATGGGCTAAGACTCCATGGCCACAAAGCCTAAACCACAAGGCCGCAGGGAGAGCTGACGAAGCCCGAAGCGTTCTAAACTGGACGATTCGCGATTAGTAAACTCCAGTCGCGCGTCGGTGTTGACACGCATTTTTTTTAATAAGTAAACAGTAGATGATATTATTTTCATTCACAATTTGTAAGCCCTTGAGTTGGATTCGGCGATTGATATCTTTCTTGAAGTTGCACCTTCCTAACTGAACTGTTTGTCCCAGGTACACATATTCGGCAACAACTTCGAGTGTAGAGCCTTCAATCTTCAGAGGAGTAGGTGCGAAACGGACGTTTGACATAATTTTCGTCTTGTCCATATTCATTCTAAGACCTTCTTGTTGAACATGGAAGAGTTAATTTCAAATTTAAGTTCGAATAGCCGAAGTTTCTTGAAGATTGCTGCAACAGAGTGGCTATGTTTGATTTGCCAGAACAAAGGGGAAAGCAAAACAATGGGAATATAGCAAGACTTTTGCTGGCCCGTCGCGACAAAGCCTTCAGTGGAGGGTTTTAGACAAATTTGGAAGTAATGTTCTATTTCCATGCAGTGAATAAATTCTTAAGGAATTTGTGGGGCTGTAGACTTGATACCTAATAAGAAAGTAATGTACTGGAATGGATAACTATTGCTACATACAATCATTACACTTTTTAAATTACAATTGGTAAACGCACGTTTGAAAATATTCAACTTACAAAAACTATCGACAAGATTAGATTTTAATAGGTTTATTACACACCAATAATAAAGCTATTTTACTGGTAAATTGCTGGTAAAGCAAAAACATCGAGAGGAAACCTTCACATCTATAAAGGTAGTGTTGCACACGTCCGCCCGTAGGTATAAATCTAAATGCTCTACACGTGCCCGCTGATAATGCTAAGTGCAGCACCAGACAACCGCCGTCTATCCCTTAAATAGGACGATTAATTGTGCCACACGATAAGATCATACTTATTCCCAACATGAAGACATAGCTGGAAGACCTAGTGACTGAGCCAAACATCATCGGGGAAATAAAAGCAGCCCGACTTCGCTGGCTAGGACACGTAGAAAGAATGGGAGAGGATCGAGTAGCCAAAAGAGCATATCTTAGATAACCCTCCGGGCGCCGCTCGGTGGGTCGACCAAGGTATCGCTGGGAAGATGAAGTCGCCAAAGACCTCGAAGAGTTGGGAGTGCCCGAATGGTCAAACTTGGCACAAAATAGGATAGAGTGGCGCACTTTAATGTCGGAGACCAAGACCCACTTCGGGTCGCTGAGCCAGTGAACTACTACTACTACTATTCCCAACATGCGTAAGAAAGCGACTAACGTACGATCATTTTCAAGCGACTTCCAAAAAGGAGGAGGTTCTCAATTCGTCTGTATGTTTTTTTTTGTATGTGTGTTACCTCAAAACTTTTGACTGGGTTAACCGATTTTGATGATTCTTTTTTTATCCCGTGTGGTCCTATATAAATTTTATCAAAATCGGTGTATTGGTTTATTAGAAAATTAACAAAATCCAAAAATAATATTGCGAAATTGTACGAAGCTGTTGCGATGGAAGTCGGTTTTTTAACGTGCTTTCAATTATTATGAACCCTTTGTACAAAAGCTACAAAAACTGTGAGGATATCATCACAAACTACACTAACACTGAATCGAACAGTGAAATGAACAGCCGATGTATCATCACAGGACGCCGCGCCGTTCCGTCAGACAGGCCGTATTCATTGGACCAGAGAATTTAATCCAACAAACGGTTGGGCCGTGTAATTGTATTCATGATTCGCTGTGTGCGGCCACCCTTACTCGTGCGGCTACGTGATACCAATCTCTTTGGTGGGAAATTAGAGTAGTTAGTTTGTTACCGAATATCATTATTTGGCTTATTTGACCGAGGAATATAATTCAATCTCATACAAAATATACCGTTACCGAGGGTAACCCAGATAGATGCGTCAGTCATTGCTATTATTATATCAGCTCATATACGTCCCCGCCGAGGGGCTCGAGCCTACCCTGAATCAGGGGGATTAGGCCTTAGTCGACCACGCGGGCCCAGTTCGGGTTGGTCGACTTCACACACAACCTTCGAGTTTCTTCGCAGGCGTGCGCAGGTTTCCTCACGATGTTTTTCCTTCACCGTTAAAGCAATCGGTAATTATATGTACGTAAGTTTTAGAAAAACTCATTGGTACATTGGCCGTCCAGATTTGAACCCGGTACCTCTGGTTAGATGGACCGAGTCGTTACCGGTTGAGCCATCGACGCTTTTAGTCAGTTTTAGTTTTTTTTTTCCAGTCATTGCTAAAGAGAAGGAATATTGAAATTGGATTGGTTTGGACTTAAATTTGTCTCTGTAACTTATGTATCACTGTCATAGTTGTGCCGAGAGGTGTGGTCGTACGGAAGCCTCGAAGCCCAAGTCCCGACTCACACTTCGCCAGTTTTTTTTTCTAATTTGTCAAAGTAGGCAGCATTTATCGTAGCTAGAATTTCACATTATAGAGTTGCTATATTTCCTAGCCGTTAAGGAAAGTGTGTATAACGTTTTAATATTAATTACGTAAGTACTTATTTTACGAAGAGAACTTCAAAATTAAATTTAACGGTTCAGTTAGCAGAACAGCCGTCCGAATAGAAACGTTTGCTCTATCAATCACCAACTGGACTAATAAGGTTGTACTTTACTAGTTAATGATGGATAGTTGATTGACCAGTGAACATGAGTTCACGTGATATGCACGTTTTTTTCACTTTGACACATCAGTTACTTTTTTACAGATAATATCTGTAAAAAATATTTTGTTTTCAAATTATTCGTGTAACAATAACATGATGATTCCCCCAGATTATGTAATATTTTTGAGGAACTAATTTTGTTATTTGTTTGATTATAAAATTGAACATTCATAATTGAAAACGCTAAACACGTTAAAAAACCGACTTCCATGGCAACAACTTCGAACAATTTTGCATTATTATTTTGGTTTTTTGTTATTTTTCTAATAAAGCACTAAACCTATTTTGATAAAATTTATATGGGACCACATGGAAAGCACTAGCTTTCGAATAAAAAAAGAATCATCAAAATCCGTTCACCCAGTCAAAAGTTCTGAGGTAACACACATAAAAAAAAACATACAGTCGAATTGAGTCGAGTCGGGAAGTCGCTTATGTGAGTTGCTATTCGCGCGGACGAAGCCGCGGGCATCATCTGATAAAATATAAGATGCTACTGCGACAACAGGGCCCAAACTCAGCATATGCTAGGTTCGGAAGCGAGGCGCTGGCACTTACGTATATACGATATAACTTCTTTTCATCCTCTTCTTCTGTCTCGTGTGAAGGAAGTCAAATTTAGTTCTGTAAGTGCCTCGCCACCTCTGACGCGTCCGGGGAAGCTTCCACTAGTTCGTTATACTCGAATGTGCGTCACCGGACACAGGGACATTGCTCCATGTGGGCTGTTATGTCTGGACTGATCCACATTTACAGTCGTTGTTGGCACTGTGGGGTTTTATTCCAAATCTTTGCAGATTGTTTTTAAAACGCCCCACACCCATACGCAGTCTATTCATCATCATCAAATCAGCTACAAGACGGCCACTGCTGGGCAAAGGCCTCCTCCAAGTATTTCCACGACGACCAGTCCTGCGCTACCCGCATCCAGCGGCTTCCGCGACCTTTACCAGTTCGTCGGTCCCTGAGTAGGAGGCCTGCCTACGCTAAGTCTTCACTCGAGAACTTTACTTTGTTCTACGAGCTTTGTGTCCCGCCTATTGCCAAATTAAGTAGTTTATCGATTCTGTGAGCTATGTGGGTTACCTTGGTTCTCCTATACGGATTTCTGTTTTATGATTCGATCACGTAGGGAATCTCCAAGCATAGCTCGCTCTACGCCCTTTGGGTGAAGTTTAGCCTTCTTATGAGGCCCATAGTATTTATTTATTTATTGTAGGTACACAGAAATAGGGACAAACAAACATTGAACTAGATAAGAACATGCAAAAGGTGCAGCTTATTTTTATAATAAATTTCTCCAAAGACCTTGGAAAGAGACAGTTAAAAAAGAATGGCAGAAGACGTATACATAACAAAGAAAACTTTTTTGATAAACAGAAATTTTGATAACTTATTCTTAAATACTTAGCAAACAAATAAATACTACGTACAAAATTATATACTACTTATGTAAGTTAATCATAATATAAAAGTATAGAAAGTCTAGTAAGTAAGTATAGTAAGTCTGTTCAAGTTCCTCCATATGGTCCATTTTTGGTCGCCTCCACAGCTACGATATAACCGATCATTTTTTTTCCACGCGAAGAGGCAATGGCATTTCTCGGAAACTGCCACAGACGCAGTGGCGCTAAGCACAACCGTGTACCAATTGGCCCCAGTTAGGCCGGCATGAATAATTCGGGTGCCATGTCGTCGGTGCCAGCCGGCGCCGGTGCCCGTCGAGACTGTTTCAACCTCGACATTGTAAGGGGGGGGTTATAAATCTTTAGGTTATGTAAGTCTTCAAAGGCTGGGCTACACTAGGCGAGGCGAGGTTATACAGAGTTAAACAAAATGGGTGTAGGACTGCGGCTTCTACCTATCATACTGAACAACTTTCTTATCATACTGATCAATGTCCTTGTGATATGAATGGATCAGTTGATTGAAAAGTTTTGTATGGAGGGTCCATTTTGAGAATTGACTATTGGTTCCTTATAAAAATTGTTATGTAAAATGTGTAGAATAACTTAACTCAGTTAAGTGGCAATGGGTGAGGCACATAGCTCATGGAACATATGGTCGTTGGGTTAGTAAAGTTTTCTTTTGCTGTCCGCGCACCGAAAGACGAAGGTAGGCCCCCCATTTATTGGACTGACGCCGACGACAGACATCAGTCGCTTGATGCAGACAGTATTGTGGAAATTCTGTGAGGCGGCCTTTGTAAGCTGTGGGCGTCTTTCGGCTAATACGATGATGATGATAGTGATGATAAAGATGATGATAATAATGATGATGATAGTGGGATTATTATTAAAGTAAATTTATGGTTTTATTTTTATTTTTTCCGAGAAACATCAAACGTTGTACGTACAACACTCTTGGCTCTATTGCAGCCCTCGCCTTCAGTATGGGCTGCAATCTTGCCTTGAGTGTAATAACCAATGTAACCCACTTGTATCATAACCTACTCTTCACAAGCAGTACTTAGCAATACTAGTATTCTATTCCCATGTACCCACCATATACATGGCCTTTTCAACCTTCGTAAATGGCGGCCAAGGGCGTCGCTTGACCCGCTGGATCCCATGGTTTGCCTAGCACGAATAACATAATGTTTTGTAGCGTTTGCTAGTTTTGTGTAGGCATAGTTCAAGTATAGTATAGTTTTTTAAAGTGGTGCCTATCGCCAACAAGATTACCGAATCCAGACTGAGATGGTATGGACATGTGCTGCGAAGACCCGATAGCCTCGTCGTGAAAAGGTGCCTCTCTATTGCAACACGAAAGAGAGGGTGGGGCAGACCACCAACTACATGGATGACTTGTGTCCAGAAGGACATGAAGCAATGCGGCCTCTCCCCGGACGACGCGTACCAACGCAGTGAATGGCGCCTCAAGATTAGGAAAGCCGACCCCGCATAACGGGAAAGGCTAGGACGAAGAAGAAGAAGAAAGTGTAGGCATAGTTCACGATTTTAGGAATTTGAAAAGCTAGGAATTTTTATATAACAAGAAGTTTTTATTTTAAAACATAGAATAATTTAAGAGTATTTTTTTTTGAATGTCTATTTTTATAGAAGACAGAGATTATCTAGCTAGACACACGGTAGTGTGTCAGCCAATTTCGTAAAGCAAAAGGGCGATACCGGCCGTGGATTATATTACACGAACCATTTTGAGCCATTCGACTTTTCCGTAACTTAAAGTCTGTTTGACCTATACTTTCAAATTTATGTGTCTTATAAAAACTGCCATCGGTTCTACGAGCTATGTGCCCCTCCTACTGCCACTTAAGTTTAGCAATGCTGTGAACTGTGTCGGTGAGGGGCCTTTACTTGTCATACTGAACAATTTCTCCAAGAGACCCACAATAAATTCGCAAATAACTTTAGAAATTCTTAAAAATTAAAAACCCGACTGCGTTAAAACTAAACCCGTCTTTCGAGCCAGTCGGGTGAAAATGTATCCTATGTCACTCCCGGGATCAAGACGAATCTAACAAAACCTCATACGTTAAAAATCTTCAAGTCGTTCAGGCTGTAGCAGGTAACATACATACATGCATTAATAAATACATACACTCGAGAAACATAACCCTCCTTCTGAGGCAGTCGGATAAAAATGGACTCTTCATACAAATCGATCAGTTCGAGAGCAAAGGGAGATATCTCCGCCAGGCGAGGAGGTATACCTGGGGACAGGCCGTCGGTCGGTCCAACCGTTGATGTTTGGAATTTATATATGTATACTCAGTAGTGAAGAAATGTTAATAGCGCATTCTATATGACGTATACATTTTGTAATCTCGTCGCTTGTGTTAAGGTTCAGTGGCGAGTTACTGCAGTCGCCGCCACACATGTTTTAGGAAGTACTATGCGTTCCTCGGATAAAGTTATTCAGTTTAATGAGTAAAAGCCCCAGCTAACGGCTCCTGTATAATTTTTACACCCTGTATACAAATTTCAATGAATATACTCGATTGATTGATTGTTTATTCAACTAGCTTCTGCCGATGGCTTCGCTCACGTTAATATCATTGTTATGACTGTAATCAAGGGTTAATTTTCGAACAGAAAGTTATGGTCTTGAGTACAAAAATTCCTTAGGAAAAAGGTTTCCAGTATTTCAAGAATTTACCAAGTATTCAATTTTTTTTTTCCAAAACCTTTTACGAACTATTTATTACAAATATTCAAAAAAATATCGAAATCAATCTAGCTGTTCTGACCAATGCGCTTACCATACTAACGAACATCATTAAAAAGATAGATGAAATTGCGATCCGATATAGGCATTCGACTATTCGGCAGTTCAATACCTAAGACCCAATAAATATGACCTTCCTGTAACCTTCAGTTGGCTTCAGTACTAAAGTTAAATCGTTTTCGTCACAGCACCCACATTGAGGTGAAATTTATGGTACAGTAGGTCGTCGTAAATCCACGAGATACCGAAACATAGCCGTGAGCCGTTTTGTAGTTCAAAATTTATGTGTGAGACACGTCCGAGGCATTATCCCTATACAGGGACCTAAATATAAATGTCCCCGACACCGCAGGAACGATTTTGAGCACAAAAGCTTAAAAGAAAATCAGCTTGTAAATCAACAGTATTTAATCGAATGGTTTTTAGGGGGTTGGTAGGAAACGACTATCCTAACCAAACATAGATAGGAAAGCGAGTCAAGTTCGATAAAAAAAATTACAGAGATCTAAACGGGTCTACCAAGTTCTATAGTGGTTTTTTAAATCATAACTACGCAAATTGAAATATTTATCTTAGACTTCTACAAACGTTAGAAAATGTACAACGGTTTTCAGTTAATTAAAAGAAAAAGTTCCGATTCGCACTAAGCCAGTTTTTTGTTTTCCTTTGTATACGCCAAATAACATACCTTAATGCCCAACAAGTTTTTAAGTCACAAGGAAGTAGTCTTTAATTTATAAATAGAAGTGGTAAGAAACGCTTTTTTCGCAATTATGACTCGCAATTGGCCGGTTTTTCAATGTTTTTTGACGTGATAACGTCTTATAATTCGATGGAGCCGGCTGCACGCACGAAAAAACATGACTCATGCGTCGTTACCTCGCTCTGAGGCGTTCCGCTCATGCGTCGTTACCTCGCTCTGAGGCGTTCCGTGTAAGTCTTGAAGTGCAAGCGAGAGCGCGAACGAGCGACAAAGAAGCACAATCGGCCTTTACGTTCGGCAGCGTTCGACATCCGTCTCTCTCCTACTTGAGTGAGCGATGTGTCTGTGTGAACAGCTGCTATACTATAGTACATCTACATGTTTTGATCGAGTATCAAGTGCAGTGAAAAATGAATGTGATGTTTGGCGGCAAGACTTAGATAAGATGGAGGTAGCTAGCCAGTCGGGCTTAGAAAAATGCTCTATCACTAACCAAACTAAGTCTTACAAGTTGACCCCACTGGGAATCGAACCCGTGACCTCCTGGTGTGAAGCGAATAGACTGACCATTACGCCACGGAGGTGTTTATGGGTTATGGGTACGTTCCCTAACCGTACCGTGTAGTTATTTGTTCTGGGAACACTAATGGCGGCCATACGAGCCGTTTCCGGTCCGGTGTAGCCTCCGCCTGTCTGTCTGTACCTTTGAACTGTGAATTCCGTTCCGACACACTGGCGGGAAGAATAGCAAACCAACTTAAAAGTTATAAGGCGGCGATGGGTCTTTCTCATAATATGGTACGATGGACAGAACCTCGTATTAGTTTGTAAAATCTTGACAAATAAAAACTGTTCACACATACAATTTCCAAAAAATTCTAAATGTGTGGAATAGACATGGTCAAAGCTTTTAACCAAGTACCTCATTTCCATTGATTGGAATTACAACAAATAATTATATACTTACCAACTAAAAGTGTTGGGTCATTTACTAAATCTATAGTAATAACCTTGAAAAAACCAGCCAAGTGCGAGTCGGACTCGTGCACTGAAGGTTCCGTACCAAAAAATATTTAAATAAGAAACCCTACAAACATCAAAATCAGATCTTAGATAACTTAACTTTTTAGTTGAATAAATGTTCTCCGATACATCGATATACGTCACAGACAGTTCTCCAACTGCAAATTAAGTCAGTAATCAAACAAATTTTAAAGAGAGTGAATACTATTTGAGCTTACGTATTCCATTACATCCTTAGCTGTATTGGAATTGGCATTGGCTGTATTGGCATTGGCAGGTGAGCTGCAGCCAAATGCACTCAAAATTTTAATTATTAAAAAATGTTTACCAATCTTTCGGTCCGTGTGTCGTACTCGTTCATTTCATTAGCGATCGTGAGCAGATATCGTTATTGCGTGCCGTTCCTATATCCAGATGATAGTACACCTGATGAGAGCACATGCTTCCAACGATACCTTAGTAATGTGGCGATGTGTGTCGGTGGGACCGACGACGATGGTACACTTTCGAAGATCATCATCATCATCATATGAGACAGACGTCCACAGCTGGACAAAGGCCCCCCCCAAGGATTGCCACGACGACAGGTCCTGCGCTGCCCGCATCCAGCGGCTTCCCACGATCTTCATCAGGTCGTCAGTCCACCAAGTGAGAGGCCTGCCTACGCTACGTTTTTCGGTGCGCGGTCGCCACACGAGAACTTTACTGCCCCAACGGGCACCTATTCAACGAGCTAGGTGCTTTTCGAAGATACAAATTCGGAAATTAAACGAATGTTTACGAAGTCCTTCCCTCACTGTATTGTAGCCGAGTTCAAACTACGATCCATCCAAAGTCCTTTTTTTTTAAAACCGGCCAAGTGCGAGTCGATCTTACGCACCAAGGGTTCCATACCACCACATCTCTTTATCTAATAACAATGATACATATCTTTTCATTTTAATCAAAGGCAGAAAACGCGAGCATCAGAAAAAAAACAGTTTTTTTTTGACGTGATAACGTCTTATAATTCGATGGAGCCGGCTGCACGCACGAAAAAACATGACTCATGCGTCGTTACCTCGCTCTGAGGCGTTCCGTGTAAGTCTTGAAGTGCAAGCGAGAGCGCGAACGAGCGACAAAGAAGCACAATCGGCCTTTACGTTCGGCAGCGTTCGACATCCGTCTCTCTCCTACTTGAGTGAGCGATGTGTCTGTGTGAACAGCTGCTATACTATAGTACATCTACATGTTTTGATCGAGTATCAAGTGCAGTGAAAAGTGAATGTGGTGTCAATTGTTTATAGCAACGATAATTGCGGCGATAAAGGTAATGATTCTTTCGATATTATGAAACCATTCCATCAGTATTTTCTTATGACGTTGTCACGTTCAACTATCGTCAGTAAACCGACTTTACAGACAACCGATTTTTTAGTATACGCCTAATAACTTATCTCAATGCTAAATTTTACGTTTTTAAGTTACCTGGAAGTGGTATATATATTTTGATGATTAGTGGTGTTACGGAATCCTTGGTGCGTGAGTACGACTAACACTTGACTATTTTTCGAATTTATCTTTGTAGAAGTCCAATAAACTACCTTAATGCCAAATTTCAAGTTCCTAAGTCATCTGGAAGTGGCCTATAATTTTGATGAGTCAGTCAGTCAGTCATAAAAATAGTGATATCTTAGAAACGGTAAAAGATATATTTATGAAAATTGGGATTCTAGGTGATGGAGGAGGTCTTACTTAACACACAAAATCACAAGTGTGTAGTACAAACAGGTTTTGAGTTACGGGTAGGACAAAAGTGGCCCGAAATGGTTCGTGTAATATAAATCGCGTCCGGTGTAGCCCTTTTTTTTTAACTTAGCTGACACGCTGCCGTGTGTCTAGATTTTTTTTCAATTTCAATGATTTCAGGGAAAAGTGTCATTGCCAAAGAGTGGCAAAAATTCGGCAAAATGCAGTGTTGCAACATTTTTTAACAGTCACAAAAAACTCGCTCAATCAAAATAGTTTTGACAAGCTTTCATTTAATTTGCAATGTTCGTACGTTAGTTCGCTTCAAATCTTGCGATCGATTTTAGAGCGCTTTCAAGAGGTCCGATTGAGCTGAAATTAGGTATGGAGGCGTGTTCTCGGTGACAAAAGATGTTTTTAGTATTTTAAAGTTGATCTGATGAGGAACTACGAAGGTGGAATCCAGGTCCCAGGATCGTCTATTGTTTCCAAAAATCATAGGGAATACTGTAGTTATAGGACCGGTTATTTTAAAATTTCGAATCAAGCATTTACTTTATAAAAAGCTTTTATTTAACTTGCAATGAGGTTTTATAGGTAGGTTCAAATCATGCGATCGATTTCCAAGGGGCCGATTAAGCTGAAATTTGATTATATGAAACCGTATTCCAAGTGACAATAGATCCTTTTGTTATTTGAAGTTGATGTGATGATGAACTTTGGAGGTGAAATCAAGGTCCCAAGATCGTCTTTTGTTCTCAAGAGAATCGTAGGAAATGCGGTGCTCGCCTTTTTAAATTTAGAAACATATTCCCATTTAGCGCACTGAGTATTTGGTTTATTTGGGCCTTTTGTGATTTTTGAGCTGAATAAACTCTTTTCAAATAATAAGTTGTACTTAAAAGTATTGAGGTTTTTCGAAATGAGTTTATTTACATTTGTACAAGCTTTCTGAATCTCCATGTGTGGGAATTTCAGCAAACGTAAGAAAATAACGATTCGTTCTTGCTTAGGAAATATATTTATTAGGAATGCATATTTTGATATAAAGCCGTCCAGGTTTGTAATTTTTTTGGAATAGATAGATAGAAAGATAAACCGTTTATTCACCGAAAAGGCACAAAAAAACAATAAGTAAAAGGTCGGTAAATTAAAAAGAAAAATGAAGGTTACACCACTAAGACTCACTTATAGCTACTTACTAATAAATACAATAAAGCGGAGATTAAGTGGCAGGCCAGTGAAAAGGTCCTGGCTCAGCATATGTTATAGGTGAATGCCCATAACGCTTATATTCTGCCGGGGCCCTCACCAGTCTGCGTACCGCGACAGTAGTATAACAGTAATAACTACTAACGAATAAATTCACTAACTTTACTTTAAAATAATAACAAACAAAATGCTGCAGGCTTTCCCCAACAAATCGTACCCGATGCGGCATTCCGGGACACAGGGAAGTACAGAAAGTAGAAAACAAAAATACAAAGTTGGTAGGTAGGTACGCGGGCGGCGCGGCGGATATATACAGACAAATGCCTTATTCTTTGGATACAGAGCCGCGCGTAACACAGCCGCCATTTGTCAAGATAAGAGGATATAGAGGGCGATCCGCCAGCGATAAAATGCGTGTTACGCACCGCAGCATGTGCAGCCGGCCTTATGTGGCCGGGCCGGGGAGAAATCACCGGATTTCATACCGAATCGACAGAGATATTAGAAAATAGTGGCGACTAGACTTACCTACACCTTACTAGGCTAATGGAAACAAAAGGGTTGGATATGTTCGACGCATAGTTTTATGTAAGTAGATAAGATAGCCAGTTCTCCACTGCGTTGGGGAATCTTGGTAAGCTCGCTGCCATCTTCGGCATCATCGTCACTTATCATCAGGTGAGATGATGCCAAGAGCTTACCAATAAAATAATATATAAAAAAGTACTTATTTTTTCTTTTTTTTGAAGTAAAAACCTCTTTAGGCGCGTAGGGCATTTTGGAGATGGGAAAGAACCATTGAACTCGTGACACTGTAATGTAACGTAACCGACGCGACACCTTACCAGTAACACTCGCAGGGTCCAAACTTTGTCAACCTAGTCATCCGCCAGGAACACTCGGAGGGTCAAAACTTATAAAACTGTAAAAAGTTTTCAGTTCTGTTGGCACTCCCGGAGTAATTAGCTTTTTTTGAAAGCTGAAGGAATGCAAGAAAAAGAGTTCAAACACTTATTATTACTAATTATTAAAAAATAGATTGTTTTTATTTTAACGGTGAAGGAAAACATCGTGAGAAAACCTGCACACGCCTGCGAAGAAACTCGCAGGTTGTGTGTGAAGTCGACCAACTCGCACTGGGCCCGCGTGGTCGACTAGATTAGGCCCGATCGCCCTAATTCAGGGTAGGCTCGAGCCCCTCGGTGGGGACATATATGAGCTGATATGATGATGATGAGATTATTTTTAATCACAGAGAAGAAATACCTTTTGTTTTTACTGCGTTTGTTATTTCAAAATCATTAACCCTTGAGCATTTGGAAACCTTATTTTTAATTAGTATCGCATAAAATACAGTCATCAGGAATTCTTATTAAAGGCTTCGGAGGCAGATAATTGGCGATATTCAATACCATCTTCGCAGGTTATCCTTCCAGGGGCTAGGGTGTAATTAAAGAAAAATAACTAATTCCGTCTCGCTCTGGGATGTGGGGAGCGGCACGTTCTGTCCCTTTCAACTTTTTATTCACTTTTCCGTTTCATTAAATTTCCGCTGGCCTGCCCTTCGGCTATGTTATCCGTCTGACCGACTTGACACTTTTGCGTTAATTTATTCTTTGACAGGAAAGGATTAGCATTACGAAGGTTCGGGGCCCTTTATATCGCGATGGAAACGTGGACGAACAAAAAGGGGATCAAAAAGTTGACTTTTTTAATACCTTCTTTTTTATTCCTTGTAGGTATATTTATTGTATTGTAGCAGATAATAATTTCGCCTGATTCGTACCTGCTGAAACAATAATAACAATTTTTAGAACAATAATAATAATGAAAGTTTTTGATGTGTAACATCTTTGCTCTCGCTTTCCTGCAATTTGTGGGAGTGATTTCGTGAAATGGGACGGAAATGTGTAACAGGAAATGCGAACGTTTTTTAATTCTCGAAAACTAAGGTTGTCATAGCCATGCAGCCTAGTGTGATGGCAAAGGCAAAGATGACATACTACTATTCGAAGGGTCGGCCCGTGAATGTACGACCCGATAATTAATTAATTTCATAAGTATTTTGTCACATGTTACACATCATATGCGATTACTGTAGGTCTCGTTTTATTTTTATTTTTATTGTGTATCGTATCCTGTCTACTCCATGTAATTATTATCATCATCATTATCATCTGCTGGACATAGGCGACCACGACGACCGGTTCTGCACTATCCGCATCCAGCGGCATCCCGCGACCTTCACCAGTTCATTGGTCCATCGAGTGAAAAGCCTTCCTACGCTACGTTTCCCGGTGCGCGATCGCCACTCGAGAACTGTACTTCCCCAAAGGCCATGCGTTCTACGAGCTAAGTGTCCCGCCCACTGCCACTTAAGTTTAACAATTCTGAGAGCTATGTCGGTTACTTTGGTTCTCCTACGGATCTCCTCTTTTCTGATTCGATCACGCAGAGAAACTCCGAGCATAGCACGCTCCATTGCCCTTTGGGTGATCTTGATCCTTCTTATGAGGCCCATAGTAAGCGACCATGTCTCAGTTCCGTATGTCATCACTGGCAACACACACTGGTCGAACACCTAGGTCTTAAGACACTGCGACATACTTATATGTATTTGAACGTATAATGTAAATGTATTTTCGTACATATATAGAAATTCTAGTTTGGGACCAGATTTACGTGTTTGCTTCGTCCCTGTAGAATTATAAAAACAAAAATTTGCAAATTAATGAGTTAGTTAATTAACCTATAACTTTAGCGAACTATTTATACCGTTTAAGCTAAAGGGATCTGTTTATTATCCTCTAGACTGACAGATAGGAATATACCTGGGTGTTGAGCGTAATATCCGGGGGGGGGGGGGGTTATTTTAATTCCAGAATTCGAAAAACCTAAAAAACTTTTAGGTACCGGCTTATAATTGAAAAAAGTTTTTATGCACAAACATGTGAAACGCTCATATATGCATTTAAAAGGACGTTTCTAAATTCAAAAAAGGCGAGCACTGTATTTCCTTACATTACATTGAAAAACAAAAAACGATCCTGAGACCTTGATTCTACCATTTTTATTAATTTTTTTGTTTGTGTATTTTTATAACGAATTGTGCCTTGTTAAGCGGAACAAAGTTTTTATCTATCTATCTACCTTCAAAGTTCATCGTCAGATCAACTTCAAAATACTTAAAGGATCTATTGTCGACGGGAATACGGCTTCGTAGCAAAGGAGATTGCCAGCGGTCGCCTCACCTCTAAGGGGCCGAATATGGGCACTTAAGAAAAACCATAATTCTTACCAGATTTTTATACGTTTCGGAGTGAATCATATTGGGGTTTGTATTTTCATTAAAATTAGCTACATAATGATTTATTTCCTCTTTTCCTAGAAATATATTCTATTCTTCGCAGGCGTGTGCAGGTTTCCTCACGATGTTTTCCTTCACCGTCAAAGCAATCGGTAAGTATGTACGTAAGTTTTTGAAAAACTCATTGGTACATTGGCCGTCCAGATTTGAACCTGGTACCTCTGGTTAGATGGACCGAGTCGTTACCGGTTGAGCCACCGACGCTCGAAGGTTGTGTGTGAAGTCGACCAACCCGCACTGGGCCCGCGTGGTCGACTAAGGCCTAATCGCCCTGATTCAGGGTAGGCTCGAGCCCCTCGGGTGGGACGTATATGAGCTGTAACGATATTCTATTCATGTACAGTTCTATCGCCTTACACACACTTGCAAACCTCAACAAAAGCGAGGGACTAATCTGTAGGTTAGACGAAGACGTATTAACAACACCACTCTTATAGAATACTAGGTCATCTTTGCTTAAAGCTTTGTCCCTGTCGATAGGTTGGGCAAAAATGACCTATTGGTAGGGTCCATATATGAATGTCCGACCCGATAATTCATGTATATGAGTCATATCTGCACTAAACTTCGACGATACATAGAAAAAAAAGACCCATACGCACGCGCGCGGGCGTAAATGTCCGAATGTAAAGTACATCTTTTTACTTGCGGAAATATACTTTTCCGCAAGTCTCACGTGATCAAGTAACCAGTAGTTAGGCAGTCGGTGCGTTGTCATCCCCGCTCATCCGCCGTACTCAACATCTTTCTAACTCCAACGTGAGGTGGATGGTACCAGAATTTAGACAATGAGCGAAGATTCTTAACTGTTCAGACTGATTTATAATATACCACCCACAGATTCTATTAAACAAGGTATTTTACTGATTGCTGCTTTGTATACTTCGAAAGTAACCTCAAAATCAGATATAACAGTACATAGTAGTACAGGAAACCCTACAAAACAAACGTCTGATTTTGATTACGTTCGAAAGTATGATGTGACTACTCTTTTGTGTCTAATTTTGGATGTCATACAAAGTCATAGGCTCCGCAACGGTACTCCATAGAAAAATGAGCAATCTCCTTTCAGGACTTTTGAAAGTCGCTCCAAATTCGTTTACAAATGTTGAAGTGGACGGACAACTTCCGTACTTACGAACATTGCAAGTTAAACAAATGCGAGTTAAAAAAAGGTACTGTCTACTCTACATACACAGTAGGGCCACGTAGAGTTATTTCCCTAGGTACCGAACATATAGGGCTGTATAGGAACGACAGTGTTACAAGCATTCTAATATATATACCCATTTATGGCATATTACACGAAATTAATTCGACCTGGCAAATGCCCATTTAAGGCATATTATACGAAATTAATTCGACCTGGCAAAATTAAAATCTCCTTGTGCCCGTGTCATTTGATCCTAGCAGGTGTGGCCATTAAATGAGCGGGAATAAATCGATTTTTAAAATTTTACATTTATTCCACAGATTTGCCGAAAGTATTTTATGAAATAGATATAAAAAGAAATAATGACAAAAACTTTACTTTTGTATACTTTTACGCCTATGTTCACTTATGTTTTAAAATAATTTGCAATGCCCATTATTTAATTGCCAATTTAGTTAAAAAGAGCATAAAATTTATGAATTTGACGTACATTTTTCGTGGCCCCACATTAGACACTCACGTTCTGCTAACTCGATTTGAATAAATAATGCGCGTCTCAGTTTTAGCAAACAGAATTATCGCGCCTTCATCTAAATAACACTCGTGTAATTCACCTTAATTCACTTAAATTCACACCCCGTATTGCGCCCACTGCGCTGTTTATAAAATGACGAAATTAGCGTCCAATCAGAAAGAGACTCTAACGCAGGGAACCGAAATTTTATATTTTAATAATTTTGTGCATTTTAATTTCATTTGGTGGGAAATTAAAAAATATCCTAGTGAATCGTGACAAGGTTAAAACGGCATTGGTCCAAACTAGAAGTGTCATGTCAAAGTTTTATTACTTATAATTTTACTAATTTACAAACATAAAACAGTATATACAATAAAAACTGCCTAAATTTAACATCACTAAATAAATTTACAAAGAAATTTTTAAATTGAACAGGTAAATAAAGACATAAGTTTATTTAAGAGCAGGCTGCCAAAATTAGCGCCTTTTTTGCTATAAAAATAAGCTTGCTGAAAGTGAAACTACACAGCGGTGTCTTTGAACCTTATTCTTTGATATGGCTAAAACTTCACAGCTGTGTCTTTAAACCTTCTTCTTTGGTATGTCTAAAACTACACAGCTGTGTCTTCGAACCTTCTTTTTTGGTATGGCTAAAACTACACAGCTGTGTCTTTAAACCTTCTTCTTTGGTATGTCTAAAACTACACAGCTGTGTCTTCGAACCTTCTTTTTTGGTATGGCTAAAACTACACAGCTGTGTCTTTAAACCTTCTTCTTTGGTATGTCTAAAACTACACAGCTGTGTCTTTGAACCTTCTTCTTTGGTATGGCTAAAACTAAACAGCTGTGTCTTTAAACCTTCTTCTTTGGTATGTCTAAAACTACACAGCTGTGTCTTCGAACCTTCTTCTTTGGTATGGCTAAAACTAAACAGCTGTGTCTTTAAACCTTCTTCTTTGGTATGTCTAAAACTACACAGCTGTGTCTTCGAACTTTCTTTTTTGGTATGGCTAAAACTAAACAGCTGTGTCTTTAAACCTTCTTCTTTGGTATGTCTAAAACTACACAGCTGTGTCTTTGAACCTTCTTCTTTGGTATGGCTAAAACTAAACAGCTGTGTCTTTAAACCTTCTTCTTTGGTATGTCTAAAACTACACAGCTGTGTCTTCGAACCTTCTTCTTTGGTATGGCTAAAACTAAACAGCTGTGTCTTTAAACCTTCTTCTTTGGTATGTCTAAAACTACACAGCTGTGTCTTTAAACCTTCTTCTTTGGTATTTCTAAAACTACACAGCTGTGTCTTCGAACTTTCTTTTTTGGTATGGCTAAAACTAAACAGCTGTGTCTTTAAACCTTCTTCTTTGGTATGTCTAAAACTACACAGCTGTGTCTTTGAACCTTCTTCTTTGGTATGGCTAAAACTAAACAGCTGTGTCTTTAAACCTTCTTCTTTGGTATGTCTAAAACTACACAGCTGTGTCTTCGAACCTTCTTCTTTGGTATGGCTAAAACTAAACAGCTGTGTCTTTAAACCTTCTTCTTTGGTATGTCTAAAACTAAACAGCTGTGTCTTTAAACCTTCTTCTTTGGTATTTCTAAAACTACACAGCTGTGTCTTCGAACTTTCTTTTTTGGTATGGCTAAAACTAAACAGCTGTGTCTTTAAACCTTCTTCTTTGGTATGTCTAAAACTACACAGCTGTGTCTTTAAACCTTCTTCTTTGGTATGTCTAAAACTACACAGCTGTGTCTTCGAACTTTCTTTTTTGGTATGGCTAAAACTAAACAGCTGTGTCTTTAAACCTTCTTCTTTGGTATGTCTAAAACTACACAGCTGTGTCTTCGAACTTTCTTTTTTGGTATGGCTAAAACTAAACAGCTGTGTCTTTAAACCTTCTTCTTTGGTATGTCTAAAACTACACAGCTGTGTCTTCGAACCTTCTTTTTTGGTATGGCTAAAACTAAACAGCTGTGTCTTTAAACCTTCTTCTTTGGTATGTCTAAAACTACACAGCTGTGTCTTTGAACCTTCTTCTTTGGTATGGCTAAAACTAAACAGCTGTGTCTTTAAACCTTCTTCTTTGGTATGGCTAAAACTACACAGCTGTGTCTTTGAACCTTCTTCTTTGGTATTGCTAAAACTACACAGCTGTGTCTTTGAACCTTCTTCTTTAGTAAGGCTTAAACTACACAGCTGTATCTTTGAATCTTGTTCTTTGGTATGTCTTAAATTACACAGCTGTGTCTTTGAACCTTGGTCTTTGGTATGACTAAAACTACACAGCTGTGTCTTTGAACCTTCTTCTTTGGTATGGCTAAAACTACACAGCTGTGTCTTTGAACCTTCTTCTTTGGTATTGCTAAAACTACACAGCTGTGTCTTTGAACCTTCTTCTTTGGTATGGCTAAAACTACACAGCTGTGTCTTTGAACCTTCTTCTTTAGTATGGCTTAAACTACACAGCTGTATCTTTGAATCTTGTTCTTTGGTATGGCTTAAATTACACAGCTGTGTCTTTGAACCTTGTTCTTTGGTATGACTAAAACTACACAGCTGTGTCTTTGTACCTTGTTCTTTGTCGAAATCACCCACCGAGGGTTTGGTATCACTACACCTCTCCACACGAGTACAACAAAGATACAAATTTACATCAAACCAGAGACAAAAAAACGATGTTGTCCGTAAAGTCGGTTTACGGACGATAATTTTACGTGATAACGTGGCACAAGCCGAACGCTTGTGTGCTTTAGACCACACGACTGAAGTAAAACTTATTTAACTCCAACTTTAAGGAGATGTAAAATATCGCCCATATCCGGGTGAGTTAACTCTTTGGCATTTCCTCAATGTCGTCACACTTTTTCGGGAATGCAGCACGTGTCATCAATTTATATGACGTTATCACGTCAAAAATGATATTTTTTGTACAGTGCGGGATTTTCAGTGCGAGTACTGTTCAGCGAGGAACTTTTTGTTTTACTTCACGATTAGTACTATAATCACACCAAGTTTCACGCTTACATATATTGCCATTTTTACGATACAGTAAAGAAATATTTTTAAACATGTTTCCTGTATGGGGCCCCTATTTTTTTATTATTTGTTAGTAAATCCCTAGAAAAACACATATTCTGTTAAAACTTCAGCCAGATACCTATATGGCTTATCGATTTCATGTGTGCGTTTGTCCGACGCTCTTACGGTGAAGGAAAACATGGTGAGGAAAAGGAAACCCGCACACGCCTTCAAAGAAACTTGTGATTGTGTGTGAAGTCGACCAACCCGTACTGGGCCCGTGTGGTGCACTAAGGCCCGATTCCCGATCGATCGCCCTAAGTCAGGGTAGGCTCGAGCCGCTTGGTGGAGATGTATATGAGCTGTTATGATGATGATAAATAAATGCCCGCTAAAGGTTGGAAAGAAGGCGGAGGGACAGACAGACAGACGGACGGCATAGGCTTAGTGATAGGGTCCCGTTAACTTATACGGAACCCTAAAAGTAAACACAATTAACGAAGGAATCAGTGGAAGAAAAGGCGCACAGTGTTTCTGTCTCATCACACTCGCAGACAAAAGCAAATAAGTGGAGCGGCAATAAATAAACCAACAAATATAGCGCTGGCAACACCAGCGTACATTTGTTAGGGTGTAGAATGTTGCTGCGGTAATATCGTACGAAAAAAGTGATCTCGCACCAAAACCGGCTTATTTTGTGCTTTGATAACTCTTAACGTATTTCTCACGGGATTATTTTTGCATTCCATTTTCTCTTTCATATATACAGTAGAGGATTTTACTAGGAAAAGGGGATGAAGTGATTACGTGTTTACAAAACGAGTCCAATCACTTACTTAAAATTGAGAGTGAAAAATACTAATAAATCTTTCCCATCGTTCAAATTCGATTAGTCAACTTCTTAGAGGATTTAGGGATTAATAAAAATGTTTCAGAATAACAAATAGGAACTCCTTTTTTAGCCTTTCTTTATTAACGTCTTTTAATCGATTAACGGATTTACCTTATAATAACTGGTGTAATAGATAAGTTCTAATTGCCACGTAATTTTGTATATTTTTAACCGCAATAATTGATTAAGCAAAAAATGATATCTCTCACAACAGATCCGTTGCTAAGCAACAATCCACATTAACGGTTAATTCTGGGATATTCTCATCACGTTGTGGGAAAATTGGCTGCCTTCGAAAATTCGCGGCCGTGCGCCGGCATAACGCGCGGGTGCGGAATACGCGCATGAATACATTACCCACACCCATCGGAAAAGATCGACTGGAAATTCAGTTTTGATAATGACAGCCACCAAATATAGCCCAAAGATTCGATATTCTATCGATATTCCATTTGTTATGTCATTTTCAAGCGACTTCCAAAAAGGAGGACGTTCTCAATTCGACTGTTACCTCAGAACTTTTGACTGGGTGAACCGATTTTGATGACTTGATTTTTATTCAAAAGCTAGTGCTTCCCGTGTAGTTTCGTATAAATTTTATCAAAATCGGTTTAGTACTTTATTAGAAAATTAACAAAAACCAAAAATAACAATGCAAAATTTTTCGAAGTTGTTGCGATGAAAGTCGGTTTTTTAACGTGTTTAGCGTTTTCATCTTTCCTTCAGTTCCTTTTGATATTTCTCTGTATGACTAGCAAAAATTATTCATTCACGGTAATTATAATTAAAATTTATCGCTGCTATTACGTAGAAAGAGCCGTGCATAAAAGATAATGAATTAATTAATAATTATTTATTTTTGGGCATAATTATTAAACCCTTGCATGTACTGACTGGCAAACAAAAAAGTTTTCAAACAGTGGGCATTCTAAATTAGAATTCGCGCGCGAGAGCGCCACCGCACATGACGTAAAACTTTGGAACTACACTTGGTAACTCGCCGAGTGGCGTTGACAGTTTTGCTTAAAAAAGTGAGCACACCCTGTGTTTTATAGTTTTCCATTTAAAGCAATGAAGTCTAATTTTCACATCCAAACTCCCATTTATTCAGCAATAAGAGACGGTGAGCTGAGCGGGATAGTTCAAAGTGGTTTAACCTCGTTTCGCTTTTGTGAATAAATTACGGTGACGTATTTAATGGACGTCTATGTTATTCAAACCTGAGATTTGGTGCAAAATCTGTCTTAGTGGAATGTTTATTTCTAACGTTAGCGAGGAATAAAATTACTAGCTTTTCCCGCGGCTCCGCCCGCGTGGACATCGTTTTAATGACTGTCTTTAAGGTTGATTAGTAAATTATGTCGTTTCCCACCTACTCAACCATCTCTGTGCAAAAAATCACAACAATCGAGTATTTTTTTAATTCCCTCAGGAACTGCATCAGATTATGCTATTTTACCGGGATACAAAGTAGCCTATGCCCTTCTTCGTGACACAGGCTACCTGCATGCCGAATTTCATAAAGATTGGTCAAGGCGTTGAAGCGTGAAAAGGTAACAAAGAAACAAACAAAGAAACACATTTTCACATTTATAATATTAGTAAGGATTACGCTGTTCAGAAAGTCTTACAGCAACATCTACAGTGTGTATGTATCTTTAACTCCAGAAGACTGAAGGCAAACATGTTTGGCAAAATATTTGCGGAGCA
The DNA here is from genome assembly GCA_947284805.1 of Coleophora flavipennella. Lineage (NCBI taxonomy): Eukaryota > Metazoa > Arthropoda > Insecta > Lepidoptera > Coleophoridae > Coleophora > Coleophora flavipennella. The sequence continues at coordinate 1,113,351 of OX369289.1, read as the reverse complement.
CATACACTAGTTTTTCTTAGCAGGCCGGTTTATCCTGACAAATGGGAGCTGCGTTATTGCGGCCAGCACCAGCGGCTTGAGCCTGTGGAACGTATTTTTGGTAGGTTTATTTTTGTGTCCAAATACTTACTTGAGTGCGGCCCACTGGGTTATCGAGCTCTTTTTCCGAGTTCGAAAAGAATTATGTCGTCTTGTAAATTGTTTCTTTTTTGTGTAGAATATTTCTAATTTGGCCAATGCTTCGCTTATCTACTTTTGGACTTGGCTAAAGACGATAAGTGGTTAGGCAAGGTGATTGATTTCTGATGGGTAGTTACGTGGTGATAACATTTAAAGACCAGCTAATACTAAGAACGAAAATTATTTTTCTTCAGACAAAAAGATGAAGCTACTAGCAGGACACTAGCACAGATACGGCAATTAACGAAGGTCAGCCAAATATACATATCATAGGTTTCATTTAGTATGGAAACAAAGCAATTCAGTATTCGAAAGAAACCATTAAGATCGACAAAGTGTAACACAAGAACAGTAAGAATTTATTTCCCCTTTAAAAAATCCACTAAGCTTAGTAAGGCATTTATACATATCAGTCTCACCAGTGGGACACGATTGATCCCAGATATGTTCATTTACGATGCTCAGCTTAAAAAGAACTTGGTTTCCATTGAATACCGAAACAAAGCAATTTAAAATTCAGAAGGAGCCTTGAAGATCGACAAAGTGAAACACAACAATAGTAAAAATTCCAATATGCTAAGTTAGGCAGTTGTACAAGCCAGTTCCACTGTTTACGTGCAGCTCAGTGCAGATAAGGCAAACAGCCAATTGGCTACAACAATACACTTTATTACAAACAAAAAGATTCCGCCAAGAAGACTGCATCTGTTTGAAGAGACCACCCCAGCCCCTACTTCCATTTCGCAAATTAAATTACGAAAAACTGTTGACAGTCTCATCCAAACCTTTAGATTAAGGTGATTTAAACTTTATCCACTTTTAACACCTTAGTAGCTATGAGGAAATAGGACTTAGCATATTTTATATGAGATGCAAAAGATTTGTGTTGCGCTGCCTCCATCGAGGGGACTTGGAGGGAATTTGGTTTCAAAAGATTTAGCTAGTAGAAGATTCAGTTGGAGGTGATACATACAAACAGCTCCTAGGAGACTTTTGAAAATGAGAAGAAGCTGCGTCAAGATTACGGTCAAAGTAGTAAATTTAATTGTACTTCATGTAGAGTGTATGTATGTGTAATTATGTGTCACGTAAGTTTTGTATTACAATTAAGGTACATTTGTGATGACATACGGAACTGAGACATGGTCGCTTACCGTGGACCTCATTATGAAGGCTCAAGGTCACCCAAAGGATAATAGAGCGTGCTATGCGCAAAATTTATCTGCGTGATCGAACCAGAAACGAGGATATCCGTAGGAGAACCAAAGTATTCTCAGAATTGTTAAATTTAAGTGGCAGTGGGCAGGGCACATAGCTTGTAGACAGACGGCCCGTTGGGGCAGTATCTCGAGTGAAATACGTAGCACCGGAAAACGTAGCGTAGGAAGGCCTCTCACTTGGTGGACCGACGACGTGGTCGTGAAAGTGTGCAGCGCAGAACCGGTCTTGTGGACATCTTGGAGGAAGCCATTGTTCAGCAGTGGATGTCTTTCGGCTGACATGATGATAGATTTATGTTACAACTATGAGAATAATCAATTTCTATAATTTCTTTCAAACGAAAAGGATTTAATTTGCTCTTTACACTGAAAAGGTGTTCATTGGAGTTCAATTGGATCCTCAGATTACCAAACTTAATTTACAGTTGTCACGTCGTTGGAGTTTTTGCGATAATTTCCCGTTTGACGCTAAGTTAATTGGAGAGGCGTCTGGAATTCCGGTTATATCGGTTAAATGTAGGCTGGTTAATGTCGACCACAAATTGTACCCGCATTATTCCTCGTACACGCTTACCATTTATTAATGCACCCTAGGGAGAGGTAGGGGGAGGAAAGTGTGCGTACTTACGTGATGCGCGTTTTAATTGCGGGAAAAACACGGAAACGGAATGAACATCCGGTTTATGTATGCTGCGGTCAACACTTGCAGTCGATATTGTATAATTAATCATTTAGACAGCGCGCAACGGGCCACATAATAGCGTCCACGAGGCGATGTGTAAGCCATCATGGATAAAATCGCCTTTCCCATTAAATTATTATACGATAGTTAGGTGTTGTTTATCCGACGCTCTTACGGTGAAGGAAAACATCGTAAGGAAACCTGCACACGCCTGTGAAGAAACTCGCAGGTTGTGTGTAAAGTCGACCAACCCGCACTGGGCTCGCGTGGTCGACTAAGGCCCGATCGCCCTAATTCAGGGTAGGCTCGAGCCCCTCGGTGGGGACGTATATGAGCTAATATGACCAGATACGACGCAAAAGCTGTTTGAAAACCGTCACAGAAGGGAAAATAGATAGATAGATGAAAATAATTCAGATTATTTCACACGAATCATAATGATGAGTTAGGTGTTGATTATTTTATCAAATCTAAGTTATAATTGAGTAAGTTTTAACCATTATTTAGATCAGTTGCCAGCTCGGGTACAAGAACCTGAATCCTCAAAGGCAAAAGAGACGTTCAACTATGTACTAGTTATCCAAATCAATACCAGAACACAAAGGTAAACAAATTCATGCAAAATTTACAATTCAACTAAAATTCGACTTCAACAATATTTGTGGTTTATCGAAATTTTCAATTTAAGTTATGAGGTGGTCGCCCGTAGTTGTAACACGTAGCTAGGTATAGCCAGACAATTTTATTATTACTGCATTCAATTCTGAATAGATAAAACTTGGTTCAGGCGTCTAGCGGTGAGTCGTCGGGGCACGGAGTCAGGCGGGTTTTGGCTTCAGTAATTTATAGGGTCTCGGCACACCCTGGACACTTTACAACGGGCCAGAAATGACATTTCAATAAACGAATGACGAAACAAACAAAATGGCGGCAAAGTTCAACAACCAAACTGTAACCAATCTGTAACAATCTGGGTGACGAGGGAGTGAGGTCGCAATCTAGAGAGTGGCAGGGAGTGTCCATACTGTATGTTAGTACTAAAATACAATACTGTGGTTTTGGGTCACTTACCAAACTCGGGAAGGTAAGGCTTGGTCCGGGTTGGTGCAGGTTGTAAGGCTAGTGGCAAACCCCACTGTAAGAAGTTTTTCAAGCCGCCTGTAAGGCACCTGACACGGCTTAACAACTTTTCATATCGTTTCGACGATAAGTCACATCTCTCCTGTCTAGTATGCGTCCATTAGACATACAATCAATAGGGCCATTGTCTGTGGAGCACCACATCTACACCATGGGTCCGAACCGTCTGTTAACAACTGTCAACTAGTGATAGCACACGTCCGTGGGTGAAAATCTAAATGCCCTATAGGTGACTGCGGGTGAAGCTAAGTGCAACACCAGGCAACCGCCGTCGTCTATCCCTTGGATAGCCCGGTTAATTGTGCCACCCGCGCAACCACGGATGTTGCAATAAGCTAAGACCACTTTCAGAACCACTTTTCTGCAATTTCAATCATATTATAATTCCCAGAGTTGGATGTTTGTTAATCGGTCACGCTGAAACGACTACACTGATTTAGATTTAAAAAAATCACACTGGTTATATCTTAAACGAACACAAACGCTACCTTCTATCCGAACAAGTTTCTTCGTGAGACACATTTAGAAATCCACGAAGAAAATTAATAGGAACGACGACAGCATCAGAAATAAATTATGAACTCTTGATCACTAAATTAATCTTATTTAAACTTCGGAAAACCTAACTCGGTTTGTTTTACATCAAGACTTCGATTTTTAATTCATCAAATAAAAAAACGAGTACATAAATGACGCTGCAAAACTATGACGTCACGCCTAGGTATTTCAAACATTTTTAGAAAAAAATGTCGTTTTTGACAGATGATAAAAAGTAAATCAGATGACTAGGATTCGTTCGGATTCGGTTGGAGACTCTACACTGGAAGTTGTTGACGAATATGTATACCTGGGACAAACAGTCCAGTTAGGTAGGTCCAACTTCAAGAAAGAGATCAATCGTCGAATCCAACTCGGCTGGGCAGCGTTCGGGAAGCTTCGCAATATCTTCACGTCCCAAATACCGCAGTGTCTCAAGACTAAGGTCTTTGACCAGTGTGTGTTGCCAGTGATGACTTACGGAACTGAGACATGGTCGCTTACTATGGGCCTCATAAGAAGGCTCAAGGTCACCCAAAGGGCAATGGAGCGTGCTATGCTCGGAGTTTCTCTGCGTGATCGAATCAGAAACGAGGAGATCCGCAGGAGAACTAAAGTAACCGACATAGCTCACAGAATCGCTAAACTGAAGTGGCAGTGGGCAGGGCACATAGCTCGTAGAACAGATGGCCGATGGGGCAGTAAAGTTCTCGAGTGGCGACCGCGCACCGGAAAACGTAGCGTAGGCAGGCCTCCCACGCGGTGGACCGATGACCTGGTGAAGGTCGCGGGAAGCCGATGGATGCGGGCAGCGCAGGACCGGTCGTCGTGGAAATCCTTGGGGGAGGCCTTTGTCCAGCAGTGGACGATTTGTGGCTGATATGATGATGATGATGATGATGAGGATTCGTCATCCCTATTGTGTTGATCTATTTTATTGCCTCAGTGTTCCTGATTCGGAGAACACGGCCATCCCATCTCATCTGATGGGTTTCGTAAAAGGGAATAAGGGAATGAACTGGACGTGATGGGCAGCAGCGTCCTTTCCGCGGACTGTACCACCAGCTGCACGCACACAGAGATCGCCAAACGCCTGCCAAGCGTGGCGATTACGGCAAAACCTCCCCAACTTAGGGGAGGCCTATATCCAGCAGTGTTGGCTGATGTGATGATGGTTAGCATCATCATATGCCAAAGATGGCTTATTAGCATATTATTATAAACTAGAGGGTCACCAGGGCGTGAGACGCGAGCTGTTCGTGGTAAATTATGCACCTAAACCTTCCTCATGAATCACTTCGTCCATTAGTGAAAACCGTATGAAAATCCGTTCAGTAGTTTTTAGGGTTCCGTACCCAAAGGGGTTTTCTTTGAAACGTGGAGAAACTAGCGCCATCCAGTATGATGGTACTGAACCCTTTGTACTAGCGCCATCTAGTATGATGGTACGGAACCCTTCATATGCGGTTCTGACTCGCACTTGGTCGGTTTTGACTTTATCGCGTTTAGACAAACAGATGTGGTCAGTGGACTTTGTTTTATAATATGTATAGCTTTACAACATTACTGAGAATGTATAACAAAAATTAAATAAGGCTTTTTTCATTGCTCAATGATAATGAGTTTGTTAGTTCTTGCCGCCTACCTAACAAATATTTAAAACATTGAAGGTTTTATAAAAGAAACAGAAGAAAAGTTTGGAGTGTTTCTTAATACAGGCCTGGATCGCATAACGTTGGCCCGTTGGCAGATGGCCAAAATTGTGCAGTGGCTCACAAATCGACGTGGAACCCCGCACTCCGGCCGCCAGGGCGAGGGTAGGCCCACCCGCTCTACCTGTAGTCTGTGCTGGTGTACGCGACGAGACTTATCGACCGGCAGATTTATGTGGCTAGCCTGCGAATCAACTGAAAGTGATACTCATAACAGGATCAAAGGTCGCTGTAGACACTCGAAACAAAATACATGGGTGAAAGGGCGTGTCCCGGATTTGTTTTCCATCAAGTTCACCAAAATCACAAAATAAGTACATAAATGACGCTGCAAAACTATGACGTCACGCCTAGGTGTTTCAATCCTTTTAGAAAAATAAAAACGTTTTTGACAGATGATAAAAAGTAACTCGTATGACTAGCGACTTTTTAGCGGGAATTTGTAGCGTTCAGTTTGTCATTTTCCTTTTATTACATGAAAAATTACATTTTGTCGTTTTTGATGTATAGTATTGATAGTGTATTTATCAGAAAAGTATCATTTATGTATTTATTGTGTAGGATAATGAAATAAAAGTGTGTCTACTGTTTTTCGAGTTCCCACAAGAAGTCCGCCTAAAAAATTACTGAAGACTTAAAATTCTACAAATACTACCAAAAATTATTACACTGATGACAAGGCGGTATGGCCAGTGAGCCTTAGCCTGCCCTAAAAAGGGCGATAAAAAAATCGTACGACCAGCAGATACCATTTCATGGCTCGACGGAAAAGTGGAGTCAAGTAACAGAGTTTAGGACGTAGCTGAGATATTTTTCATAATGAAATTTACAATAGATTTGCCCTTATCTTACTACAGCAACCTGTGAGGAGCCCTGGTCCTACGTGGGGCCATGTACATAACAAGAATCTTCCTCTGGAGATATTGGCCAAGTAGGCTCACTTCTCCGAGCATTGAAAGAAATAAAAAAGACGGAGGGAATATCGTTTAAGAATCAGCTGAAGTATAGTAATGGCGGCCCATGGGTGCAATATAGTATGAATGTGTGCGCACGGGCTTATACCTACGAGCGAGTGGGTGCAATAGGGGTACTTCAGTCGCTTGTTATCGATAGGGGCTCCGGCTATTATTAAAACGTCCTTGTCAAATCATTACATCAGATTGGTTAGAAGAGGGAAGACCGAAGAGCCCGAAGACAATATCGGCAAAGACACATATATTAATGAAATGGTACAGATGTAGACCCAGGTCACCCTCATCATGTCAGCTCATATACGTCCCCACCGAGGGGCTCGAGCCTACCCTGAATTAGAACGATCGGGCCTTAGTCGACCACGCGGGCTCAGTGCGGGTTGGTCGACTTCACACACAACCTTCGAGTTTCATCGCAGGCGTGTGCAGGTTTCCTCACGATGTTTTCCTTCACCGTTAAAGCAATCGGTAAGTATATGTACGTAAGTTCATAAATGACGCTGCAAAACTATGACGTCACGCCTAGGTGTTTCAATCCTTTTAGAAAAATAAAAACGTTTTTGACAGATGATAAAAAGTAACTCGTATGACTAGCGACTTTTTAGCGGGAATTTGTAGCGTTCAGTTTGTCATTTTCCTTTTATTACATGAAAAATTACATTTTGTCGTTTTTGATGTATAGTATTGATAGTGTATTTATCAGAAAAGTATCATTTATGTATTTATTGTGTAGGATAATGAAATAAAAGTGTGTCTACTGTTTTTCGAGTTCCCACAAGAAGTCCGCCTAAAAAATTACTGAAGACTTAAAATTCTACAAATACTACCAAAAATTATTACACTGATGACAAGGCGGTATGGCCAGTGAGCCTTAGCCTGCCCTAAAAAGGGCGATAAAAAAATCGTACGACCAGCAGATACCATTTCATGGCTCGACGGAAAAGTGGAGTCAAGTAACAGAGTTTAGGACGTAGCTGAGATATTTTTCATAATGAAATTTACAATAGATTTGCCCTTATCTTACTACAGCAACCTGTGAGGAGCCCTGGTCCTACGTGGGGCCATGTACATAACAAGAATCTTCCTCTGGAGATATTGGCCAAGTAGGCTCACTTCTCCGAGCATTGAAAGAAATAAAAAAGACGGAGGGAATATCGTTTAAGAATCAGCTGAAGTATAGTAATGGCGGCCCATGGGTGCAATATAGTATGAATGTGTGCGCACGGGCTTATACCTACGAGCGAGTGGGTGCAATAGGGGTACTTCAGTCGCTTGTTATCGATAGGGGCTCCGGCTATTATTAAAACGTCCTTGTCAAATCATTACATCAGATTGGTTAGAAGAGGGAAGACCGAAGAGCCCGAAGACAATATCGGCAAAGACACATATATTAATGAAATGGTACAGATGTAGACCCAGGTCACCCTCATCATGTCAGCTCATATACGTCCCCACCGAGGGGCTCGAGCCTACCCTGAATTAGAACGATCGGGCCTTAGTCGACCACGCGGGCTCAGTGCGGGTTGGTCGACTTCACACACAACCTTCGAGTTTCATCGCAGGCGTGTGCAGGTTTCCTCACGATGTTTTCCTTCACCGTTAAAGCAATCGGTAAGTATATGTACGTAAGTTTTTTTGAAAAACTCATTGGTACATTGGCCGTCCGGATTTGAACCCGGTACCTCTGGTTAGAAGAACCGAGCCGTTACCGGTTGAGCCACCGACGCTTTTTTACCCGGTCACCCTAAAGTATGTGAAAAGGTGAGAGATACCTACTGGCTATGAAATGAAAAACGTTATTTGGAAAATTTAGCTTTTAGGTTTATTACTTTTCTGTATTTTTTTTGAATAAATTTGATGTTTAATGAAGGTGTCAATCGTCAGCCTAAATTACTTCAATTTAAGTAAATTGAAAATTGGTAAACTTATTTATTGAAAAGCTGAAATTTTAAAATTTTCTTACTCAAATCCCGTTTTTTATATCATATCCAATAGGTAACTTCCACCTTTTTACATACGAGTATACCTTAGGGTGACCTGGTCTACACCCATACCGTCACCACAGTATTAAGACTAATAGTCTTGACAGACAGACACATAGACAGACTAATAGTCTTAATACTTTGCCATTACACTACTTAAACCTTACAAGATGTATTGATAAAACTACTAACGCAATATTTTATCACTGAAGCAACTCGATTACCTGTTCAAGTACTGTTAAACTTAATTAATAACCTTAAACCACTCTCCGTAATGCGTAATATCAAATGCTATTTAAAATAAATACATTTAAAGTCACAAGCGTCGGGATGCTGACCGTTTCCAATATCCCTTCATTCAATGCAATACCTACTATATTCTTCTATATATCCATAAAGTTGAATACCCCACGCCTGATATAACCCGCCCCTGGTTTGGTGTTGCCATAATATGATGACTGTGCAGGTGCAGAGGTTGGCAACATTTGAATACTGTGTACCTCCATAAAGTTTTACGATCGGGTACAGTCACCTATGGAAAGGTTAAGTGTACGAGAAAAGTGCTTTCTGCTAAACTGTAGTTTAGATTCAGCCTTTGTGTTAGACATTTTTACGGTTCCATATGTTGAAAGGAAATAGTAGCCCTTATAGGATCACTTCGTTGTCCGTCTGTCTGTCCATGGGTCTGCCTGTTAAGACTCTTTTTCAACCGACTTTCAAAAAGGAGGATTTTCTCAATTCGACTGTATGTTTTTTTTATGTGTGTTTATAAGAACTTTTGACTGGGTAAACTGATTCCGATGATTCTTTTTTTAATTGAAAGCTAGTGCTTCCCGTGTGGTCCCATAAAAATTTTATCAAAATCGTTGTAGTACTTTATTAGGAAACTAACAAAAACCAAAAATAATAATGCAAAAATGTACTAAGTTGTTGCGATGGAAGTCGGTTTTTTAACGTGTTTAGCGTTTTTTCTTAGGAACGCTAATGTTAAATACTTAGGTTTACGATCCATTAAAGCTGTGAAAATATCAAGCTTCTAAGTAAACGCAACCAAAAAGATATGGTCATTTATGCAGTATATTTTAACACTCGTGACAAAATCAAAACCTTCGGGTGCTTCAGGTTGTTATGAAATTTGGTTAACGGTTTTTACAAATATTAGCAAAAATTCTTAGGAGTCAAACACGCAGCGGTTCTCAAATCGTACTTCCGTTTTTAAAAAAATGTATACATTTTTCATTCATATCAGCTCATATACGTTCCCACCGAGGGGCTCGAGTCTACCCTGAATTAGGGCGATCGGGCCTTACTCGACCACGCAGGCCCAGTGCGGGTTGGTCGACTTCACACACAACCTGCAAGTTTCTTCGCAGGCGTGTGCAGGTTTCCTTACGATGTTTTCCTTCACCGTAAGAGCGTAATTGTATACATACCCACTTAGAATTAATTAGGATTTCATCTGATGATGTTAAATATTAAAAAAGTTGGGTTTTAATAATACGCAATTTAGAAACGTTTCATACGCTGCAAAATTGCCAGTAAACGAAGGTGCAAAAACAAACATTTTTAGCATTTTGATGATCGGCTTTGTGGGGCTAAACCGTTACCTGACAGCATTCTCTAAAAAAATCATTTTATATAAGTATTTAAGTGTCGTTGGCTCAACGGTAATGACTCGGTCCTCCTAACCAGAAGTCGCAGGTTCAAATCCGGACGGCCGATGTACCTACGAGTTATTTGAAACTTACTTACCTACATACCGATGGCTTTAGTGCTGAAGAAAAATATCGTGAGGAAACCTGCTCATCTGATTCCAGATGTGTATGAAGGTCGCGTTCACGCATCGGTCGGTGTAAATCTAAATGCCCTACACGTGACCGCGGGTAATGCTAAGTGCAACACCAGGCAACCGCCGTCTATCCCTTGGATAGCACGGTTAATTGTGCCACACGATAAGAGAGAGAGACAGAGAGAGCAGAAATTAGGGTAGGAACTTTGAAAAACTAAAGATTTACTTACTAAAATGTTTAAATCTTCATGGCCAAGGTTATTTTGCTTACCTATTGGAAGGTATATTGAAAAGCCCCTTACCGAGAAAAATATTACAAATAATAAATTGAACCCACCACAGAGAACATACCTTCTCGCAGGAGCGTCAAACATTACTTGATTTGTATGGGAGGTACAACTTTCAAGATTTTCCTGGACACATTTTAGAATGACGATTGTAAGTTAAAAATTGAATAAAAATACGCCTGCATAAAATTTTCACCCTTTTTTTTGGCAAAACGACTAAATGTATTTTATGTAACTCGCGGGATTAAGACAAATCTAAATATACCTTGCACTCCAAAATCCATCAAGCCGTTTAGAAGATATGGAATATATCGTGTATTTTACCTGAAAATAAAAGATAGATAGATAAAACTTTATTTCACTAAAAAGGCACAATACATTTTAACAATACACAAACAAATAAATAAAACTTAATGACAAATATTACTAGTTTATATAAAAAAATATGAAACAGTGTCAGTGGTGCCAAGTTAGTGAAACTGGTCCAGGCTATGTTGTGGGTCGCAGAGTACTCACAACGCTGTTTTTCAGCCAAAACCAAGAAAAACGTACAAGCACTTCAGTGGTCAACAGTATAGTAATAAAATAAAAACTTTAAAAAATTTGTGCATTCATACCCATTTATACATAAAACACTCCTTTTTAGAGGGCAGTCGCGTAAAAAGGAATTGAATCGATAATCTCCCTGTAGAACATTAAAATATAGACCAAAAAAGTTCCAACATCGAACAGGCAACAACTTTACACGACTTTAGATAGAGGTGTCCGTTGGCAAAGAACGCTTCCTTTCTGCCTTGCCGTCCTTAAATCAAGGGAATAAGGCATTGTTTTCCATCACTGCGGTTCTTTCTAGAAAAGCGTTCTTGGTGCTTTTGGTACTTGTCTCTAATTACTTCCCCTACAAAGAGTTAACTTTACAAAGGCGCGGTTTGGAATTACTAGCATGGCGATGGTAGGGGTTATGCTTTTAGTTTTTCAACGCGACTCTGGTTTTGAAGCTTCACCGTGGTGGAGTACAACACTAGGTGTGCGAGTACCACTTACCTCCAGTGTGTCGTTTAATTATCTCATGCTGAATGTGTGATGTAAGATGCAACCTGTGCATAGCCTAGTCAGACCACAGGAGCACTGATCACAAATTGTTCTTGGGCTTGGGTTGGGCCTTTAGTTTTTAAACGCAACTCTGGTATTGAAGCTTGACAGTGGTGGAGTACAACACTAGATGTGCGGGTACCACCTACCTCAAGTGAGTGGTTTAAGAAAATGCAAATTTACCATTTTAGATCTGCGTCTATTTTTTAGGGTTCTGTTCCTCTAAAGCTAAAAACAGAACCATTACATGATGACCCTTGTGTCTGTCAGTCCGTCAGTCACATCAGTCTGTAAAATCTAAGAAAAATTTATTTTTCAAGATTTTATGCCCAGTAGTTTCGGAGATAAAGCATAACTATTTAGTAATCTGTGGATAAAGGTCAATTTCTTAAATAATTTTAAAAGAGTTTAAATGTAAATTATAAATAAATGATATTTAAGATCTCACATCAAGCCCTTTCATTTGATATATCACACGATATAGTTTGAAAAAATTTTTTTACTATACGTACGTATGTATACTGAGAGTTCTTGTTTTATCAGAAATCAGAAATTATTTATTGCATTTATCATAGGTCATAAAATAAGATGTTATTGTGTATGGTAAGCTCACTGTGATATACCTTTAAAGGCGTACAATATATTGTTTTGTTGGTAGTTAGAGTTTTGGTGCGGAAACTCTCTTTGTGCGCCCTCAAGTCGCACGTGGCCGGTTTTTTGAAGTGAAAACTTCTTTAGCGGCGCTGAGCACTTTTTGTTGGATGGGTGAAAACTTCTTTAGCGGCGCTGAGCACTTTTTGTTGGATGGGTAAAAACTTCCAAACTCGCGTCAGGGTCACGTGATGCTGATCGAAAAAGCGTAAGATCGAGGGGAAGGGAGAGGAACAAGTATCTCCCACTCTTTCTACCGTGCCTGAGTGTGCTTTTCTCAATTTTCCATCTGCCGGTTAGTAGCAAAACTACTCGCCTAGCGACCTAACATCGACATATTGATGTCACTACGTAGTTCAGCTATTTCACACTAGATGTCAATAAGTGTAGAAAGTAATGGGACGTACTCAGAACTATGAGCTTTAAAAAGTTTGTGTAATAAATGAATAAAATGAGGGTTAACATTTTTACTGTTTTGTATGTGTACTGACGTACTTAAAATTTCTAGCACAAAATAATAGACAAATTATTATTACGAACATAATTTTATTTACAAAATTCAATTACCTGCGAAAATAACAGTTTTGGTTAGTTGTTGTCGGTTCGTTGCCCTATCGTTTTGAATGGTTGCGAAATGCTTAAAACGAATATCTATATATTTTTCTGATAAAGATTTAATCAGCAGTATAATATGATTTACAGTCGGTGATTGGTCAAAGCTGTAATTTAAAAAATAAAATGAAATACATACTTATTCTCCTAAAATAATTGAAACTCGGTTATACAAACAATACCGAAACCAACCGACAAATCCAGTTTTAAACTAGGTAAAGTGCCCATCTTTAATTTTTTATGGCCTTTTTTTGTCACTATGAAGTCTGCATCATTAAAATGGCAAGAACAAATCTTTGTATATTTTGTCGGAGTCCAATCCGGTCTATTCACTTTTGTGATCCATTGTTGTTTTAAATTATCATCGGATGGAAATCTAAAACAAACAAAAAGAAATAAAATTAACTAGGTGGTAAATTATCTTAATATGAATAAAATGATTATTTAACATTCGAAGTTCTTTCAATTCATGAACAGTCACGGAGAATAGTACGAGTATGTATACAACTCAGATCTTTGTTACTTGAAAATATTTGCTATGAAAATGTTATTTCATTACTGACCATAGCCGTGTGTTATTCGCTAAAATTATTTGAATCTAATTACGGCCCTGGACATTTGGTACGTTGAAAATAGTTGTTCTTGTTGACGATAGATGGCGGCCTGTTTACAATATAATTATAAAAATCACTAAAGTACTGTTTTGGCGACTAAAAAGTATTCAGGTTTAATTGTATACTTTAATTTTCAGTATCCACGTATGATTATAACTATATACCAATGCGGAACTTTACGTACTCGTATTTTTTATTCACAAAAGTTACGCCACCTAGTGTCGAGAAGTATAATTTATACTTGAAAGCCGAGAATTTTCTAGAACTATTTTAATAATTACGTATAAAAATACTTACAAATGAAATGTGATACCATTCTTAGCATCAGAACGTCTGTCTGAATAACTTCGACACGATAAAACACAACACTTCATCCTTTTCTTCTTAAAAATGCGAAAACACACCAATAATGCGAGTCTCGATACATGGGCACCTGACGAAAATCACAGTGCACAGTTGTAGTTGTTGTTTTCACTTCTGCCGGCACTCCCGGAGTGCTACCGGTGTGTTTTTTTTATTTATATTCGCAGTTGGTTAAAGTCCTTTGCATCATCTGACCTGATGGAAAGTGATGTTGCAGAAGATGGAAGCTATCTTACCAAGATTCCCCTACACAATAGGGAACTGTCTATCTTATCTGAGAGCCTAACACATCAATTCTGTTAACATTGATGTTTGGTAGCAAGACTTACATAACATGGTGGTAGCTAGCCAGGCAGGCTTAAGAATGGTCTTCCACCAACTAAATCCAGTCTTTCAAAGTTAGTTTCAGCCGAGAATCGAACCCACGATCCCTGGTGTAAAGCTAAAGGATTAATCATTACGCCACGGGAAAGGTGGTAAAAAAATGAATACCAAGAAACCTTTTTTTACCGAATTACGTTTTTTGTGCGAAAATAAAATAACATTTTTACATCCATAACTTCTTGTACTTTCGCGATAATATACGACGAGACCGACAGTATAATACAAGAAAAACGTTATTTCACGTTTACATTTCAAGTCTATGAATACTAAATCAAACGAAAGTTAACCGCCTCGAAATTGTAATAGCTTTTACAAATTCAGCGTTTTATCTATTTCATCCCAAGTAAGTATGAAATTACTAGTAGTTAAGCAAATCGTGACAATAAAACTCTGGTATGGCTAAAGAAATTGTTTGTTATTCCAGGGGCAGCAGGGTATATTTTATATTGGCACGTTTTGATGCCGCCAGCTTTTCTGGCTTTTTGCCAAGGGCGCGCTACGGACGTGCCCCAGCTTAAATCTAGGTTCCAATGCTAGGTTTTATTTTGTAGACCAAATATGTACCTAGGTCTGAGAACAACTAATTGGGAATAGAAGCACGGTAGTATTTAGGAACTCGCCCATACGAGTCGATATTATATTATCACTCGGTTTAGGTGTGTTGAGGAAAAAAACCGCTAGTTCTTTCGTTAGTTCGACAATTTTTAGAGGTGCCTTGCGAATGATCTAACAGGCAGTATAATGATTATATTTCTATCTGCTATAGTTTAGCCCCACATAGCGCTCAAAAGTGCACGTTTTCTGAAATACGAAATTTTTCTAAAATACCCGCTAGGATGGCGTGGAATACGTTCTTTGAATTCACGTCAAAGTTCTGAATGCAGTAACTACAAGTCGGGACATACGCTCTGTTGGAACTATTTTACTCTTAAACCACAGAGTGGTAGAGGTGTCATCGTTATCAACTCATATACGTCCCCACCGTGGGGCTCGAGCCTACCCTGAATTAGGGCGATCGTGCCTTAGTTAACCACGCGGGCCCATTGCGGGTTGGTCGACTTCACACACAACCTTCGAGTTTCTTCGCAGGGGTGTAGGTTTCCTCACGATGTTTTCCTTTACCATAAGAACGTCGGATAAACGTACATATTAAATCAAAACTCGAAAATACATTGGCACGAGGCAGGATTCGAACCACAACCTCCTGGACAGGAGGTAGCGGTCCTTGCTATTACGCCACCGATGACGGTGTACCGTAAACTTAAAATAACCATAAACAGTCACATATCAACTATAGATTTAGTCATGATTTAATCTAGCTTAACTTTAAAATTAAAGTTTAATAAAAATACGTTTGTATTAAAACACCACGCCTCTTTTTTTGGGAAGTCGGCTAAAATGTATCCTATGTCACTCACGGGATCAAGACGAATCTAACTATACATCGCACGCTAAAATCCATTATGCCGTTTAGAAGACATCGTTGAATAAAGAATCATCACACAAACATAATATTTTCATTGCATTAGAACTGAAAACAATACTCTCTTTTTTGTGGGTAGTCTTGTAATAAAGTATGTTTTTTTTAAGTAGTAAGGCACAAAAGGATTTAAAAAATGTACAGCAGCATTTCACATACTTTTTTGTGAAAACTTACAGTCAACACCTCAGTAGCTATAAAAGATATAGCTTAAACGAGGCAAGCAACCATAGGGATCGGATTTATTTATAAAGAAAAAAATGGCAGTTGTATGGGGGCCTTCTATTAACGAATTTTGTCAGAATAACCAATACTGCCACTTGATAGAACAGTAATAATAGTTACTATTGCAAAGTTTCATTAAAATCGTTAGAGCCATTTAAGAGGTGTTCTTAATTAATATTTTTATTGTAAGGCCCGATCGCCTTTATTCAGGGTAACCGCTCGAGCCCCTTGGTGGGGACTTATATGAGCTGATATGATGATGATGATGGCAGCTACCCATTCAATGGCAACCCAGCCTAAAGCCGCTCGGAATCATTTGGATTGATTTTATAAAACTAAAATATATGTAAGTAGTGATTTAAAACACATTTTAGTTAAGACACTGCCAGCATAAGCTGGCCACGCTACGCTATGAGTGATTTAGCTAGAGCGAGGCCTAATACACTATTAATAATAAATAATATCTATTAAAATTGGCTATTTCATGAAATGGTCGGGCGGATCTGAGTTGAGCGAGCGAAGTGAGCTATAATAGGTTCGTTAGGTTTGATGATGATACCGTCGAAGATACTCGCGAAGCATATTTTTCCAACAGTATCTTGTATCAGTATCTTGGCCCAAAACATACTAGGATACTTTATTATTATATTATTATTTTACTTTTTAATCACATAACAAACTCAAGCTAAACTTAAAAACCGGACAAGTGCGAGTTGGACTCGCCCACTGAGGGTTCCGTACAAATTTTTAGGTACATAATATATACCCATAGCATACCAGTGCAAACTGTTAGGTACACATATTCCAAAATTATTAGGTACCTACCTGTACATAAAAAAGGGATTTTTTTTTTCATTCTTCGTGATCATAAATCAAAACTTATATACATCATAAAAATAATTTGAAATTTGTTTAAGATTGTGCCAATCATACATCCCTTTCATACGATACCTCACGCGTCAACTCAATTAGTGTCTCCAGTTTTACTTCAACATACCTATACGAGTACATACACCGATAACAATCGCGCTTTTACGCAAGAATGAATCGAATCAATGCGCGTGAGAGATTCTTTTGCGCTGGCCGGTCTAGTGTTGTCGCATTACTGAACAACCGGCAGGATTGGCCCGCCGGCGCCATTCCTTACTTAATTGATTGTTTACGTACTTTAAAAAATAGATTATATTTTTATGATTTTATTACAAATATGTTAACTTAAGTGACAATGGGCGGGGCACATTGCTCGTAGAACAGATGGCCGTTGGGGCAGTAAAGTTCTCGAGTGGCGACCACGCACCGGAAAACATAGTGTAGGAATGCCTCCTACTCGGTGGACCAATGACCTGGTGAAGATCGCGGGAAGCCGCTGGATGCGGGCAGCGCAGAACCAGTCGTCGTGGAGATCCATGGGGGAGGCCTATGTCCAGCAGTGGACGTCCTTCGGCTGATATGATGATTTTATTATAAAATATATAGTATTCACATTTTTCCTTATACTTTTAGTATAAGATGGTATTACTTGTAAAATTTCGTAGTTCTAGGTTAACGGAAATTACCCTATAAATTTTGATTCCCTTGAGAGTGTCGAAATACACGTTTTTTGCGGCATAAACGGCCGCATCTTTTTTTTTACGTTAACTGAGAAGTTTGATTATTTCACAGCTTCAAAAGACTGTAGACCGAAGAATATATTTTAATTTTAACTCGATACCTCTACGTGTCCCCGAGATAAAGGGTCTTGACAGACAGACGAACGTACAGACGGATAACAAAGTGATCCTATAAGGGTTCCGTTTTTCCCTTTTGAGGTACGGAACCCTAAAAATAATTATAACGAAACTCTTTTTATCTATAATTAGACTCGCAAAAATTAGAAGCACACTTTAAAAATATGTAAGTAAATAAGATACTATATTTTGTACTGTTTTTTGGACTCCTTAACGTAATCAAAACCTCCTTTATTAATCTTGTTATTTTTTGGCAACCCTATGTCTACTGTGCAGGCTCCTTTGCCACGCCTATTGAAAGACATTCATCATCATCATCATCATCATCATATCAGCCGAAAGAAGTCCACTGCTGGACATAGGCCTCCCCCAAGGATCTCCACGACGACCGGTTCTGCGCTGCCCGCATCCAGCGGCTTCCCGCGACCTTCACCTATCTAAATGTATATAACTAAAGGTGACTGACTGACTGACATAGTGATCTATCAACGCACAGCCCAAACCACTAGACGGATCGGGCTGAAATTTGGCATGCAAGTAGATGTTATGACGTAGGCATCCGCTAAGAAAGGATTTTGGGAAATTCCCACGGGAACCGAAAAACTCGGGATCTGCGCGGGCGAAGCTGCGGGCATCCACTAGTAAATTATAAAAAATCGGCTTCCGTATGATTGTGCCCGCAAAACCCGAAAATTAGTCGATATAATTATTACGATAAAACTTTGGCGAGTTGATGTGCGCACGCTCGAAAAAGCGTATAATTTAAAATAAATCAGAGACGACGCTTGCGGTTCGCGCACCGCGCACCCTCGATATCGCGTGGATAAGCCGCGGGCATCAGCTAGAATGACTATAAAAATTCAGTATAACTTCTCAACACTCATGTTAGCTATCTCGAGTACATACAAACAGTACGACCGTTTCATACGCCCCAGCCTCTGTTATTCGAGCAAACACAGCGCAGAGCTGCCTCGCACATGCTCGCACCTGTGCGAAGATAGTTCGCCGACGAAAAATAACATTTCTCAAACTTCCTTCATTTCCATAAACTCCACTCGATTTGCGGCCCGTTTCATCTTGTCGTCGCTGAGATGCAGATAAAGGTACAGTCAGAAACACTGATGAATTCAAGGAAATATTCTCATGAACATTGATTATTTTAGGAAATATTTATTTATTAAGTGGCAGTGGGCAGGCCACATAGCTCGTAGAGCAGATGGCCGATGGGACAGTAATGTTCTCGAGTGGCGACCGCGCACCGGAAAACGTAGCGTAGGCAGGCCTCCCACGCGGTGGACCAACGACCTGGTGAAGCCGATGGATGCGGGCAGCGCAGGACCGATCGTCATGGAAATCCTTGGGGGAGGCCTTTGTCCAGCAGTGGACGATATTCGGCTGATATGATGATGATGATTTACTAGCTTTTTCCTGCGTCTTTGCCCGCGTGGGCATCGTTTTTATGACTGATATCGAGGGTGATTAGTGCGTGAGTAGTTTACTTCAGAAGGGATATGAAGAGAAGCAACAATTCACACAGGTAAACAATGTATTACTGTTTGGTTTCAAATCGAGTAAATCAATGCATCAAAGTACATCAGTTGAATATTGCTAAAACTGCAACACAGATAGTGAGCAACAAGGTTATATTTAGACTTTGGCCTCATTCTCGAGCGTAAACAAGTACGAGTTGAGCGGGGGAATTCCCGAGGGGGCTGGTACGGGCTGATACTGTGACGTGCGCAAAAAGAGGATTGCAAGCCGCGGCCGGCGCTCGAGCGCAGGCCATTGAGTGACAGTCGGGTGCGAGTAGAATAGCTCCGAACTGAACATTTTTGGTGTTCAGAGAGATCGTGCGGACCGATCTATCGAAATCAGGTGCTTGGCACCGCTTACGGGAAATGTTTTTGGTTCGAGTACGATTAGATCGACATGTGGCGAGGCCGTGTCACGCAATGCTTCGTGGAAACGGCCACGTGCAGCCGGCTGACGGAACAATAATATGACGCGACGGACGAGTGACGCGTGGTGCGTGATCGAAACAACGTGACGCCGTTCGGACAGGCGAGTTTCTTACGGAACTGAACATAGGTGTTCAGTGTTACGGACTGACAGACATATCTTAAGCGGTCTACCACACGACGGAGCGCGACTTTATCGTAATTGCGCGGAAAACGTAATTTCTTACCTACGCGAGAAGTTAAGTACTGCGAAAGTTTTGTGATCCAGCTGTGTTCTTGGGAGGCCAGATCCAATAAGGAAGATCCAACGAAGGATATCGGAGGATCCTGCAGCAGAGTTGGGGTATTTACATACAGGACACGACACATTGAAACACATTTTAACTGTCACAAATTTATTACACTACACACTTGTAACGCGGCAACGCGTTGCTGTTATTTGTTCTTCTTCCTTTCGATCTATTTCATCTATTTCTCACGTGCTGGTACATAACAATCCATGTGTCACATTTTGAAAACAAACTGTGACACATGTGATTCAAAAGTTAAAATTATTTCTATCCTTCAATATTTGTCACCGTTATTCTGTAAAATAAAATAAATATAATAAAACAACTAAAGCCTGATTCTCACTAAAAAACCCATCTTGGGTCTTATATTTCAATAATTAATTACTTTGTGCACGTGTGGTATTTTAACTCACGACCTGCCTACCGTACCTACCTACCACCGACGTGCTACTCACCTCTCCTATCTATGGTAAGTTGGACACCGGGAGTCTGCTGACGACGGCAGGGGACCTGCCTTTGGTAAGCGAGTTGTTTTTAGTAGTGTATTATTAAGGTTTGTTTGGAGTTTAACCCCTCGACTGCCTGTGGGCAATTTTGAGACCAAGTATCAGGCACTTCGGCATTTGTATATTTGACCCAGTACAAGCGGCATCGAGTCCGTTATTTATATAATTATGTAATTCACCTATTTTGTGGTGAACTTCGTATATAGCCCTAGTCTCATTTTGACTGACTGGCAGATTGTCCGCCACTTACCTTGACATCGGGGCATTGTACGAATTTAGTTTTAAGGTGGCTAACAAGACGATCGGGGCGGTCATTCTTTGTTGTTGTGTCACACCCCCTCCCTGTCGTCCTTTTGGCCTGGTAGCAGAGCTGTTCAGGGATCACTGTCAACTTAATTTCTTGCACTCGTCTGCTATCGCTTTCGGGTCCCGAGGACGGTTGGCAACAATACTTGAAAAAAATGTGAAAACTAATGCGAGTCCGTCCGGCCATTCTATCCCAACCGATTTGATTTTTAACTAAAAGGTATTGATGCACATATTTGTCATCAAGCATTGGAAATCACCTAACTTTAGACCTTCTTAACAATTGGTGAAGTCTAAAAGGACTGTTCTTTCAAACCGATTTGCTTTTTTTAGTAAAAGGTTTAATGCGCAGATTCATCAAGCATTTGAAATCACCCTCGCGATTCGCTTGCGGCTCACGTTCCACGTACCCTCTAGGATCTAGTACGAGTCCGTCAGGTCGTACTATCTAACCGATCTCCTTATTTTTTTGAATGAAAGGTATTTTGCTTATTTTTTTCATCAAGCGTTAGAAAACCCCGCGCATCCTCGGTGCCCAAGCGGCAAAGCTGCGGGCAATAGTTTTATTGTCAATTTATTTTTTTACTTATTTCTATGTATCTGACTGTCCTTACCTTTACAGACTTATTGTTAATTATTCTACCCGTTTTAAAACTAGACACTTAACAAATTATTTAGACTCTGTAGTTTTCTTTAAATTACATCAGTTTTACTAATAATATCAACTAAGTAGAACAAAATGTGAACAAAACAGACAGAAACCATCTAAAACCTAATTATTTTGCGACGTCTGTTACCACAAAAGCGTCACAAATTGACAAATTTAATTACATTGCGCCCACGACTTTTCCGATTACCGTGGTCGCGGAGAGCAGTAAAAACATTGCAATGTAAAACTAGGCTTGTATCCAGATCTGTAAAAGAAGAGTGGCCATCAAAGTGGACACTTAATCTTTTGCGACGTGCTTCAATTATAATAAAAGTAGTCTGCAGTTCGGGACATTACAGATAAAGGCTGAGGTCGATTGATTATTTTACAATATTCGTTTAACATTGTTTACGAAGTTTTATTTCGTTCCAACTTATTTCATTTCGACGTGGCTTCGAAACCCTTTAAAGTATTTAGTGACTTTTTTATTAATTAATAACTAGCTTTTCCCTGCGGCTCCGCCCGCGTGGACATCGTTTTTATGACTGTCTTTAAGGGTGATTAGTAATTTATGTTGTTTCTTATTTTTAATTTTATTTGTATTTTTTTATTATTAAACCCTTGACAACATCTCACCTGATGGTAAGTGATGATGCAGTCGAGGATGGTACACGCAAATTCAAATAATGCCTACTCACTCGTGCCTTGAAGATCACCAAACTATAGGAATCAGGAAACACTGACGCAGGCAAGGAGTTCCACTCCTGCGCTGTACGCATAATAAATGAAGAAGCGTAATGATTCGTGCGAAAAGGCGGAACATCTACAGCAAAAGGGTGCAACCCCTCCCTGCGTCTCGTTGACCGACGACGGTGGAATGGAGCCGGGGGAATGAGGTCGTGAAGTTCTTGACTGGTACTTAACTGCGTACCTCTTAGCTAGAGATACAGCTAATAAAACTGAACAATAACATTTACATATCGCTCATTTGGTACTACAATGACGAAAATGCACTTTTTGTAACTTTACAGGAGAGCGATTTAAAAAAAAATTCAACTTTCATCATCCAGTTAATGACCTTTAAATATATCACTATTCTATGATTTTAGACTTAAAACATGGCATAAGTATTATAGTTTTATGAGTAGTCTATGTCAACTGTTTATCTACATAAATATCTCTTTTATTAAAAAAAAACTAAAGCGACACCCCCAATTTCGTCATTGTTCCACCAGGATTCTTTTAATTATATGTAATGCTTTCATACAAAACTCAATATAAGGTTACAGTAGGAAACAGTTTTTTTTTAATCATTTTTAATTATTCATTTGGTAACTTCTACAATACTTAGTTAATCAGAAAATCACATTTTGAAAAACGCAGTCGCTTGAATTTATTCAACTATCAGTCGTATAAATAACAACTTCTCAATAGGGACAAATTTTTAAGCCTAATACTAAATCTTTACTCATTATAAATATCATCATCATATCAGCCACAAATCGTCCACTGCTGGACAAAGGCCTCCCCCAAGG
The DNA here is from genome assembly GCA_947284805.1 of Coleophora flavipennella. NCBI lineage: Eukaryota > Metazoa > Arthropoda > Insecta > Lepidoptera > Coleophoridae > Coleophora > Coleophora flavipennella. The sequence goes on along the minus strand of OX369289.1, from coordinate 1,090,459 downwards.
ATTTCCACGACGACCGGTCCTGCGCTGCCCGCATCCAAAATATAAGTAATTCAATTCTGCCAACTAAAAAACAGATTCAATTACAACTAAAATTCTTAACACACGTTGACAAAAGCTAACCATTATTTTTAATCATCCGCCGCTGTTAATATTTTTTGGTACCTCGTATAAAACTTATATAAAATTTGTCGTCACTTTCACTTAATCAACTTGCAGTCGTATTACTAAGATTAATTTCACTTAAGCTTAAACAATCTCAACTTCTCGATTAGAAGCAATTTTCAAGAGTTTGACTTACATACATTATCAACCGACTTCAAAAAGGAGGAGGTTCTCAATTCGACTGTATGTTTTTTTAAGCGACTTCCAAAAAGGAGGAGGTTCTCAATTCGTCTGTATGTTTTTTTTTTTTTTTTTTTTTTTTTATGTTTGTTACTTCATAACTTTGGACTGGGTGAACCGATTTTTACGATTCTTTTTTTATTTGAAAGCTAGTGCTTTCCATGTGGTCCCATATAAATTTTATCAAAATCGGTGATGTACTTTATTAGAAAATTAACAAAAACCAAAAATAATAATGAAAAATGTACTAATTAGTTGCGATGGAAGTCGGTTTTTTAACGTGTTTAGCGTTTTCAATTATTTGTATGTTTGTTACGCGATATCTCCGCCGATTGTGAACCGATTTTCAAAATATTTTTTTTATTCGAAAGAGTATACTCTCGAGGGGGTCCCATTGTCACCAAGTCAGGATCTGAGGATTGGATCTCAGGGAAATCGAGAACAACCCTCAAATTTTATAGGCACATATTACGTGTTGCATGTATTTCCTAAAACTGTTCAAGTTTTGGTGTCTATTAGTCATCATCTCATGTTGATGAGCTGATGAAGGAAGGTAGATGGAGGATAATTCTTCAAATATTTTGCGTAGATACGGTAAGTATAGACCGATAGTTGTATTCTTTCAGATTATTCAGATGAGCTGATGATGGAAGATTTAACTCCTTAACTTTCATTCTGTTAAGATGATGATGGAAGCTACAGGAATCTGTATCTTTTAATGAAACACATGCTTTATGATTTAATGGTTTCTATGGGCGAGTGGGTGATTGGGTATAACGTGTTTAGGTAGATAGAATTATCACTAAAAATAAATAAAAGAAAAGTTTAAAAAACTTAAAAACCGACTTCAAAATGAAATTCACTCAAAAGTATGAAATTATATTATTTACTTAGATACACGACATTAACCAACAATAACGAAATCAAAGGTAGGTACGAAAATTAGGGGCCTAAATTTTTTTTCTGAGTTCGGTGCCAGCAATGCCATCGAATCTAAAACATTTGATAAGAAAGTAGCTGTGTGCTGGTACTAATAAATTCCCCAAAAAAATGGAGAAAAAATTAAGAAGTTGTATATTCCATAATTCATAATTTACATTATCGTCGTTTTCCCGCAAAATAAATATAATATCTGGGGAAATATCAACGTAACTACGCTTTTTTGTTGCTGTTCCGCCGAGTGGAGGTAAAAAAAATGTCACATTTATCTTTTGGTCATTGCTGCACACAAAATAACTTTATGGAAACAACGACGAAACTAAGCATTGTCGTCGCTGTTCCGCCAAGTGCAGATAAAACAAATGTCACATTTATATTCTCGTCATTGTTGCACACAAAATAAGTCCTCACTTTACGGAAACAACGACAAAATTAAGCATTGTCGTCGTTGTTCCGCCAGGAGGGGATAAAAGTGATGTCATATTTACCTTGCCGTCGTTGTTGCACCAAACTGATACCTCACTTCAAGGAACTCCCCGGCACAACTGACTAAATCGCCGTTGTAGCTGTAGAATGCTTGCGTTTTGGTATAAAAGTAACAATGACGTCAACGCCATCTAGCCGCAGTTTATGAAAATACATTACCGTCGATTTTACCCCGAAAGTAACCAACCAAAATATATCGTTTGACATACTTAACTCATTTTTGATAAAAACCTTAATTACGTCATTGTAGTACCAAATGAGCGATATTATCCGTATTTATTTAAATACCATACAAAGTTAACTAATATAACTAGCTTTTCACAGGGAATCCTACTTTGGGGCCAGATGACCATGTGTGATTTGTCCCAGAATATTTATTTATTTATTTATTTCGCCGCAACTTCACCCACGTAAATTTAGTTTTTATGACTGTATTCGAGGTTGCGCATTAATATTGACTTTAGACATTGAAATTTAACATATACATTTGTGTACATTGACATGTACATTTAAAATTAACGTTTGTCATTGATATTTAACCGTTTGACGTTTTTCATTGATATTAATTGACCTTTGAAGTTTGACATTTGACACAAATTTCACATGCAAAAATCAGTTTTTTTCTCAATTCCTCGATTCATTTATGCCGATAGTAAAATGTATCATCCGCTATCAAGTAAGTTTAGTATTTAGTTTGATATTGGGATAGAGACAAACAGACAGACTCAGACTGACAAGATTTCTGTGCAATAATACAGGAACCATGCATTTTTTCGGGATGAAAATTATCCTATGTTTTGAATCCATGATGCTATTATTTATTTATTTTATATTTTTATTTTTAGCATAATTCTCATCTGTTCATCCGTTTTTGCGTGATTTAAAATATCATAAGGATAGGATTATTAATTTGCGAATTGTAAATGTATATATTCGTAAATAGGTTCGATTGTATATGTACACGTTTATCCGATGCTCTTACGGTAAAGGAAAACTTCGTGAGGAAACCTGCACACGCCTTGAAAGGAACTCGAAGGTTGTGTGTGAAGTCGACAAACCCGCACTGGGCCCGCGTGGTCGACTTAGGCCCGATCGCCCTAATTCAGGGTAGGCGGGGACGAATATGAGCTGAAGATGATATGATGATGTTCATTGGGGAAAGTTGTTCAGTTTCATAAGCTTGCAGTTATGTTCCAGCTAATCTGTGTATTTTACAAGCTTTGGTAGGTATGAAGCTGTATTCTTGGTGACAGTAAATCCTTTGGGTGTTGTGAAGTTCATCTGATGGTGAACTTTGGAGGGACCACGGTGAAAACACGGAATCACAAGGTACCAGAATCGTCTTTTGTTTTCATTGAAAATACTGTGCTTACGTTGTTTTAATTCGGAAACATGTATTTATATTCACATTTTGCACTGTGAACAGTCGTAATTTTTAAGCATATATCTTTTAAGCTTTTTTGAATAAAAGTTTATCATTATCATTATCATATCAGCTAAAAGATGTCCATTGCTGGACAAAGGCCTCCCCAAAGGATTTCCAAAACGACCAGCCCTGCGCTGCCCGTCCAGCGGCTTCCCGCGACCTTCACTAGGTCGTCGGTCCACCGCGTGGGAGACCTGCCCACACTACGTATAATCTACGTCAGAATCGCTAAACAGAACTGGCAGTGGGCACCGTTGGTGTAGTAAAGTTCTCGAGTGGCGGCCGCGCAACTAATGACAAAATCTTATCTCTTAAATTTTTTTGATGTAATTTATTTAAACTATGTATGTAATTTTGTCAATCTCGAAATTTACACATGTTTTTGTTACCTAATCTAAAAAAACAAAATTACATCTCGTTCCGACTTGTATGCCAATTTGAAAAGACCCCTACAAGTATGTCAAGTCAAGTAAGTGGAGCTGGAATGTGGGTCGAACAGTGAAATACGTCTTTCATTGTTCAAGGGCACAATAGGGAGCCTCGGGTGGAGGAACAATATGGCCGTCACATTATTTAGAGGAAAGAATATAAAGCAATTTCATTAATGAAGTTGAAGTTTAATTACGATTGCAAAATGGCCTTTTCCGAGCCTGGGCGCTGCAAATGTGCTTCGGAAGGTACACAGGATAAGATAATGATTAGACGCAACTGAACACCTTGTAAAAAACCTGTAGCCAATTAGGAAAAAAAATGAGTTTCCATACAAATCGATCAGTGTATTAAACAATTTTGTAAGTGAGTTCTCACTTTGTAGGACTCAGTTTGGTTGGTGCTAGGGAATTTTCTATACCCGCCTAGAGCTAGCCACCATCTTATCTATGTCTTGCCGCCAAACATTAATGATGATGAGCTAATCAGTTTTGGATAAAAATAGTCAAAAATAATTTTCGAAAAACCTTAAAAATTTTAGGTACAAGCTTTTAAAATTGCATTGTCACGCAAAATACATATGCATGCAAAATTTCAGCTTAATTGGAATCCGGGAAGTGGGTCAAATTCAACTTGCAAGATTTCACCCGAACACACATACATACATTGCAAGTTAAATAAAAGCTTGTAATAATAATTAATTATCGACTCGACCATTCGTTTCTTGGGGAAATTTGTTTAGTTTTATATTCTCATTCACCTCTTGTAATGCGTCCGTCTTTCAAACAGTCACCCTTTTATATTAATATTAGCTGTTGCCAGCGACTTTGTCCGCGTGGATAACTGAACATGACAAATTGAAAAAAAATATGAACAAAACCGGCCAAGTGCAAGTCAGAACCGCACACATAGGGTTCCGTACCATCATACTAGATAACGCTTGTTTCTTCATGTTTTAAAAAAAACACGTTTTTTAGTATAGAGACTTTTTCTAATTTATAGTATTTTTTGCTATAGCGGCAACAGAAATACATCATCTATGAAAATTTCAACTGTCTAGCTATCACGGTTCATGAAATGCAGCCTGGTAACAGACGGACGGACAGACAGCGGAGGCTTAGTAATAGGGTCCCGTTGGTCAACCTTTGGGTGTATGAAACACCAAAAAGGTACCATGGGCAAATATCTTTAACCATTTATATGTAAATATTATCCAAATTGGACCAGCATTGGAGCTACCCTTAAAATTATGAAAACAAAAATATACCCCTGGCAAATGAAATAAAAAAATCTACGTTTAAAATTTCTTTCAAACCGATCAAACAGTAACATTTTTTTGAACACTTTTTTTGTATTATAAGTGATATAGAGTACATTTGCACCTCTCGAGTCCCGAATTCGAGTTTTGTGACAATCACATAACAAAATCAAAATCAAAATAATTTATTTTAAATAGGTGCTTACACACACTTTTAAATAGTAAAAAAAATATATAACTATTGTCTATTACATAATGTCATGTTTCAGATTACAGTCTCAGGTTAAAGAATCAACATATATATCTTTGTCATTTACATAATCTATTATTTTACAATATCCTCTAGAGCACAAGCAAGACATGAGTCTTGAATTTGTTCTCTGACAAACTAGTTACATTTTCTGGAATTTAATTGTAGAATCTTATACACTGCCCCACAAATGACGTTTTAACCTTGCTCAACTTTCAATTTACTCCTCCGTCGCTCGAAAGTAAAAACAATGAACACAAAATCAGCGAAAAAGGTGTTAACATCGTCCTTGCTGTTCAATCTAATAAGGGTGGGGAGTGCCATTCCCTAACAAGTCTCAAGGTTTCTCACCTAACGACCGGAAATTTTTCACAAGAGAGTTTCCGGTTTGATAAATTCAATAAAATGATAATAATATACGATTTGGAGACGCCATTATAAGCAGATGTCGTTCCCAAATGAATGCGAACGACCCGCAAAAAATGTTATAACAAATTACAGTGTTTTCCCAGTAGTCCATAATGTTGACGAATGGGATAAAAATTTCAGTAGTCAATACCACCTCAATCGGGTTCCTATCAGGGTACCAAAGTAGCAATACGATGAAACCGCCCAAACGTACGCCCAATTTACTTAACAGTTATGAACGCTAACTCTCAGCCATAAGCTCATTTCGAAAAAGGTACAAGCTTTTATATTTTGTAAGTAATTTTAATTAGTTAATAATGTTCTCAGCTAACCCTTTCATTTGATTACCGTATCATGGGGGGTGCTTAAAAAATTACTGAACCGCCATTTTTAGGTTTCCGCCATATTGGATTTAGAATGACGGTACTTACCTACAACTGTACTTAGCTAACCAAGCATTGTCATTAAAACTAAATGTGTTTGCAAAATTTTTGCTCAATTGGTACCCGGAAAGTGGGTCAAATTTGATTAGCAAATTTTGAAGCAGGCAACTTGCTTAAATAGATACAAAATAAATAAAACTTATTAAAACAGTTTAATAATAAAATGATAAAAATTAATTTTATTGGTATGATTTTATTTTCACTTTTTTCTAATTTTGTCTTAGTAAGGTGTTTTTGATGATTTAGAAGTAATTCCCATTCGACAACAGTGTTAACAAATCATAATGGGCAAATGGGAAATAACGTAAATAACAGTTTTTGCCCTACAAAAGTCGGGGCCCATAACTCATTATGCGGAGAAGAATAATAAGGAATTTACTTTATACCGATGGAAAACAAAGGGACCTCTGTCGTTTCTTAGAAATTTTAATTTCGTTATGGCATTGGAGCCTCATTTATTTTAATTTTCTTGATAATGAAACGTGCCCTCGGAGGAATAGCACACTAGAAACAATTGAAATATTATTTTCACTTCAATTATAGCAACAAAGCGAAACAGATAGAAATAAGCCAACACTGAATTCACTTTTTCGAAGAAGAATTCATGTGACAGACGGACGGATGGACAGCGGAGACTAGGGTCCCGTTAGTCACCCTTTGGATGTACGGAGCCCTGAAAGTCGGCGCTGCTACTATATATTATTCTCGTGAAATCGATCATAGAGGTCACTAGACAAGTACGTTCTACGTGTCTGTCTATGGCGGCCTGCTTCGGCGAAAGATATAGGGCGGGTCTATAGTTATTTTTATCACACCTATTCAAAAAAAAAACGGCCAAGTGCGAGTCGGAACCGGGCATATAGGGTTCCGTACCATTACACTAGATGACGCTAGTTTGTTTAGTTCTGTACTATCATACTAGATTGAGATAGTTTGTTCACGTTTAAAAAAACACATTTTTCGTATGGAGACTTTCACTTTTTCTAATTTTTAGTATTTGTTGTTATAGAGGCAAAATAAATACCTTAAAACAACTTTCTAGCTGTCACGGTTCATGACGTACAGCCTGGTGACAGACGGACAGCGAAGTCCTAGTAATAGGGTCCCGTTTTTACCCTTTGAGTGCGAAACCTTAAAAACGACGATTGATTCCTCAATAAGTGCGAACAAAATTCTACTTTGCTCTCTGTAGGGAGTTTTGTTAATTTTGATAATTTTTTTTTTTTGGTTTCTTCTTTCCGGCTTACAAAAAGCGCGGAAAAGGCAAAGGTTACTAAGACCATACAGCCAGGTCTGACGTATTTAAGCTTCCTTAGCTTTTGGATTTGTAATGCTAGTGCCGGTGCATTACAAATCTTCTCTGAAGTTCTTGACAGCATTTGCAGCAGCTACATTCTGAGGTGGAACACCCAGTTGCTGTAAGGCGTCTATAAAACTGCACCTAGAGCAAGTTGGGTTCTCACGTCCTCCTTCGTTTTATTTTCTTGTTCTCCACATTGCTCACGTGCACTAGACGATTTTCTCCAAAATGCACCACTTTTTAAACAAAATCCTAGCAGAAAACAATGAAAAAACAACAAAATAAAACTTCGAATGCGTCTACCACAAATCCCGCCAAAAAACCTTTCTTAATTTTGATAATTAGCCCGCGTTCGTGAAGAATGAATGTAAAAAAAATGAAAATATCACAAATGGACATTAAATTCTCTATGGTGACAAACTCACTTTTTTGATTGGTAAGCAAGAACTTTGTATTAAAATACTCTTCGTTGGTTAGTATGTGAAGTTGACCAAAGAGGTCGAACACATAATGCATGAAGAAGTTACCAATCAGTTAGGTTTTGGTGGCAGTGCGCGCTGAAAAAAAAGAACGGTCATGTGCAAGAAGTTTATAGGTAAATCTGGAGGCCACACTCTAAATACCTACTTGAAGCAAAGAAATATGGCCTTGAAGTTTCTCGTTACCGCTCCGTCTCTTTCTAATTAGGAGGTATGAACAAGACGTGTATAGGTGAAGCTCTTGCTCACACCCGCGAATTGAAAAGAGACGGAGCGGTAAAGAGTAAGGGCATATTTCTTTGCTTCAATTAGGTATTTAGAGTGTGGCCTCCAGTTTTACCTATAAACTTCTTGGTCATGTGCATTCTTTTTTCTTTTCATTTCTTATTTTCATAGGTTGTGATGAAAAATTTTGTGACTCACTCGGGGCCAAAATACTTTATTCTCGGGCGGCTTGAATTCCTCGCTAAGCTCAAAATTCAAACTAATGCCCTCGGAACTAATTTTACTTTGTCCCCTTGTTGCACAAAACAATTTTGAGCTTAGTTACAACTGAGCTTATCGAGGAGTTTTTTCTAGTTTCATAGTTTATTTCCTGTTTACAATATAAATTGTGTTGGACATTAACTTAAACATTCAATATTCAATTCAATACACGTCGCCATTTTAAATTTGTGTAACAAGGGGACAAAGTAATATTTTGTTTCGAGGGCGTTAGTTTGAATTCTGAGCTAAGCGAAGGATTCTGTAGTAGATGCTCAAGCGCAAGAGCGAGGGAAGGAAAGTAAAATTTCGTTCGCGCTTATTGATGAACCAATCATCGTGTTTCAAAAAGGTATGATGAAATATATTTTTGAACTGTCGTCAGATGAATCTTATGCGCAGTAGTCGTGACTATCATGAATCAAGTCAAGTCAAGTAGGCGTAGATAATCACGAACTCCAATCCCTGGGGGTGCCCGGGGCTACGACGAAGAAGATCTGGTACAGTTTAGCCGTACGAAGCTTTCGAAAGTGCATATTTTTTGTGTCGCAATTTTAAATGTTCCGTAGACCCGAAAAGTGACCAAGGGGACCCTATTAGCAAAGTATATATATTAGTACTAACACACATTATAGACACTCCCTGCCGCTCTCTAGATTGCAACCTCACCCCCTCGTCACCCAGTATGATACAAATTGGTTATAGTTTGGTTCTCGAACGTATAGGATTTCGCCGTGAATTTGTTTGCACCATCATTTGTTTTTAGAAATGTCATTTCTGGCCCGTTGTATGAAGTGTCCGTGGTGTGCCACGACGGAAAACCACAAAGTGCTCTATATATAAACGGAAAGCGGACACGACACCATGGATGGGCTTTTCTGAAGGCTATGGCATGGTGTCGTGTCCGCTTTCCGTTTATATATAGAGCACTTTGTGGTGATCGGCTCAGTAGTGCCATAATGTTACCAATATAATAGTTATCAAGAATAAATAAATTATTAAACTAGTATGTAAAATAGTTGATGCTTTTGATTGTAGGTTCTTGGTGGAACATTATATCACACATATATTCTACACTAATTCCACATAAAACAAATAAAACTGCGATTATTATTTGTCAGCGACCGGTTTCGAACACCATCTTCAGGCTGACAAATTTTTAACGCAGTTTTTATTTGTTTTATGTGGAATTAGTGTAGATATATACCAATATGTGTAATATATAAAATAAAATAGTGTTAATATAATAAAAAGTATTAATAATCGTGAACGTGAGATGGGTTTTTGTAAAAAACATCACGGTTATAAGCACCTTAAGTATGTTGGAAACAATTCGGCCACCTATATGCATCTCCTTCTGATAGGATATGAGATAATTTTTAAGCTTTAATTTAAAGGTGCCTATTTAAATCTTAGTTCCCTGAGAGGAGGTGGCAAGTTATTCCAACATGTGGTGGCCGCATATCTAAAGCTGCCCCTGAAAGCTGCTGCAGTGCCATGTGGTGGATCTGCGTATTAAGAGGCCAACTTGCTGTTTTTGTAGCTTGCGAGTCAGAAATTTGACACCGTTTTAGTTTTTAAAATATACATGTATTCAGGTAATCCTCTTTTTACTAGCAGCCCAAATATAAGAACAGACATATAAAGCTCTCTTTGTAATGACATTTTAAGAATGTTGGCATCGTTCAAATATTTTGGTACGAAGCTTTCGAAAGTGCGTTTTATTTGTGTCGCAATTTTTAAAAGTTCCGTAGACCCGAAGAGTTACCAACGGGACTCTATTAGCAAAGTATATTATTAGTACTAACGTACAGTATAGACACTCCCTGCCGCTCTCTGGATTGCAACCTCACCCCCTCGTCACACAGATTGATACAGATTATTTATAGTTTGGTTCTCGAACGTATAGGATTTCGCCGTGATTTTGTTTGTTCCGTCATTTGTTTTTAGAAATGTTATTTCACGATCGTTGTATGCAGTGTCCAGGATGGGCTATTAGTAAGCCTGCTCTGTCCGTCTGTCTGTCAGCGGGCTGTATTTAATTAACCGTAATAGGTAGACAGTTTAAATTTTCACAGAGTGTGTATATTACCAATTTCCGTTATAACAAATAATAAAAATTAGAAAATAAATAAAAATCAAAGGACAACAAAAAACGAGCCTTTTTTGTAACGTGAAAGAAACTAGTGACACCTAGTACATAGTCGATTTACGTTGTAATGCGACAACAGCAATTAGTTCCTTTTAACATCTACAGATGGCGCTGGAGATGAAATAGTTTATGAATAGAAACCCTTAGCGCGCGAGTTTGATTCGCACCTAGCTGGTTTTTTCTGGAACATCAGCCGAAATAAACGAAGACTCATCAAATCCACCTCAAAATACGTAGAAAGAACTTCACTTAAATTATAGCAATAATATCGCCGGATACCTACTTGCATCCACTCCACTGCACCCCTATCTTATACGAATGCAATGGCCCCGTTTTATAAAATCTCTCAAAAATAAGCCAATATTTACAGACTCAATACTCCAAGAGTCCCTCGGTGCCGTCATACAGTCAGACCCATCGTTAATAATATCAAGAACTTTGGTTATTTATTTACTCTGTAGAAGATATAGAGCCGCGGTGGAGATGCGTCGAAAAAATACCGTACAACTGTTGTCCGGTAATCCACGCACATCGAGAAAAGTAGTACGGCAGACGTGTTTGTAAGACAGTGGTTGTCACGCACACAACCATAAATAAGTTGGCCCGTTTTTATCGCAGTGATTACAGGATGACCCCCTATCTAGATCTTAGTAAATAATCAAAGATCAATAAATTTATACCGGACAACTGTTGTCCGGTAATCCACGCACATCGAGAAAATTAGTACGGCAGACATAGGTGTAAGACAGTGGTTATTACAGGATGACCCTCTATTTAAATAGTAAATAATCAAAGATCAATAAATTTATACCGGACAACTGTTGCCCGGTAATCCACGCACATCGAGAAAATTAGTACGGCAGACATAGGTGTAAGACAGTGGTTATTACAGGATGACCCCCTATTTAGATAGTAAATAATCAAAGATCAATAAATTTATACCGGACAACTGTTGCCCGGTAATCCACGCACATCGAGAAAATTAGTACGGCAGACATAGGTGTAAGACAGTGGTTATTACAGGATGACCCCCTATTTAGATAGTAAATAATCAAAGATCAATAAATTTACAAGCTGCTTGCCACCACTGCAAGTAACAAATAAATACATTATTTAGTTTTTACTTGCAGTGGTGGCAGTTTTCTGATCAGTATGCTTACGGAGCGACCAAAACAACTTAAGGCGCAGAATGTACACAAAACTATACCTTTACGGCTTTGCTTTGCTCCCCCTTAAGTGGAAAGTCGATAACAGACTCCGTTTTGGGCTCGAATACTAAACAGGCTGCGATTTTCTTTGACTTATTGTTACTCTTTATTATACTGTGGTACTGTTGAAGTTTTTGAACCGCGTTTTATTGAAACATTAAAAGTTGATATAAATTTTATAGTGACATTTTGTGGAGCTTTCTTTACAAACTTCAGGTAGAATCCAGTTATTTCTTTACATTTAGTCAAGCACAGATCACTTATATCAAGTACTATAGATACATGTTAACCTTTCTATGTTTACATGTCTTTTTAACCAACTGCCCAAGAAGGAGGTTAATGTATGTATGTATTTATGTATGTTACAGAGTCGGTGGCGTAATAGCTAGGGCCGCTACCTCCTGTCGTGGTTCGATCCTGCCACGTACAAATGTGTTTTCGAATTTAGATTTCATATTTACGTTTATCCGACGCTCTTATACGGTGAAGGAAAACATCGTGAGGAAACCTGCATATGCCTGCGAAAAACTTGAAGGTTGTGTGTGAAGTCGACCAACCTGCACTGGGCCCGCGTGGTCGACTAAGGCCCGATCGCCCTAATTCAGGGTAGGCTCGAGCCCCCCGGTGGGGAAGTATATGAGCTGATGTGATGATGTATGTATTTCTGTTTCTTTGGCTGAGCCTATAGCCTAAACAGCTTGATGGATTTTAGACTGCGAGTTGTAGTTAGATTCGTCTCTGTTTGTGTAGTTGGTTTTTTTTATTTTTAATTAAATTTGTAAGGTTACTACGATAGTAAAAAATAAAAAAGTAAGTGTGTGGTTTTATGAAACCACGGTAAAAGTGAAACTTTACAGAGGACGAAACGATCATGGCTGCTCTCGCTACAGTACAGAGGACGAAACAATCATTCCGTCAGACGAAAACGACCGTCACGCGACATGCAACACACAGACGAAAAATGTGAGACGATGTAATAAAAGTTTCACTATAAAAAATATCCCAGAACAGGATTGGGTTTTGGGGGCAATCTTTTTACTATTCTTCAGGGTTCAGATGCGAAGGGATCAGGAGACGGAAAAGGGAGAGAAGTAATCAGTATTCCCTTCGCCGAGCGTCAGCCTTTTGATTTCTCTAGTCGATGACCCTCGCCGCTCGCCGCTCGCCGCGCTCGACGAAGATTGATGTATGTCTCCACCGTTTTTTGTTGAGGCTGTCCAATGTTTTTTTCTACGACGAAACAAGGAATTATTGTATGTCACGTCATACTTTTTTTTGTTCATTTTTAATCTGTTTTTGTTCTATTATCATCATCATATCAGCCGAAAAACGTCTATTTCTGGACAAATCTTCGTTTAATTTGTTTTTAACCGACTTCAAAAAAGGAGGAGGTTCTATGTTCGACTGTATATATTTTTTTTAATGTATGTTTACCGATTTATCCGTCAATAGTGGACCGATTTTCAAAATTCTTATTTTGTTCGAAACAATATTTGTTTATAAGTTTTTTGGCTTTTCCATTCTAAATGTTTATTTTTTCCTTTTTTTATGTTTCTGTCGTACTATCATATACGGGATTCCACTCTGATCACATCTTTAAATCATTTTATTTTCTGTATTTCTCTAATGACGATGACGAAGGCTGACGATGGCAGGGTCATATCGTCATATATCTACTGAGTTGCTGGAAGAAGTTGAAAAGTTCTACGGACAGTTGTACACGACCACACGTCTGCCTGTCAGCAATCTGGCCAAAGACCCAAGAGCCAGAATAACCCGACACTATACCGAAGATATCCCGGACGTCAGCCTGTACGAGATTAGATTGGCTCTCAAACTGCTCAAGAACAACAATACACTGGGTGATGATGGAATTACGGCTGAACTTCTAAAAGCAGGTGGAACATCGGTACTTAAAGCTCTTTAGAAGTTATTTTATTCCGTTATACTCGAGGGGCAAACGCTTAAGGTATGGCACAAGAGTGTGGTCGTGTTTTTTTTTTCAAAAAGGGTGACAATACCCTGCTGAAGAACTCACTCACTTCTGAACCATGTCTACAACCTGTTTTCAAGAGTTATTACGAATAGTCTCGCATGCAGGTTTGACGACTTCCAGCCTCCCGAACAAGCCAGTTTCCGAAAAGACTAGTACCATAGACCACATACATAAGCTGCGACCGATTACAGAGTCGTAAAAGAATAAGTTCAAAGACATCAATATTTTAACTGTTGCTAGTCAATTTATATATGAAAACATCATGTACGTTCGTAAGAATTTGCATTCATTTGCTAAAAACAGTGACAGGCATAATTTGAATTTAAGAAATGTAAATAAAATAGATAATATAGCCTTTTCGAGACTGAGTAAGGTTAAAAAGTCATTTGTGGGGCAGTGTATAAGATTCTACAATAAAATTCCAGAAAAAATTCAAGACTCATGTCAAAAAAATGTTTGTGCTCTAGAGGATAAAATAAAATAATAGATTATGTAAATGACAAAGATGTACTCGTATATGTTGCTTTACCTGAGACTGTAAACTGAATCATGGCATTATTTGTAATAGACAATAAGTTTTTTTTGACTATTTAAGTGTGTGTAAACACCTATTTAAAATAAATTAGTTTAATTTTGTATAATATTTGTGGGTAAATGAATATTTTTCTCCACTAATTTTTTGTCTTATCTTCACTTTTAATATGGTTGGCTCTCGCACTCACCGTTCTTCCTGTTCGCCCGCAACATTACCGTAATATAAATATTACTATATCCCTATGTATTATAACATCCCTATACTATAAGCTATAGCTTAACTTAAATTGCTTTTGGTGTAAATTAATAAATTAATGAATAATGTCGTCAGAGGCACACGATGTGTCATATGATTTTGTCTATAACTACGGGCTACCTTCTAGAAGGACTTTACTGTTCTTGACGAAATTTGGCATGGAGGTAGCCTGTGTCACGGGAAAGGACATAGGTACGCTAAATATTATTATTAGGGTTCCGTAAGCCCAAAGGGTGAGCAACGGGATTACTAAGCCTCCACCGTCTGCCCGTCTGTCTGTTAGCGGGCTGTATTTCATTAACAGTAACAGGTAGACAGTTGAAATTTTTAAAAAAGTGTGTATATCTGTTGCCGCTATATCAACATATAATAAACAGTTAAAAACTAAGAGTGTCCCCATACAAAAACGTATTTTAATAGGTATTTTTGACTTAGCGCTATCGTAAAAACGGTAATGTACATAAGCCTGAGACTCGGTGTGATTGTAGTGCTATTCCTGTAGTAAAACAAAAAATAATAAAAACTGACTAAGTAAACTAAATGAAAAAAAAAGTAGATTTAAAAAAAATATGCAAAGACTTACAATTTTTTAAAGATTTATGAATAGCCACTACTTAACTGTAATTGAATAATGGTATATTGAAATCGGTAAAAAGAACTGACTTATTTAACACGAAACTAGCAAACTTTTGAACCGACTTTTAAAAAAGGAGGTTAACAACTCTACGCGTATGTATGTGATATTGTTGGAATTGCACAACATTATATGTGGGTTTCTAAGCAGGTTAGGCAAAATTCATAAGCGTTAGTTTGTCAAAAGTTTCATCAAAATCGGTTCAGTAGTCTTCAAGATATGGATGTGCACCAATCACTGGAGAAATACATCGTCGGTTTAACGTAGCAATTTTGTGAATAAGGTCGGTTGCTCCTATTCCAGTCGACAATCGATCGCTGGCTGGTTAATCGGCCATCACCATTGAACTTTTCGACGAAAAACTTTACGCCCAAACTTTTCGCGGCAAAAACTAGTCGAGCTCGGTCCTAACCCCCGCTCTAGTTACCGACAACACTCGTCGAGTGTCGACTATCGAGTTTAGTCGATCCAATTAGTGGTGAAACGACTGGGTTATGCCGTTTTCACTATATTTCAATCATTATCACTTTTTGTTCCTCGATCGGGGTCATCTCGCCTGATAGTAAGTGATGATGATACCGAATATTCCACAGACTCACAACAGGTAGGGATGCGAAGTCGACGGTAATATTATAAAAAATCGATAAAACGTCTCGAGCAGGCCCACTGGTCTGTAAAATCGTTTTGTAACCCACAAAGTGGCAACACTGGAATCTGTCACAAGAGTTACACGAGCAGTTTAGAGGCTTGCAAAATGTGTAACGGCTGTTACACAAGTAAGAGTGGTATTTAAAAATGGCGGATCGAATCCGTGACCTCCTGACGGGAAACAAGTGGCTTAACTATTACGCCACGGGGGCAGGAGGTTGTTAGTAAATGAAATTGTCTGTACAATATAAATCTAGAGAAGACTACATACTTTAATGCCTTTTTAAGGTTCTTTACACGAACTGTCCACTACTGTACAAAGGCCTCCCCAAGGATTTCCACGACGACCGGTCCGTCTGCGTGATGTCAGTCCACCGAGTGAGAGGCCTGCCTACGCTACGTCTTTAGATGCGCGGCCGCCACTTGAGAACTATACGGCCCCAACGATCATCTGTTATACGAGCTATGTGGCCCGCCCACTGCCACTTAAGTTTAGCGATTCTGTGAGCTATGTCCGTTATCTTAGTTGTCCTTAGGTTCTCTTCATTTCTGATTCGACGTACCTAACCAATGTCACAGAACATGATACCTCTATATTTTATTACATCGTCTCCAATTTTTTCGTCTGTGTGTTGCATGTCGCGTGACGGTCGCTTTCGTCTGACGGTATAATCGTTTCGTCCTCTGTACCGTAGCGAGAGCAGCCATGATAGTTTTATCTTCTGTAAAGTTTCACTTTTACCGTGGTTTCATAAAACCACACACTTACTTTTTTTTTAATTAGGTAAGAAATAACCAAGCTCTCTTTATCTTATTATTATTATTATTATTTTTATTCACAATTTGTAAACCCTTGACAACATCTCACTTGGTGGTAAGTGACGATGTTGCCGAAGATGGAAGCGGGATTACCAAGATTCCCCAACGTAATGGGGTACTGGCTATCTTATATTAATGCCGGAATACACCAATGATATCAACATTGATATTTGGCGGCAAGACTTAGATAAGATGGTAGTAGCTAGCCAGGCGGGCTTAGAAAATGCCCTACCACCAACCAAACCGAGACTTACAATTGACCCCGTCGGGAATCGAACCCGCGACCTCCTGTGTAAAGCCAGTGAACTTTGCCTCTGAGCTACGGAGGCGGTTATCTGAAGGAATGAATAACAGCGCCGCCGCCGCCGCTATATCTCGCTAAAATATTATTCCCGAGTTCATCTCGTATTCCCGCCGCGAACAAAAAACCATTCACAATCAAATCCATTCCGAGAAAACCGTTAGAAAGTTATGACAAAGGGCTCGGATGGGCTGAGATTACAATGACACTAAATTGGTGGATAGACCTATGTATAGTTAAAATGATACCTTTTTTTTTTTTTATTCACAATTGGTAAACCCTTGACAACATCTCACCTGGTGATAAGTGACGATGCTGCCGAAGATGGAAGCGGGCTTACCAAGATTCCCCAACACAATCGGGAATTGGCTATCTTATCTTCATGCCGGAACACACCTATGGTATCGACATTGATATTTGGCGGCAAGACTTAGATAAGATGGTGGTAGCTAGCCAGGCGGGCTTATAAAATGCCCTACCACCAACCAAACCGAGTCTTACAATTGACCCCGCCGGGAATCGAACCCGCGACCTCCTGTGTAAAGCCAGTGAACTTTGCCTCTGAGCTACGGAGGCGGTTAGAATTAAATCTAATCTAACCTATCAAAAAGACAGCTAAGCTAATAAAAAACCGGGATAACGCGAGTCGGGCTTGCGCGCTGAGATTTCCATCATCATCATCATATCAGCCGAAAGACGTCCACTGCTGGACAAAGGCACACCCTGGACACTTCATACAACGGTCAGAAATGATTTTTCAAAAAAGGAATGACGGAACAAACAAAATGGCGGCGAAATCTGAAAAATTGGCGAAAACAACCAAACTGTAACCAATCTGTATCAATCTGGGTGACGAGGGGGTGAGGTCACAATCTAGAGAGCGGCAGGGAGTGTCCATACTGTATGTTAGTACTAATACATATACTTTGACAAAGGCCTCCCCCAAGGATTTCCACGACGACCGGTCCTACGCTGCCCGCATCCAGCAGCTTCCTTTGACCTTCACCAGATCGTCGTTCCAACGTGTGGGAGAACTGCCTACGCTACAACATCCGACGCGCGGTCGCCACTCGAGAACTTTACTGCCCCAACGGCTATCTGTTCAACGAGATATGTGCTCTGCCCACTGCCACTTAGGTTCCGTACTGCCACACAATATATATTTAAAAAAAAAAGTGTGTGTGTCAGCTCCGACGCACGACTGGAGTTTACTACTTAAGTACGATTGTCTAAACAGGCACAAAACAGGGCTTGACTTTAGTTTTAAGTTTACTCTGCACAGTTTTTATAACTAATCATTCCAATTTCCGGCCTCTTTTCATAGCTGATGTGTGAGGTGTTTTAGCTCCCATGGTCGCAGCTACTAATGATCCATTTGGTGTTTGGCAGCGACTAACCTCGTATGCTTTAGATGCGGTTATACGAGCATATCTTAGGTCATACCATAAAGGGCTCTAACATTGGTTTTGTGTTGACTCTTCAATTAAATCAAGAGCATTTTTGTTAAGTTTCTCTTGTAATGTTTCTAGTAATTTGTTGACATCTTTCTTTATATCATCACTCACTTGAATAAGGAAATGAAAACTGTCGAACATCACTGTGTTTAAAGTCGTTCTGATACTTTTAAAGTTCACAATTAATAATTTTCTTCTTTTTTGCTTCTTGAAGAAACCCGTGGAAAAGGTCTGTGCTGGTTACATGAAATTTTAAAATCTTATCAGATCAAAAATTGTAAGAGTGCAACAATAACAGATCTGATTTGATTACTGTGTTGTGACTTCATTTTAGATTTCGTAGTGACTTATATTCTTTTTGTCAGATTCAGCCAATCCTGACTGTTTTGTATCACGTGACAGAGGTGCGCACAATAGGTTGCGCGTAAAAAACGTAACGCGCAAAGACAATATAACAAACTACGTTTTCGATCACTAGATTTTACTCCTCATATTTTTTTCATACCGGGCGCCTTATATGCAAATCGATTCTTAAGGAGTAAATTTCAAAAAAAGTGTTTCCTTTATTCGTGGGGGGTCCTTACCGCGAGTACAACTCACACTTGCCCCGATTTTATAATTTGTTGTTATCACTATATTCACACCAAATTTGACCCTATACGTATGTATTACGGTGTTTTGATAGAAAAAAGTACTTGACACTTGTTAATTTCTAGGGTTCCCTTCCCAAAGGGTAGAAACGGGACCCTAATACTAAGACTTCGCTGTCCGTCCGTCTGTCCGTCTGTCACCAGGCTGTACATGAACCGTGATAGCTAGACAGTTGAAATTTTCACACATGATGTATTTCTGTTGCCGCTATAACAAAAAATACTAAAAATTAGAAAAAATCAAAGTCTCCGTACAAAAAAACATGTTTTTTTAAACGTGAAGAAACTAGCGCCATCTAGTATGATGGTACGGAATCCTATGTGTGTGGTTCTGACTCGCACTTGGTCGGATTTTTAACATTTATCATTTAGTAGCCAAAAATAATTGTATAAAGTATTTTAAATACATTTAAAAACTTTTCTCATTTCCTAAATTTTAAAAAGATATCGAAATCAATATAGCGGGGATTTTTTTGGGATTTTCATCATTTGCCTATTATATTCTGCCCGCATCTATTTCAATTTTAATATCACATAAATATTTTTTTTGAAATTGCAGTTGGAGAAAACTTTTAAACCAAAAAGTTAAGTTTGTCTTCCTTTCAGATTGTTGTACTCGTTGATGTTTGTAGGGTTTTGTACCCAAATGTGTTTAGGTACGGAACCCTCGGTGCGCGAGTTCGACTCGCACTTGACCGGCTTTTTATTTTCGACATAATATCCTTAATTAGCACCTTAGAGAAATAATAAGCTGACCTTCAACGTCACCTAATATAAGGCGGCTTGGACTCCAAGACAGACCCATAGGGCTTACTGTGGCTAGCCTGTTACAACTTTGTGTATTTTCCTTGCCTACCGAAATAATAATATATTAATTGTTTGTATTTTGTTTACTTTTGTTAAGTTGATTAGTTTCTGTAAAAAAAAATATTTACAATTGGTGAGCCCTTGACATCATCTCGCCTGATGACACACCGTAATACGGTTTATTAAATACGTTTTAAGTTAAATTACTATGATTTTCTAACGTATAAATAAATAAAAAAACATAATACATAGATAAAATTGCAGCGATAATTAAAGCTGCCTCGGCGACAATGCGCAGATAATTCGACGCTTTTTAACCGACTTCAAAACAGGAGAAGGAGGTGCTGTGTTCGACTGTATATTTTTTATGTATGTCCACCGGTTTATCCGTCAATTGTAGACCGATTTTCAGGATCCTTTTTTTCTTTCGATGGGTATGCTGCCACGTTATTCCCATATAAATTTTATAAGAATCGGTGTAGTACTTTTTTTAGAAAATTAACAAAAAACAAAATAATAATGAAAAATTGTACTAATTTATTGCAAAGGAAGTCGGTTCTTCTTGAACGTGTTTAGAGTTTTCAATTGTTATCCCCGTCGCGTCGCATAGATGTCGACATGTGTGCAGTTTAGCGTAATTGAAGTCTAAAATAATAATGTAATTCAGGGAAAAATCACAAATAGTCATCTGGCTCCAAACCCTAGGATTCTCAGTAAATAGTTAATTACATTTAAAATCGCACAGAGTAATGTCACCTTGCCGATAATTGATTTTTAAACAAATAGAGGCAGAATTGAAGCCGCAAATGATAAAAACGTAAAAAAATCGATTCGATTTTCCTTAACCAAAAAATTCTTCTTTAAAAATAAAAAACTGGACAAGTGAGAGTCGGACTCGCCCACCGAGGGTTCCATACAAATTTGTAGGTACATATTATAAATCATAACAGTGAAAACTGTTAGGTACTACATATGCCAAAATTATTAGGTACCTTCCTATTACATATAAAAAAGGGAAGAGTTGATTTTTTTATTCTTCGTCGTAAATCGAAAACTATACATCAAAAAAATAATTAAACTCCAGTTAAGTTTGTGCCAACAAAGCCCTTTCGTACGATACCCCACATGACACGGTTAACTCAATAAAAAAATTGGACCGCCGTTCCTTGCATAATTGATACGTACTTTAAATAAAGACTGTATTTTTTACGATTTCATTACAAATGTACAGTATTCAGATTTTTTCCTATACTTGCAGTATAAGACGGTATTATTTTATTTCACAGTTCTAGAACAACGGGAAATACCCTATGAATTTTGATTCCCTTTAGAGTGTCGCAATATACGTTTTTGCGGCATAAACGGTCGTATCTTTTTTTTGCGTTAACTTAGAAGTTTTATTTTTTCACAGCTACAAGGGACTGTAGACCGAAATATCTGGTCTTAATTTGAACTCGATACCTCCACGCGTTCCCGAGAAAAAGGGTCTTGACAGACAGACGGACGGACGGACAACAAAGTGATCCTATAAGGGTTCCGTTTTTTTCTTTTGAGGTACGAAATCCAACAAAAAGTTAAAAAGTGCTTATGTACAAAAGTCAAAAGGTCATCGGTCCACCGAGTGGGAGGCCTGCCTACACTACGCTTTCCGGTGCGTGGTCGCCACTCGAGAACTTTACTGCCCCAACGGCCATCTGTTCTACGAGCAATGTGCCCCGCACACTGCCACTTAAGATGACCTGGTGAAGGTCGCGGGAAGCCGCTGGATGCGGGCTGCGCAGAACCGGTCGTCGTGGAGATCCTTGGGGGAGACCTATGTCCAGCTTTGGACGTCCTTCGGCTGATATGATGATGATGTACAAAAGACACAAAATGAGACTCGTCTGACGTGAGTCGTGACGGGTGAAAGCGACACGACATTTTGTAAAGTAGAAACTATGGAGGAAAAATTCATTTCCGCGATAACTTTCTCTGAAACGTCTCGTGCTCGCGGGCTGGACGGGCTGGCTATTATGTAAATAGTTTTATAACCGCTGTGTTCGTTGCAAATAGGTTTTATTTGCGACTCATGCGGCCGCATGAGTTGATCACGGAACATATGCGAGTCACTTTTGTAAGCTGAAATGCATAATGCATTTTTACCAGACTAGCCAAAAATGAGTGTAATGTTTTCAGGTTGGTATATCTTAAAGTTACGGTGGAAACGTATAGAGAACTGAAGAAGATAGTGTGGCAGAGAGAGACCTGGAAAGAGCTACACCGACAAGAGCACGGCACTTAAATTGTGATGATGATATCTATTAATGACTTTACGTATGTATGTATGCATGTATGTATATATGTCTGTGTCTTGGATAAAGGGTTCGATGAATTTTGAAGTGCGAGGTGTCGTCACATTCGTCCTGATCCTGTAAGTGACATAGAATACACCATAACCAGACTATCCGAAATAGAGTGGTAATGTTTTTATGCAGTCTAACAGTTTTTAACATTTATTTCAATTTGTTATCATCATATCAGCCGAGGGATGTCCACTGCTGGACAAAGGCCTTCCCTAAGGATTTCCACCATTCTGAGTGCCCGCATCCAGCGGTTTCCCGCGACTTTCACCAGGTCATCGGTCCAACGAGTGGGAGGCCTGTCTACGCTACGATTTCCGGTACGCAGTCGCCACTCGAGAACTTGGTTATGTTATTTTGAAATTGCGTTTTGCACAAACATAGTTCAGATCTCATTATAGTGACCAATACTATTTTTTCAGTTAGTACTGATAACTCTCAACAATTTTTTTTAATAATACTGTGATAAAACAGTTTTTGCGATATGTAATAATTACTGTGGAACCCTACAATAAACGTGGTCCAACACGCACTGGGCTAGTTTACTGTTTGCTGGAGCACTATGGCAATCTAGCTTTAGTACAAATAAAAAACTGTTGAAAGTAAAACTTTTAGGAGTTTGTTAAATGTTACTTTTAATTTACGTAAGACCGGTTCCTCGAATAATGACATATTTTCAATACGCAAAATGACACACACGCATAACGACACACAACCCTAAGGTAAGGTATCTTCGTCCAAATTTAATATTCAAAGGGTTTGAAACAAAATATTACAGAAAGTAAGTACCATAAACAGGGGTAGTCAACGAACATCTCGTAAAAATGTTGATAGCCTTTATTTCTGAATTATGAAATGGGGAATATTGAGTGGGACATAAAGCCTTTAAATCGCTTCTTCCTGTTTCATTTATAGCTGGTAATAGCACTGGTAAATGCCAGAAAAAATAAATACAATATGTAGCTTCGAACTTTTGTAACTATAACTTTAATCATAATTCATTAATCCTTACTAATATTATAAATGTGAAAATGTGTTTGTTTGTTACCTTTCCACGCTTTAACGCCTTGACCAATCTTTATGAAATTCGGCATGCAGGTAGCCTATATCAAGGGAAAGGACATAGGCTACTTTTTATTCATATGATTGAGTAGGTTAGAAACGACATAATTTACTTATCAGAACAGTCAATAAAACAATGTCCACGCGGACGGAGCCGCGGGAAAAAGCTAGTAGATAATAATCTATCACCAAGATGTTATCAAAATCCGGCTGTACAAAGCGTGTCATCTCACACGTTCAATCAGAGTTTATCATGCACCAATAAAAGCCGTATTCGAAACCTCAAAATCACTGTTTAAAAACAAAAAGAGCCGCTCATCCCATCGGAAATCAATAGTCGAGGGCACGACGGTGGAAAATCAAAGGGATCGAGAGACAATTTTCCGATGATAGAGAAAACTTTGCGACTAATATATATTTTTTCTTTTTTTGTAAACATTAGGTAACTAAACTCTTTGGTTCTGAGGTTTGTTAAGTGATATCTGTCTTTAGCAGATTTTCTCTTAGGGCAAACCCCGGACACTGCATACAAATGGTCTTGAAATGACATTTCTATAAACAAATGACGGAGCAAACAAAATCACGGTGAAACCCCATACGTTTGAGAACCAAACTATAACCAATCTGTATCAATCTGGGTGACGAGGGGGTGAGTCGCAATCTAGAGAGCGGCAGGGAGTGTCCATACTGTGTGTTAGTACTAATATACAGGGAGACTGGTTGAACAACGGTCCCATTAAAGGAGGTGTATAAGAAGCCGATACCCATCCCATTAAGCTTAAAAAACCACCACCTGTTTTTTATTATTTTTTTTATTTTTAAAAGGTCCATCTCCTTTCTTACCGTTTACTACGCTCGCTGTGACGCGTACGCAACAGCTGACAACGATTCTGATAGGAAGATAGATAACATGTGCTCCACACAGTTTAAGCAAAATTACAAAAATTTCACATTTCAAAAAATGTGTAAAACACGTATTTCAAAATAACTTTCACTTTTTTTACCGAGAGGGAATGTAAATGGGTTACTAGTTTACCTCCTTAGACGCGTCCGTCGTACAACCAGTCACCCTGTATATACTTTGCTCAGGGTATAATAAAATAATCGCCTGTGATGTCGAATAGCAATACTTACGTTATTTGAAAAGCCTATTTTAGTACGTATGCAGCTTCCAGCTAAGGCAACCACGATGAAACTGATTGTGAAAAGTTTCAAAAACCCGCGACAAACAGAACGAACCGCAAACAAGTAAACAACTCAAAAAATTAAATTCTAAATTCAAGCCGTCTACTTTGTTGACAGAGCCGCTCATAAAAGGTAAGCCTCCACTGAATTAAAAACGTTAAAAGAAGATTCATTACCGCAACGATACGCCGCTGAATGCATCGTAAGGCTGTAGAGTGTAGAGCCGGCGTAGTTACCGCTTTCATATCGGAAATCGTTAGCTCTCGCCTCGCTATGATTGGTGGAGGCACGGCATTAAGGTCGATGATAAAAGCCGTTCGTATTTTAAACGGTTATGGGTTGAAGATAAAACTTGAGCTTGAGCCTGCAATCTTATAGTGAAGTGGTTTCGTTAGTAAGAGTTTCGATAAACTGGAGATATCAATAAAAGTATACAGACATACTTAGACTTTAAACTAAACTACACCAAGTCGCCGTGTGCAAAACGCACAATTAAAACAATGCGTTTTTAGTGTTCCGAAGTCAACAAACAACCCTTATAGTTTCGCCATGTCTGTCTGTCCATCTGTCCGTCTATCCTCGGCTTAGCTCTATTATGACTAAAAAAATGTAATTTGTACATGTAGTAAAGAGGGGGTGAATTTTTAACCGCCTCCGTGGCGTATTGGTTAGTCCATTCGCATCACACCAGAAGGTCGCGGGTTCGATTCCCGGTGAGGTCATCATGTAAGACTCGGTTGGTGGTAGGGCATTTTCTAAGCCCGCCTGGCTAGCTACCACCATCTTATCTAAGTCTTGCCGCCAAAAATTAGTGTTCACAACATTGATGTGTTTCGGCTTGAAGATAAGATAGCCAGTTCCCCATTACGTTGGGGAACCTTGGTAAGCCCGCTTCCATCTTTGGCATCATCGTCACTTAACATAACATAACATAAATATTCTTTATTGCATACCAAAAAACTTTACAGAAACTTAATTTAAAAATTTACAGTGCAAAAGGCGGCCTTATCGCTTTACCATCAGGTGAGATAATGTCAAGGGCTTACCAATTGTAAATAAATAAAAAAAAAAATTCTGAATCAGGGATCGGTTTGCGAAATATTAAGCTTTAAAGTGCTAATTTTTGTTCTTTTGTTCTAGTCAAGTGCCCCCCTCCCCCGACAAGCTAAAACGCTATTTCAGGACATATAATCAATATAAAAGGAGAACTATCACGGCTAAATAGGCTTTCTTACTTTAGGAGTAATAGTCGACCAACTTAAGATGCGCAGTTTGATTTGTCAAAAGTTCATAGATTTTTCATACAAAATGTGCTATAACCAAGTGTAAACACATTTTTTTTTTTAAATAAACATTTATTTTTTAGTGACACTTCGGAACCCTACTTTGCGCGTCCGACTCGCACTTGAGTTTTTTTTTAAACGGCGTAGATATTGTTCCAAGTTATTCGGAAATTTCATAACTGCCAATTTCGCAACGGGTGAAACATCCCTTCAATTTAAAAATGCTGACATTAAAACCGTTAAAACCTTTTTTAGCGATCGCAAACATGGAGTCATACGGGCTTCCAGCGTTCGTGTCCAATGTCCGGTGGGTTCAGAGTTCACACGTAAATTGTCCGGTCCGCAAAATGTCACGCAGGTGCAAAATTAAATAAAGCGACTCACTTATCACCTATTGTAATGAAGATTTACACGGGTCTGGCGTGTCTGAACCTCAATTTTTAGGGTTCCGTACCCAAAGGGTAAAAACAGGACCCTATCACTAAGACTTCGCTGTCCGTCCTTCTGTCCGTCTGTCACTAGGCTGTATTTCATGAACCGTGATAGCTAGACAGTTGAAATTGTGTATTTCTGTTGCCGCTATAACAAAAAATACAAAAAATTTGAAAAAGTGAAACGTGAAGAAACTAGCGCCATCTACTATGATGAACGAAACCCTATTTGTGCCGTTCTGACTCGCACTTCGCCGGTTTTTCTACACCTAATCATCATTATCATATGAGCCGAAAGACGTCCACTGACAAAGACCTCCCCCATGGATTTCCACGACGTCCGGTTCTGCGCTGCCCGTATCCAGCGGCATCGCGCGACCTTCACCACCTTTCTTTCTACACTTATTCCACGTTTTGAAAATCTGTAAAAGAAATAAGTGCCGATTTCATTTCCTGAGAGTGTAAATATAACAAATAAAAACGACCAATTGATAGTCGCACTCGCTTACCGAGGGTTCCGTACCACTACATCTCTGAATAAGAAACCCTAAAAATAATAAATCGAAAACTCTACATCATAAAAATAATAAAAATCTGTATAAGCTTGTGCCAATAAAGCCCTTTCATACGATACCCCACATGATATAGATAACCTAATTCAAAATTTGGACCGCCGTCCTTGCATAATTGATTACGTACTTTAAATAAAGACTATATTTCTTATGATTTAATTACAAATGTATAGTTTTCAGATTTTGCCCTATAATTGTAGACTATAAGACTATAAGACAGTATTGCTTGCTAAATGTCATAGTTCTGGGCCAAAATACCTTATAAATTATGATTCCCTTGAGAATGTCGACATATACGTTTTTTTGCAAAATAAACGGCCGTGGCAAATAAAGAATATTTGTATTTGTATTTGTATGTTTTTACATTAACTTAGAATTTTGATTTTTTCACAGCTTCAAGGGACTGTAGACCGGAGAATACGGTTTTAATTTCATTTCGATACCTCCACGCGTTCCCGAGATAAAGGGTCTTGACAGACAGGCGGACGGAAGGACGGACAGACAGACGGACAACAAAGTGATTCTATAGGGGTGCCGTTTTTTCCTATTGAGGTACGGAACCCTAAAAAAACAACTATTATGAAACGGCCTTTTGCGTACGCTTGACGTTTTGCGGATCAGCCCCTTTGCGCCTGAGAAGTCCAGTGTCCATTATTTGGCGAGGTGGCGTCGCGCGCCGCCCGCATCCAGCCGGATGCTGTTAATGGCCGAAATGCGGAAAATTGGGCGATTCATTTCCCCTCGACCTCGACCGCGGCCATTGCAAATACTACACGTACATACACACAAAACCAAATTCTCACATAAGGGGTGTGAAATGTCCAAACCATACTGGTGCCTACTCATAAACTAAATCACTTCAAGATTTCCTATATAATTCAAGATTTCCTATATAATTAAAAAGTAAATGCTGTTTAAAATATATAAAAAAGTAATGGCTAAACCGATTTGGCTTTCTTTATTAAAAAAAAACATACACATTTTTTTACATTGGCTTGTAATTGTCTGAATAAGGTTTAGAAAAGCTAATCTAAAGGGAAATTGTATGTATTGATGTATGTATGTCTATATCTTTATTTTTTTGGTACGCTCTGTAGTCTAAACGGCTTGATGGATTTTGGAGTGCGATTAGTCTTACTTCCGTGAGCGACTTATACATATACATGTTTTCCGGCTGGCGAAAAATAGTTGTTAAATTACTGTGCAGTAGGGTTTTTAATTAACTCCTAAAGTTATTACTTTCTGATTAACTCACGCACGATACGAACGAGGCACCCTCGCTTACAGTCTAACTCAACTAATTTAATTCATCATCATATCAGCTCATATACGTCCCCACCGAGGGGCTCGAGCCTACCCTGAATAGGGGCGATCGGGCCTTAGTCGACCACGCAGGCCCAGTGCGTGTTGGTCGACTTCACACACAACCTTCGAGTTTCTTGGCAGGCATGTGCAGGTTTCCTCACGATGTTTTCCTTCACCGTTAAAGCAATCGGTGAGTATATGTACGTAAGTTTCGAAAAACACATTGGTACATTGGCCGTCCGGATTTGAACCCGGCACCTCTGGTTAGGAGGACCAAGTCGTTACCGGTTGAGCCACCGACGCTTACATAAATTTAATTAAAAAAATTAAAAACCAACTGCGCAAAAACATACTCCTCTGTATTGGGTAGTCGGGAAAAATACATCCTCACGGGATCAAGACGAGTCTCACAACACCTCACACTCTCAAATTCATGAAGCCGTTCAGATTATAGGCTCAGTCAAAGAAACAGACATAACATTAAGGTATGAATATAATTATTATTTATTTTTATGGTCTGTATACCATTTTATGCAACTGATTTGAACTATGTATTTTTATATGGGCTTTTTATATTTTGTAATGGGCTAGTGGATAAAAAAAAACTGGTTATTTATTTATGAATGGTTAAAGAGAGATGACGTCACAGGCCCAAATAGTATGACAGAATTGGCCAAGTGCGAGCCAGACTCGCGCAAAGTAGGGCTCCGTAGTATTTTTTTAAATAATTGCATATTAAAAAAAACGAAATTATATTTGCAGTTGGTAATAGAACATTTTGTATGGAAAGTCTATGAACTTTTTACAAATCCAACTGCATATCTTAAGTTGGTCGACTAATTCTCCTTAACTAAGATTAATTGACTATATTTATGTCCTCCTTTTTACATTTTTTTACAGATGTCCTAAAATAGTGGTTAAGCTGGTGGGGGGGGGGGACACACTTGATTCTAACAAAAATTATCACTTGAAAGCCAAGGTGTCAAGATCATCAACACCAAATTAAAATAGACATCATACCCTCTTATCATTCTAAAAAAGATTTCAGTGCTTTCTGAACGACCACCAATAAGGTGAAGTCTCGTCCTGGCCTGCCGGTTGGTATCGTAAGTGTCAATGATCCTAAAGCCATTAGATACCATTTCGTTGTTAAATATCCCTATGGAATCACATACGTGCCGGGTGAACGGTGCTAAGACCATCACTAAGAAGTTGAGGCCAGAATAACTGCCAAATATGTGGATAAGGCTATTAAGTCAATATCTAGACACAAGTTCCCTGGTCATCATGGTCTCAGCATAAAACACCTGCAATATGCTGGCCCTCATAATATATCGAGAGTGTTGGCTATGTTCTACACAATTTGTATAAGGACTATAAGGCATTCCTACCTGCCTATAGAATTTTCAGATATTGGTATGGAAACCAGATCAACTGTGTTAGATGGGCCGACACGCTGTCCGAACCATACAAACTGGGGTGCGGGGTAAGACAGGGTGGACTAAGTTCACCTGGTCTATTTAACCTTTATGTGAATGGGCTGATCGAGGAGCTCAGCAGCATGCATGTCGGGTGCCACATAGACAGAGTTTGTGTTAATAACTTAAGTTACGCTGATGACTTGGTGCTGCTGAGTGCCTCGGTATGTGGACTGAGACAACTACTTGGGGCCTGCGAAACATATGCAGCTGAACATGGGCTGATATATAACACGCAAAAAAGTCAGTATATGGTCAGTATAACTATATATTAACCTCAAAAGGTTGGAACCGCCTCACTGAAGTGCCTGACATTACTTTGAATGGTACACCCCTACTAGAAAGAGTTTTTAGTTTTAAATACCTGGGTCACATAGTTACGCCCGACCTCAAAGACAACACTGACATAGAAAGGGAACGGAGGGCTCTGTCGGTATGATCTTCCGTAGGTTTGCGCGATGCTCTGTCGAGGTCAAGCTGACTCTCTTCCGAGCCTACTGCGCCGCACTCTATACATGTAGCCTGTAGAGGGATTATACGCAAAGGGCCTACAGGGCCCTGCGGATACAATATAACAACGCGTTCCAGGTGCTGGTGGGGCTGTCTCGCTTCTGCAGCGCGTCGGGCATGTTTGCAGATGTGCATGTAACTATATTATATTATGTATATATTTAAACGTATATATCATTATCTGGTTCCTATAGTACAGGGAATCCCAGTACGGGGCCCCTTGGTCGTGTGTAACTTGTCTCTGAATATTTATTGTACCTAAAATAATATCTATGATTAGTAGGGATGCATCCGATACCGATACCGATACCGATATATCGGTGATACTTCGGGTTTGCCGATATATCGGTATCGGCGATATTTTTATGGCAGATTCAACGATACTTTTCAAATTTCGCGCTTTAAAAATGTAATGTAAACGCGCGTGTTGTCCCAACTATTTCGTTGGAAAGGAGGCATCTGTCGCGTCTGAGAGACTATTTTTCACCGCAGGTCTTATTCAAACAGACTTGCGAAATCGCCTTTGCCCGCAAAACTTAAGAATGCGTTGTTTTTTAAATAAAAATCTTATAAATGTTAATTTTGATTACTAAAACTATTAATTAATTGTGTTTTATTTATTCTACCTTCCTTTTTGAATCCAATAAGCGTATCGGTATCGGTATCAGTATCGCCGATATTTTTATAAGAGTATCGGTATCGTATCGGCAAAAAGGCGTATCGAGGCATCCCTAATGATTAGTTTCTCGAGTAGGCACCACTTACACTAAAAACTTATTAAACCAACACGTGTATATTCAAATACGCAGCAGCCTGGTGGGTGTGTGGGGCCATTTATAATTAAACACTCGCCACGTGTTTAACGGTTTCATTGTGGGCAATATAGCTTTCTAGTTGAAGAGTTCAGTTGCGTGAAACGATTTCACTCAGTTATACAAACATACATACATACGACCGATGACCTGGTAACGGGAAGCCTCTGGATGCGGGCAGCGCAGAACCGGTCGTCGTGGAAATGTTTAAGGGAGGCCTTTGTCCAGCAGTGGACGTCCTTCGGCTGATATGATGATGATACATGTAGGTACGTCCAATTAAGTAATAAAATGTGTAGAGTATATTTACTCGTACTTTGCGGCAAAAAGGATTATTATACGTCAATACGTATTGACGTAGAAGCGTCGGTGGCTCAACCGGTAACGACTCGGTCCTTCTAACCAGAGGTACCGGGTTCAAATCTGGTCGGCCAATGTACCAATGAGTTTTTCAAAAACTTACGTACATATACTTACCGATTGCTTTAACGGTAAAGGAAAATAACGTGAGGAAACCTGCGCACACCTGTGAAGAAACTCGCAGGTTGTGTGTGAAGTCGACCAACCCGCACTGGGCCCGCGTGGTCGACTAAGGCCTGATCGCCCTAATTCAGGGTAGGCTCGAACCCCTCGGTGGGGACGTATATGAGCTGATGTGATGAATACTTTTTACCTTTTCTGACAATTCAGACGCCTGTGCGAATCTTTAACATGGGGCACGCACCTAGATGGAGAATCTGGAACTAATGTATGCACTTTATCTTTTAATGTTCCTTTACTTTCTTTAATTTTTTTACTTTACGCTCTGCTGGCTTGCTGATTATTAGCAGATGAAGGGAAAAATAAAGGCTAAGATTTCAGGCGGGACACTCTTGTTTTCATACTTTTCCGTAGTCGAGTTTAATTTGTTTAAGTAGATTGCATTTAAACGTTTTTGGAAATTCGTTTACCTTGGGAAGGAATCGAACCGACAAAATGTACAGAAAAAAAATGTGTAACTACTTTTATGAAACCATCAAGCAGAGGTGTTTCATCAGTGTAAACAAAAGATAGCGTCCATGTCCACATACCTCCTGGTGGTTTTCTTTGTATACCTATCCTTAAAATGCGAAAAGTTTTTTTTTTTTAAATTCAAATCATGCTTTAATTATAAATGTACATACTTACGATATTTTTTAATACAGTACGATAAAATTTTTATGGGAATATTTTATGTTTTATAACGCTTCTCATTTGTTTTTTACGATCGATCTCGTGTCTCGATGTGATTCGCCGATACTTTACGAGATATATCTGATTACATCCTATTGGTTCGCATCCTGTCACAATATGCCACGGTGAGTGTACTTAGTGTCTTGTAATACTAACTGCGCCGGCCCATATACAGGCTCCGGCACGAACACAAAGCAAGAAGGGTATTCTGCTTTTTGCCACGACGAGTCTTTTTTTTATTCACAATTGGTGAGCCCTTGGCATCAACTCACCTGATGGTTAGTGACGGTGATGCCGAAGATGGAAGCGGGCTTACCAAGATTCCCCAGCGCAATGGAGAACTGGCTATCTTATCATCAAGCCGGAACACATCAATGTTGTTAACACTGATGTTTGGCGGCAAGACTTAGATAAGATGGTTGTAGCTAGCCAGGCGGGCTTAGAAAATGCCCTACCACCAACCAATCCGAGTCTTACAAGTTGACCCCACCGGGAATCGAACCCGTGACCTCCTGGTGTGAAGCGAATGGGCTGACCATTACGCCACAGAGGCGGTTAAAAGCAGAGGGAGCGCAGAAAGAAGGTAATCACTATCTTTTTTATAGGAATGCGCCACAGAAAAACCAGTGTAGATCGCGGCATCTAAGTTGAATAGTGTACAGTGTCTTATTTTTAGGTCTTAATCGAAGTGCGGGAGGCGGGGGTCGCGCACCCAAGGACGCCAGCCCCCGCCTAACCTAACCTAACCCGCGCGCTCCCGACCATCTGTCTTCAATTTATACGCCGCGAATTGTACCTAATTCTAAAACTTACGCGACGACGCACCTTCTCCAAAATTTTATATCTGGTACTTCTCCGTCGTCGATGAAAAAACCCTTGTTGTTTCGCCATGTCTGTCCGTCTGTTCATCGGTATGTCACAGTCTTTTTTCTCAAAGACTATTACAGCTGTCATTCTGAAACTCTGTATAATTATACAAAGCGATGATATGAAATAAAATCTCGAAAAAAATTGGGTACATCTCCCTTATGCAAAGTGGGGTGAATTTTTTTGTTCACTTATTCTATCGTGTGCTGTATTGTTCACTAGGTCTTTCAAAACTCCTGAGGGTTTGTTTGGTTAGACTTTTTTTCGATTAGTTATACTGCTGTTTCAGGAAATCTGAACTGTATTGGAAATAATAGGGCATATAATCAATTTAAAAGGAAAAATTATTACGATCAAGTAGGCTCTCCTATTTTAGGAGTTAAAGATGACCAACTTAAGACAAGGAGCTGTATTTATTACAAGTTCATAGATTTTTCATACAAAATATTCAATACCAACTGCAAAAATAACATTTATTTATTGAAAAAACTACGGAATCATACTTTCCGCGTGGTTCGTCACGTACTTGGCCACTTTTTAAGGTTCCGTACTACAAAAGGAAAAAACTGAACCATTAAAGAATCACATGCGTGTCTGTCAGTCGGTCCGTTTGTCACAGCCAATTTGCTCCGAAATTACTGGACCAATTGTGTTTAAATTTGGCATACATGTGTAAGTCGGTGACCCAAAGACGGAAGTGTAATAAATGAATGAACTCTAAACATGGAGGCCACTTTTAGGCTATAATTTAGAAATTTTAAAAAAGTTTTGCAAAGTATATATTACATTAAACGAAAGGGCTTTTTGTGAGAATCTCAAATATATACATTATTTAAATAATTTTAAGAAAAATAGTTTTGAAGTTATTTAAGAAAATAGACAAAAAAATCAGTATTCCCCCCCCCCCCCTCCCTTTATTTCCAAAACTACGGTGCCTTAAATTTTGAAAAATATATAGAAAATTTATTTACCTATAGATTACAGGGAAACCAATTAAAGTCAATGGTATTTTAAAGTAACATAGGAAATTTCTCAATCAACGTACGGAACCCTCTCCACGCGAGTTCACTCGCACTTGTCCTGTTTTTTTACATTTAAACTCACCTTGCTGTTTGTGTGGCGAAAGTTCCTGAATAATTTTGATTTTCTGGAAATTTCATTAAATGCGATCATGCGTAGCGAAATATTGTAGCAACATTACTGACTATCAAGACGCTACGTAAAAATAAAACAGAATAGTCTAATAAAAAAATAAACCAAGAATTCTATACCACGCAGGCACTCCACCACCTTGAGGCAACGCACAAGAAACGAACACAATTTATACTGGTCCGGTTTGGAACCCACTAACCCTGGCTTATCTAGGAAGCTCCTGAGACTTGGGAGAGCTCAGCTGCACAAGGTAACAGCTGCTATTACTGGACATGGCCATTTCAATAAACACCTATTCGCTCTAGGTATCACCGACAGCCCACTACGCAGAGCGTGCATGGAGGCTGAGGAGACTGCTGCCCACATCCTACTGGGTTGCAAGGAGCTAGCACAGTACAGGGTCGTGCACCTCGGTGAGCCGAGGTCGCTTCAGGAAGTCGTCAGCAACCTTCGGGGGCTACTGGGCTTCTTGGAGGAGCTAGGCTGGCAGTGATGCCGGCCAAACACGCAAAATGGGCGCAGTGGTCGCCTGGTTGCGGAAACCAGCCCGCGTTCCATAAAAGCGTTCTCGTACATGCAAATCGCCCACCGCGCTCCCCGAAATACCTTTACGAGCTTTAGTTAATACACTGATACATTTACGATATTGGCCGTTTCGCAGAACGGCTTACGACCCAACATACACGTAGCTGCGACACCAGTTTCTATATAACATTTACGTGTTTTTCTTCGCCATGGATATGTGTATCATTAATCTTAGTAATAAATATCTGTGCCTTCCCCCTTGCTTTGGCACAGTAGGGGGTTCCGTTATGATCCCTCCCGCAATGGCCGGAGTGCGGGGACCACTTAATAAAATGCGTTTTTCCAATTTATTTTTTATACATTCTTCTTGGCAAGTGCGTCTCGCGACGTGTCGTCAGCGTGACACATTTTATATTCGGCGTACATTAATGTTATTAGCGTAGCTACGAATAAGTTAGCGTAGAAAGCGTTCTTTTATAAAGATTTCTACGTGATGTGGGGCCCTAGTGTAAGTTAATGACACGTATTTAAATGTGGTTAAATATATTTAAATATAACTAGCTGTCCCGGCGAACTACGTTCCACCTTACACTACACTACCCTACCCTACCCTTCCCTACCCTACCCTACCCTACCCTACCCTATACTACACTACCCTACACTACACTACACTACACTACTCTACCCTACCCTACCCTACCTTACCCTACACTACACTACCCTACCCTACACAACACTACACTAAACTACCCTACCCTACCCTACCCTACTCTACATAAGAACTTTCACCTGACAATAACGAACTCGACAAAAAAGGAATTAGCGAAATCGGTCCAGCCGTTCGCGCGTGATGTTGTGACCAAGGGCAATAGGGTTTAATTTTTATGTATATATAGATAACCATATACATATTAGTTTATTTATATGTCGTATTCTATTCGGTTTATATATATAATGAAACAATATGAAAGCGAAGAGATGCGTCTCCACGGAGTCATTATTTCAAGACTTCTTCGAGTTACTTTATGTTATGTCTGTGCACTTCACACACAATTGGCAAAATGCATATTAAAACTTTTGCATAGTGAGAAACTTAAACGGATCTTCGTATAGTTTCAAACCTAGCCTTTGTCTAACGAGCCTGGACCTGAGAGCATACGTCGTCTAGTCAAGTAAATGAACGATTTTATGGTTCCATTAAAGACACTTTAGTACAATTAACGATTTGAGTTGCCACTAAAGAAACTTTAGTAAAATGAACAATTTTAGTTTTTAATAAAGACATTTTAGTAAAATGAACGATATATGTGTTGCCAATAAAGAAACATTAGTAAAAAAATAACAATAGATAATAATAATAGAGTTTAAAAAAACTAAAAAACACGTTTTTAAAGTACATCAGACTTAAAAGTAAAAAATAATTCTTAATATAAGTTGAAAATAATAATTAACAAATTACTAGTATTATTGTGAAAAAGCGTAGGCGCTTGTGCCATATTTTTCGTCTATCGAGCAAACCACACTTTTTCACAATAATACTAGTAATTTGTTAATTATTATTTTCAACTTATATTAAGAATTATTTTTTACTTTTAAGTCTGATGTACTTTAAAAGCGTGTTTTTTAGTTTTTTTAAACTCTATTATTATTATCTATTGTTATTTTATTATCCTTACATTATCGAAACTTCGGTAAATTTGAATTTATTTAATATCTACCTAATATATCGATCTTGACCATGGATTATTTTTAATATAACTAATTAAAACGTTACAAAAGATGCCTACATGTAGAAAATCGCGAATTGTCCATTTTTTGTTCGCACGTAAGCTTAATTTGATTGCTATATTGAATCAATTACTCAATAATTTTTTAACCGCCTCCGTGGCGTTATGGTCAGTCCATTCGCTTCACACCAGGAGATCGCGGGTTCGATTCCCAGCGGGGTAAACTTTGTAAGACTCGGTTTGGTTGGAGGTAGGGCACATTCATAGCCCGCCTGGCTAGCTACCACCGTCTTACCTCAGTCTTGCCGCCAAACATCAGTGTTAACAGCATTGATGTGTTACGGCTTGAAGATAAGATAGCCTGATCCCCATAGCGTTGGGGAACCTTGGTAAGCCCGCTTCCATCTTCGGCATCATCGTCACTTACCATCAGGTGAGATAATGCCAAGGGCTTATCAATTGTGGATTAAAAAAAATCATTTACGCGGGATTCTTGTCAATTTTATTTTTTCGGTTATTTGCCTAATATATTCGAAGTTATCCCTTAAAGTGCATTTAATACAAACTTCTCCATAGAAATATTTGTATATTCACTGCCTAGTATTTGTTTCTAATTATTAGAGTATGTTACTATTAGAGACGACATTTATACTTTGAAAGATAGATTTTTAAATACGGTGTTACCCAAACGACGCATTAATTATCTCGACTCTCAATATTCACCAAAAACTACAGTCCAGCTCAAACGAACCAAAACTCGTAAAAAGTGGTCCGAAAC
This sequence comes from Coleophora flavipennella, assembly GCA_947284805.1. Classification (NCBI taxonomy): domain Eukaryota; kingdom Metazoa; phylum Arthropoda; class Insecta; order Lepidoptera; family Coleophoridae; genus Coleophora; species Coleophora flavipennella. The sequence goes on along the minus strand of OX369289.1, from coordinate 1,053,519 downwards.
TATAGATATTGTGACAATCTGCATATTGTTGTTCAAATCCGAGCAGTTTTTATGAGACCGGACAGCTCCATGGTTTCTAAATAATATATCCTACGGCTTTTCTGTTGTTTTGTGTTCGCTCTAAAAGCTTTTGCGGTTTTTCAACGAATATCAGTTATAAAGTTACTGTCCAGTACAGTTTTCGAGAGTTTCATCTATAGCGGGTTGTTATTTCCGATCACTAACAATTTCGAGAGAAATCCATACCGTAAAATACCAATTTAAATATTTGAAACCAAAATAACGAACCTATTGATTTTGGATACAATAGAAATACTTTTATTTCAGTTCATTATTTATGCCATTCAACAATATGAATTAGTCAAAATCTATATTCACATCCACGTAACAACACTTCAAACAAAAATCAATAAGTTCTTGCACAAAAAGGCGACAAGTTTAATATATAGATGCCTTTGATGGAAACTGAAAGAAAACTTGCCTCTCCCTGCGCTGCCACCAATAAATAATACTGTGGGGTGTCGGCTGCAATACATAAATTGGAAAGACTTTTGACAGCAGATCGGATAAGATGCTGGCGAGAAGCGAGGGTGGATCTCCATAGTTCTTCTAACTAACAGCATCACTATTTGTGGTCAGTTTTAGATAAACATCAGTGTTAACAGCATTTATGTGTTCCAGCTTGAAGATAAGATAGCCAGTTCTCAATTGCGTTGGGGAATCTTGGTAAGCCCGCTTCCATCTTCGGCGTCGTCGTCACTTACCATCAGGTGAAATGATGCCAAGGGCTTACCAATTGTGAATTTAAAAAAAAATAACTTAAATAATATTATACACAGACAGAAACAGAAATATAAGACAAAAACTCATATTTAACCTTTAAAATTCTAAACTAACAATTAATTCAGTTGGAATTAACAGAGATGTGCATTTTTAACAAATCGAAATAGAAAGAGTAAAAAATTAAAAATTAATAAAAAAACTACTGATTTTTGGATGCACGCACCTCTCTTGCCGTATGTGCGAGTGTCTGTTGTGATTCTTACTGGACTACCCAAGAAAGAGAGCAATGTTTTTGGGCTAAATGTATTTATGTCAGTGTGTACATATATCTTTTCTTTGGCTAAGCTTGCAGCCTCGACGACTAGATGGATTTAAAATGCGAGGTGTCCCCTCGAGTGACATAGCGATGCCTTTTCAGCAGTCGAGTTTTAATTTATAACTAAAATGATTAGGTTTTTACAAAATTTAAATCGTTTCTACGCTCACCAACGGCTTACGCGTTACGTCGTCGAAACAACTCATAAGGTTAAGATTGTGTTGACATGGTGACCACGACAGTAAAACGATATAGTCAGTGTCATAAAAAAATTTTCCTCTCCACAGAAACTGCTCCACCTGGGACAAATGAAACGCTGGGCTGTCTAGAACCTGCGTCACCCTCTCGGCCTAACTGGCTGAACCCGCCAGTTAGGCAGAATACTCGAGTTGAACCCGGTAATTGCAACGTGTTTGATTTTGGACTTTAAATTCTTCCAGGCGGGTTGCAGACCAACAGCCACTGTACAATTATATTAGGATTTACTTATTCAGTCACATAGAAGAAGTGTTCTGTGTGGGAGGAAACGAGGGATGTCTGTCGTTTTTATCGCGATTATAATCGGCTTTGCTCGGACATGGGGCGGGGGATGAACGGAATAGCGACACCGTTGGGTTGTCTGTTTGTCTGTTCTGTGTTATGGCATTCCGCACAAAACATACAGGCGAGATATTTTGTACTGTGGCATTTTTGTTTACAAGAAATTAAGTTCATACCAGCCAAACGACGACCTTAACGGAAGGAAACAATGAAATCATATGCTTATTATTTTAGTTTACCTACGTACATTAAAAGAGTAATGGATGATTGTAGCGATATATCTTCTAGAGCACAATAGTTGTGAATAAAATTCCTAATGAGAAATAAATGGAATGAGAAGTTGCTTTGGTTTAGTTGAAAAACTTGAAAAAGTTTCTTTATTTAATCAAAATGCCGAATGCAAGACTAACATAGTTAGATATTATTGCAACGAGATGAGCTATTCCTAAAGGGTAGGTACCAACGGGATGCTATCCGTCTGTCTGTCTGTCCGTAAGCTGGTTGTAACTCATGAACTCTAATAGGTAAACAGTTGAACTTTTATAGTGTATATTTTATTGCCACTGTAACAACAAATATTAAAACTAAAATGAAATTAAAAAAAAATCGAGCGAGACCTACAGTACTCGCATATGATGTGTAACATGTGACAGAATACTTTAGGTTAGTTAGATTTGATGACGATATAATCCTGGGTGGCGGATCTGACAGTAACGAAAAAAACCGACCAAGTGCGAGTCGGACTCTCGTAAAGTAGAATTCCGCGCTTTCACGACTTCCTGTTACACATTTCCGTCCCATGTTACACATTTCCGTCCCATTTCACGAAATCACTCCCACAAATTGCAGGAAAGCGAGAGCAAAGACGTTACACATCAATTAGAGCAACTTGATTTTTGTTTCTTGCACGATGGTACGGAGCCATTTATGTGCGAGTCCGACTCGCACTTGGCCGGGTTTTAATTTGGAACACATGTATACTCGTACGTTGTGTGTAAATGTTGTTGATAAATTTAATCCCAGTGAAACATTATTAATTAGTGTTTATATCTTGTTCTTTCCATAACAGTGTTCTCATTCTCCATTGCGTTGGGGGATCTCGGTAAGCCCGCTTCCATCTTCGTCATCATCGTCACTTACCATCAGGTGAGATTATGCCAAGTGATTACTAATGAATTAATAAAAAAAGTGAATTTGGAAGAGTTAGCCTTTGAAACTAAATGTGTGTACATTTTTATATCAAATAATCTATAAGTACGAAAAGTCCAATTTCTTGCTTCAATTGTATAGGTTTCGTAAAGTTGTGCAGTTTCATGAGTACCTAGATTAAAAGTTCAAAACTGAGCCAATGGTAATATGAACAGTATTTGGATTTCCCCAAATATTTTATTATTTATTTAATCATTTAAATCACAGTTGTCAATCATACAAATTCAAAAATAATTAATAAAATTTCTAAAACTAAAATAAGCCACCCCTGAGCGTCCCCGGTGCAAACGTGCCCGCCCATAACGCTCGCAGATAGGGTATACTGCCAGATTGGTTCTATATAAATTTTATCAAAATCGATTAAGAGCAGGCTCCCAGTGCGGCACTAGCGTACAACCCGATATTTAACCTTATGGAATCAGCTTTACAGCTGAATTTCGCGTAAGTGTCTTAACGCGACTTACATCCTTTACTTCGGGCAAAAATGCACATTTTCATTTATTGCGAGATTAGTAAATATTGTAGGAAAATTTCGTGTTAGCCATTTTATAAATACATTTATTCTCTTACTGTCAGTATTTAATTCATGCGCCGAACCCATGTAATATAGGAGAAAAATCTAATAATCTCTCAACACTACATAGTTTTACAAAATAAAAAGTATCGAGCGAAAACCAATTAATAGTGTTTTTGTTTATGCCATACCATAGAAAAAGGTTCAAACAATGATATGTGTAGTTTTCACGTTCAGCAAGCTTGCGGCTGACTCAAAATATTCTAGCAAAAATGCACTTATTTTGGGAGCCTGCTCTTAAGTACTTTTTTTAGCAAAACCAAAAAAATCTACTAAAATTGTGCTCGGTTGTTGCGACTGAAGCCTAAAACACGTTTACAGCATTTTCAATTATTCAAAACCTTGTGAATTTTAGACTACCCACAAAAAATCTTGGTTTAATTTCTTGTTCCATAGTATAAGATAAACCTTAGGTACAGTCGCGAACAAAGATGCGTAAATGTTTGCCGAAGATTATGTTCTGACTGACAGCTCCTTTGTGGGCGAAGCCGCTTAAGCCGGGGGATGTTGCACCTCATTGTTACCACACTCGGTATCATCAGTTGCTACAGCTTTTTATTAAATTTCATTCCATTCACCTTGATCGGTTTATGAATATGTCTATATATGAATATGTATGTAATGTACTTTTTAAATGCTTCTCATGTTTCAGAAAAATGACGTTTCTTGTAATTTGGACCTCGTTATTATGACTGTCTTAGAGGGTGAGTGGTGCACGAGGCACAGGCGGCTCGCGAGCGTGGACATAGGTTTTTCCAGATCCCTCAGGAATTATATCCGGATATTTTGATCAGCAGTCTATGTCACTCCCCACCCTCTCAACCAATTCTATCCAAAAAATCACTTTAATCCGTTGCTCCTTTGCGACGCAGTCGTCTGCGAGCGTGGAAATTAGTTTTCCCCAGATCTCTCGGGAACTATATCAGGATATGCTAATTAGTAAATTACGACATTTCCCACCTCTTTAACAATATTTGTACAAAAAATCACAACAATCCATTGTTCCGTTGCAATGTTAAAGAAATTAACCAAACAAAAAGTATTTTTTTCAGTTCCCTCAGGAACTCCATCAGACTATGCTATAGTAGTAGGAAAAAAGTAGTCTATGTCCTTTCCAGTGACACAGGCTACCAGAACTCCAAATTTCATCAAGATTAGTCAAGGTGTTGAAGCGTGCAAAAGGTAACAAACAAACAAATAAACAAACAATAATAGTGAAACCTGGGTGTCAGGAGCCCTAAAAACAAAAATGTTGTACGACGTTTCCACCACCTTAATTGTTTTGTTTATAATATAAAACCTATTTATATTTAGAGCATGTAATTGGTTCGTATTTCCCGTTAAGATAATTGGAAACACCGAAAACGTTAAGTCGGGTTGACTTCAATCGCAATAGCCAAGTCTTCTTCTTCTTCTTCTTACCGTGTGGCCCAAATAACCGTGCTATCCAAGGGATAGATGGTGGTTGCCTGGTGTTGCACTTTGTATATGCACGTAAGTTTAGAAAAACTCAATGGTACATTGGTCGTTCGGATTTGAACCCGGGACCTCTGGTTAGGAGGACTGAGTCGTTACCGACTGAGCCACCGACGCTTTTTAATAACCAAGTACAATTTTGGTACATATTTTGGTTTTTGTTAATTTTCTAAGAAACGACTGAACCGATTTTGATTAAATTTATTTATTTATTTAATTTTTTTACAACAAAAACAATTTCGTAAAGCTAATACGTAGAGATACTATAATATAGTGTATAATAGGCGGTCTTATTGCTAAAATCAATCTTTTCCAGACAACCTATATGGCACCAACCTGACAGTAAAACCTGTAAATTAAAAAATGATCATGAAAATCAGTTGTCAATCTGCGACGTGACAAACATACAGTCGAATTGAGAACCTCTTGCTTTTTGAAGTCGTATGAAAACTACGCTTAACGTAACACACGCAGCAATTGCTGGGGTTCCACACCTAAGGTAGGCACAACACACCGGATCACTTGCAAATTGATCCAATCTGTGGAACACGGGTACGCTTTTAGTGCTGGAGCCTGGAGCCCTTTTAATTCGTAGTCTTTTAACTTCGTTTGCAGGTAGAGGTGTCATGGTTTGTATCAACAAAAGGTTCGTTATCAAATTTTTTTAGCCCTCGACGGTGAAAGAGGGGTTTAGAAGTATAACGTGTGTGTCTGTGTGTCTGTCTGTGGAATCGTAGCTTGCAAACAAATGGACCGATTTTGATGCGGCTTTTTCTGTTTGAAAGCTACATTAGCCAAGATGGTTCTTAGCCAAGTTTGATAGAAATCCATTCAGTGATTCGTGGAGGTAGTCAACTGCCGCCAAAATGTTAAGAGATAGAGAGGGATGCTTTAATTAAAATAATGTACACTCTTGAGCAGAGTTTTAGGAGCAATAGAAAAATCCAAATGGCGGAAAACAAAATGGCCGCCGAAAGTTAAGTGGTTCCGATTTGGCTGAAATTAGGTCGGGGGTTTTTAATTTTGATGAAGTTGTTGGGGGTTTTTGATTTGTATAAAGAGTTTTTTTTACGATTTTAGCAAAGTTATAGTACAAAAGTTGTTCAGTACGATGAGTAGGAGCCCCAGTTAACGGGACCTACACCAATGTTGTGTGTGAAATTGTCCAACCCGCACTGGGCCCGCATGGTCGCCTAGGGCCCAATCGCCCTAATTCAGGGTAGGCTCGAGCCCCTCGATGGGGACGGAAATGAGCTGATATGAAAATAAAACGCGTACAGCAGCACTTTACATAATTTATCGAATAAACGTAACACGTCAAAACTACTTGTACTAGCACTGGCAGTAGACTCCTTCCATTCAAATAAGTGCAAATTACACTCTTTTTGATAGTCATAAAATATTAATAACATAATGTCATTATTTTGTGAAATATCAAGAAATAAACAATCATTTGTTAATACGTGAAAATTCGATCCTTGATATAAACCAGATTATGTCATTAGAACATGAATACAATATGACACGAAAAGTAATACATACTCGTAAAAATCATTGAATGTCATAAATGCCTTTGACAAGAGTAGGCCAGTTCACACGGACAGCACCCGGTCAGGCGGTCACCAAGGAACTATAAGGGGCGGATTGATTCATATAGAATAGAGAGAATTAATTTGTAAAGAAATTCGTAATCGGTTATTCGGACGATCACATTACCTCCTTTTATAGGATTCAAGGTGTGATGAAATGATCATCAAGGTGCGCACGACGACGTACATACTGGTACTGACAGATTATCAGCGTAGTGGAGCTGTGGGAACACAATCCACAATATTTATGCTGAGTCAGTGCCTTTTCATTGGCAGTACTTCGTTCGTCCTGTTTGTGTTTTTATTTAGTTTTCAATTTTAATTTATTACGTCTTTTATTTTTAATCTTGCTTCTTTTTGTGTAGTTAAAATAAGCGTAGGTATTAATACCTACCTTATTACTTTGTTCCATGTAAACTGTCTATGAATAAATGAATTATCTATCTATCTATCTTTTACTTATACGTCGTTCGAAGGTAAAAAACCAAACACAAAATTGAATGTAAGGTAATTGACGAAAATCAAACCCGTTAATTTTCCAATCTCCACTAACAAACAACACAGACGTAACAAAGCATGTTTGTTTGTTCGTAGGCCAAGCGGACGACATCGAGACCGATATGAGATACCAATACCAAACCAAACTACTTCAACTATCAAGAATACTCCAGCAACATATTGTTTACGGAGTGCGGCCCTAAACTTTACCAATTATTGATACTTGGGGCTTGGGGCCCGTTTGGCGATAGCGAGAGCTTATTTTAAATAAATAATAAATTTTAAGCTCACTAAGAAGTTTTAGCAAAATTATTGATATTTGTTGCTGCATGAATTGTAGTTTCTTTTAAGTTAGGCTGGGCTACTAGGAAAATGCTCATAGAAACACCTATTCTCAATTCAGTTGTTTATCTATTATTTTCTTTTTTGTTTGTTACCCCAAAACTTTGTCGTTTAGAAAGCGATTTGTAAAATTACATTTTTTATTTGTAAGTAGGTATATACTTTCAGGAAGCCGCTGGATGCGGGCAACGCAGAATCGGTCGTCATGGAAATCCTTAGGGGAGGCCTATGTCTAGCAGTGGAATTCTGTCGGCTGATATGATGATGATGATGACTTTCAAATTGGTCTAGGAAATTTCCAGAGAGAAAAAATAGCAAAATTTTACTCGGTTGTCGTGCTTTAAGTCGGTTGTTGTGCTTTAAGTCGGTTGTTGTGCTTTAAGTCGGTTGTTGTGCTTTAAGTCGATTGTTGTGATTGAAGTCGGTTTTTTTAACGTGTTCAGCGTTTTCTATTATACTGTAACAGGTACCTAACTTCCATGTCTTGATGAAATATAACGCCTCCGTCGTGTCATTGTGAAGTCTATTAGCTTCACATCAGGAGGTTGCGGGTTCGATTTCCGGCAGAGTCTTACTTTGTATGACTCGGTTTCGTTGGTGGAAAGGCATTTTCTAAGCCCACCTGGCTAGCTACCACCATCTTATCTAAGTCTTGCCGACAAGCATCCACGTTAACAGCTTTTATGTGGATCGGCTTGAAAATAAGATATCCAGATCCCTATTGCGTTTGGGAATTTTGTTAAGCCCGCTTCCACCTTCGGCATCGAGATGATGTCAAGGGCTTATCAATTGTAATAAAAAAAAGGAACCATTTCTTGTGTGGGGTGTCTAGTTCGTGAGCATTTGAAGTTCTAAGTACTGTATCACCATTGAACATAGTCAGTTGAGTGCGCAATGCGTATTACGCAGTGCAATAGGAGTTATGAAATCAGTCGGGTATTTCCCACCACACTGACCACTTTTTAGGATTCCGTACTAAGTCTGTAGGCTTAGTAATTAAAACCTGTTCGTCCGGCTGTCTGTCTATCTGTCCGACTCTTATGCCACATATGCCCCCTGATTTAAACTATTTTGGACTTTTAATTGTTTTCAATTTTGGATATGCTATTTGATTTAACTTTTTTTAAGTTGTTACAGAATTTATGAACTTCAATGAAAGCTCTAATTTTAATTATTTTTCGAACCATGGTTTAAGCAAAGTATATAATATATTAGTACTAATATACAGTATGGACACTTCCCTCTAGATTGCAACCTCACCCCCTCGTCAGATACAGATTGGTTCTAGTTTAGTTGTCGAAGGTATAGCATTTCGCGTCTTTTTTTGTTCCGTCATTCCTTTTTTGAAATGTCATTTCTGGCCCGTTGTATGAAGTGTCCAGGGTGTGGTTTAAGTATGAAATTGCCGATTCAGTTTTTAAAGTTCGATGCCAATTTTTATTAAAAATAAGTTATTGTTTTTTTTATTTTTATGGTGACACTATTAGTAACTAGTGGTATGTATTTCATGTTCCAATCCCTGAGCTATGTACTATTGAATAGAACAAATGCGTTTTATAGTTTATTGTCTTGAATTTTCCTGTAGCTGACGAAATCTTATGAGGGGTAATCCCAAATATGACATTAGTAAGAAGAAAATGCTGCGATAACGCTTATAATCAAAAATTTGTATTTTTTGTCTTTGATAATGTTGATTTATTGAGTTGAAAATAACCGTCTTCATGGGTTGCTCTCAAAATATCTAGACGATAGATACGGGAAGTACCCTATAGCTTTATGTTACATAAATGGTCGAATCATTTTTATTTCTATGATTTAAAAGCTTTTTTTTTCAAGGTACCATAAACCTAAGCATCTCAAGTTGATGCCTCCGCGTGTTTCTGAGAAAAAGGGTCTTGACAGACAGACAAACAGACAACGAAGTGATCTTTTAAGGATTCCTTTTTATAATCGACTTTCAAAAAGGAGGAGTTTCTCAATTCGACTGTACTTTTTTGTATGTTTATTACGCAATATCTTCGCAGATTGTGAACCGATTTTCATGATTATTTTATTTTATTTGATAGTGTAGGTATGTTAGTCCCATTTCAATTTTAGGAAAATTGGTGTCGTACTTTTTGAGACAAAAAAAAAAGAAACAACAATAATATTGCAAGATTATACTAAGTATTTGCAATGGAAGTCTGTTTTTTTAACGTATTCAGGGTTTTCATTAATTCCTTTTGTGGTACGAAACCCTAAAAACCCCAAAAACTACCATATTAATATTCTTTAATATTATCGTGAATTAACTTACACTACTGGTGTATCTCTAAAACAAATTGTAAATAACTTATTATTAATTAATAAATGTATTTAGTTAACACATAAAGATCATCATCATATCAGCCGAAAATCGTCCACTGCTGGACATAGGCCTTCCCCAAGGATTTCCACGACGACCGGTCCTGCGCTGCCCGCATCCATCGGCTTCCCGCCGCAATCCTCACCAGGTCGTCGGTCCACCGCGTAGGAGGCCTGCCTACGCTACGTTTTCCGGTGCGCGGTCACCACTCGAGAACTTTACTGCCCATCGGCCATCTGTTCTACGAGTTATGTGCCCTGCCCACTGCCACTTCAGTTTAGCGATTCTGTGAGCTATGTCGGTTATTTTAGTTCTCCTGCGGATCTCCTCGTTTCTGATTCGATCACGCAGAGAAACTCCGCAAACACATAAAGATGTTTGTCACAAAATCCTAACTCCACTTTAGAAGAGAGTTGTGTAGTAAAAGTTGTAAGTAAGGTGCAAAATATGAAAGTTTGGGAACTACAACTAACACTGTAGCGGAGAAAAATAACAGCAGCGGTGACAATGAAACTGTTTCAACGGTTCAAGTTTCATTTACGAGTACCTACTAGCTTGTTTTCTTGGATTAACCGGTTAGTCCATTCGCTTCACACCAGGAGGTCGCGGGTTCGATTCCCGGTGGGGACAACTAGTAAGACTTGGTTTGGTTGGTGGTAGGGCATTTTCTAAGCCCGCCTGGCTAGCTACCACCATCTTATCTAACTCTTGCCGCCAAACATCAGTGTTATCAACATTGATATGTTTCGGCTTGAAGATAAGATAGCCAGTGGCCCATTGCGTTGGGGAATCTTGGTAAGCCCGCTTCCATCTTCGGCATCATCGTCACTTACCATCAGGTGAGATGATGTCAAGGGCTTACCAATTGTGATTAAAAAAAAATCTTTTGAGAAAACTGGCTGCATCGGTGGTATTTATGACATTGTATGTAATACCGAAACTATGATAAAGTTTTCACAAAATTACTTAACTTCTTTTACCCTTTGTTGTTTTGAACTTAATCATTAATTGACAGATTGTTTCAACAAAACTAATGGACCCATTATCACACCCATATAATAACGGACGTCAATTCTTATTTATTTACAACATCAATAGAGACGTCACGAGCCACTCATGACGTCACAACAACAACACGATGGTAAAACATTCGATAACATCGAAAGCGAACGTTTCAATTAGAAAATGCATCAAACAAACCGCCTACTGCGTTTGGCCGCCTTTTCCGAAGCAAGCGAAGGGCTCGCCCTCGCTCGCCACCCCAAAGGAGAGGTCGTTGACCCCTCACCCAGCCACGCTCATGTTACGTTCATTAGAAATTCCTCTGACCATCTCTTTCTATTACACGAAATAGAATATATCGCTCTCGCTTATACTCTAAATAAATAAAGCCGAAATTCATGTGTTTTCTACTTAAGTAAGTGCAATGTGATACTCAATTTCACTTGATATTACTATAGGTACCTAAATAATTTTACATGTTTGCATTTTGTAATAATTTGCTGCGCCTAGAACAGAACTATGAATAACTTATTAATTCGTAGGCTAGAACTTCTAGGCTTTCTAGGCTAGAAAGCTTTTAATTTAATTTAAAACTAATTGAACATGCTAATCAACTAAGATCTCCTTTCCAAATGTTATATTACAAACTTGTTTAATTAATTAGTTCAGTGTTAATTTAAATATTGTTTTGTCACACTTTAATGTATTTGCTACGTACCTACTTTTTAAAAAAGTAATTAAATTGTTTTGAAACTTGCTAAAACACATTTATAGAAAGAAAAGGTCATTTTTTTATTAAAAATTTGAAATGCGTTTGACTATACCTAACCTGATGGTAAGTGCCGATGCAGCCGAGGCGAAGATGTAACACGCAAACTCTAATAATGCCTATTCACTTTCGTCTTGAAGATTCCTAAATTACATGAATCAGGGAATACAGACGTCGGCAGGGAATTCCACCTTTTCCCTCCAATCATAACTAAAGGTCAAAAGTTATTTTTAGGTGCAAATTTTTATTCAGTTCAAGTCCATGACACGAGTTATCGGGATGTACATTCACAGGTCGTGTATTCTCGGGTCTACAAGCTTTTAATTCGGTTCAAGTGCATGACACGAGTTTTGGGGGCTGTGGGTACAATCGCAGGTTGTGCATGCGTAATTATGGTATACTTACTTATAATGCATGTTAAACGTTGAACGAAATGTGAGAGCGGCATCAAATTGCGACGTTTTGGAAACTGTACTTTGTAGGCGATTTAGAGCTGCATGTTTTAATAGTTTGATTAGATTACATAACTAATGTTTTAGCGCTGCAGCGAACTTTATTTATACTCGCACGCACCGCGCACCGCATCCCGATAACTGTCGCGTGATGATTTCTACCAGTTCACATTGCCTCTAGACATCGCCAAAAGGCTTTTAAAACCGATTTAAAACGCTGGTTAATAGAAAAGGCGTTCTATACAATTGAAGATTTTTTTTAATTTAAATCGTGATTATTTTTGGTAATCTATAATTATGATTACGAGTATTATCATTTTTATGTCAGTATATAATTATTTTTATGCTGACATTGATGTTTAATGTTCTATTTTAAGAATTGTGTCCAATTTTTGACATTCAGCAAATGTTTTATATTTTCTATTGCTGTTAATTTCCGTATATTATTTGTTTTTATCGTATGACTTCTAATTAATATTACTAATAAATTATTATGAATAATTATTATTATCACTCTGCCTACCCGTCAACCCGTCTACCCGCCTCGGTACTGTGACGTAAGCCACGTTAAGGAACTTCATTACAAAAAGAAAACATTTGGCAAACTCATACGATCATACGGTCCTTGTCAAAAGCAAACAACACGTTAATAGATTTACTTCAGCTATAAATCAACTATTTAATTGTTGCTATAATCTTTTGTTTGCCCAAGCTTAGCCTTTTGCCAGTTTACTATGTAACATCGTAAATCAGGGGTATCGTAAATATGTCTATCGATACTGTAGCATTAACAATATCGATATCGACTACTCATAAATCCGCGACACTAGCCCGTAAACAAAGGCGTAAAATGAAAATATTTTATGTTGTTAATAGTTATGTATATTTTTATGTATTACAGGCTGCTTCGTGGAAATACAGAAAAAATAAATCGACAAAGTTTTCTATTTATCTTTCATATTCTATTCTATACGAACTTTCCCTAAATAAACTGAATTTAAATTGTTACAGACTAGCTGTTGCCCGTGTTTTCATCCACGTGGATATCAAAAGTGAGCGGGGTGTTTTTTAACCTAAATGTCCTTCCAGAAATAATATTCTAACTATTGGTGAATGATTAGTTGTGAAGATTACCGCGTACATAAAAACATTCATCATATCAGCTCAAAATACGTCCCCACCGAAGGGCTCGAGCCTACCCTGAGTTATCGGGCCTTAGTCGACCACGCGAGCCCAGTGCGGGTTGATCGACTTCACACACAACCTTCGAGTTTCTTCGCAGGTGTGTGCAGGTTTCCTCACGATGTTTTCCTTGTGAATATATATGTACGTAAGTTTCGAAAAACTCATTGGTACATTGGCCGTCCGGATCTTAACCCGGCACCTCTGATTAGGAGGACCGAGTCGTTACCGGTTGAACCACCGACGCTTAACTTAAAACATTACCTCTTTATAATGTTAGTGTAGAGTATGAGTGTTTACAAAGAAAACAAGAAAACGTGTACAAAGAAAACGGGTCGGTAAAAAAACCTCAATAACTTCCAAAATATTGTCCAAAAGCTTAATGAAATAAAGACTGTATTAATAGAAAATTTTCTAGTGCTTAAATTAAGTTTATATTGATAGGAAAAAATTAAAGTGCTTAAATTAAGTTTATTTTGATAGGAAAAAATTAAAATTATTCACTAGATTTCGAAAAATGTTCTACGGTGTCAAATGTGCAATTTTCACACATTTCAATATTTTGTATTACCACGACGAGCTATTAAAACAGCTGTTACACGGTTTGGCATGCTTTTCACCAGATTTCTGAGCCGATGCTGAGGAATATTCTCCCAATCCTCTATAAGTGCTTCTTTCAGTTCACGAAGCGGGATTGGAGGGAAATTTCGCTGGCGTAAACGTCGTCCCAGTTCATCCCAGGCATGCTCGATGGAGTTTAAGTACGTCGGCGTGCTGGCCACTCCTTTCGTGTGATAGCGAATCATCAACGTAAAAGTTCGAGCTGAAAGTTCTCGGGGTTTTGGAGCTGGATGGGCGCTGGTCGGAGCGTGGACTTTATCAGTAGACATCTTTCTAGCTTGGTCTTTAGATTCAATGTGCCTCTTACCATTCGGTGATCGCAGGTGATTTTTAGGGGATTTACTATAAAATAATAATAGCGAGTCCCCATACAAAAAACAAGACTACTTTATATCTGAATACCTAGAACTTAGTCTTCGAGTTACTTTTTATAGTTTCCTCGGATAATATAGTACGTATAGAGGTACAATGTGAAGTTACATAGCTAGCAAGTATGGACAGCTCATATCATATCATTATCAGCTCATATATACGTACCTACTGAGGCGATCGAGTCAACCATGCGGGCCCAGTGCGGGTTGGTCGACTTCACACACAACCTTCGAGTTTCTTCGCAGGCGTGTGCAAGTTTTTTCACGATGTTTTCCTTCACCGTAAGAGCGTCGGATAAACATACCTATGAAATCTAAATTCAAAAACCCTTATAGTCATATTAATAACTAGTCATTTTTAGGTTTCCTTACCAGGTAACGGGAGCCTATTATTAAGCCTATGTCTGTCTGTCTGCCCGTCAGAACGACCTTTAAATAGCTGTATCTAAGTACTTAGCCGGCCGAAATATTCAAAGAATATGTTATTACAATGAATTTACCAATAAATAAAAAAATAATCAAAAAAGTTAAATTAACGGTCCCATACAAATCTCTCTCCTCAGTCGCTCGAAAGTAATAGGTTTTTGTACTCACTTAAATGTTCATCTGGAAAAATCGGGCCAACGTATTTATTTACCTGAAAAGAAATAGATTTAATATAAGACAAGTGTAAATAACTAACTGAAGTAACTTTAATAACCGCTTTAACAATAAAAAAAAACGTAAATATGAGACAACGCTAAACACGTTACAAAAACCGACTTCCATCGCAACACAACTTAGTACTAATTGTGCATTATTATTTTTGGTTTCTGTTAATTTTATTAAAAAAAGTAAGTAATACACCGATTTAGATAAAATTTATATGGGACCAACTCGGCAGCATACGTTATCGAATAAAAAAAAACATGAAATCGGTTCACATTTTAAGAAGATATCGCGTAATGTACACAAAAAAAACATACAGTCGAATTGAGAACCTCCACCTGTTTAGAAATCGGTGAAAAAACGGATTGTTATTCCAAAATAAACATCTCAAAAACAGAAGTCAACTACCCAAACGCCCTTATTTGAATCACAAAAACTTTCTCTTTCACATGGAACAGTAATACTTTGATACAACAGAAAAATCCATCCATAAACATTGAGATAAAACCAAGACTACTATTTACTTACACTGAAAACGCGCCCCGGTACGAAAACACCGACAGGGAAGAGGGGAGCCCGTATGAATCCGTTGGAATGAATAAAAAATTGCAGCCACAAAGGGTGCCCGGTCAAAAGCGAGATACCTCTGAGTGTAATAAAGTCTCTTTGCAGAGCCTCAAATTAAAAAGTAATACGCCATAGATTGCGAAGGAAGCACCGCGTTTCTTATTACCCGGTGCAAGTTTGAGATTTGAATTTTAAATTGCCATAAATTGTGTTTATACGGGTCAATTATTGTTTTATTAACACAGCGGCGTCTGCTCACAAAATTTTTGTATACTGATTTATTTTAGGATAGTAATAAAACTTCTGAAAATTACACTAAATCTCCGAAAAATAAGTTAAAAATGAGGTAATTGAATATTCATGCTTTAAATACAGTTTTTTTTAAATTAAAAATTTGAGTGCGTTTGACTACAACTCACATGATGGTAAGTGACGATGTAGTCGAGGATGGTACACGCAAACTCAAATAATGCCTATTCACTCTCACCTGAAGATCCCTAAATTGTAGGTGTCCGCTTATTAAATGAGGAAGCATAACGTAAACTATGTAAGTAGCGTCGGCTATTATAGTTCTTGGATACGGCTATATTAACAATAATTGGACTGTTCATATTCTGTGCAATGAATGTTTTCTTCTGATGGGAATCTTCTCTATTTATCTTCGTGTCATTTATGGACTTTCTCCTAACAAAAAAAAAGTATTCAATGTGTTTACAGCGTCCAAGAAAAACGGAAAACTCCGTCAGTAAGTTAGGAAATTTATCATATTTTCTTGGAGATGCACTTTACCAGCTTAATAAGCAAGTGAGTTATGGCCGTAAATGCATCAACAAAACAAATAGGAAGTAACTCCGAGACGACTTTATGTCCACGACATAGAGTCTAAATTTAAAAGTGACCCTGCTCCGAACAAGTGGGAACATTTCAGTACTTTAGAGCTTAGTGAAACTTAACTTTTATTTTTAGGTCTCTTCGTGATGTAGGAAGCATGGGATTTTGTTTTGCTTACATAGCGCTGCGCTGTTTCGTCATGTTAGCCGAAAAACATCCACTGCTGGACAAATGCCTGTCGCGAGGATTTCCACAACCGCAGGCTTCCTGCTGTTTTTCACGCGGTCGCCACTCGTGAACTTTACTGTCCTAATGGCCACCTGTTCTACGAGCTATGTGCCCCGCCCACTGCCACTTAAGTTTAACAATTCTGAGAGCTATATCGGTTACTTTGGTTCTCCTACGGATCTCCTCGTTTCTGATTCAATCACGCAGCGAAACTCCGAGCATAGCACGCTCCATTGCCCTTAGGGTGACCTTGAACATTTTTATGAGACACTTAGTAAACGACCATGTTTCGGTTCCGTAAGTCATCACTGGCAACACACATTTCTTGAGACACTGCGGTAATAGGGACGTAAAGAAATTGCGAAGCTACTGAAACGCGGCTGCCCTGCGCTGTTTAATATACTATAATTATCGTCTCCAATAAATCGAATATACATATTTTTACGTGCAAAAAGATGAAATAGATCAAATTTTATACTCGTACCCAATAAGTGTGACAGTTGCGTGTTGACGCTGCAAAACGTAGTTAATTATCGGCGTACGACGAAACTAACCTGCTGCCATAACCTCCCAAAATTAAATGCAGCGACTTTTCAACATCTTACTAAGAAAAAAACTTACAATGATTAAGAACGGATCCAAACATCAAACAACTTTCGAGCTCAATTTGTTTTCGTGGAACCATCTCCCTTTGACGGGCGTTTCGTTTCCAACAACCGGGAAAAGATGTAATCCGACCTCTTGCTACACCCTAAGCCTTCAGATCAAATACCTGTCGAGTCGAGCCAGTTCGCTTTGACCTACATTTGTATAATATGGACAAGAAGGCACCCCATCACAAAAAAATGGTCAAGTGCGAGTCGGACTTGCGCACCGAGGGTTCCTTAGCACCTATTCTTTGCAAACAAAAGACATCAAGCATTAAAAAAAATATTTTTTTATTCAGTTCGGACTCCTTAGCGCGAGTTCGACTCTCACTTGCCTATTTTATGTTTTACTATAGAGGCTAGTAGAATAATCACACCAAGTTATAAGCTAACATGTATTTCCGTATTTACGAAAGAGCAAAAACGAGTGTAAGTTTAAAGTCGAAAAAAACATTTTTATGTGATACAACTACAAATTTACAATCTTCGGACTTCATCCTTCATTTGTGCTGTGAAACCCAGCTTCCCGCTAAATAACATGATTCTAGGTCAACGGGAAGTACTCTTGACACAAATGGCCGTAACATGTTCGTATTGTTTATGGCTTTGACTTAGAAACTTGATTTTTTCACAGCTTCAAGGGACCGTGGACCTATGTATTTGATATTAATTCTAACTTGTAACCGCCACGCGTAGTTGAAAAAAAAACGGTCTAGATAGACTAACAGTCGGACAACGAAGTGATCCTATATGAGGTTCCTTTTTTACTTATGAACCTTAAAAAAAGTAAAAAGTATACAAATTAAGTAAAAAAAAAGTATTTTACGTAAGATCACTTAGGTGTTACGCGTTGAAGAGGTTTGAGGATGAACGGAAAATCTTACTTTAAGCGCGGTATGAAGCTTCGTTATAACAAATAAGTACTAAAAATGAAACGCTACTTAAGTACATTCCATTACATTCACACCGCTCACTTTATACTTAGTTCCAATTAGTATGTCAGTATTCAGTCAGTACCTAACACTAATCGGCACCATTAATTACACATTTAACATTACATGTAGTATTAAAACATATTTTTTTTATTTTTTTTTTATTCACATTATTTATAAACAGTTCATTTCCTCCGTATTTTCTTGTTTAGAACCGACATAGGCAATAAATTCTCTTACTTTGTGGTTGGGACTAAATCTTATAGGGAAACATCGGACTTTTACTTTGATGTTCTAAAATCTTAAAGCAAATTCTATACAAACTTTCACATCATCATCATACCAGCCGAAAGACTACTGGACAATAGCCTATGGATTTCCACGACGACCGGTCCAGTGGTACCCGCATCCAGCGGCTTCCCGCGACCTTCACCAGGTCGTCGGTCCACCATGTGGGAGGGCTACCTACGCTCTTCTTTCGGTGCGCGCTCGCCACTCAAACTTCCACACCAAAAGGAAAAGAAAATATCGCAGATAATTAAACCAATCAACTAAAACTAAAGCCTTAAATCTCGACTGCTGCTGCATTCGATTACGTTTCGATGCGGCTGGTGGCCGGTGGCTGGTGGACCTCACACGGGCAATTCCATTAAATCATTTTTAATGTCAGTTTCTTGAACAAAGTTGGCACGTAATCTATATTTATTCAACCTTCGAGCAATTTGTACTGGAACGGTTTTTGTTTCTATAGGATTTCGCATGGCTTATTTTTCCGTTTATTTTATAAAAGTGTTCTATGAAATCTTATTATCAGCTTTTTCATTCGATTGAAAAAGTTCTTATAGAGTAGAAGAAGTGTAGAGAAAAAATATCATAGATAGAAGAAGAAGAAGGTATTCATTAGATTCTACTCATGAAATAGCTTCTTCTAGTTCTCTCGTGTGGAGTTTCCTCGTCATGTGTATGATACCCAGTAGAGAGCGGTGTTGGTTGATGGCCCTGGTTGTCGCGTTTCTCAGGTCAATAGCTTAGTATTACAGGGGTTCCTAAATTAACGGGACACCCACCAAATACCTTTCATTTTATGGAACCCCATATCAAATGATTACAAATCAAAGACACCATAATTTAAATAAAAACTAAAACTTTTATTGGAAATATTTTAAAAGTGATACACTTTATTTTTTAATTTAACTTTCAATGTGAAGAATGAACTCGTTTCACTGTTTTAACAATAATAGTTGACTATTATGTCGCGTAACCCTGGTGACTTTTGTATGGAACCCCTAAGTTCTGCGGAACCCACTTTGGGAATCGCTGGCTTAGTAGAACATTAGTTTAGTAGACCATGCAGTAGACCATTAGCATTTGCAGCTTTTCAGCGAGTATAACATCACCCTACAGAATATAACAATGAACAAATATCACGTCCAGATACGGCAACTCCTCGAGATGACGCGCGGCGATATCTAACCTCCAAGACCACTCACAGCAAGATCAAGTGGCGGCGAACTTTATCAAAGATCCTGGCAGATATCTCCCGCATTAAGTAGAACAGCAGTGTGCTTCAAACAGAAATAATGGGCCCAGATAACGACAGAGCTGGCCCATTACGCAATTGGGTGAGTTCGGCCGTTCTTTTGTCCACGTTTATCTGGGCTGGCTCACTGAAATATGATCTGCGATTCCGCGGCCCTCTGATTGTCGCAATTCTATTCAATTTGGGAAAAAATCTCGACCTTCATTAGATGAAGGATACCAATACATACAACCCGTTTAATGGTGCCGCTATTCAGCCCGAAGTTCGTTCATTTAATTTTGCCGGGTTGTATTTCAAATGAGAGTTCGTCAGGGATCGAGGATCACTTTGAATGGACCCTATTTTTGTAAGCTTGACTTTTGATCCGAATTATTTTAATTCAAGTTATGAAAAGTATATTACGTACGGCTACAAAATCTGGGAATGGGGGCCACATTGTTTTTTTTTAATTATTTGTGATAAAAAAAAAGAATTTGGTCAACAAGCTTTTCCTCTGCTTTACGACGATTTTATTATTTTGTTTGTTTTTTATTCATTTATTTGTTCGGGTCAAATCTAAGATTTAAGAGAGACTCCAGGTTCCCATTGAGCTGAAATTTGGCATGAAACCGTATTTCCGGTGAAAATGGATCTTTTTGTTTTTTATAAGTTGATTTATTGATGAACTTTAGCGGTGAAATCAAGGTCCCAGAATCGTCCTTTATTTTTCAATAGAATCGTACAAAATATTTACTGTGCTCACCTTTTCTGGGTTCCGTACCCAAAGGGTGAAAACGGGACCCTTTTATGAAGACTCCGCTGTCCGTCCGTCTGTCTGTTTGTCCGTCTGTCACCAGGCTGTATTTCATGAACCGTGATAGCTATACAGTTGAAATTTTGAAAGATGATGTATTTCCGTTGCCGCTGTAACGACACATTATACTAAAAATTTTAAAAAGTGAAAAAATAAGGGGTCTCCATACAACAAACGTGTTTTTTTTTAAACGTGAAGAAACTAGCGCCATTTATTATGATGGTACGGAATCCTTTGCGTACGGTTCTGACTCGCAGTAGGCCGGTTTTTTAAATTTGGAACCGTGTTTTTTTTATATAAATATAGTTAAGCATCTGGCTTTTTGGCCCTTAAAACTCTTTTGGACTTACCTAAAAATTTCTAAGATTTTTTAAATTATTGAATTTTGAAATATGCATTCTTAAGGGTCTTATTGTGCATTCCGATAATGCACAACCCTTTAATGTATGTACACGTTAAAAAACCGACTTCAATCACAACAACTTAGTACAATTTTGCATTACAGGGTGCGAGGGACCAATTAGTGTCACTAACTTAATTTTAAATTTAAATATGGAATGCGCGATGATAGCGCGCTAATATCGAGCTTCAACGTCAGTTCATTTCATTCATTTGTTTCTAAAATGTATGTCGCGCCAAGATTAAAAAAAAAAGAAATATTGCCTACGGAATACAAACGCCAGAGTGTGATTTCCTTACATTACGCGGATATTCAGTTTCAGAAATTTTTCAACAACTGAAGCATCTCAATGTTAACGAAATGTTTGCATATCGTACCATAAATCGCTACAGTGTTACTGGCAGCATTAAAAAACGCAACAATGGCGGCCTTAAACGAACAGCAACCTGCCGGCGAATGATTCGAAAAGTGAAGGGTTGAATGGGCGACAATCTCAGCTGAGATTAGTGTTCTCAGATTTTCAAATATCGGACTGGATTGTTTGTTGAGTATTCAAAAAACCGACCAAGTGCGAGGCAAAACCGCACGCATATGGTTCCGTACTGTCATACTAGATGACGCTAGTACAAAGGGTTCCGTACCATCATAATAGATGGCGCTAGTTTCTTCACGTTTAAAAATATTAAGTTTTTTGTATGGAAACCCCCCCCCCCCCCTTATTTTTTCACTTTTTCTATTTATTAGTATTTATTGATAAAGCGGCAACTGAAATACATCACCTGTGAAAATTTCAACTGTCCAGCTAAGACGGTTCACGAATACAGCCTGGTGACAGACGGACAGACAGACAGACAGACAGACAGACAGACAGACAAACAGACAGACAGACAGACAGACGGACGGACGGACGGACAGAGAAGTCTTAGTAATAACGGAACCCAAAAAATGAACTTCATTTCAAGCCCTATAAGATACAAAAAGTGCAAGACTTAACTCCGGCGCAGAAAAAAGTGCGGTTGGAGAGAGCCTAGGCACTGACACGCTTGCACGCGAGCGAAGCTTTGCCAAACATCGTCTTTTCGGATGGAAACATTTCCACCGTCCAGCAATACGTGAACAAGCAAAATGAACGTGTTTGGTTAGGGGGGAAGTCAACCGTTAATCTCGAGCAAAGAATAGCAGTCAGAAAGCAAGGTCCAGCTTTTGTCATGGTTTGGGCCGAAGTCACTGCTGAAGGTCGCTCTCCACTCGTTTTTATCGACCAGGGTGTCAAGATTAACAAGGTCATAAAAGAAGCGTTAATACCGTGGGCATATAAATTCGGAGTCAGGACATGGACATTCCAGCAGGACTCAGCGCCGTTACACAGAGCCCTAGAAAATCAACAATTTCTTCGCCAGAATATTCCATAGTTCATTTCGACGCAACAGTGGCCCCCTTATTCACCAGACGCAAACTTTTTTATCCACAATTGATTGGCAAAGTTTATATTATATTGGTACTATCATACAGTTTGGACACTCTCTGCCGCTCTCTAGGTGACGACCTCACCCCCTCGTCACCCAGATTGATGCAGATTATAGTTTGGTTCTCGAACGTATAGGATTTTGCTGTGGTTTTGTTTGCTCCGTCATTTGTTTTTAGAAATGTCATTTCACGTCCGTTGTATGCAGTGTCCGGAGTGTGCCCTTGGCATCGTCTCACCTGATGGTAAGTGACGATGATACCGAAGATGGAAGCGGGCTTACCAAGATTCCCCAACGCAAAGAGGCACTGGCCAACAAGCCGGAACACATCAATGCGTTTAGCACTGATTTTTGTCGGCAAGACTTAGATAAGATGTTGGTGGCTAGCCAGGCGGGCTTAGAAAATGCCCTACCACCAATCAAACCGAGTCTTACAAATTTGACCCCGCCGGGAATCGAACCCGCGACCTCCTGGTGTAAGGCGAATGGTTTAACCATTACGCCACAGAGCCGGTTCAAATCAATGATAATCTAACAAATGTGATATATTAATCTTTTGTTAGATTGGTATATTATGTAGTAAGGCTAGGGGGGACTACTGGGATCCCCGTAGGAATTGCAATTAGCCTTAAACTACGCTAGGAATTCCCCTGATAGACCACCTGCGTCTTGGCCGAGAATGTTCATGTCGCCGCCGCCCTGAAGGGGTTGTCCCGGGATTGCTAGGTCATGTGCGTTTCTATGGTAATAGTTGAACGTTCAATACTCATTTAAGGTATTTTGTTCTACTTTGAGTGAAATCACATAGAGAAGCTCAGAGAATAGGAATGACGAATGCTAGTCATGAATATTCTAAAATGTTTGAAATACCTAGGCATGACGTCATAGTTTTGAAGCGTCATTTATGTACTCATTTTGTGATTTTGATTAATTAAAAATCGAAGACTTGATGGAAAACAAAACGAGTAAGGTTTACTGAAGTTTAAGCAGGAGGGCAATTTAGTGATCAAGAGGTTCATAATTTATTTCTGATGCTGTCGTCATCCCTATTGCTCTTGTAACAAGATTTTGAGAACATGAGAAGAATTTATAAGTCACATCGGAATCTTAGAAATAATCATGCGTTTATCCATTATATTGTTTGACAAGGGCTGTCAAGCGTTAATCACCTATCTTTTCTTTACAATACCCCAAATTTTAATGGAATTATTGTTTTTATTTTATTAATATGTTGTTTAATTTGCTTTTATAATTATATTTTGTATTTAATATCTTGCGAGTAATGATTAAATTAGGCCTACCAAACTACCCTGCCGGGTTTTAACTCGCGCAGTGTATTATCAAGAGGTAAAGTCTCTAAGTACCTATGTATGTATATGAGTTTGGTTGTAAGAGGTCATCTCCGAAACTACTCATCCGATGTAAAAAAAAATATATTTCACTAAAAGTTAGAATGGACCTTCAGGACCAACACAGGCTAAAAAATGCCACCCTGAAATTCCATGCACCCTACATATCCACGTGGGCAAAGCCGAGGGTAACTGATAATTAGCAATAAAAGTTAGTCCAAAGAATTCCACCTCAATAGCCAATTTATTTTGCATACGAATCAGCAGAGGCAAAAGAAACGCGTGATAAATCTCTCCATTCGACTGGGCACGAATAACTAACGTAATATATTGGCGGGTGATTCGTGTTCACGTAGCTAGGCCCTGCCCTGGGACCGTACCACCATACCAGCCACCAGCCGGAAGGTGGATGATATAATTTTGCTCACATCCGTCGTTTCTCCGCGATTATCCCGATGACGGTAAGGACGGATAGAATAACAATTGTGTAACAATAGCCGAGGGCGCGGACGGAGGCCGGAGGGCGGAGGGCGGAGACCCAATGTATAGGGTAAAAGCCAGATAGTTGCCCCATTTTTTGTAATTACACTATATCTGGTCGAATCTGGTGAAGGTCGCGGGAAGCCGATGGATGCGGGCAGCGCAGGACCGGTCGTCGTGGAAATCCTTGGGGGAGGCCTTTGTCCAGCAGTGGACGATTTGTGGCTGATATGATGATGACACTATATCTCTCAGTACAAAAAGCAAATACTGTTTATTTTTTTATCTACAAATTTATGAAAATTAAAAAATATTATCTTTAATATTTTTAGAGTATTAGCGATTTTTGCGGACCTCTACATTTTGGGACGTCTATCTCACATATTATTATTTCGATATATAAAATTTTAGCTACTCTGCTAACTTCGCACGAGGCGAAGTGGCAGGAGCACCTCCAGCGGTAGCACAGTCGGCTGGAGTTCAATGCGACGGGGAGAGAAAGCGTCGAACTATCCGGGCATTGTCGAGGAGGACTGCTTTCTGCATTGCTGCAATTATTGCCTTGCCTCGGAGATCCTGCCGCCTTAGGTGACGTTCAAGGTCGGCTGGAATTAACCCGTTCACGGATAGGACTACCGGGATGATTTCGGTGGATTCCACTCGCCACATATCAGTAACCTCGTGCACCAGGTCCAGGTACTTGGTCCTTTTTTCGGCATCAGCCTGCACGAGATTTTCATCGTATGGGATAGTGTTATTATTATTATTAGACATTTATTACAGACAACTTAGTCCATAGTTTTGTTAGTCTTGTTAGGTGATCTTAATTCTAGAGTTAATAAAATATACATAGGGGATAGTTGCCTGATCCATGTAAATTACGTTTAAGATAGATGCCCTGCCGAAACATCAGGACATCTACCCTGAAAAAACTTTTTGCCTTTCCATGCAATCGCAACAGAGACATGAGACACGGTCAACTAAGTGGTAGTTGGACAATCTTTCGATAGATTAATAAAATAGGATGCGATTCATCCGCGAAACTAGAGTAATTACAATCGGGGCAACTATACCCCTGGGGCAACTATCCTGGTTTTACCCTATATTTTGCGTAACTATTAGATTGGATTGCGATAAACGGACCTCAGGCTAAAGGTGTATCTGATGGGATGAAATATTTATGTGCTTGCATTGCGTCTGTGTGCTTGGTTGGTTGGCACACGTTCTTGGTTGCTTACTTAGGTCCGGTTTTGCAATGCTCAGATAAACAGGCAGATAGCGTTTATTCGAGAGGTAGCAAGATTTTGAACTTTTCAATAGTCGGATAAGACTTATCTGTCGAATAACTCCATTATCTGAAGAATACATCTATCTGGCTGATGGCTGACTCTTGCGTTATACTCGCGACTGGGTGCTGTCCGTGTGAACTGGCCTACTCTTGTCAAAGGTTTCAATGACATTCAATAATTGTGTGTATAACTTTTCGTGTCCTATTGTTTTCATGTTCTAATGACATAATCTGGTTTATTTGTGACTAATAATTGTTTATTTCTTGATTTTTAACAAATGAAATTATGTTATGATTAATTTATGACTATCAGAAAGAGTGTGATTTGCACGTATTTTGAATAAATACCTTGAATCTTGATGCTTCGACCGCCAGTTAGGTGCATTATTCGATAGATAGTTTGACGTTCAGTATAAACGTATCAGTATGTTCTCTTTGGTTAAGTAATTTTGTTAGGACTTGTTTGTTTCTTCCATGCATTCTCCTCGTCTTTACCTATTTATCCCCGCATTTGTCTTTATATATTCATTTTTTTTATTTTATTGTTATTACTTCTTGATTCTCACGAGTAACTGAACCTCAGCAGTTCAAAATTTGCCCAACGCTCTCTTTTTCAAGATTCCATTGCAATGAAACTAATAATCAAGTTAACGTCAAAGACAATGTACTTATTTAGTACGAGGCAACGTAAATTTAGGTTTAATATTCCTTAAAAATCGAAACGAAGTAGGTAACACATAACCAAAATATCCCAGCTGAATCACAGTGTCTAAAGAAGGAAAACAACAAAAAAATATTGACATTGACAAGAATTGAATACAACATTCTGTCCTGCTCTAACGCATGAGTATGCAATAAATCTGTTCCACCTCTCTGAAGTTTGAGTTGCCAGAATTGAAATATCCGGTCAGATAGTTATTCATTGAATAAATGAAAATTATTTAATATGCGACCAATGGTCTGAGGATTTAAAAACCGGCCCTTACATATGATATGTAACACTTATAAGGAAGGCTAAGGTCCGTAGGAGAACCGAACTACCGAAATAGCTCAAAGAATCGCTGAACTTAAGTGGCAGTGGGCGGTCCACATAGCTCGTAGAACAGATGGCCGATGAAGCAGTTAAGTTTTTGAGTGGCGACTGGATACCGGAAAAAGTAGCGTAGACAGGCCTCCAAATGGGTGGTCCAATGACTAATGTCCAGTAGTGGACGTCCTTCGGCTGATATGATGATGATGATGAACGTCCTTTTCAGTATGTAAGGTATGGTAAAGAATCTACTGTCTCGACTCGGACCTTGAAGTTTCAAAGCGCGATATACATGATATAGTTTGAAAGACTTTCGATTAAATAGTGAGCTAAGACTCGCATTGTCTATACAGGGTTATTTTTTAAATGACCCGAATCCACTCAGGTGGTGATCCTTATCACGAAACTGAAAAACTTTGCTGAAATCGCAAAAAGGACGCTTCACACAAATCGATAGCTGATAGTGATAAGCCAAGTTGGTATAAAAAGTCTAAAAATCTTTTTTCGTTTTCACCAAAGTTGTAACACAAAGTTGTAACACAAAGCTATAACACAAAGTTGTAACACAAAGCTATAACGCAAAGTTGTAATACAAAGTTATAACACTCATTTGTAACACAAAGTTGTAACACAAAAGTCGTTCAGTGTCTTGACCAGTATGATCTACTAGAGGTTTCGGGTTAACCAAAAATACCCCCGTTTTAATTAAAATAAAACTGTTCTACAAAATCATCGGAAATTCTAGACTCAAAGCTTAATTTCCATTTACTTTCTCAGCAATGAGGTCGCTTTTAAAATTTAACATCAATTACGGATACGGCACCCACTGGTGGAATCACAACCCCACGGATGGTGGGCACGAGTACGTAATACGTATCGCGTGTTCGGCACGTTACAGAAAGCATTCAGCCAGCGACGGGTTGATTCCTTTCGTGCAAGCTAAACGGTGCCAGCTCAGTTAATGAAAAGCTAAACTTAATACTTGATTAAGGTGCAGCAGACCATGATCTGAAGAAAAGGTTCTAATTCAATGAAGTAGATGACTCAAGCGGAGCTGACATAAATAATTTTCAAAAAACCTTAAAAACTTTTAGGTACAAGCTTTTATTTGAAAAGAGCTTTTATAAATACAAGTTTCCAAATTCAAAAAGGTGAATGAAGGCAAAAGGCTTACCAATTGTGAATAAAAAAAAGGGTGAGCCTAGTATTTTGTACGATCTATTGAAAAGTCGATTCAGGGACCTAGGTTCCAGCTCCGAAGTTTATCATCAGATCAACTTCAAAATACTAGATGGATCTATTGTCACCGGTAATACCAAATTTCAGCTCGATCGGATTTCTGGAAGTCGCTCTAAAATCGTTTGCAAGATTTGATCTACCTAAACAAACTAACTTACATACAGACACATATTGCAAGTTAAATATCATCATTACAGCTCATATACGTCCCCACCGAGGGGCTCGAGCCTACCCTGAATCAGGGCGATTAGGCCTTAGTCGACCACGCGGGCCCAGTGCGGGTTGGTCGACTTCACACTCAACCTTCGAGTTTCTTCGCAGGCGTGTGCAGGTTTCCTCACGATGTTTTCCTTCACCGTTAAAGCAATCGGTGAGTATGTACGTAAGTATTTTTGAAAAACTCATTGGTACATTGGCCGTCCAGATTTGAACCCGATACCTCTGGTTAGATGGACCGAGTCGTTACCGGTTGAGCCACCGACGCTTCAAGTTAAATATAAGCGTATAAAAAGCATTTGAAAGTGTAAGTAACAAAATTATAAATAAAATCTTCTGTGTGTCTGTAACTTCTAAACGACTTGTCCGATTGACGAGATGTTGCGCGCACGGCAAGTTCAAAAAAAAACCAGCGATCCTCTTTTTTTTATTCTATGTGGTTTTTTAAGATTTTAACGAAAACTATATTCACGCGGGCGAAGATATTGCGCGCACATTCGGGAAGGTTTGTAACAAAATTCGTTATTTACGCGGGATTACTGAAAAATTCGGGAGAACCCTTAATTTTTTTTTATGTGAATTTCACGATTCGAACGAAAACGATATCCACACGAGCAAAGCCGCAAGAAAAAGATGGTGTTAGTATCGTCATTTCAGCCAAGAACGTCCACCGCTGGACATAGGCCTCCCCCAAGGATTTCCATGACGACCGGTTCTGCGCTGCCCGCATCCAGCGCCTTCCCGCGACCTTTACCAGGTCATCGGTCCGCCCAGTGGGGGGTCTGCCTACGCTACGTTTTCCGGTGTGCGGTCGCCACTCGTGAACTTTACTACCCCAACGGCCAGTGTTAGTATAAATTTATATAATGTTGACACTTTTTTGAATGTAAACCAATTCCAATAAGGAAGTTTTTTTTTTTGCATTTTGAGAATAAACATGTGAAAGCGAGTTCCTTCGGAAGAGTAGTTCACTCATGGACACTCCCTGGCTCTCTCTAGATTGCGACCTCACCCCCACATCACCCAGATTGATACAGATTTGTTACAGTTTGGTTGTCAAACGTATAGGATTTCGTCGCCATTTTGTTTGTTTCGTCATTCGTTTTTTGAAATGTCATTTCGGGCCCGTTGAATGAAGTGTCCAAGGTGTGCTTGTTGGGTAATAATACCCTTGAAGGGTTTCAGGTTATAAATTGGAACCCGGTAAGACAAAAACGCTCATTAAACACATTGTTACAAAAATAAACACTCTCACGTTATAATAACGGTAGTATTTCCTTGCGTGCTGTGCAGTAAAACGTACTGAATCATTGAGGCCCGTGCTGCCAGTAAACACAATCAAAAATTTAAGTGTAATTCGCCTTCAGGACTCGTTAGCTATGCCGCCCTTTCTTTGATCCGGTTGCGCTTTAAGCTGGTGGCGAACCGATGAATGCATGCTTCATACTTATAGTAAGCTTAAGCTATTAATATTTTACTTTTTCAGTACATTGAAAATTAACTTGGGCAATTTTTTTTTAGCAAATATTTTCTTTAAATATTTTTATTTTAATAAAAAAAACAATTATGAACATTCATTTTCAATATAAATAAATCGATTCCACATGCATACTTACAACTTAACAACCGCGTGCTCAACATATTGTACACACTATCTACCCTCATATCTTATTAACCAATTTCATTTTTGTTGCATTTAAAATGTAGTATGACATCATATCTTTTTTCTATTATAGTATATATATATCCAGCCGTGGGCTTCCTTCGGCTGATATGATAATAAGTTTTTAAGATATGGGCCTTTCAAATTCTTTCAGTTTCGTCATGTCTGTTCGTCCGTCTATCCGCGGCCTAGCTCCTAGACTATAAGTAGTTAAAAAGCTGAAATTTGGCAAAGATATATGTAATAATAACGCGGAAATTGGAAAAATAAACCTTTTAAGAGTGCCTCCCCTACAAGTGAAGTGGGGATGATTTTATTCTCGTCAAACCTAGTGGTGTGAAGTATCGTTGGTTAGAGCTAAAAAAATAGTTGTGAGTCTTCTAAGAATATTTTATAATTTAGGGATCCATTTTCGAAACAATAGGCTTGAAAGTGCAAAATTTTGTTGGAGTCGAGTGTCCCCACCCCCTAACAACTAAACCGCTGTATTTTAAAATTGGTAAATTAGATATGGACGCAACATTGGCAACTATGGAACCCTACATTGCGCGTGGCACGACACGCACTTGGTCGGTTTTTTCTGATTCAAGTCGAGTAAAAAACTTTTTTTTTATTTGACTGAAAAAATAGTTTTTCTAAAAAGAACTTATACCAATACGCAAATTTTGACTTAAATAATTACGATACCCACATACTTTCAGAGTAATCGCCATGTCACACACGTGTAGGTGAATGGAGAGCCTTTCCTTTTTTGATGTCGGTAAATATTCAATGTTATTCTAGTCTTTTCTTTGGAACCATAAGCACTCTAGTTGTCCACCATAAGATGAGCTCAGTCATAAAATTAAAAAAAATATGGAAGCCTGATACATGATTATAATTAAATACACGGTTTTACAGTTAAATTTTAATTTCAGTTGGGGCAGTAAAGTTCACAAGTGGCGATCGCGCACCAAAAAACGTAGCGTAGGCAGGCCTCCTACGCGGTGGACCGACGACCTGGTGAAGATCGCGGGAAGCCGATGGATGCGGGCAGTGCATGACCGGTCGTCGTGGAAATCCTTGGGGGAGGCCTTTGTCTAGCAGTAGACGGTTTTCGGCTGATATGATGATGATGATAATTGCAGTTCATCGATCCTTGATGTCAATAATTCTTTGTGAATTTTATCAAACGTTTCACAGAACAGGTAGGAAAGTATGTATCATAAATTAACATTGAACATTATCGAACATATTTAGTAAGTATCACACTACCCTCACTTTGAAATAAAGTAGTCTACTGCCTGAAGATGATCACGAAACCGGTTGCAGTATAAACAAATTTTGTATTATTTACATTAATTGTGGAATAGTGCAAGAAAAAACCTAAATATGTTCAGTTCAGTGTTCCACCAAGAACCTACTATCGCAAGCATACAATACTTGAACATTATCTCTTAATTGTAGGTGTTACTTATTTACATTCAGCAGTTTCGGCATTTCTATACTTAAACTTAACTCGTTAAATAAACAAACAAGGCGTGTTCATAATTAATCGTATCAGACACACGCCTTGCGTCTTCTTATTCGTGTTTAAACATTCAAAGTGGTTGCTGTCTTCATTTCAGATGAAGAGTGCCTACAGTTACATACATTTTCACACTTGGCGAAGTGTAAATGGAAACATACTTACTTCCATTATACCTCAGTACAATTTGAGTAGATTATCAACATCATCTTATTTCGGTGATGTCTTTTTACAAGCTTTATATTAGCTCGGCGTGTTAGTTTGGGACAAATCTTGGAAGCTAAATTAGACCCACTTCCCGGTTTCCAATTCAGCTGAAATTTTGCATACACGTTAAGTTGGGACACAATGCATGGTTAGTCATTCTAAATCCAATATGGCGGACTAGTTATTTTTTATGCACCATACTGATATAGGTATCGAATAAGAGGGTTTGCTGAAAATTACTTTCAAATAAAAGCTTCTATCTATAAGTTTTTTAGGTTTTTTGAAAATTATATATTAACTTGTAAAGAGAAATAAGCATAATCACATAAGTAATGGAAATAGCTAAACACGTTGAAAACCGACTTCGATCGCAACAACTTTGTCAATTTTCTAAAAGAGTCCTTAACTCATTTTTACAAAATTAATGTCGGACCATCGGCATGTACTATCGAATTAAAGCATACATTGAAAACTGTCATAAAAATAATAAAAAATCTGTTTAAGCTTGTGCCAATGAAGCCCTTTAATACGATACCCCATATGATATGGTTAACTTAATTCAATATTTGGACCGCCGTTCCTTGCATAATTGATAACGTACTTTAATTTAACACCATATTTCTAATAATTTAATTACAAATGTATAGTTTTGAGATTTTTCCTTATACTTGTAGTATAAGACGGTATTAAAACCAAATTTCATAGTTTTAGGTCAACGGAAAATACCCTTTAAATTTTGATTCCCTTGAGAGTGTCTTTTGTTGAGAGTGTTTTTTCGTTAACTTAGAAGTTTGATTTTTTTTACAGATTCAAGGGACTGTTGGTCGTGAAATATGGTTTTAATTTCAACTGGATAATGCGTTCCCAAAATAAAGGGTCTTGACAGACAGACAGACGGACAAAAAAGTGATCCTATAAGAGTTCCGTTTTTTCCTTTTGAGGAAACCCTAAAAACGAGCCTTACCAGTAGTCGCATATGATGAACATTTATGAAATTAATTAATTATCGGGTTGTTCATTCGCGGGCCGGGACTTCGGATAGTACGTCGGCCTCACATTAGGTGGCAGGCTATCAAACTTTAGCCTACGTGACTTAAATAAATAGAGTTAAAAAAAACTAAAAAACACTCTTTTAAAGTACATCAGACTAAAAAGTAAAAAATAAATCTTAATATAAGTTGAAAATAATAATTTACAAAAAATACTAGTATTATTGTGAAAAAGTGTGGGGCCTCTGTGCCATATTTTTCGTCTATCGAGCAACCCACACTTTTTCACAATAATACTAGTATTTTTTGTTAATTATTATTTTTAACTTACATTAAGAATTATTTTTTACTTTTAAGTCTGATGTACTTTAAAAGCGTGTTTCAGTTTTTTTAACTCTATTTATTTTTTATTTTTTAGTTCAGACTTATGAAATTATTATATTGTCGCTGATTCTTGATAAGTCTACAAAGTCTGAATTAAATCTGTCCGTTTAAAGTGGGTCAAAATCGAGTCCAAAGGAGTCGGTTACATACATACAAACATACAGGTGAAGCTAATAAAAGCGTGATGAAAACGTTCGCATTCTCTGTTACACTCTGCCTTACCATTTAACGAAATCACTGCCACAAAATGCAGGAAAGCAGATATGTTTCATGAAAATCGGTTCACAATTTGCGAAGACATCACGTGACATTATACACAAAAAAACATATAGAAACATACTCCTTTTTTGGAAGCCAGTTAAAATACTAAGACATAGTTATCTCTGGCATTCTCCGAGTTTAAAAACCGGCCAAGTGCGAGTCCAACTCGCGCACTAAGGGTTCCGTACCAAAGGCTTATTTTCATCTACAGCGCCATCTATTGATACACGTGGGCATTTTCACTTTCGGTTGCAGCGTGACGTATATGGAAGTGACGAAATAAAAAATCGTTTATTATGTCTTAAATATAGATAGTAACGTAGAAGATATATGTAGGATTCATAATATATATATATATGTCGGCATAAATATTTTAAAGTATTGAACAAAACTGTTTTTTTGTGGAAAGTATGAAACCCACTGCTCCGTTACGTCACGAAATGTTTTAGGCTGTAAATTGATAAGGCGAGTTTAAAGTAGGCAAAGAATTTATTATAAAAGAATGCAAACTTAAACATTATTTTAAAATAATAATCAAATGAAAGAAAACCATTTTAAGTACGAAAATATTACGTGCAATTGTTCCATAACGTCACTTTTCGATTCAAACCACTTCTTGTTTTTCTGTACGCTATTTATACGGCAAACTTTACACAAGCAATTACAATTTTTAAATATAAAGAATTAAAAGCAAATCCAGATAGAATAGAAACATTTAAAGTACCTGGAATACTCAAGCAATCACGTTAAATTTTCACTCCCTAAAATATTGGGACAGTGACGTTAATGGAATCTTATGTTACGTTAGTGGAAAGGTAAGGCACGTTCTACATAGTGGTCAAAATGTATAGGTATCGGAGTCTCACTAACAGTCTTAAAATATGATATATAATGATAATGAGATGACGACTAACATGATAAATTATCAATAATTTAATGCTTCTTTGTGGGAAACTAATGTGTAACTAAACTAGCGTGAGAGCCATAGTGTCCTAAAACAAAAATATATATTATGTATACGTAAACAAGAAAATCAAACAAGCTGAATTCATTAAAAAGAAAAAAACCCGACTGCTTTTTTATGTCAAAGTTGTGTTTTTTGCGTTTTTAATCCGCTATTTTGGATTTTTGAAATTTTGGTATAGCCAGTGTCACTCGCGCTGCTGAGACGAATCTAACGATACCCCACATGTTAAGATCCAACAAGTCCTTTAGGCTGTAGCCCGTGAAAAAGAATTTATAGTCCACATACATTACATACATACATACATACACACATATACACATACATACACACACACACAAAGACACAAACAAACACACACACACACAAACAAACACACACACACACACACACAAATAAACACACACACACACACACAAACAAACACACACACACAAACAAACACACACACACACACATACATACATACATTCATACACACATACATACATACTCTCGAAAAACATAACCCTCCTTCTGAAGCAGTCGGGCAATAAGACTCGATTCTAAAACAGTCTCATGTCAGCAATGTCAAAAAGTAACACATTCCAGTGATATGTTTCACTATACTATTATGAAGAATAAATATACTGTGTGTTTACATTGAGATCACTAAGAAATCCCTCAATATTTATGTCCCTGTCCAGAACATAATTATTGTGTCATATAATTAATCAAATTATTAATTTAATACGAAATCCATGTATGTGAACTATGCCTTACAATTCCAATACGTCACTTTTTGTTATCCGCATATAAGTGACGTGACGTTGTGGATGTGACGAACTAGTCCACATTATTTTGAAAAATGATTTAAATATATAAATCATGCAAATAGACAGTCAGCCTGCACAGTTTTGCATGCTGTATAGTGCAACATCGTAATAAAATATTGTATTACATGCATTAAGCACTACTTACTTTGAAGAACTGCGTAAATGCGTGGAATGTAGATTTTGACCCCGACGAAACACAAGCACTCTTCACCACATATTTTTGACACTGAACGCGCTAGAACATAATGGCGGCTTGACTAGATCATATAAATGTTGCCATTATTATAAAACAACAATGTTTTGGTAGAAATCATAGAAGAAGTTGCAAAAATAGCCCGTGACGTTATTAAGGAATTCCACTTCATGCTATTTCGTGGGACAACGTATTTAAGTAATTTATTCTATTTTATAGCCTATTTTATGATGTTTAAGGTTCAGAATTGAATTTTTAAGCGTATAATCCTCCAAAAAAATGCTACCAACTTAGCCTATAAAATCGAAAATATTTTGAAACTCGCGCTGAAACTTTAAAAATATGGTTGGGACATTAAAAAAAAGCCAATCTTTAACACGAAAAACTGCATTTATTAATTGATTTTAAGATCAGAAACGATTAATTGTTACTGAACAGTTAGAAAATTATACAAATTATCAGAAATATCTGATAATTAGTGCACAGGTTTAATAGTTTTACAACAATAGTTGTTCAAAGTCATGGGACAGCTAGATTTTTGTCTTTGCAACCGAAAGTGAAAATGCCCACGTAAAAGGGAACTAATTTCTGTTGTCGTGTTACTACGTAACTTAACTTAACTATGTACTAGATCCCACTAGGTGTCGCTAGTTTCTAAACAATGGGACTATGGAAATTTCATTTTTCCTTTAAGAGCGGAATTTTTTCATAAATTTTCCTGTAATCTGTGTAGTTAACCTCATATAATGTATTTTTTTCAAAATTGTAGGCCTATTAGTTTTAGAGAAACGGGAGGAATTGTCAATTTTTGCCCATTTTCTTAAATAACTTCAAAACTATTTATCTAAAAATTATAAAAAAAATATATATATTTGTTACTCACGAAAAGACCTTTCATTTGATTTGTCACATGATATAGTTTGCAAAACTTGTTTTATATTTTTTAATTTACCCCCCAAAAGTGACCCCATATTGAAAATTAATTTATTTACGTCTCGTTCCAATAGTTTCCGAGCAAATCGCCTGTGACATACGGACGAACAGACAGACACACGAATGATCTTATAAGCGTTTTGCTTTTTCCTTTTGAGGTACCCTAAAAATTAGAATCTTAAGAACATACTGACATTAAAACATATACACACATATACATGTCACATGCTATCGCATCAGTCTTCCTTCGCATTCATTTCGTTAAAACGTTCATTCAGAAAAACAAAACGAACGAACGTCAAGCGGCATTTGAAGCGACACAACGAGTGACGCCGACACCGACAGCGCAGTGTGGAGGAGCGGGGGAATTCGGTGTAAAACATTGCTAAATGTGTGGGAGACAGATCTGTATACTGAGGCGTATCGTAGATACTTACTGAGATACGTTGGGCAGAATTGATGGGGTGAATCTGACGACGCGACGGTGTCACAGTCAGAAGTGTGTGCTCACAGTATTTTCTTCAACTGAGAAACTTTAAACTGAACCTCGATCGCTGAATGCTCGCTGAAATGTTCGTGCGGATGGTGGCGCATCGGAAGCCGAGTCGTTCCTTTCCTTCTAATATGGTTGATGGGAGCGATGGCTGACTCTCGCGTTATACTCGTGACCGGGTGCTGTCCGTGTGAACTGGCCTACTCTTGTTAAATGCATTCAATGATTTTTATGTATAACTTTTCGTGTCACATTGTTTTCATGTTCTAATGACATAATCTGGTTTATATCAAGGATGAATTTTGACGTTATTAACTAATTATTGTTCATTTCTTGATTCTTCACAAATGACATTGTTATCATTATTTTATGACTATCAGAAAGAGTGTAATTTGCACCTATTTTGAATAAATATATTGAATTGAATTGAACCCTCTACTTCTGTGTCTCTCTCCAAAAAATGGTACCTACACTTTTTGTACTGTCCTGAGTCTTGCGTGTTCTATCACCTACCTTGTACACGCAAGAAAAAGACGCCTAACATTGGCAAGCACCCTCCGGCAGGAGACTCTGTCCCGATTAGGATTCCTCTGACACCGTGAGGACTCAAGACAAGACCACAAGGCCTATTATTGGGGAAACTTGGTTGCCCCGCTTTCATCTTCGAAATCATCATCATTTACAGATGAGATGATGCCAAAGGATTAATGAAAAAGAACGCAAGTGCGTGTCGAGCCAAGCACAAAGTAGTGAACCATAGTCTTAAAAAATATGATTTAAAGAACTAGGTAATTTTTTCAGTTGGTATAGAACATTTTTTTTATGACAGATCTAGCATCAATGTTATAGTAATACCGTCTTATACTTTCGCGTTTCTACTTTAATATTAGCACAGTCTAAGAATCCACACAGTCGTCCATCGCCTTTGATAATCGCGTCATCGCCGACATCACTAGTCAGTAGTCAGTCACTGATTACAGTACCAAGGGTTGTCACAATACTTGACAATAAAATGAAAGAAAATTCCATCACGTAAAAAATGACTTGAATTTCAAAATGGAGGATTTTTTCAAAATTTGACGAAGGTTTCGTGGTTAGGGACCTCAGGAACCCCAGATATCGATTTTGGAAACAATCGGTCCAGTTACTAAAAAGTTCAAAATTGCGGCCTTTTTTTCCATTATATCAACGGATTTGTGATAAGAGACCTCAGGGACGCTCAGATATCGATTTTGTAAGCTATCGGTCCAGTAACTAAAAAGTTCAAAATAGTGGCTACTTTTTTCAATGCATGTCCATCATTTTAAAAAAATATGAACCATAAAAATCGCAAGATGAAAATGAGCCGTGCATGAATGATTGATAATAAAAATGCGACATGACGACCCTTAATGAATGGGCCCACCGCACCAAACAAACAGTTACAATGGTCTAGTGGGCCCTACCCGCCCTGTCTAGACGTCTCCGTTGGACGACTGTATGGATTCTTAGACTGTGATATTAGTGAGATGATTGCTTGTGAACAATTAAAAGCAAACAAACATAACAAAGACTTCCAATCTAATATGTTTAGATACCTGAACACGTAATATTAGAGGTAATTGGACATTTCAGAATTGTAGATGAGGCTTTTCCTCTTCCTGACATAACATCCCTACAGGCGGCAGCTAATTACCTACACTAGTTCACTACTATCTCGTGTTAGGGTCCAGCTACATTGGTGCGATTCTGTTTTGATAACAGCTAGTGTTTTGGTTTCGTAAATTGGGCATCTACGTTTTAGTTGTTCATTATTTCGCTGTATTTTTGGGACCTTGGAGAGAATAATTACCATTACATTTTTGCTGATCAAAACTTTTGCAATTTTTTGCTATAAAGCCAGGTAGTGTTGCTTCGCCAAGTATATGCGGGTGTCAGAGTCAGTGGCGCTAAAGCCTAGCATGGACAAGCACACAGACTTTTACCATAAAACTGAGATAATCTCAGATTTACTCCCAGATTCATTCTAAAATTCCTACTCAATGGATCGAAGCATGATTTACATGGGTAAGCGGAGTTTTTCCTACCCCTTTCAGGTCTGACTTTGAAGGGAATGTACTCTATTGCCACATTACACCTATACATAATACAGCAGTTACACATACGATCTATAGGTATGGGCTAATGTGCTTACAATACGAGTGATCTGACAAATATACATTGCTAGCTTTCAGCGGAGTAAACTGGATCACGCCACATTGTACCTAAAAAATGTTCGTCTACTAGGACCGCACTATACATATGGATTGCTAAATAGAATCCTAGTTCCAAAACGTTTAATTAGTGACCGAATAATATTGTGAACTATGTAAACCAGCCCTAATGTTGTGCGGGTGAAACATTATACGGAATGTCACAAGTTTGTGATATATGGAGGCCGCGCTGGGCCCAGATTACTTGTGTTGAAATTCGGTGAGCCACTCGGACTGCACTGATTACTCGTCATGAACGAATTACACGAAGTATTATGTGTCAACATATTTAAAGGAAACCAACATCAGCCTATTTACTAGATCACTTTAATTTTACACAGGGTGACTGTTTATATGCTGGAAAGCGGCAAATGATAGATGGTAGTCACGAAACTGAACTTTTCAAGTAATAATATAAATAAAAAAAAATACAAGTTTGCAAATCGAGTACTCGATAATGTATTTTTTTTTTGCTCTAATTGTATAGGTCCCTATGAGGAAAGTTGTTCAGTTTCATGAGTAAAGTCTACATACCATTTGCCGCTTTTCAGATAATAAAAGTCATCTGTAGTGTGACATATTTGTTTCGTAGCCGCAGCGACGACGTCATGACTCTTTTCAATAGTACTACAGAAAAATATTGAGCCCTGATATAAAACCACAAATAAGTTCGAGTTTGCGTACAAAAAAGACAGTGCATTTTCTATGGAAAGAAAAAAGAATTGTTATCCTTCTGAAACGTAAATACAGCACATTATACTTCTTTTCTTTATTTAATGTCTATGTAACATAGGTTAAGTTAGGTTAGGCAGTTTATTTGTAACGGTTGGTTGTCAGGAATCTGGAGGTTAAACGAACTCTAGTCCTTTTTGATATTACTACCATGACAGAGAGTCACTTTGCTGCGGGAATAAAATAAAAATAAAATGTCAAAATATATATTTAGATGCAAGAGATTGACATATAAATAGACATAAGATTTGGTTTTGAAACTAATTTAGCATTTAGCATAGTAAACGTGCATGACCAAAGACAATTGAGTTCTTAGTGTAAAATGGTCTTTAGAAATACTCCCGTAATTTTACCACGCTTTTATTAGCTCCCCTGTGTAACGGAACTTTTGAGCGTGATTTTGACCCAATTCAAGACGTCGGATTAAATCAAAAATTGCCACACAAATTAA
The DNA here is from genome assembly GCA_947284805.1 of Coleophora flavipennella. Classification (NCBI taxonomy): domain Eukaryota; kingdom Metazoa; phylum Arthropoda; class Insecta; order Lepidoptera; family Coleophoridae; genus Coleophora; species Coleophora flavipennella. The sequence continues at coordinate 1,013,974 of OX369289.1, read as the reverse complement.
AATAATTAAAAAAACCGATGATACTACAAACAATTTTTATAATAGCGTAGAGTTCTTTTCCAACCGACTTCAATAGAGGTTCTCAATTCGACTGTATATTTTTTTGCATGTTTATAACGCGATATCTCCGCAGATTGTGAACCTATTTTCAAATTATTTTTTTATTCGAAAGAGTATACTCCCAAAGGGGGATCCCATTGTCACCAAGTCATGATCTGATGATGGGATCCCAGGGAAATCGAAGGCAAACTTCAAATTTTATAGGCACGTATTTCGTGTTTAATGTTCGGACGTCTAGTGCTGAACAAAGGCCTCCACCAAGGATTTCCACGACGAACGGTTCTGCGCTACCCACATCCAGCGGCTTCCTGCGACCTTCACCAGGTCATCGGTCCACCGAGTGGGAGGCCTGCCTACGGTACGTTTTCCGGTGCGTGGTTGCCACTCGAGAACTTTTCTGCCCCAACGGCCATCTGTTCTACGAGATATGTGCCCCGCCCCCTGCCACTTAAGTTTAGCAATTCTGATGATTCTGTTTCATAATATCTAATATGAGGAATTTCCCATTTGACAAATTCATTGAAATTAGTAGAAAATAATGTAAGAATGTCGCAAACTAGGTTAAACTTGTCAAAAAAAATAACGTTGAGCCATAATTCCACAAAAAACCTTCAAAAAAATGTGAATTCGCGCCATTGGTTTTGTTTGCTCGTTTTTATTTTTATTTTTCTTGTAATCGACACAGTCCTCGGGCTGTGGCAGAATTACCAGTGTATTGCTCGCAAGAGCAAATCAACACACTGAGTCACGGCCCTTTTGTACTACTGCAACACACATATTATGTTTTTGTATTATTATTTTTTTTGCTCTTTTTAATTTGTTATGTTTTGTTTTATATTATGTATGAGTGTAATAATATGTGTGTGATTGCAGTGACAAATAAACGTGTTATCTATCTATCCATCCATAACCAAATCTAACCACCACGCAAATAAAAGTACTAAACAGTATGAAGACGACCAATGTTAATTATTTATAAGGACAGTAGAAAATGGTACCTAACATAATTGATAGGTGGTTCTAAAGCTACACCTCAGTATAGCTTCCTGTTTCCTGTCTCACTCACCGCATAGGCCGCCTTAGCTTTGGGTAGAACATTGTAAGCCGTTACTTTAAGTCCATTCATCTGTGTGATTATCATTAAATTTATGTTTATTCCGTCTGTCGCTCCCATCTCTAGCACGTCAGCGTAATGGAGCGTCGCACACGCCACTGCCAAGTGTTTGTAATTAATTATTATCGTCCCAACAAGCAGCTGTCATTCACCGCGTCCCGATTACTCGCCTAACTGCACTGATCTCGGGCGGGGCAGTGTTGCCAGATGAAGCTAAATAATTTTGAAAAAGGCGCTAGAACAATATAAAAATGGCAATTCTGTCGCTAGATGTATGGTGTTACTGTGCCTGTAAAGTCGCTAAAATGTATGAAGCGTAGATTTTTGATGTGTAACATCTTTGCTCTCGCTTTCCTGCAATTTGTGGGAGTGATTTCGTGAAATGGGACGGAAATGTGTAACAGGAAGTCGTGTTTTTTCAGGCTTTAAAAGCGCGGAAAAGGCAAAGGTATCTATGACCATACAGCCTAGTCTGCCGTATCTTTGCCGTCCTTTTATCTTTTTTGATGTGTAACATCTTTGCTCTCGCTTTCCTGCAATTTGTGGGAGTGATTTCGTGAAATGGGACGGAAATGTGTAACATGGGACGGAAATGTGTAACAGGAAGTCGCGAAAGCGCGGAATTCTACTTTACGAGAGTCCGACTCGCACTTGGTCGGTTTTTTTCGTCACTGTCAGATCCGCCACCCAGGTACAATATCGTCATCAAATCTAACTAACCTTAAGTATTTTGTCACATGTTACACATCATATGCGAGTACTGTAGGTCTCGCTCGAATTTTTTTTTGTCGCTAAACTGCTCCGAAAATACGATAGATTTAGCTACTAAGTCGCAAAATTGGCAACACTGGGCCCTACGAGTACAAGACTACGAGCCGCTTGTAAACTGGAAACTATTAAAACAAAGGATTCCATTAAGTTTAACGGTTCGTGAGGTCTGTGGGATAAGCAGAGGAATCTTTGTTGGCGAGGCCACTGCCTTTAAAGTGAAAGTAACAAAACAACCAGGTTACGGACTGTAGAGATAATTTAAAACCACGATGATTGGCCTGCTGCAGGACCAATAAAAGGATTAGAACCAGAAAAACTAGAATGGAAATTCAGAATGCAGGTAATGACGAACGTTAATTTTCAACCGACTTCCAGAAAGGAGGAGGTTCTCTATTCGACTGTATGTTGTTTTTTTTGTATGTTTGTTACGCGATATCTTCGCAGATTGTGCTACGACCTTGTGAACGACCCTGCTGACACCAGCAGGGTCGTTCCTTTCCCTCAAATATGGTCGATGGGAGCGATGGCTGACTCTCGCGTTATACTCGTGACCGGGTGCTGTCCGTGGGAACTGGCCTACTCTTGTTAAATGCTTACAATGATTTTTATGTATATAACTTTTTATGTCATATTGTTTTCATGTTCTAATGACATAATCTGGTCTATATCAAGGATTTTATTTTGATTTTATTAACTAATTATTGAATATTTCTTGATTCTTTACAAATGACATTATTATTATTATTTTATGACTAAAAGAGTGTAATTTGCACCTATTTTGAATAAATATATTGAATTGAATTGAATTGAAACCGATTATCATGATTTTTATTCGATAGGGTATGCTCCCGAGTTGGTCCTTTATAAATTTTATGAAAATCGGTGCAGTAATTTATTAGAAAATTAACAAAAACCAAAAATAATAATGCAAAGTTGTACTATGTTGTTGCGATGGAAGTCAGTTTTGAACGTTTCCAGCGTTTTCAGTTATTGTCTTACCACATGGAAATAATTTCAGTATTAATAAAAGTGGGCGGTTCACATAGCTCGTAGAACAGTGGGCAGGGCACATAGCTCGTAGAACAGTGGGCGGGGCACATAGCTCGTAGAACAGTGGGCGGAGTACATAGCTCGTAGAACAGTGGGCGGGGCACATAACTCGTAGAACAGATAGCCGTTATGGGAGTACAGTTCTCGCCGGAAAACGTAGCGTTAGCAGGCCTTCCACTCGGTAGACCGATGACCTGGTGAAGGTTGCGGGATGCCGCTGAATGCGGGCAGCGCAGAACCGATCGTCGTGGAAATCCTTGGGGGAGGCCTTTGTCCAGCAGTGGACGTCCTTCGGCTGATATGATGATGATGATCAGGAATACTCACAAAATATCAAATTTTTCCCGGCATGAAGTTAAGTTCCCTAATGCTTTGGGAAACCTTGGTAGGCAGGCTTCCATATTCGGCATCATCGTCATTGACCATCAGGCGATCTGTCAGCGTGCTGTATTTTATAAACTATAATTGACAGACAGTTTGAATTTGCACAGAGTGTGCATTTCTGTTGCCGCTATAACAAAAAATATTATAAACTGTACGGCAGCTCGCACTAAAATTTCTCGACTTTTTTCTGTGTTATTATTTTTCATTCAAAATTTTATAAAAAAAAATATATAATTTTAATGAATTCATGTTTCATGACCAAATATATAATACTTCTTTGTAATACATATATGACAATTAAATAGCTAACCATTTGTGTGTAAATCGCAAGTTTCAATTTCATTTGTAATATTACCTACAAACACGACCAATCTGTATTACTATGTAATAGACAAACGTAAGCAACTACGACGTGCAACGTTTCATCAAAATCGTTAGAGCCGTTTTTGAGAAAAAAGAACCGTTTTTGTTGTTTGACAGCTTCTCTTCGGTTTGATGGTACGATAATCCCTCGATGAAATAATTAAAACTCTCAAGTTCCAAATTTGGTCCCAATCAGACTAAAGATTTAGGCTCCAGAGCCAAGCGTGACGGACGGACGCACGCAAGTACGGACGGAATTGAGATGTTCGGTTTTTCGATATGTGTTAATGATATAGAACACATTTTTACGAAAATTTTAAAACGTTTTTTTTTCGCGGCGACAATACTTCATCTACCCTTAGTAATACCGGTTGAGAAAGTAAAAAAAAAAATTTAAAAAAAATTTTCTTGTACTATGGTGTGGTACCCTTCGTGTGCGAGTCCAACTCGCACTTGGCCGGTTTTTTTTATTTCAATATCCACGTAAATCGTAATATCAGTAGCAGTACGCCAGTACGCCAGCTGTATAAAATACTACGCATACTACATCAGTCGTCGCACGTCAGCGCTGCGGTTTCCCATTTTTCTTACAAGTTCAGTGTACAGGGTGTAGCTGAATTCTTGTAAGATGATCTTACTTAGATCAGAATATTAGGGTTTTTACTAAGAATTTTGTTGTTCCTTATGTCTTATGTTTCGAAAAAACCTTAGTGAGCAAACGCCATCCTTCACGAAAGATACTCAATCTTTATTACTATAAGTTAGCAATTGTTGTATATCCTCTTGACTGTCAAATACCGCCGGGCGGCAAAATAAAAAAAAACCGTGTCCGTCGCTGGTCGCCAGGCGGTACGATTTACGGCGATTCAAATAAGCGCCTAAACTAAATCAAAGGTAGCCTATGAACCAATAGCAAGCTAGGAAATGAATGGGAGTGAAGTTGTCTCCCTCTGTGGCCAATCATTAGCCACACTTACTGTACAAAAGTTAATGTCTTGTACATTAAATCGCGGGTGAATGTGCGCACAATTTACGTTGTTGTTTCTGTGTTTTTGAAAAAGATTTGCGGTGAAAACGATGCCAGGGTACGTAATCATTTAATTTAATTACTTATAATAACTATACTTCTGATTTTCTGTGAAAACTTGTCCTTCAAACTATGGCCTTTTTTGATTTTATAAAATTCATTTCTCGAAAACGGCTGTAACGATTTGGATGAAATTTTGTAATTGGGTAACGTTTCACATTATAAGGTAATTTATATAGGTTTCATCATACCCAGTTTATATAAGTCCCCACCGACCGAGAACCTCGAGCCTACCCTGAATTAGGGCCGTCGGGCCTAGTGCGGGTAGGTCGACTTCACACACAACCTTCGAGTTTCTTCGCAGGCGTGTACAGGTTTCCTTACTACGTTTTCCTTTACCGTAAGAGCGTCGGATGAACGTACATATGAACTCAAAATTTTGAAAACACATTAGTATATAGCAGGATTGGAAAAAAAAATATTTTTGTTACTTGCCTATTAGGAGATTCCGAGTAACGCTCGGTCGGCCAGGTTCTCATTTCAATTTATCATTTATGTGTAATTGTTATTTTTGTAGAATGTGGTATCATTATGAGGTAAAGGTTTGGCGTCACACTACAGCGCAACGCACACCTACCTCCCATAATGTGGCGACGTTAGTTATCTACCTTTTGTTGTTGTTTATTTTATCATTTACTTTGTGTACCCACATTTTTTTTGTCTACTCGTGTTATATTGTTTTGTGTTGAGTTGTAGTGTTATTTCTAATAAATGTTTGAATCTGAATCTAAAGTGTCAGTGTTTTCTGGTTTCTGGAACATTTTTAATATTTACATACCTACAATTTCAATCCAATTACACCCTGTATGTATGTATGTATGTATGTATGTATGTATACACAACTGCGTGTTCGGAATCCGATCAGGCCCCGCAGTCGGAGCAACTGGCGCAACTAAACAACAAACAGTAATATTTTATAACATGTCTTCATTTCCTCGGGCGCGGCCCCGGCGCGGCCCTCGCAGGAATCAAGATGTGATTGCATCGTCCTAGTAGGTATTCTTACGTCTTGCCGGGATATTTTTCTGTGATTTCATGTAATATTGCCTTTTGGTGAGGTGCAGGAATGAGCTGGGATGTTCCCTTCGAATATCTAAGTACGTGATGTACAAAATTCATATTGCAATGGGAATTCATTTCTGGTTGCTGTTTTTAACGAGTAACAAGTGCAAATTCATATTGCAATTGGAATTCATTTCTGGTTGTTGTTTTTAACGAGTAACAAGTCAAATTCATATTGCAAAGGGAATTCATTTCTGGTTGCTTTTTTTAAGGAGTAACAAGTGCGAATTCATATTGCAATATGAATTCATTTCTGGTGGCTGTTTTTAAGGAGTAACAAGTGTAAATGCATATTGCGATATGAATTCATTTCTGGTTGCTGTTTATAAGGAGTGACAAGTGTAAATGCATATTGCAATAGGAATTCATTTCTGGTTGCTGTTTTTAAGGAGTAACAAGTGCAAATTTCTAAAAAAGATCAAAGTGCTTAGAGAAACAAAATTTTAGGCGGATTTATCACCGATATCTTGGTAACTCCGCTTACATCTTGGGCATCATCGTCACTTACTATCAGGTGAAATGAAGCAAAGGGATTACCAATTTTAGTTTAGAAAAATAATTGAACAATTAATTAAATCTTACATAACACTGATATCGTTGATGTATTCAATCAGTGTTTAATGAACCTATTCTATCTTATCTAATAAATTTACGAGTATAATGACATACTCGCGTATGACTGTAATTAAGTTTTTTAGCTAGACATGAGACAGACAAATCACCATGTTTACTTTAAAATACGAGGAGATCCGCAGGAGAACTAAAGTAACCGACATAGCTCACAGAATCGCTAAACTGAAGTGGCAGTGGGCAGGGCACATAGCTCGTAGAACAGATGGCCGATGGGGCAGTAAAGTTCTCGAGTGGCGACTGCGCACCGGAAAACCAGGCAGGCCTCCCACGCGGTGGACCGACGACCTGGTGAAGATTGCGGGAAGCCGATGGATGCGGGCAGCGCAGGACCGGTCGTCGTGGAAATCCTTAGGGGAGGCCTTTGTCCAGCAGTGGACGATTTCCGGCTGATATGATGACTTTAAAATACTTTTGAATTTTGTAATTCTGACAGATGCCGAGTACTGTTGTTACTGGAACCAATAAACGTATTTTTTTCTTTATTTCTTTATTGTATACAAATCGGCTTGAGTTATCGTAAACCTTCAATGACACATGGAGAATGGTATAAATTCCTATCTTATCCTATCTTCTATTCTACTGTAATCGGGTAAAAGAACACCCTGTTACGGACTTAGCTAAAATTCCTTTGCCGGCAATCTTTCTCCAGCCTTGGAGTAATTATATCCCAGTATAATTTTAGACAAACCGGCATGGCAGCTCATTTCAGTTTCCTGAACGCCGTATCCTTAATTCAGCTTCGGTGGCGCAATTAATTGTATATTAACGTCAAGAGCCATCTGTCGCCCTGCTTCACTTGCGTCTCAAGGAAAGATGTTGCTAAAAAACGGAATAATATGCTCTTCCAGGAAATAAGGGAGAAGGAGAATGATGACGTCGCGAGATTATAATGAAGGGCCAAGGATAATGGGAAAGGTACATGTTGACGTTGTAACTATTCCAATAAGGTACTTGTGTTCATTGTTAAATTATCTTTCGTTAGCTTCGTGTAATAAGTGTTGATGAAAAAATTTTACATATACAGCCTAAACCACTAGGCCGGAGGCCGAGTTTCGCGTAAAGTGCAGCCTGAAGCGCTCCCTGCGAGGCCGGAGGCCGACTTTCGGGTAGAGTGCAGCCTGAAGCGCCTTCTGCGAGGCCGGAGGCCGAGTTTCGCGTAGAGTGCAGCCTGAAGAGCTCCCTGCGAGGCCGGAGACCGAGTTTCGCGTAGAGTGCAGCCTGAAGCGCTCCCTGCGAGGCCGGAGGCCGAGTTTCGCGTAAAGTGCAGCCTGAAGCGCTCCCTGCGAGGCCGCAGGCCGAGTTTTGCGTAGAGTGCAGCCTGAAGCGCTCCCTGCGAGGCCGGAGGCCGAGTTTCGCGTAGAGTTCAGCCTGAAGCGCTCCCTGCGACGCCGGAGACCGAGTTTCGCTTAGAGTGCAGCCTGAAACGCTCCCTGCGAGGCCGGAGGCCAAGTTTCGCGTATAGTGCAGCCTGAAGCGAGTTCTGCGAGGCCGGAGGCCAACTTTCGCGTAGAGTGCAGCCTGAAGCGAGTTCTGCGAGGCCGGAGGTCGAGTTTCGCGTAGAGTGCAGCCTGAAGCACTCCCTGCGAGTTCGGAGACCGAGATTCGTGTAGAGTGTAGCCTGAAGCACCTTCTGCGAGGCCGGAGACCGAGTTTCGCGTATAGTGCAGCCTGAAGCGCTCCCTGCGAGGCTGGAGGCCGAGTTTCGCGTAGAGTGCAGCCTGAAGCGCCTTCTGCGAGGCCGGAGACCGATCTCCGCGTAGGGCGAAGTCCGGAGTGCTCCCTGCGAGGTCGAAGGAAAAAAAAGTGTAGGGGACGTTAAAACTAGATGTATCACCACAACATTTTGCATCACAACCATTAAAATTATAAGATTTTAGCCTTTTCCCGTGGCTTCACCCGCGTGGATATAGCTTTAATGACTGTGTTTGAAGGTGTGTGGTGTGCAAGTCGCAAGGGGCTTGCGAGCGTGGTAATAAATTTTTATCAGATCCCTCGGGAACTATGTCGGGCTATGCTAAGCAATACATAGTCTATGTCAAAAAATAAATGTGTATTTAAAAAAAAAATAGTTTTTTGAATCGCTATAGAACATGTCGCATTGAAAATCTGTGAAGTTTTTACAAATTTCCTATTTTAGGTTAATCCACTGTTACTGCCAAACTAAGAAAACTTAGTATAAATATACAAGGCAAATGGCAAAACTATTAGGGTTTTAGTTTGACTACAAAATCCTAAAAACAATATGGTATTACAGTATAAAATGTTAATTAGTAGTATAATTAGTTCCTCAGCGGAAGGGAGACTGTATCAGTTGTACTAGTCCGTTGGTGTTCGGTAGCGAACCCTCTTCGATCTTGAGGTGCTCGTCTCGTAAAAGTTGTCACCAAGATGCACCCAACAATTTCGCTTGCAGCGCAATTTCAGTACCTACTCCCGGCCATGTACACAGGCCAGCACATCAAGCTATTCACTCGTAGTGCGAATCTGATCCATACGCGTACAGCATAAGAACGGTACAAAGTCCAAAGTGTCCAGCTTGATGTGCTGCCTTCTGTACATAGCCACAGTAGCATGCGCTCCCTGCGCTCATGCGGCCCAGGTGCCCCGCGTCACCGCCGGCAACGTCTAGTGTAAATAACCGCTCCACAGAATGGTGATAAAAAAAACACCTATCGCCCAATTCTCCTTCCATGTATCCTAGACAATTCTGTTCACACCTTTTAAAGCTTTATTGTACGCCACTCATCATTTAAGCTCATTTATACGTCCCCACCGAGGGGCTCGAGCATTCCCTTAATTAGGGTGATCGGGCTTTAGTCGACCACGCGGGCCCAGGGCGGGTTGGTCAACTTCACACACAACCTTCGAGTTTCGTCGCAGGTGTGTGCAGGTTTCCTCACGATGTTTTCCTTCACCGTAAGAGCGTCGGATAAACGTACATATGAAATCTAACTTCGAAAACACATTGGTACGTGGCAGGACTCGAACCACGACCTCCCGGATAGGAGGTAGCGGGTCTTACCGTTGCGCCACTGACGCTGTACGCCACTCACCCCAAACTATTAAACAACAGTCCTAGGACCACCCGGACTTCATTGTTACGTGACACCCCACACACAGGAGCTTTCGTGCTGTCTAAATCGATGGTAATCTAGGAGGTAGTATGGGACGCCAGCTAGTAGTGTTGCAACGATCCTTGATTTTCCTTTGTTGCCTGATTTCCGCCAAAAGTATCTCCATATCATGATATCAGACGAAAAATGTCCACTGCTGGACAAAGGCCTCCCCCAAGGATTTCCACGATGACCGGTCCTGCGCTTCCCGCATCCATCAGCTTCCCGCGATCTTTACCAAGTCGTCGGTCCACCGCGTGGAAGGCCTGCCTACGCTAGGCCAGAAGTATGTCAGTTAAAAATTTGTCCGAGCTGCAGCTCCAAGCTCCTCACTACGTTGTCGAAAACCACTCTTTGCTCAACTCTGAGTCTGGGGATGTTATCACCCACGAACGGGGACATTTTAGCCGCACTTTAATCAGTTCCCGAAGCCTACGTATAAACTTCGTGCCTGGTCTGGGAATCAGCCGGCTGCCGGGCGTAGTGGTTACTCCACTCGCTTTACATCAGGACATCGTGGGATCGATTCCCGGCGGATCATACTTTGTAAGATTTGGTTTGGACTGTGGCAGGGCTTTTATGAGCATTCTTAGTTACTCAGTGATAATTTAGCATTCTAATGAAACAAGTTTAATAAATTCGGTCCAGAAGCTTTTACGTTGAATATTACTTTATACTTTTTTAATGAATTTTTAGTAGAATAAAGCTAAACGTGACTAAGACATAAGATATACTTAAATATTGTTGCGGATTTTTTAAGACAAGATCTATAATATTTTCGTAGCATATAATTTACACGTAACTCAAACCATTTGGGTAGCGTACGACGATAAAGCAGCCAAGCGGCGCTTTTTTTCCGTTTTAGTTTAGAAAAATTGAAATTTTGAATGAAAAAAATTAAAATAAAATATAGCTCATTTTAGACAGATAATGTAGCTTTCCATTGTTGAAAGAAATTTAGAATCGGTTTAATATTTCCTAAAAATACCCCCTTACGTCTTCATATCAGTACAGATTAAAAATATATTTTTATCATATCGCTACGAAAGATTCACCGTGGCTTTTTTGCAAACTTTTTTCACGCACCTGTCATTGCATTATGTACTCAAGTGGAGTAGAAAGAGGATCAGGGAGGGATCCAGGAGATTAGGCACGGCAAGTGCAGGTATAGTTCCACTTACCGGTTACAGCTACGACCAGGGTTCGGCAAACAGGGGGGATTTAGCATTTTTTCTCCAGAAACAAAAGGAATATTTTAACGAAAAGAATAGGGATTTGTCGGTGGCGTGGGTGGTTCACAGTTTTGTGTGACCATTTAAATAATCGGCTTTGAATTCAATCTTTGGAGTTTAACAACCCTTAAACTGCGCAATATTCCACTTTTGTGTCTTGTCTTCATATCAGCTCATGTACGTCCCCACCGAGGGGCTCGAGCCTACCCTGAATTAGGGCGATCGGGCCTTAGTCGACCACGCGGGCCCAGTGCGGGTTGGTCGACTTCACACACAACCTGCGAGTTTCTTCGCAGGCGTGTGCAGGTTTCCTCACGATGTTTTTCTTCACCATAAGAGCGTCGGATAAACGTACATATGAAATCTAAATTCGAAATCACATTGGTACGTGGCAGATTCGAACCACGACCTCCTGGACGGGAGGCGGCGGCCCTAGCCATTACGCCACCGACGCTGTCTTATCTTATCACTAAATAAAAATTTATTCTATTCTATTCTTTTCTATTCCTTAATTCCCCACTGCTGGGACATGGGTCTCCTCCCAAACTCGACAAGGTTAGGCCATACTCCACACACGGGGTGGGGGTGGGAGGGGCCAAGTCCGCGTTGGTGGAGGTTGTACAGCTAGACATGGCGGACCTTTTCAAGCCGCCTAGCTCAGCGGCACAGCCTAAGAGCTGCTGGAGTTCATAAATCCCATACAAACGAAGTATTTGATTCATTTGTTAACCAAACAACCTATTTTGAAATAATTTTGTATCGATAATCGGATGACGTATATCTGTGGCTGCACCGCATTACTTTTTTGAAAAACGAAACAGGAATCCATTTAATAACAATAAACTTGTTTTCCATCTTTTACCTTAAAAACGTGTTTATTGATTGATAATGGAAATTCAAAATTCGAAATTCTTGGGGGAGGCCTTTAACCAACAGTGGACTCTTTTCGCTGATATTATAATTATGATGATGATTTTTAAAACGGGGTGACGAATTGGTACTAATAGATTAGATATTCCAGGTGAACAAGCTATGAAAACTGCCTATAAAGGAGTATTATGCAGTTATTAAATTCAAAATGCACAATTACAGCAAAGCTGGAGCGCTTGCAGCCACGCGCCACGTCACAACATTATTCATCGCCTTGCAATTTCAGGACGGGCAGTACGCTAACATTCAAAGTCGAAGCGCCACCGCCACCAACAATACCACAGAGAGCGTAAAACCAACCGCGACTTTTGAAAAGAGCCAGCCAACCATGCGAATTGTACGGAAACTCCGGGACACAACGGTTCGGTTGCACATTGTCTCATTGGCAAAATGCAGATGTATTCTCTTGGTAGAGGGCTCTCGCGATTTCATTCTCGATTTGAAAAAACGAGAATCTCGACAAAAGTGCACATCAAACAGGAAACTAAGATTCCCCTCGATTTCTCTGGGATGCCATTATCAGATCTTGGTTTCCTTATCATGGTACCACCCTTGGGATATTTCCTTTTCACCAAAAAAAGAATTATCAAAATCGGTTCATAAACGACGAAGTTATCCGCGAACACACATAAAAAAAATATACGGTCGAATTGAAGTCGGTTAAAAAATCGTAAAAATCAGTCAAGCCGATTAGAAGGAGAAGAATCACGAACACAAGAACACCGAAAATGTATTTAAAAAGAAGATAAAAGCTGGAGTCACCTGATGTGTGAAAATTTGATTATATCAAAATGTTCAATTCGATTTATTTCGTTTGGCTAACCTCCACGTAAGAAAATTTAACAAATGAGACACACAAAAGCAAGTCACACTTTTGTGAAAAAGACACTATGCGACCCGGTCGTTCAGTCGGCCGGCCAGCACGACATTTTGCGTTTGAACCGACAAAAGCAGCCAAGTCCTGAAGACAAATTCCCGCTTACACGCAGAATAATAACTGCCGAGGACAATTCATGAAATTCGGTGCAATTTCGTTCCCAATTGCAGACGCCGAAGAATGTCGGATGCTCCATTATGATTAGCAATGGCGCTCTCAAAAGCACCCTGTGTTTTAACGACAAAAAGATCTGAATTTTAATTTATATGTTTTTAACGACAAAAAGACCTGAATTTTAATTTATATGTCAGTAGCAAGCGTCGGTAGCGTAATGGCAGGGGCTGCTACCTTCTATCAGGGAGGTCGTGATTGGAATCCTGCCGCGTACCAATGTGTTTTCGAATTTCGATTTCATATGTACGTTTATCCGATGCTCTTACGGTGAAGGAAAACATCGTGAAGAAATCTGTCCACGCCTACGAAGAAACTCGAAGGTTGGGTGTGAAGTCGACCAACCCGCACTGGGCCCGCGAGGTCGACTAAGGCCCGATCGCCCTAATTCAGGGTAGGCTCGAGCCCCTCGGTGAGGACGTATATGAGCTTATATGATGAAGTTAGTAAACATGATGAAGCGATCTAAGCTCAGTGCGAATCGCATGATTGTGTTGATCACGCAAGTTAACTGACCTGAAGCATAGTCATTCAAGCAAGCTGATTTGACTGGTAATGGCATTTTCTTGACTGTTTCCGTGCTTCTTAAGGCACGTCCAACCGATGGTGCCGGTTGTTATTATAAGGAGGCTGTCGTTCAGTGGTAAACTTCTGATAGTGGGGTTCACCACTAGCCCTAGAACCCCAACTTGAAGCTTTTTGTTGATTTGTGTGCCCGACTTCGCCAGCCCGACTGTGAAGGTTTCGTGAGAGAGAATACACAGCGGCAAATTTATTTGATTAAGTACTAGAAAGTTTCGTCGTCGTCTATTAGGGATGACGGATGCTAGTCATCTGATTAACTTTTTATCATCTGTCAAAAACGACACTTTGTTCTAAAAATGTTTGAAATACCTAGGCGTTACGTCATAATTCACAAAAGCGTCGGTGGCTCAACCGGTAACGACTCGGTCCATCTAATCAGAGGTACCGGGTTCAAATCTGGACGGCCAATGTACCAATGAGTTTTTCAAAAACTTACGTACATATACTTACCGATTGCTTTAACGGTGAAGGAAAACATCGTGAGGGAACCTGCACACGCCTGCGAAGAAACTCGAAGGTTGTGTGTGAAGTCGACCAACCCGCACTGGGCCCGCGTGCTCGACTAAGGCCTAATCGCCCTGATTCAGGGTAGGCTCGAGCCCCTCGGAGGGAACGTATATGAGCTGATATAATAACGTCATAGTTTTGCAGCGTCATTTATGTATTCTCATTTTGTGACTTTGGTAATATAAAAATCGAAGACTTGATGGAAAACAAAACGAGTAAGGTTTTCCGAAGTTTAAGTAGGAGGGCAATTTAGTGATCAAGAGTTCATAATTTATTTCTGATGCTGCCGTCATCCCTATGCGACCAAAAAGGAAGACATGGTGATTGAAGCTTTCTCTTACAATCAACCACTCCTTATTCAGTAACGTTGAAAGACAACCAAACGCCAAACTAGTGTAATTTTTTTATTATTCGCAATTCGTAAGCCCTTGTCATCATCTCGCCTGATGGTAAGTGACTATGATGCTGAAGATGGAAGCGGACTTACCGAGATTCCGCAACGCAATGGAGACCTGGCTACCATACCTTCAAACCGGAACACATCAATGCTGTTAACATCGATGCTTAGCGGCAAGACAGATAAGATGGTGGTGAAAATGCCCTTCCACCAACCAAAACGAGTCACAGAAAGTTAGAATCCGCAGGGAATCGAACCCGCGAACTCCTGATGTGTAGCTAATGGACTTCATTTTTACGCCGCGGAGGCGAGGCGGTCGAAATTTGACATTTCTAAGGCAGTTTCTATTGCTTTACTTAATATTATTATTATCTATATAAAAATGAATCCCTATTTCCCTTGGTCACGCACGGCATCACGCGTGAACGGCTGGACCGATTTCGCTAATTCTTTTTTTTCGAGTTCGTTATTGTCGGGAGAAGGTTCTTATGTAGGGTAGGGTAGGGTAGTGTAGTTTAGTGTAGTGTAGTGTAGGGTAGGGTAGGGTAGGGTAGTGTGGTGTAGGGTAGTGTAGGGTAGGGTAGGGTAGGGTAGGGTAGTGTAGTGTAGGGGTAGGGTAGTGTAGTGTAGGGGTAGGGTAGTGTAGTGTAGGGTAGGGTAGCGTAGCGTAGTGTAGTGTAGTGTAGTGTAGTGTAGGGTAAGGTAGGGTAGTGTAGTGTAGTGTATGGTGGTATGAAGTTCGCCGGGAATACTAGTTCTATTATATTAAGCGGGTTCTAACTTGTTCTCGGGCAGGTGGTTGAGATTTTTACCCGACTGCGCCAGAAAGAGGGTTATGTTTCTTGAGTGTATGTATGTATGTATGTTTATTTCTTTGGTACGCCACGTACCTTAACGGCTTGATAGATTTTGGAGTGCGAGGTGTCGTTAGATTTGTCTTGATCCCGTGAGTGACATAGGATACATTTAATACCCGACTAGCCAAAAAAGAGGTTATTTATTTCTTTGGCACGCTCTGTAGCCTAAACGGCGAGGTGTCGTTAGATTCGTCTTAATCTCGTGAGTGACATAAGATACGTTTATACCCGACTAGCCAAAAAAATAGGAGTTAAGTTTTTATGCAGTCGGGTTTTTAATTTTATATTATAAAATCTACTATAGTATTAAAATTAAATTTTGTAAAGCGTGTTGGCCTTGGGTCAACACTATCCATTTATACGAGTACAATAAAATGAATCGCAAAAGCGGAGAGGTCGTTGACTTGTGTGGGTGGTTCTCATAGAGTTGCACACTAAGAATAATTTTGAATCCCGACCTCCCAAGCGATGTGTATGCAAACACAATTTAGTCGGGATCAAATTTATTAAAACACGCGGTTTCATTAATTGTATTGCACAGCAGGTACGATGTTAATTTCCATATTATGTCCCTACGCAGGCGAACCACTACCAATTGTACACAGGCCAGCGCATCAAGCTAGACACTTTGGACTTTGTACCGTTCTTATTCCGTATGCGTAAGGATCATAATCGCACATGAGTGTATAGCTTCATGTGCTGGCCTCTGTACGTGTGTATCGTATGGATAAAAGTATCTAGGCACACGGCAGAGTGTTAGTCAAGTTCGTAAAGAAAAATTGAATTGCTGTGCGTTAGTCTCGCTAAAACTCAAAAACGGCTCGACTGATTGCGATGAAACTAGTGAATTGATGTGGGAACGCCAGGGAAGGTTTTTAACAAAAAAAGCCTCGCGAGCCGCGCGACCTTTATATCCAGGCGGGCGAAATTGCGGGCAACAGCTAGTATATACACAATATACAATATTGCTGTTCGTTAGTCTCGCTGAAACAACGAAAACAGCTCGACCGATTACGAATAAACTTTGGTGAATTGTTTTATGTACGCTTGTGAAGATTTATAATACCAAAAAAATCACCGCAAGTCACTTGCGGCTCGCACACTGCACGCCTTCGATGTACACGCGGGTGAAGCGCGGGCATCAGCTTGTATACTATAATTTTATCTTACGATATTATATAGGCGAGTTTACATTACACGAACCATATTGGGTCACTTTTGTTTGGCTAATAAGATCAACACGATCACATAGAATCTCAATTTCTATAAACATTTATTACCATTCTTTTAATATTGACGTTCAAAAAACACATTTTTTTATGACCAACTCACTCACCTATTAAATATTACTTCCAGGTGACTTAGAAACTTGAAATTTGGCATTGAGGTAAAATATTGGGCGTACACAAAGTAAAAATTCTAAAAACTGACCAAATGCAAGTCGGACTCGCATATCAAAGGTTCCATACCACCGCCGTTGTGTTATTAATATGTAATGTGTTGTTAAAGTATGTATAAATACTGTTTTATGTATGTCTCTTACTTAAATAAAGAGAAGAGGTGAATATGACCACTTTAAAAAAGTAATGATATTCCACCAAAAAAAAAATATGTGAAAAGGAATCAAGTTTGATGCAAAATGTACAGTGATCTAAATTGAGTTGTACATTCTCTTTTATTTGGGGAAGTCTATAATAAATATATAAAAAATATATAGTTTGAACTCCCGTAGCTATGATTTTTTTGTATCAAACTCGTCTCCGTTCCACATTTTTATGTTCTTGGTGGGTTGCATAATACTGCGGTCTTGTTTCCCATGTCGTTGTTTACGACAGTGATATAGCATAGGTATGTGATACGATAACTCTTACATGCCAAGTTTTAAAAAGTTCTTTCCGTTTTTAATTTGAACCAATGCCAAAAAATAAGTAGACTCGAGTGTTGAGACGCTTTCCGGTGGGGTTGCTTGGAACTTGTACGGTCGCCGACCGAATTACACGAAATGGCGCCCAATTTGGGACCTCGTATAAGTAGCAGACCGTGAGCTCTGAAATGCCTAGAAATTGCAAATTTACCCGACTACGGAGAAACGTATGTATGTAAGGAATAATCACAAAATGGTTTTATCAGACTTAAGTGTACAAAGGCGGTCTTATCGCTAAAAGCGATCTCTTCCAGAGAACCCCGTGGCAGATGAGATATATTCAAATATAATTATGTAAAAAAACGATAGCGCAAGAATCTGATAGCAAGGTACCTATTTTCCAAAAGGCAACGAAATAATAATCCACGATAAATATATGTATATGTTTAAAATATAAATATAGGTAAATAGATAATAATAATTGTATAAAATATATATACCAACCAATATATAAACAAGTATAAATATACATGTATACGTACAAAACTACTGGATCAGGAAAAATTCCCGAACACGCAGTTGGAACGCTGCTAGTGTCTCTGCGTGGCGAACATCAGAAGGTAAAGAGTTCCACAGACGACGTGTTTCGTTCGCGGCTGAAATTCACTCACCTCTAGCTGCCTGCATTATGTAAAAGTGGCAAGAAGATTCCGCTGTGTCGAGGTTTTTTTAGCGTCTAAGGAAAAATTCATTTGTAATTCATATACAATTCTTAGCTCTACGTTACGTCGGGCTTTTATTGCACTTTATATTCTCAACTGAAATGAAAGAAGAACTACAATTACGTACTGGTACTTTAATTTTCACGTTATTCCTTTTGCCACAATTGAAATGTGATAAGTAATACTAACGGAATTATATTTTAAAAGATATTGCCGAGTGTCTCTGTCAATTTAGAAAGCCTTATGAATATTGAAGTCGAAAATCCACTCAGCTTAATTAATAACTAGCTCAGTCCATCCAATTAAACGTAACAAAGAACAAATCGCCTTTTCAGTACCAAATCTCCGGTTCAATTATTTTCTACCAACAAATCTCGTCGAAAAAGATTGCACAAACAAATGTACAAATTAAATACAAACGAGGAGCCATTTTCCCAGTAATTTCATCGGACTTTTGGTGGGAGCAAGTCGACCGATCTCATTCGATATTTCGGCTCGCGGAATAAATGCTCGCCTATAATTTTAACAAATTCCCCGCCCGATGTAGCATTACGTCTGCGACAGCACAATCTGGGCGTGATTACGCACCGAAAAAACGTTAAGAGGCTCCCTTCAGCGACATTACGTCTTAATGTAGCCACAATATACATAATGACAACGTATTTAGACCACGAGTGCTCCTGACTGCTATACATCAAACGGAGACATTACCACAAAACGCCAGTTAGATACCGACAGCATAAAATATTCGGAACGTTTTGATATATCTGAGGGATATGGAAATTGGTGGTGGCTGGGAGACGGAATATGTATTGCTGGGAGTTTATGGCTAGAAAAAATATGGAGATAGTGATATTGCTGTGGTCGACAATGTTATGGTCATAGCTTGGACGGCCCATATACATGACATGCATACTAAGAATTTCAAGAGCAATAAAACGATGTAATAGAGGGGCCTCCACGCGTCCTCCGACTCGTGTCTAAGCCAGTACGAGGAAATAAGAAGGTCTCCGAGGGGGGGCCAGGGCCCAAAAATATTAAATATATTTTACCATCGGAAAAATGTAATACTCAGAAAAAAATGTTGATGATGATGAAAAAGAAATATGAAGACGGAGGCCAAGTCAAAAACTATAAAAAAAAAATATACAAAACAGGTCGTATACAAAAAAAAGAGTAACTTCGTCACAATAGTAATAGATATTAGGAACTGCATACCTATCTTATTTTCTTCATTCCCAAATCATCAATATGAAATTGCGTGAGTCTCAGCTTCCAATGCGTCATAGACCTCGCATATAAAGCAGATTGGCTGGGACATTTTTGCTGACGGTGAGTCTGTTGTCCGACCGGGTACTAGGGCGCCGGGTACCGACTGCGCACACGTCGTAAATAATACTCGGGTACTCGAGCCACCGGCGTGCAGCGGTCGACGGAGAAACGTTTACTTCAATAAATATTAAAATTCCTAATCCAAACTTGAGGCTGAAGGCCGAACTCTCAACACTCTTATTCAAGAGTTTCGGAGCACACGTGTGATAGCATGCTATCAGGATGGGGGATTTTTAAAGTCTATCAAATTTTCACCAGTTTTAAAGAAAGCGTTTACTAATAAAAATTGAACAAAATGTTAAAATTTTCAAACCAAGCAAGCAAGTAAATAACTACACCAATTTGTAAACATTAAAAATCAAACTATATAAAAACTTAACCCAATTTTTTTGGCCAGTCGGGTAAAATATAAATATATTTATATAAAATAAAATATAAAATATATATATTTTATTGTGAATAAAAAAAAAAAAAATGTCTCTCACGGGATCAAAATATATCTAATGATAACTCTTATTCCAAAATTCACTGACTTAACCCCTATTTTTTGGCCAGTCGGGTAAACGTGTTCTTATTCTATGTCACCCACGGGATCAAAACGAATCTAACGACACCACGCACAAAATCCATCAAGCAGTTAAGGCTATTTAGCATGCCAACAAAATAAATAAACATAATATAATTGTATACCATCGGAAAACAAAGAAACATGCAGTTGAGTAAAAAAACTGAAATATCGCAAGTCACTTAGGAATGGCTCCTTATTATTTCAAACAAGACCTTCTCAAGACGAGATTATAACAAAAAACAATGATAAGGTACGTCTCCTTAGGGCACGAAGGGCGTGTCAATAGCACGACTTTACTCTAGAGTCCACAGACCCTCAATGAAAGGTCTCTTCTAATGAAGGGAACCTTCTGGGTTGGGACTAAAAGTAATTAAAACTCAATCAAGTTTTGGTAACCGACAATTTGACTGGAACTAAAAAAAATAACTTGTAACCTTTGAAGGATACATGACATACCATAACGATATATTCATTTGATAATATACAGTTGTAACATAAAGGTGTGGTCCCACTTAAAGGTGGGCTTCCACCTGTCAAATTGAACAACTTTTTCCAAAAACCTATGATCAATTCGCAATTTTTTGACTTCCTTTACAACCGACCAATCAGCTGACCGCTTTGCATGAAAAATCCAAACAAAACTCGTGGCTTGTAGCAAAGTCGTGAAACAAGAGTTCTCCAGCTTGGTGAGTTGACTCATCATATCATCTTATATACGTATAAGCTGGGGGGCTCGAGCCTACCCTGAATAAGGGCGATCGGGCCTTAGTCGACCACGCGGGCCCGGAGGGTTGGTTGATTTCACACACAACCTGCGAAATTCTCCGCAGGCGTGCGCAGGTTTCCTCACGATGTTTTCCTTCACCGTAAGAGTATCGGATAAACGTACATATGAAATATAAATGAAAATTGGTACGTGGCTGGATTCGAACCACGACCTTCCGTACATGGAAGCGGCGGACCTAGCCGTTACGCCACCGACGCTCTACTTAAAGTAAGTTGACTCACCTTAAAGTAACACCACACCTTTATGTTACACCCTGTTTAGATTTATTAATTGATCTAACTAAGCCAAATCCGTATATAAAAGCAAAAAGTCCTGACTAAATCACTGACTGACTCGTAAACGGTCCTTGGGCCCTTTGGGCTGATATTTCATAAATTTTTCAAGGCATATGAATTGAAGCCCGAACGAAGTCACGGGCAAAAACTAGTATACAAAATTTTATACAAATAAACCATAGACTGTATTTGTTAACCAAAACTGATTAGAAAAGACAGTCTCGACGATAATTTGTTTCGATTGAAGGGACAACACTAGGCATAACTATGTACAGAGGCCAGCACATCAAGCTATACACTCGTATAGTGCGATTCTGATCCATACGCATTCGGAATAAGAACGGTACAAAGTCCAAAGTGTGTAGCTTGACGTGCTGGCCAGTGTACCTACTTGTAATTATGATTTGTCTCCGACTGTTGTCACTTGTACGGGTGAATAATTTGGTAACTAAGATAACGTTGGGACATTGTTCTTATTACTGTTCCTGTTTTTGGTTAAATTCAATAATAACAGTAGACACTACAATATGGCCACAGTATTACGATATGGCTTACAGTAGCGCAACGCCTTTGATGTCGCACGATGCGCCACCGGCGTAGGTGCTAGCAGTACTAGCCTGTGCCCCGCCGCCCGCTGCCCCGCAAGTACCCTTCCGTTGCTCTGCGTAAGTACATTCGTTGCACTACTGTAAACCGCTATATCGTTATACTGTGACATGGCTAACTACATACTAATAAGTATTGCTTTCTTGTGTTTTTGTATTCAGACGCAATGATATCTTCTTGCAATCGTCTTGAAATTTAAAAGTTTACTATGGCGTGTCGCCAGAATTGCTGAACTAAAGTGGCAGTGGACAGGTCACATTGCTCGTAGAACAGATGGCCGTTTGTGTAGTAAAGTTCTCAAGTGGCGACCGCGCACCGGAAGACGTAGCGTCGGCAGTCCTCCCTCTCGATAAACCGACGACATGGTGAAGGTTGCGAGAAGCCGCTGAATGCTTAATCCTTGGGGGAGGCATTTTTCCAGCTGTGGAAGTCTTTCGGCTGATATATTGTAATCGTCGTCATCATATCAGCCGAAAGAAGTCCACTGCAGACTAAGGTCTCATCTAGTGGCTTCACGGTCCAAGGTCGCCTCCGAGAACTTTACTGTCCAACGGCCATCTGTTCTACAAGCTATATGCCCCGCCCACTCCCGCTTAAGTCATCAGTCGGAGTAAAAACCGTATAGCAACACCACGAAAGGCGAGAAACAAACTCAATTTGCTGCGAAGTCAGATAAACAGAATAAACCGAGAAGTAAGGTGAACACACATTATCCGCGTTCTAATTACCTCGGCGACTAAACATATAGTCTGGTTTAAAACCGTAAGTAAGCACATAGCGCTGAACCGGCTAAAGCCAAGCGGAGTCAAGCTAAGCCAAGCAACGCGAGGCCAAGCCAAGCAGAGCCAAGATAAGCTGAGCCGAGCTGGCAAGTGGCCATATCCATGTTATGGATAACGTGCCTCGGTATGTACATAGTTGGACATTACCATGTTAATGTTAAAAGCGTTGGGAACCTGGATAGGGAAATGGAACACTCTCATATAGTGTTAGATAATGAGTTTCTATACAGGGTGTAACAAAATTGGTGTAGGTCCCGTTAACTGGGGGTTCTACTCGTCATACTGAACAACTTTCCCCAAGGAACCCATAGTCAATCCTCGAAAAAAAACTGGACCCTCCATACTAAAATACACAAAATCGGTCGATCAGCTGATCGATTTGTATGAAGACTAAAAAAATTTTTTTACGTTTTCAGCAAAGTCGTAGAACAAAAGTTGTTCAGTATGATGAGTAGAAGCCCCACTTAACGGGACCTACACCAATTTTGTTACAGCCTGTATATTTCCAGAGGAGCAATGATTTTTCATGGCTGGACGGAGAAATGGAGTCAATAATCAGATTCAAAGAGGTCATCATCATTAACATCATATCAGATTATATACGTCCCCATCGAGGGGATCGAGTCTACACTGATTAGGGCGATCGGGCCTTAGTCGACCACGCGGGCCCAGTGCGGGTTGATCGACTTAACACACAACCTTCGAGGAAACCTGCAGGCGTGTGTGTTTACCATAAGGTTGTATATATGGAATCGAAATTATAAAACACATTGGTATGTCGCAGAATTGGAACCACGACCTCCTAGATACGAGGTAGCGGCCCTAGGAGTTACGCCACCGACGCATGAAGACGTATCTGAGAAAAAAAACTTGTGGCACTCGGGGACTGCCCCGGTATATAAAGCTATTGCATAGCATTTTTTATCAACTTATGCAATTATAATTATTTATTTTTTATTTATGCAGTATTTACAAGTACCATATATGCGCGGGATGTTTATGTAATAAATTAACACTAAGAAAGTTACACCAGTAAAATTGACTAAGTCCTATTAGTAACGCAGATCGCTAATAGATGGCACTGTAACTTTTTAGAACGCGGTAAAGTTACGTTACGCTCGGCCGAGCTACATGATAGGCGGAGTGTGGGGGTGTTAGGTTATATTTTCGTTACAGAATTTCTTGATTCGGTCGCCGCGCTCAAAGCCCGCGATAAAAGCTATGCAATAGCTTAATAAATTGTATGAATATTACTCCCACTCAGCTATTCCGAAGAGGAGCGTGGTGCCATGTGCGTGATAGATATATAATCTCCCTCTAGATGTATTGAAACTCATTGGTGTAAGGAAGCAGTGCAGTTAGCCAGTGCAGTGGTGACAATAATAAATGCTAGTCCTCTAACTCATCAGTTACCAAAGGACTTTAAATGTTGAGTAATTTATTTATATAATTGTTCACATTAGAGCACCTTTTCGAGGGCAATTTTCCAAGCCCACCGGGCTAGCTACCACCATCTTATCTAAGCCTTGCTGCCAAACATCAATGTTAACAGCATTGATAATATGTTCCGGCTTGAAGATAGTATAGCTAGATTTCCATAACGTTGGGGAATCTTGGTAAGCCCGCTTCCATCTTCGGCCTCATCCTCAAGATGTTTCCAAGCACTTACTAATTGTTGATTAAAAAAAAAGAGGCTTTGCTAAGTAAATATTCAGTTAAATGTGATTGAAAAAGGAGCAAACAGAAAGTTGTAATCGTCCGAATAACCGACTACGATGTTTTGTCGGAAATGCACCCTAGATAAGCAACATTTTGCCGAATATCACTAGTAGATACAACAATGTGTGCATGTATTATGTGTATGTACTATGTATAATAGCCGTATCCCAAATAGCGAAAAACTACTGAACCAATTTTGATGAAATTTGAGCTATAGATGTTTAAAATTATTTGCCAGGAGTATTTCATTTTTTATTGTTTACCTTTTAAATATATATATATTTTTTATTCACGATTGGTAAACTCTTGACAACATCTCACCTGGTGGTACTGGTAAGTGACGATGTTGCCGAAGATGGAAGCGGGCTTACCAAGATTCCCCAACGCAATGGGGAACTACTGGCTATCTTATCTTCATGCCGGAACACACCAATGATATCAACATTGATATTTGGCGGCAAGACTTAGATAAGATGGTGGTAGCTAGCCAGGCTGGCTTAGAAAATGCCCTACCACCAACCAAACCGAGTCTTACAATTGACCCCGCCGGGAATCGAACCCGCGACCTCCTGTGTAAAGCCAGTGAACTTTGCCTCTGAGCTACGGAGGCGGTTAGCGGTTAGTGATGTTTCACGTAAAAAATATTATTGTTTTTCTTTTAAATGGCGCTTAGGATTTTTTCCAAATATTCGCCATTGACGACACTTAGCAACATCCAAAAAATGCTATGTTATATGTGGTATATCTAGTAAATTCTAAAAATGGTACCTCCCATACAAATTGAATAATGTTAAGACGCTTTTGCGAGAAGATATGTTCTCCGCGGAGAGTTCAATTGATTTTACATTCTGCACGGTTATAATAACACGTGACTGTAGAGATTAATGCATAGCTTGTAACCTCTGCTAGGTCAAATGCGTTATAGTCAGAGACCATGGATCAGTTTGCTCCTGTACCTTGTCACTATAACACGACTCTCTCTTTCAAACAATAGAGATGACAAATGCTCTGATTTACTTTTTATCATCTGACAAAAATGACATTTTGTTCTAAAAATGTTTGAAATACCTAGGCGTGACGTCATAGTTTTTTATGTACTCATTTGAAGACTTGATGGAAAACAAAACGAGTAAGGTTTTCCGAAGTTTAAGTAGAAGGGAAATTTAGTGATCAAGAGTTCATAATTTATTTCTGATGCTGTCGTCATCCCTATTGCAAAAGCTGGCTTCATATTAACGAGCGCTGAACGCGTATCGACCTGATTCCCCTGTTTCATAAATAATGACCACCAATCATTCGGTGTGTACGTCGCGCGCGGTGGCGTATCGTGTCCATCGAAAGGAAAAAGAAATGAAAAAACTGTAATGTTTAAGCGACATATGAAAGTTACTCATAAAATGGCTGGGAATAATTCAATTACGAGAATTGTAATATTATTTTTACTTCGCTGTGTTTTTACTTGATGATTCTTATTTTAATTTTTGGATGTGTGTATGTATTGTGTCTGTTTCTTTGAATAAGTCTGTAGCTTCAACGGCCTGATTGATTTTGATATGCGAAGTGTCTTTTTTTGATTTTTTTTATTCACTATTGGTAAGACCTTGGCATCATCTCACCTGATGGTAAGTGACGATGATGCCGAAGATGGAAGCGGGCTTACCAAGATTACCCAACGCAATGGAGAACTGGCTATCTTATATTCAAGCCGGAACACGTCAACGTTGTTAACACTAATGTTTGGGGGCAAGACTAAGACAATATGGTGGTAACTAGCCAGGCGGGCTATGAGAATGCCCTATCACCAACCGAACCGAATCTTACAATGTTGACTCCGCCGGAAATCAAACCCGCGACCTATGTAAAGCGAATGGACTAACCATTACGCCACGGAGGCGGTTAATTAGGACCACGCGGCGGTCTTAAGATTGGTCTTGATCCCGAAAGTAACAGGATACATTAAGCCGACTGTTAAAAAAAGAATGTTTTTTAATGTTAATTTATTGTTTTTTATACAAGCTTAGTGATAGGGTCCCACTTTGTCATTATAGTCGCTTTGGGTGTACGCAACATCAAAAAAAGACGCGTGGCACTCGGGGACTTCTGCGGTAAAGCTATTGCATAGCATTTTTTATCAACTAAATCAATTATAATTATTTATTTATTTTTTATTTATGCAGTATTTACCAGTACCATATAGTCCTTGGGGCGCGGGATGTTTATGTTATAAATTAACACTAAGAAAGTTCATCATCATCAATCGCCATCATCAATTGCCATTATCAATCGCCATCATCAATCGCCATTATTAATCGCCATCGCTATCGTGATCGTCATCGTCATCGTCATCGCCATCGTCATCGTCATAATTATCATCATCATGGCACTGTAAGTTTTTTAGAACTCAATATATTATTATTTTTTAGGTTTTATTTTTGTTACGAAATTTCTTGATTCGGTCCCCTCAAAGCCCGCGATAAAAGCTATAGGTACAATAGCTTAAAAATGTAGTTAATGATGACACTTTTAGAAGACGACTTGACCGATTACGATGAAACTGTGGCGAGTTGTTTATTTTTTTGTTAAAGCGTTTTTTAATGGAAAGTTTTTTTATAAAAGGTGAACCACATTGCTCTTCCAAGTGAAAGTTTATACCAAGTATACAGACGTTCTCTCTTATTACCCGACTGCGCCAGACGGAGGATTATGTTTGTCGAGTGTATGTATGTATGTATGGATATTTGTTTGGCACGCCCTGCAGCCTAAATGGCTTGATAGATTTTGGAGCGCGAGGTGTCTTTAGATTCGTCTTGATCCCGTGAGTGACACAAAAAGAGGGGTTACATTTTTGTGCAGTCGGGTTTTTGATGTGTAACATCTTTGCTCTCGCTTTCCTGCAATTTGTGAGAGTGATTTCGTGAAATGTGACGGAAATGTGTAACATGGGACGGAAATGTGTAACAGGAAGTCGCGCTTTTTCGGGCTTTAAAAGCGCGGAAAAGGCAAAGGTATCTATGACCATACAGCCTAGTCTGCCGTATCTTTGCCGTCCTTTTATAAAGTATTTTGTCACATGTTACGCATCATATGCGAGTACTGGTAGGTCTCGCTCGAATTTTTTTAAATTATTTAACATGTGTTTTCACTGGTTATTTGCAGAAATGAATAAAAAATAAATCCTCTTGATGACCTTGATCCCACTGCAAAATCAGCTGTTTTACTGTTAGGCCATTGAAGTCTCGTCAAGGTCTTTGAGGCCACGTTACTGAAGCATGACTTCTACGCTCTCGATGGGATTTAGGGATGACTTAGATAGCCATGTTCAATGCGGAAATGCTGTGCAAACACGAACAATATTCTCTGCCAAAGACATCAGCTTAGGGCTACAGACAGCGAATACTACAGTTGTGAGTACCGAAATTGTGCAAAACAGACCAGAAGAGTGAGGAGTGTGGCCGACTTGGCAGTCAATTATTTCTTATTCTTACGTACAGTTGGAAACCATCGTCGTTGAATTTTTACCACCCATTTGCATCCTTAGCTCGGCTCTTTGTCCTGTCGATTTGTAAACACGTTCATAGTTCTCAAACCTGATTGACTCGAAGTTTGCTAACAATGGACCAGAGCCATCCCTGACACGGTGCATTCACCTGTCCATTCAATAAACGCAGGCTTTACTGCATTACAATACACCACATTATTCAATACCAACGTAATGGTTAAAAACATGGTTGATGCATCAGCCGTATTCCGTTTAATTCTTTATTCAAGACTAGCTGAGCCCACGATTTCGTACGCGTGGAGGTTTGATTAATGATATTTGTACAGTTTGTGCGCCGCAAACGTAAGCGCGTTTTATTATAACTGCAGCGCCATCTATTGGCGGTCCAGATTTAAAAGGAATTAAGTACATGCTTTCGATCAATTAGGTAAGGTAGATTGCCCGCTGCAAACGTAAGCGCGTTTTATTATAACTGCAGCGCCATCTATTGGCAGTATGCTGCTATAGTCCTAATGTCCATGTATAGGTAGTATGGAGAAAAAAGTAGGTAAGAGCGTTTTAAATCTATTTCATTATACGTATGGATAGATGTAATTTCCCACGGGACCTCTTTAGTTTTCCGGGTCTCAATGTATTGAAGTTCCGGGGCGATGTAAACGTTTCATAAGATACAATTTTATCCGCCTCCTTGGCGTAATGGATAGTCCATTCGCTTCACACCAGGAGGCCGCGGGTTTGATTCCCGGTGGGTTCAACTTGTGGACTCGGTTTGGTTGGTGGTAGGGCATTTTCTAAGCCCGCCTCGCTAGCTACCTCCATCTTATCTAAGTCTTGCCGTTAAACATCAGTGTTAACAACATTGATGTGTTCCGGCTTGAAGATAAGATAGCCAGTTCTCCATTGAGTTGGGGGAATCTTGGTAAGCCCGCTTCCATCTTCGGCATCATCATCACTACCATCAGGTGAGATGATGCCAAGGGCTTCCCAAATGTGAATAAAAAAATGCATTCCTGCAGGAACCTTAATTTTTTTTTATTCGCAATGTCCCAGTTTTAGTTCGCGGTATAAGGTATCAACGTGCAAAATTTAATTGCAATAGGTCTAGCAACATTTGCGTGCTGAACCATTCTAGAAATGCATACTTTTGATTTTCCCACGGCAGCTCTTGAATTTTCCAGTAAAAAAGCCTATAGGTTAACCCTATATGTGTAAATATCGCTAACCCTGGCTACAAGGAACCACCATACAAAATTTCATCAAAATCGGCCTGGTAGTTTTTGCGTGATGCGCGAACATACAGACAGACAGACAGGCAAAAATTCCAAAAGTTGTTGTTTTGTCCTCTATATCGTTAGTAATGTCCACCACAGTTATTATTTTCCAAAAATGTTTCATGTACAGACACGGCCCCTGTACAGTTTTATTATATGTATAGATTCATTTTAGCATTTGTCTTTTTGAGCATAAAAACTCTTTTCAAATAAAAGCTTGTACAATCGCCGTCAGATATATATGTAGTAGTGGCCGAGATATATAGTTCTGAGCAATGTTGAATTTCAATAAATTAAGTACACTAGAAGTTGCTAATAATATCTGAATATCTAATTTGTCATAAATATTTAAACCGCAGATTGTTTCAATATGTTCTTCACTTAAAATGTCGTGAGATACTTTTTCCTTGTGGCATACATATTGAAAAAATTGGTGATCAGTTATTTATGACTAGTTAAATGTTCAGATATAAATAGAAACTTACACAATTTATTGAAATTCAACCCTGTTAAAGAAGACGGCAAACCAAGCGAGTGCCACCTGCACACTTTGTGTTTGTCTATGATGAAGAAACGTTAGTAAGCAACGTGTTATTGTTACTAATTATGTCATCTTTCTACAAAATAACGGAATGAACTGAGACATAGCTTTTTTCAAAAAAAAGGAGGTTTCTCAATTTGACCGTATATATTTATATTTTTTTGTCTGTTCGCGGATAACTTCGTCGTTTATGAACCGATTTTGATTATTCTTTTTTTGTTAGAAATGAGATATCCCAAGGGTGGCACCATAATAAGGAAACCAGGATCTGGTGATGGCATCCAAGAGAAATTGAAGGGAAAGAAAAATCGTAGTGGTGACTAGTGCGTTTGAAGTGGGTTTTTGGAGTTTACTCCTTAAGAATCGATTTTCATATAAGGCGCCCGGTATGAAAAAAATATGAGGAGTAAAATCTAGTGATCGTGTCACGTTTTTCGCGCGCAACCTATTGTGCGCAGCTTCACTTCCAGTAAAACAGTCAGGATTGGCTGATTGGCTGAATCTACGTCACACCACAGATTATGCGACATATTTGCGTAGGCGTTAGGGACGTAATAATATGCTATCAACTTCCTACAAAGCAAACTTAGTCGGATAATACACAAGTGTCATTTTAAAATAAAGTGTTTCGTTGCATGTTTCGATATGGCTTCAGTGGGTTTTAAAGAAAATTAGAAGAAACTTTATGCTTTTTCCTAAGAAAACATTATTATACATTATATTCACAGCATGTGCTATCGAACAAGGTACGTATTATTAAGTAATTTCATACAATCTTCTGTTAAAAACCCATTCAGTTTCTAGAGCTGATTGGTAACAAAGTAACAAGTTCAATTTTCTTTCAGATGCCTCGACATTGCTGTGTACCTGGCTGTAAATCAAATTATGATTCTAGTTTGAAAAATGGAGAAAAGCCAGTTTCTACTTTTGTTTTTCCACGAGATGAAAACCTTCGTAGCCGTTGGACAAGGGCAATACCAAGAGCCAAATGGCAGCCTTCGAAAGGATCTTTCGTGTGCTGCAAACATTTTAGTGTAAATTAAATATTACGGAGTGAAAATATAAGAAAAAGTGATGGAACGCGCGAGGTTGTTCTCTTGAGAAACCCAAAGTTGCTGTGCCTCATATTTTCCCCAACCTGCCTCAATATCTGAGTAAAACGAAGATGTCTAGGGTGGATCCCGTTGAAAGACAAACAGTGAGAGAGCAGCGCTGTGAAGAGCTTCATAGAAAAATACAGGAACAAGACTCTGTAAAAGGATTTCAAGAATTTAAATCAAAGATTAGCAGTAACAAACACAACAGTGTAAATTGTGGCTGGAATTATTGAAGAAAATTATGAATTGTGAACTGTTGAAGTATCAGAACGAATTTAAACACAGTGATGTTTGACAGTTTTTACTTCATCATTTCCTTATTCAAGCGAGTGATGATATAAAGAATGATGTCAACAAATTACTAGAAACATTACAAGAAAAACTTGACAAAAATGCTCTTGATTTAATTGAAAAGTCAACTCGAAACCAATGTAAGAGCCCTTTATGGTATGACCTAAGATATGCTCGTATATCTGCATTCAAAGCATATGAGGTTAGTCCCTGCCAAATACCAGATGGATCATTAGTAGCTGCGATCATGGGAGCTAAAACACCTGATACATCAGCTATGAAAAGAGGCCGGAAATTGGTATCATCAGTTATAAAAACTGTGCAGAGTGAACTTAAAACCAAAGTCAAGCCCTGTTTTGTGCCTGCTTAGACAATCGTACTTAACTACTAAACTCCAGTTGTGCGTCGGAGCTGACACACAGACTTTTATTTTGTTATACTGTTTAGAAGTGTTTCACATAGACTGCGCAGTGCCCACTTTATACAACTACAAATACTTCTCAAAAATATTTCAAAACCCCACCCGCTACGATGTATCTGATGCCGACTGTGCCTAGAAGCTTGAAGGTTTTACAAAACTATTCTTTTTCGGTTCTATGTCTATGTTTTTAACAAGATCCGTGCTTTTTGGAAGCCCAAAAAAAAAACTAAATTAAAAATTACAGCGCGTTCTTAGTTCAATCTGACAACTGTTAAAATTTCAATCAATAGGCAATTATTTCATACTGCCATTGTTGTTTGAGTCTTATTTTGATGAGCACGAAGCACGAAGCTAACAAATCTATTTTATGTGGAATAGATGTTGGAAGATTTACCTCGAACGCGAACATACAAGAAATCTTGTAAATATTCGGAACAATCTGAAAGATCACAGAAATATTTATTAAGATTCCTAACAAGTAAGCACCTGCCTACAATCTTATTGCACATAAAAATATATTAACAGTCACCAAAGAAAGTGGAGATAATTTCAAACACGTTAATAATCAGACAATAGGTATATGTGCTAAATTATTAACTTTTTGATATAACAACTTACCAGTGAAGCTTTTAAAAGCTCAAATAAGTTATGTGCCGTAAAACTTAACTATTACAGGTTATTCATGTTCAGAATGTGACAAATCATTCAGTCATAACATCAAGGTGGTTTGGTAACACACATGAGGATTCACACAGGAGAGAAACCATATTCATGTTTTCATGTTTAGAATGTGACAAAGCATTCAGGTTAAAATGGGCTTTGGTAATACACATGAGGGTTCACACAGGCGAGAAACCATATTCATGCTCAGAATGTGACAAAGCATTCAAGCAAAAAGGTGGTTTGCTAACACACATGAGGATACACATGGGAGAGAAACCATATTCATGTGCAGAATGTGACAAAGCATTCAGACAAAAATGTACTTTGGTAAAGCACATGAGGGTTCACACAGGCGAGAAACCATATTCATGTTCAGAATGTGACAAAGCATTCAGTCAAAAAGGTGGTTTGGTAAAACACATGAGTGTTCACACAGGCGAGAAACCATATTCATGCTCAGAATGTGACAAAGCATTCAGTGAAAAAAGTGATTTGGTAAAACACATAAGGGTTCACACAGGCGAGAAACCTTATTCATGTTTAGAATGTGACAAAGCATTCAAGCAAAAAGGTGGTTTGCTAACACACATGAGGATACACACGGGAGAGAAACCATATTCATGTGCAGAATGTGATAAAGCATTCAGACAAAAAAGTACTTTGGTAACACACATGAGGGTTCACACAGGCGAGAAACCATATTCATGTTCAGAATGTGACAAAGCGTTCAGTGAAAAAAGTTATTTGGTAAAACACATAAGGGTTCACACAGGCGAGAAACCATATTTATGTTCAGAATGTGACAAAGCATTCAGTCGAAAAGGTGGTTTGATAAAACACATGAGTGTTCACACAGGCGAGAAACCGTATTCATGTTTAGAATGTGATAAAAAATTCAAACAAAAGTGCTATTTGGTTATACACATGAGGATTCACACAGTAGAGATACCGTATTCGTGTTTAGAATGTGACAAAGTATTCAGGGAAAAAGGAAGTTTGGTAACGTACATGAGATTTCACCCAGATGAGAAACTTTACTCATCTTCAGAATGTGACAAGAATAAGTTATTCAGTGACAGAAGTGCTTTGGTGAGACATAAGATGAAACATGAAAGTAACAAGTTTTGTATATGTTTAGATTGTGACAAACAATTCCACCAAAAATTTAACTTAGCTGCTCACGTGAAAACACATGCAATTAAAAATAATGCGTGGATATGGCTTAAATTATAACAATAAATGATTAAGCAAGTTCATCATTATTTCAGCTCATATACGTCCACACCGAGGGGCTCGAGTCTACCCTTAATTAGGGCGATATCGGGCCTTAGTCGACCACGCGGGCCCAGTGCGGGTTGGTCGACTTCACACACAACCTTCGTGTTTCTTCGCAGGCGTTTGCAGGTTTCCTACGATGTTTTCCTTCACCGTAAGAGCGTATAAACGTACATATGAAATCTAAAACACATTGGTACGTGGCAGGATCCGAACCACGACCTACCGGACAGGAGGCGGCGGCCCTAGCGGTTACACCACCGACGCTGATTCAACAAGATTCAAATGATTCAACAATGTAAAATGACTTATTCAATGGATAATGAAACAAATCCTTACTATATTTAATACTATAAATGTAAAAATGTGTTTTCACGCTTCAACGCCTAGACCAATCTTTATGACATTTGTCATGCAGGTAGCCTGTGTCACGGAGAAGGACATAGGCTACTTTTTATTCCGGGTAAATAGCATAATCTGATGCAGTTCCTGAGGGCACTAAAAAAATACTCGATTGTTGTGATTTTTTGCACAGATATGGTTGAGTAGGTGGGAAACGACATAATCACCCTTAAAGACAGTCATTAAAACGATGTCCACGCGGGCGGAGCCGCGGGAAAAAGCTAGTTTAAATATAAGTTCCAATAAGAGTAGGTAAGTACAGTGAAGACCTACACACACTGTACGTTCACACCAAGAAGTTTATACTAGGTAAATCTAGAGGCCACACTCTGCATACCTAATTGACGCAAAGAAATAAGGCCTTGAAGTTTCTCTACCGCTCCGTCTTTTTCTAATTAGGAGGAGTGAACAAGACGTGTATAGGTAAAGCTCTTGCTCATACCCGCTAATTGAAAAGAGACGGAGCGGTAACGAGACATTTCAAGGCCATATTTCTTTGCTTCAATTAGGTTTTAGAGTGTAGCCTCCAGTTTTACCTATAAACTTCTTGGTTCACACACTGCCGGTATAAACAATCAGGCCTCGCGAAGGCTACATCAACACGCATAGCGACAAGTGTCCAGCTTTTGCTGGCAGTGTCTAACCCAAGTCACACCCTGGACACTTCATAAAACTGGTCAGAAATGACATTTCAAAAAACGAATGACGGAACAAACAAAATGGCGGCGAAATCCAATACGTTCGAACCAAACTGTAACCAATCTGTATCAATCTGGGTGACGAGGGGGTGAGGTCGGAATCTAGAGAGCGGCAGGGATTGTCCATACTGTATGTTAATAATATACTTTGCCCAAGTGGTCTCTAGTGTACCTACCTACATACTATGAAGAATTCTCAATGCATTTTAGAAACAAGTCATTTTTTTAATTTTTTAAAACGTTATAGTGAAAGTATTGTAAATAAATAAACTGTAATATTTAAACACTAGCTGTGCCCGTGACTTCGTCCGCATGGAGTTTTGAATTTTCTCACGGGCACTCTTGAATTTTCCGGGATAAAAAGTATCCTACATGTTGACCCGGGCTATAAGGAACTACCATACAAAATTTATCAAAATCAATTTGTTAGTTTTTGAGTGGTTCGCGAACAGACAGACAGATAGACAAAAATTCCAAAAGTTGTCGTTTTGGCCTCTCTATCGTTAGTAA
Source organism: Coleophora flavipennella (assembly GCA_947284805.1). Classification (NCBI taxonomy): domain Eukaryota; kingdom Metazoa; phylum Arthropoda; class Insecta; order Lepidoptera; family Coleophoridae; genus Coleophora; species Coleophora flavipennella. The sequence continues at coordinate 979,458 of OX369289.1, read as the reverse complement.
TGTGCACAACAGTTATCATTTTTTCAAACTTGTACGTATATTGTAAACGTCTATGTGACATCAAAACCACTCCAAACCTGTACGTATACTGTACACGTCTACGTGACATCAAAACCACTCCAAACCTATCCGTATACTGTAAACGTCTATGTGACATCAAAACCACTCCAAACCTGTACGTATACTGTACACGTCTATGTGACATCAAAACCACTCCAAACCTATCCGTATACTGTAAACGTCTATGTGACATCAAAACCACTCCAAACCTGTACGTATACTGTACACGTCTATGTGACATCAAAACCACTCCAAACCTATCCGTATACTGTAAACGTCTATGTGACATCAAAACCACTCCAAACCTGTACGTATACTGTACACGTCTACGTGACATCAAAACCACTCCAAACCTATCCGTATACTGTACACGTCTATGTGACATCAAAACCACTCCAAACCTGTACGTATACTGTACACGTCTATGTGACATCAAAACCACTCCAAACCTGTACGTATACTGTACACGTCTATGTGACATCAAAACCACTCCAAACCTATCCGTATACTGTAAACGTCTATGTGACATCAAAACCACTCCAAACCTGTACGTATACTGTACACGTCTATGTGACATCAAAACCACTCCAAACCTATCCGTATACTGTAAACGTCTATGTGACATCAAAACCACTCCAAACCTGTACGTATACTGTACACGTCTACGTGACATCAAAACCACTCCAAACCTATCCGTATACTGTACACGTCTATGTGACATCAAAACCACTCCAAACCTGTACGTATACTGTACACGTCTATGTGACATCAAAACCACTCCAAACCTGTACGTATACTGTACACGTCTATGTGACATCAAAACCACTCCAAACCTGTACGTATACTGTACACGTCTATGTGACATCAAAACCACTCCAAACCTGTACGTATACTGTACACGTCTATGTGACATCAAAACCACTCCAAAATACTCGACAGTAAGTGCTAAGACGTCATCGAAGTCACGCACACACACAACACACCTCTATCGCTACCGCACACATGGTTCAAAAAGTGGCTTCAACTTGACAGTTCGCAGCACTTTATCCGAACTTTTTTTGATCTGTCATTAGAAAAAGGTGAAGAATAGGGATGACGAATGCTAGTCATCCGATTTACTTTTTATCATCTTTCAAAAACGACATTAATTTGTTCTTAAAATGTTTGAAACACCTAGGCGTGACGTCATAGTTTTGCAGCGTCATTTATGTACTCATTTTGTGATATTGATGAATTAAAAATCGAAGACTAAGTTTAAGTAGGAGGGCAATTTAGTGATGAAGAAATCATAATTTATTTCTGATGCTGTCGTCATCCCTATTTAATTTCAAAGTACATATTAAACTATTCGTTATGAGTTGTGACCCCACAATCGCCAGTCACAGGGCTTTACATAGCCTCACAGCACAAATACCTACAGACACCTACTTGTGACCATAGTTCCGAATAAGCATTCTGCAGCGGCGGCGGGGCGGCGGCGTTTCCGGCAGTGCGGCACGTAATAAATTCATTTAGCTCGGTGCATAGTTGAGCGAAATTAAGCGAGCGCAATAAAGATTTGCTCGTAAAACTATTCGGGCAGAGCCAACAATTCGGATTAAGGCCGGCCTAGGAACTGTAAGGGTTGCCAACCAACTCTACGATGAGTTTAGCGTGGTTGGTATGCAACCTGTTTGGTCTGAAATATAAGTTTAAAGTTTTGTAGTCCCCGATACCTACAACGAATCCGCATCATCATTTCAGCTTATATACGTCCCCACCGAGGGGCTCGAGCCTATCCTGAATTAGGGCGATCGGGCCGTAGTGGACCACGCGGGCCCAGTGCGGGTTGGTCGACTTCACACACAACCTTCGTGTTTCTTCGCAGGCGTGTGCAGGTTTCGTCACGATGTTTTCCTTCACCGTATAGTCTGATTGTATATGCCAACTACAAGAGTCGAAAAGTTCGGGTTCTTAAGCATCATCAATATCATCATATTATATCAACCGTAGTCCGTAACACGTCCACTGCTGGACAAAGGCCTCCCCTAAGGATTTCCATGACGACCGGTCCTGCGCTGCCTGCATCCAGCGGCTTCCCGTGAACTTTACCAGGTCGTCGGTCCACCGTGTGGGAGGTCTCTCTACGCTACGTATTCCGGTGCGCGGTCACCATTCGAGAACTTTATTACACCAACTGCCATCTGTTATACGAGCTATGTGCCTTGCTCACCGCCACTTAGTATAGCGATTCTGTGAGCTATGTCAGTTACATTTCTGATTCGATCGCGTAGCTGATCGCGTGCATTGAGCATAGAAAATATCATTGGATGTTGCCTATCTTAATTTAAAATCTGAAATCATTATTGGAAGCAGCAATATACTGGTTAATTTGTATACATTTTGGAGAAATTTTGCAAAATTGTTTAAAAGAGATACTAAACCAATGTATTCCTGTGTATATTCCAATAAATATTTCAAACCTTGTCACTAAACCGGAATACATGATGCTCCACAAATAATCCACCAAGTAAAGCTATCTGTGGCGGATCTACGGTTTCCCTGGCCCGGGTCTGGGAGCGGTGGCTCGGTGCCAGATCGAGACTAGCTGGGCCTGCAACACCTAAACAACTGCCTGCCAACTATCTTATGTAGCTGTTCTGTGTAAATCCCCCCCCTACAGCCCCCCCCCCCCCCTCCGCCCCAGAACACTAAAATGTATGCTTTGTAATGGATGCGGGGTTTAAGTTTGAGAATATCTTGTGGGGTTCTAAGATTGCTGCTATGTAATCCTTTTCTTGCGCAGATTCATAACGTTTGTTTAAATATGAGTTTAATTGTAGTACAACAATAAATATAGAGCGTCAGTGAGGTCACAACACAAGGTGATCATTATCATCTATTCTAATGTAATGGCATCTTTATCATCGAAGTTACAATGATAGTGATGAGTACCTAACCATAATGTTGTTATTTCGATAAGTTATTTTGGAAAACAGAGATATTTTAATCACCTAATGTAAATATTTGAAAATAAGCAATTGGAAGCCACTGGATGCGGGCAGCGCAGAACCGGTCGTCGTGGAAATCCTTGGAGGAGGTCTATGTCCAGCGGTGGACCTCCATCGGCTGATACGATGATGATGAGAGCAATTGCCATACTTGTTTGATGTACCTGCGTACTTATATTCTTAAATAAATATAATAAATAAAATAATATAAATAATAAATACTCTGGGACAAATCACACATGATCATCTGGCCCTAAAATAGGATTCCCTATGTTAAGGGAACCAGAGACTGATATACATACTTATATACGTTTAAATACATACATATATAGATATTTTACACCCAGACACAGAGCAAACAAATCTGCTCATCACACAAATGTTTGCTCTGGGTGGGGATCGAACCCACAACCTTCGGATCATTAGTCAACAGCACTAACCACTGAGCCACCGAGTCAGTCAATATGTAGAGCATCTACAACGACATGAACAAAGAGAGATAAATTTACAATCTCACTTATTAACCATATTCATTAATATAACATGTAGCCAAATAGTCCGGAGTCTATGAGCAGATGAACGCATATAGCCGTACATTACATATTATGTAGGTATATACCTATGTATTCGGGTCTGTCCAGGCACAGCTGACGCAGCGTGTAGTGACAATTCCCAGGATACGTGGGGGCTCTTGGAACTGACACTGTGACGGCCCACATGGTCGTGCGAGCCAGGCGGACTCGATAGCCGAATTAAGTGGTATGCTGTTTGAATGGGAATGTAGATAATGTGACCTAAATGGCTTAGATAACAACAATAAAGTTTTAATGGGTATTTCGAACAATGATCCATAGTGCGCGGTAAAAAGGCATCAGTTTTAAAAGTGAATAACTAGCGGTTCTCATGCGCCAGAGAAGTAGAATTTTTTTAATAATAATCCAGCTGACAACCCATTGACTACCCCCTCGCGCGATTACAAATATGTTCCGCCACTGCAGCAAAGAAGCGAAAAAAACCGAAAAAGTGCGTATTAAACTCGAGTGGAGAGGGTTCTGTGCGTTGATTGAGAAAGTTCCTTTGTTACTTTAAATACCATACACTTTTTATACAGGCTACTTCCAAAATATATGCCACCGCTGCAAGGGGTGTTTCTACTCGTGAAACTGAGCAACTTTCCCCAAGGAACCCATAGTCAAATCGCAAAAAAAGTTTTGTTCTCCTCCATACTAAGTCGATCAGCTGATCGGCGAACTTAGTATGGGAAGTCAACAAATTTTTTTGCGGTTTGACTATGGGTTCCTTGGGGAAAGTTATTCAGTTTCACGAGTAGAAGCACCCCTTGCAGCGGTGGCATATATTTTGGAAGCATCTTATATGTTTTCATGTAATCTATAGGCAAGAACTATGTTCTGTATTTAAAAAAATCAAGCCAAGTCGGTCGTTTCGGAGATAATGATCCATTTTCTCCTAATTTTCTTATATTTAAAACTATCTTAAAATTATAAAAAATATGTTTGAGATTCTCCCGCTAGGGCCGGGCTGCTACCTCCTGCCCGCGAGGTCGTGGTCCGCACTCCGCGTCCTACCACATACCAATGTGTTACAATTTCTATTTCATATATACGTTTATCCGACGCTCTTACGGTGCAGGAAAACATCGTAAAGAAACCTTCACACGCCTGCGAAGAAATCTGAAGGTTTTGTGTGAAGTCGACCAACCCGCACTAGGCCCGCTCGCCCTAATTCAGGGTGGGCTCGAGCCCCTCGGTGGGGACGTATATAAACTGATAAAGATATTCTCAAAACAAGCCCTTTCATTCGATGTGTCACACAATATAGTTTGCAAAACTTTTTTCTATTTTTTAATATACCCCGTCAAAAGCGGCCCCTATGTTTAAAATTTATTTATTTACGTTACAAGTCTATATTTGGGTCACCGACTTATATATGTGTACCAAATTTCAACCCAATTGGTCCAGTAGTTGAAGAACGAACAGACAGACACGCGAGTCATCCTATAATGGTTCCTTTTTACCAAGCGTTTATTTAGTTTCACCTGTCCCGGTGTTTGTAATGAAATCTTGCAAGTTAAATTTGGACGATTCCCGGTTTCCGATTGAGCTGAAATTTTGAATGCATATGTGTATCGCGTTAAAATGCAATATAAAAAGCTTGTACTTAAAAGTTTTTTTCTTTTAAAGTACGGAACCTTAAAAGTCTACGCGCCATCGTGCGATGGACACAAAAGTGTTAAGACGATCACAAGACCACCAAAGTAAACTACGTACTCATTACGTTTTTAAAGTGAAACTTTTATTAAATCGTCTCAAGTTTTTTCGTCTATGTGTTGCATGTCGCGTGACGGTCGCTTTCGTCTGGCGGTATGATCGTTTCGTCACGTTTCGTCCTCTGTACCGTAGCGAGAGCACCCATGATCGTTTCGTCCTCTGTAAAGTTTCACTTTTACCGTTGTTTCATAAAACAACACACTTTTTTATTCTTAAACCACAAAATGAAATGAGCTTTCGTTGTCTTAATAGAAAACACTTTTTTTTATCGAACCTCATTTAATATTTTCGGGTACGGTAAGCCAGGATTCCAGATTCCAATTTTGAGCGTAATCCGACCGTGTCTACTTTATAATTCCGATGGCGGTACCTCAAATATGGGTATATTGGCATTCGATTACAATTTCGTCTCTAATGCATGGGGTACTCGGACTAAAACCCCATTAAATCCGAACACAAATATAATTGAATATTCGGTGCAAAATCGGCAGGATATCGGTTATCGCCACATCGCCACATTGCCGCGACGAATGAAGTGGAAACTTGGAATATTTCAGTGGCCATGTTCCTGTTGAACTCCGAATCGAGGGGAATTCGGAGATTCGCCAGTAAAGCTAAAGTTCTCATCTCAAATCTTATTTTCACAAGACTGCCCAAAAAAGCGAAACATCTTGATGGACTATGTAGTGCGAGGTGTCGTTAGATTCGTCTTAATCCCATGAGTGACAAAGGATACATTTTTAGATTCGTCTCGATCCCATGAGTGACATAGGATACATTTTTAGATTCGTCTCGATCCCATGAGTGACATAGAATACATTTTTAGATTCGTCTCGATCCCATGAGTGACATAGGATACATTTTTAGATTCGTCTCGATCCCATGAGTGACATAGGATACATTTTTAGATTCGTCTCGATCCCATGAGTGACATAGGATACATTTTTAGATTCGTCTCGATCCCATGAGTGACATAGGATACATTTTTAGATTCGTCTCGATCCCATGAGTGACATAGGATACATTTTTATCCGACTGCTTAAAAAGAAGCGTAATGTTATTATACAGTCGGGTTTCAGTTTTCAATAAAATTGGCTAGGTTATCGAGTAAATGACAGCGTAAGGTCACATACCTAATAATTGTATATTTGACTGGCCCAGTAGGTAGCTACGGTCTTCCATTGTAAAGGTGTCGTCTCGGGGCAAGTCAATTAATTCATTTCAAGTGATAACTTTAAAATCCCTGTTAGGATACGGGAAAAAAGGAAAACACATTTGTTTGCCAAGTAATAAGTGATGGCTAAAAGGTACAAAAATAGGTAATTAAAAAGGCTTTTAATAATGAAAAACTAACTACCCCACTGCATAAAAAATTAACCCCTCTTTTTTTGGCCAGTCAGGAAAAAAAAATATTCTATGTTACTCACGGGATCGAGATGAATCTAATGACACCTTAGACTCCAAAATCCATCAAGCCGTTTAGGCTGTAGCCTCTGTAGAGCGAGCCAAAGAAATATAGATACATACATCATCATCATCATATCAGCCAGAAAACGTCCACTGCTGGACAAAGACCTCCCCCAAGGATTTCCACGACGAACGGTCCTGCGCTGCCCGCATCCATCAGCTTCCCGCGATCTTTACCAGGTCGTCGGTCCACCGCGTGGGAGGCCTGCCCACGCTACGCTTTTCGGTGCGCGGTCGCCACTCGAGAACTTTACTACCCCAACGGCCATCTGTTCTACAAGCTATGTGCCCTGCCCACTGCCACTTCAGTTTAGCGGTTCTGTGAGCTATGTCGGTTATTTTGGTTCTCCTGCGGATCTCCTCGTTTCTGATTCGATCACGCAGAGAAATACATACATACATACCCGAAAGACATAACTCTCCTTCTGGTGCAGTCAATCAACTGTACTATAACTATACCAAACCTAAAACGCGAGCATCTTCAACCGTACCTGGCGAAACAATAAAATTTTAAAATCTTTTTAGGGTTCTGTACCCAAGGGTTCCCCGTTCGTCCGTCTATCGGTTTGTCTGTCAGCGGACTGTATTGCATTAACCGTAATAGGTAGAGAGTTGTGTGTATTTATATTGCCGCTTTATCAACAAATCATTAAAAAAATAAATCAAATTAAAAAATAAAGGGAAAATCATTCAAGAAACGTGATTTTTGTTTTTTCTTTTTTTGCATGATGGTACGGAACCCTTCATGTGCGAAGCCGACTTGCACTTGACCGGTTTTTTATTTAAAAAAAAAACAATTGCATTTTCACAACTGTTTGAACCTATTACCAAATCCATGTTACAAAAAATACATATAAATGGTTTTTTCTTCTTTCCTTTTAGCCCAATCACGAATTAGTCTGTAGGTAAATATTGTGGCAGTTCTGAAGCAGACACCAACCTCACCAATCTGTTGTAACGGATGGAGAAGGCTTAATAGGCGCCTGTTGGCACCCTTTGCGTACAGAACCCTAAAAAATACATACGTGAAGATTTTGCGCGAATTTTAATAAATATATGAATATATAACATCAGAAACCGGAGATCCGCAGGAGAACCAAAGTAACCGATATAGCTCTCAGAATTGCTGAACTTAAGTGGCATCCCCGCCACATAGCTCGTAGAACAGATAGCCGCGCTGGGGTAGTAAAGTTCTCGAGTGGCGACCGCGCAACGGAAGACGTAGCATAAGCAAGCCTTCCACTCGGTGGACCGACAACCTGGTGAAGGTCGCGGTAAGCCGCTGGTTGCGGGTAGCGCAGGACCGGTCGTCGTGGAAATCCTTAGGGACGCCTTTGTCCAGCAGTGGACGTCTTTCGGCTGATATGTGATAAATATATATATCGTCCGTTTACGATTCGAAACAATGGCGCCACTATATTCCTAAATACTCGTACGAGTATTTACTACCAAACGTTGATAGTATTTGTCAACCCTTACATAGTTTGTATTCCTTATCGCACAGCTCCTGCTAGCTTTTCATAGTATTTTTCCATACCCCCGTCAAATGTTGTGACAGTACATTACGCAGCCGCGGGGGGCGGAGCTCCCGCGCCGTAAATCCGTAATATTTAATCTGTCGACGGGAAACTTCTCACTTATCGGGCGGAAATGGATAATCTCGACTCGATATCGAGTGTCGACGTACTAAGATGTCGATATCCTCGATTTTGCCTGAACTCCAACAAGCTCAGAATAGGGTTGTGACTCGATTTCGGTGTAACCGTCTGAGAGTAGAGGTGTATCGTCTGCAAAGTATCGATAAGAACGGCATAGTGATAAAATTTTGTGTGAAATAATGGTTGCAGTGTGCATCAAGTACATGCACTTTGCACTTTTTGAAGTAAAACTTTTTTACGCACGCTTGCGTTACGCGAACGCTGATTAAGTTTAACTTCAGTCGTGTGGTCTAAAGCACACTCGTTTTTTCTCTGCAGAAACGTTACAAGATTGTTACATATTAAAACAGCTATTGAATTTACCGCTGACCTTTAACGACGACATCTTTTACAAGTGAATTACAAGTCATGGTACCTGAAACAATATGAAAAACAATTAAATTTTTAAATAAAGTAATTACAGAAATCTAACGAACTTTTAAATAAAATTGTAAAATCACCTGAGTTTTACGGTATAATAATAATTTCTATCCAACTGAGCGAGCCCACACAAGTAATGCCATTCAGATAGAATTAATTTTATAATTATGGCACTGGTACTTAGCGCCGGGAGCCAATAAAATTAATTTGATTACCCAAAGTCTGTCGTAATGAAGGCCCGACCTAAATGGTACTATTCCACCATGTTCCTTAAGTTTCATTCTTATTTTATTTTAGGTATTTTTAGTCTTTACATGAAGTAACATTATTGAAAACGCTAAACACGTTAAAAAACCGACTTCCATCGGAACAACTAAGTACATTTTTGCATAATTATTTTGGATTTTTGTTAATTTTCTAATAAAGCACTACACCAATTCTGATAAAATTAATATGGAACAACACGAGAAGCACTAGCTTTCAAATAAAAAGAGAATCATTAAAATCGGTTCACACAGTCAAAAGTTATGAGGTAACATACAAAAAAAAATATACAGACGAATTGAGAACCTCCTCCTTTTTGGAAGTCGCTTGAAAATAGGTTTAGAATCTGTAAGTGGGCTCCCCCCACCCCCACCCCGCTAACTGGCGTCGCGCTAGCAATTAATAAATAATTGCTCGCTGATACATATACGTACGAGTATTTCATCGATGAAAATGAACAATAGGTACTGTATTTTATTAAGAAACTATCAACTATGTGAAATATAGTTGTAATACATATTTTTGACAATTAGCAGGGCCATACAATAGACCGATGGCATGGTGAAGATGGCGGGAAGCCGCTGAATGCGAGCAGCGCAGGACCGGTCGTCGTGGTAATCCTTGGGGAAGGCCTTTGTCCACCAGTGGACTTCTTTCGGCTGAAATGATAATGATGATGACTATGACGTAATTTTTGTTAACAAAGTTAATAATTTCTTAATAAACTACAGTACTTACCTATTCATTTTCATCATTTACTATTTTTGTTGAAGTATGTACCTGCTCAGGTAGGGGGGTCCCCTTAACTTGGGCTATTACTCATCATACTGAACACCTTTCTTCAAAGAACTCATAGCCAATTATCAAAAAAAATCGACTTTCCACAGAAAAATGCACATAATTATTCAATCAGCTGATCGATTTGAGTTAAAACTACAAGTTTTTTCCAGCGATTTAACTATGCGTCTCTTGGAAAAGTTGTTCAGTACTGACGAGTTGAAGCCCCCGTTAACAGCTCCTACATCAATTTGTAACAAACATGTTGTATAGGGTGATAAAAAAATGTTTGGGTTTTTAGGGAAAAAGTGTCCAGTTTTATAAGTCGAAGCCCCTTAACTCGTTGAAGTTTTGCCAAATATTTTTTTTTATCACCCTGTAGAATGTTTAACAATGTAACCAGCCCCACACCACTAAACACTTTACATATTCGATATTTCATGCCCAGCTTCTGTTGGTGACTCTAAACAAGAAGCCTGTGGTCAAATAATACAACTAAATATTGAACAAAACAATCATCTGCCAAATTAGTTAGGAAAGTCATGTTTTTTTTGTCATTTTACAACATGCTTCCCGTTTTACAAAAAAATACAGAATCACGCTGATAAATATCGAGTAACACAAACAAACAAAGTAGCAACCTACGTATTTTTTTTATTTATTTAAGCTTTATTTTTAGCTCTTACGATGAAGGAAAATATCGTGAGGAAACCTGCACACGCCTGCGGAGAAACTCGCAGGTTGTGTGTGAAGTCGCCCAATCCTCACTGGGCCCGCGTGGTCGACTAAGGCCCGATCGCGCTAATTCAAGGTAACCTCGAGCCCCTCGGTGGGGACGAATATGAGCTGATAAGATGAAGCTTTATGTTCCGTTTTGTTAAAATCACTTTAAGCTTTTTCCACCCGGGATCGTTCTTCGGGTTAAAATTCGAAATCTATTCATGTCTAAAATTTCTCAATTTGGGCCATACTGTCACAACCAAATAGAATACACCAATGAACGTCCGACTTAAAATTATCCTTCGGATAATGGCTTCGGAAGCTAATCTGCGATATAAGTGAGGCTTCGGTTTATTTTCGCCGACGTTACCCGAGGGTATAATGCTGGGGCTCTCTTAATTGTGATGGTCTCCACAGAGTGGGATAAGGTTCGGTTTTGGGAAACATTTTGCTGGTAAAGGGAAAGTGGCTCGTGTGACGCAGCATACTTGCGCCTAAGTTTTGTGCTACTTTAGTAACCGTGTTGAGAATGTACATGAGACACACATTTATTTATTTATTTATTTATTGTTTATTGTACACAGTAAATGAGAAATATGTGAATAAAAAAAACATAAGATTAACAATTGGTATGCTTAACTCTGTCAGAGTTTTCTGCCAACAAACCAGAAGAAAGAAATGAAATACGAACGGGTAGAGGCATGTACAAATTTGTTATTGGGAATGTTAAAAAAATACTATAAGATAAGATACAAGTTCTAAGTATTACATACATTATTACATTTTGGTATACATTCACACTAATTCCGCATAAAACTAATAAAACTACACTTATAATTTGTCAGCGACCGGTTTCGAGCGCCATCCTCAGGCAGACGATTTATTTATGTGTGGGTAAAATCGAAATAAATTTTAGGGTTACCAGTTAATTACAATATCTACAGATTTGGTAAAAAATACCAATGTCAGGAAAATTAATACAGTAGGAAACGTAACAGAAAAAACCAAATTAAAATTGTAAAAAGCTAAAATAAAATGTAAATTATTTAAAGGAATTTAACACAGGAGATGTCGATTTTATGATTCAAGTTTCTTTTTTGCCTTATCTTTCGTCCGAATATTTTTTGCGTGTAATACATGTAAACAGGGGGTGATATTTTTTTTGTTTGATGTTGGTTGAGTGGCGTATCGTTGAATAGGACTTTCAAAAGTACTGAGGACTTTATACAACCATTTTTCGAATCAGGGTTCCTTTGGAGAAATATTGAGCTCTAAATTAATAGTTTTTGTTAGAGTCAAACCACTATTTCAGTACATTTGATAACAGCACATTCGTAGCGCAACTTTGTTCTGAATAAAGATTTATCTATTAGCTTATCTGCAATGTTAATAGTAGGATATGTTATCAATTTAAAAGGAAAACTTTACTATCACGGCTAAGTAGACTTTCTTAGTTTAGTAGTAATAGTCGACCTACTTAGGACGTGCTGTTTAGATTTTCTATACAAAATGTACTAACCAACCGCAAAAACTATTTCCTTTTTTTTATTATACTTTTATTTTTAGAAAGGGCTACGGAACCCTACTTTCTGCGAGTCTGACTCGCACTTGGCCGTTTTTTTTCATAGTATTTAAGCCAGTGATGTCGTTAGTTTACGAACTTTAAAAAATCATAGCTATTAAAAATATTAAAAAATACTACCTTTTGCCAGTGGCTTCGCTCGCGTGAACATAGTTTCTATGACTGTATTAACGGCTCGCGAGCGTGTAAACAAGTAGCCTATATGTTAATCCAGGTCCTAATCTGTCTACCTACCAAATTTCATACAGATCCGTTTATCTGTTGTGGCGTGAAAGAGAAACGAACATCAGTACATACAAACTTTCGCGTTTATATTATTAGTAAGTATTAAAACTAGTTCCTTAAAAAAGTCTAAATTTTCATTTTAAAAAATACCAAATTTTTTGAAGGGTACGTCACTGCTTTAAGGCGAGGCATTTGTAAAACAGTTGCCTCTGTTTTTTCCTTTACGTGTAAAGAGTCAAGAAAATAACCACACTTTTGCACTTTTTGAATGTTTTACGTTGTAAATTCTCTTAAGACTTCAATTTAAAAACTAAAATTTAGCAGATTCTCTGTTGTACTTAAAAATAAATCCTTATAAAAAATATGTGCAAATTTAGAAATTTTATTGATAAACAATTCGTTTTAGACTTTTTTTTTGACGTTTTAGACCTGTTTCGGGATTTTTAATGTTTGAGTAAAGTACACACTATCGTGTAACATATTAGCACATTCCTCAGACAATATCCTTAAGAATGACCAATATTTTTTGCAAGACCGATATTTAGTAGTAATCACCCAAAAAAATTGATCTAGCAAAACGGTTTCTCCGCTTCTCCATCGGTGTCTCGCCTTAATAAGATAAATGTACGACACTTTCTCTGCGTATGGAATAGATAATTTTCGACTTAAACAATACAACAAAAAATAGCAAACAAATATACGCACCATACTAAGTCAAACACGAGGCGTGTCCCGTGGGCGTTATAAAGGTTTAAATGCTTCAAGTATATTGCAATTTCAATATCTATAGAGATAACATTTAGGCCTCTGGCGAATTCAAAACCACTTTGAAGTAACGACATTCACCGCGACAATTATTTTCACACATAGCACCGGTTTCGATCTATTTCTTTATTATAATATACTTCGTGTTATTTGGAATGTAACGTTACATTATAAATACGTAATAAATGGTACTTACATTTTTTCACATTTCATTAGATGGTAGTATACTTTTTGAAGGATCACTGAGCCGATTTCACCCCTACCTCAAGAACAAATCATACCTAGCTCTCCCCAAGATTACGTACAAAATTCATACTTCGATTTAATTCAGTGCAGATCTTGCATACATTTCCTCGGGGTCCGTATAAATATCGTGTTTGCCGACTTTAGGTGTATATGTAGGTGAAATTTTAATGCGCTATCTTCGGCGCTACTTAAATAATTCACGCCGGACGAAGGCAGAATGACTTTCAAAGAGAAATACCGACTCGGAGTTAAGTGAAAACGTGCAATAAAACACAGTAATGTTGCCAGCTTATTAGAATACGAGGCTCAGTTCATAGACCTTCGGTTCATAGAATAAATTGGTTCGAGGCGATTATAAATTGTATCTGTACGAATATTATAAGTCTTATGACTTATATATTATAATATTTATAATGCTCGCCAAGGTGGTAAAAATAGTTTTAGCTATATTTTTAACAGACTTCAAAAAAAGGAGGAGGTTTCTCAATTCGACCGAATATATTTTTTTTATGTGTGTTCGCGGATAACTTCGTCGTTTATGAACCGATTTTGATGATTATTTTTTGTTGGAAAGGAGATATCCTAAGGGTGGTGCCATGATAAAAAAACCAGGATCTGATGATGGCATCCTAGAGAAATTGAGGGGAACCGTAGTTTTCTGTTTGAAGTCGGGTTTTTTTTGTTCAAAATTATGATGAATTTAACCTTTGTGAAGCAGTTGTAGCTTAGTGTGATTTGGGTAGTTGGGTTGATCACGCAGGTTAACGTACCTGAAGCACGGTCATTACCTGGATGGGTTTGACTGTTACGTGGCATTTTTCTCGACCGTTTTCGAGCTTAGTAAGGTACGTTAAGCCGTTCATACCGATTGCTATCACTAGATGGCAGTCGTTGAGCCGTGTCAGATGCCTTGTAGTCGGTTTGAAAAACTTCTGGACAGTGGGGTTGGCCACTGGCTGAGAGCCCTAAAACCTCCACCAACCCGGACTGGGTCCCTGTGTATGAAGTAGGGCCTAACCTTTCCGAGCTTGGGAAGAGACTCGTGGTACCCCAGCAGTGGTTGGAACGTAACGTTATATCACGTATCACTACGAAATCACGTCTGGTAATCAAACTCACACTCAGCAGTTTAATAAGATTATCCGACTAAGTTTAGAGTCAGATGCTAGTCAACTTACCTCCACAATAATGTTGGAATTTCCATACGGATGGGTAATTAACCCTTAGCGAAATCAGTGAGCCGGAGAAAGTAACGAAGTGAACGGTTAGGTTAGATCGTCTTGAGATTAGTAAAGCCAAGTTTAGCTCGCTAGGGAAATACACAAAGGGTTTTAGGTACAACAGCGTCAAAAGGACGACTTTAATACCTTTGCTGAAAGTCCTTTATTTATCCAACGTGCTAGTTTTGTTTTGATATATCCTTCTGGAAAAGGAGCTAAGGATATTATTTTTTGCTCCCTATTCACTTAGTCACTAACTTCTACTACAATTACTTGTCAATGTCCAGCCCAACCCTTGGATCAAGAATGATGATATTTGCAACAAATATAAGGAATCGTTGTCAGCAAACCATCGAATCTAAAACGTTTGATACGTAAGTAGTTGTGTGCTGCTACCGACCTCAAAAAAATGTTAAGCCCCTAATTTAATTCGTACCCACCTTTGATTTCGTTATTGTTGGTTAATGTTGTGTATTTAAAAATAATAATATTATTTCATACTTTTGAGTGAGTTTCATTTTGAAGTCGGTTTTTTGTTTTTTATCGTATATCGAGCAACCCACGCTTTTTTGAAAAAATACTAGTATTTTTCGTTTATTATTGTTTCCAGCTTAAATTAAGAATATTTTTTTTACTTTTTAGTTTGATATGCTTTAAAAGCGTGCTTTGACTGACTCGGTGGCTCAGTGGTTAGTGCTCTTGAATACTGATCCAAGGGTTATGGGTTCGATCCCCACCCAGGGCAAACATTTGTGTAATGAGCAGATTTGTTTGCTCTGTGTCTGGGTGTTAAATATCTATATGTGTATGTATTTAAACGTATATAAGTATGTATATATCAGTCTCTGGTTCCCATAACACAGGGAATCCTACTTTGGGGCTAGATGACCATGTGTAATTGTCCCAGAATATTTATTTATTTTTATTTTTTTTTATTTACAATTAGTAAGGCCTTGGCATCATTTCACCTTATGGTAAGTGGCGATGATGTCGAAGAACCTACCTTCATAACTTCATAGTATTAAATCATTTTTGAGATTAATTAATTTTCGTATCAGGTTTTGTTGGCACAAATTTGTACACCAACACCTCACAAAGTTCATTAATTCCAACAGTTACATATTAGGTGCATTAGTCTGAAAAGTTTTAATTAATTTTTGTTGTATTGCACAATGAGCGTGGTACAGACTCATCAACGTGAGTAATAAGTTAGTTCATCTCAGTCAACTGAGATGTTCACTTTTAACTGATTTCAAAGCTTCTAGTTATGAAGTCGTCAATCATGTCATGGTACAATTTTTAAGTATTAAAAAATTGATAGGCAATGTGATTCTATTGCGTCTTCAATTTTTAGAGTTCAGTACCGCAAATGAAAAAAGGAATCCTTAAAAATCACTTCGTTGTCCGTCAGCCATTTTCTCAAAAAAACGCGCGGAGGTATCAAATCAAATTAATATTAAACACTTAGCTCTACGATCCCTTGGAGCTGTAAAAAAATTAAGCTTCTAAGTAAAAGCAAAATTTTACGGCCTTTTGTGTCACATATTTGATACTCGCAGGTAAATCAAAATCTATAGCTACCCGTTGACCTTGAATCATGAAGTTTGGCAAGAAGCAAGGTCGCTGGACAAAGCGAGTTTTGGAGTGGGAACCGCGTTTAGGCAAACGTAGTGTAGGACGCAGCCCAGCTAGGTGGAGCGATGATTTGCGCAAGCATACTGGCGACAGGTGGATGCGCAGGTTTAATGGCGAGTCTTGGGGGGGCCTTCAATTCGATGGGAGGCCTATGTCCAGCAGTGGACAAACACTAGTTGATGATGATAATGATGATGACGCAGTTAAGTTTGTCCTTCAATCCGATTGTTGTACTCGTTGATGTTTGTAGGGTTTCATACCAAAAAATGTTTTGGTACGGAACCAACAGTGACCGAGTCCGCCTCGAACTTGGCAGTTTTTTTTTTGTAAAAGTTAGTAGTATAGTTCTCTAATCCAATTTGGATGAACAAGTGATTTTCCCTTATCTATTAACTCAAAGAGTGTAAAATGAAAAGCTTAAAATGCACTCGGGGAATCAAGACGAATTTAACAACACATCGCACTCCAAACTCTATCTATACGTTTCGGCCGCAGGCTCAACCAAACAACAGACATACAGTATACATTCATCATATCAGCTCATTTACGTCCCCACCGAGGGGCTCGTGCTTACCCTGAAATAGGGCGACCAGGCCTTAGTCGACCACGCGGGCCCAGTACGGGTTGGTCGACTTCACACACAACCTTCGAGTTTCTTCGCAGGCGTGTGCAGGTTTCCTCACGATGTTTTCCTTCACCGTTAAAGCAATCGGTTAGTATATGTAGGTAAGTTTTTGAAAAACTCATTGGTACACTGGCTGTCCAGATTTAAACCCGGTACCTCTGGTTAGAAGGACCAAGTCGTTACCGGTTGAGCCACCGACGCTTTTACAGTAAACATTATACATACTAAAAAATTACCCGCCTCCATGGTAAGTCGGGCAAAATATAAAGCTAAAGACTTCCAGTTGTAAATTTATAACATAATGCATTTAAAATTTGACAGTCTAAAAATTGTTTGACGTCGCTCGCCCCCCTTATTCGACGCACTCGTAACTGGCAAGTCGATTTACATAAAGACAAAACTTTTTGCACGAACAAATCCACGGTAATAGCTTATGGAGGCAAATTGTCGTTTTGCATGATCCCGATTATCATTAAACATTTCACGAATATTAAAATGCATTTCGACCTTACTTAGTAGCAAGTCGGTGGCTCAGTCGGTAACGACTCGGTCCTCTTAACCAGAAGTCCTGGGCTCAAATTCAGGCGACCAATGTACCACTTAGTTTTTCGAAACTTACGTACATATAATACCTATTGCTTTAACGGTTGCTTTACCGCCTCCGTGGCGTAATGGTTAGTCCATTCGCTTCACACCAGGAGGTCGTGGGTTCGATTCCCGGTGGGGTCAACTTGTAAGACTCGGTTTGGTTGGTGGTAAGGCATTTTCAAAGCCCGCCTGGCTAGCTACCACCATCTTATCTAAGTCTTGCCGTCAAACATCAGTGTTAACAACATTGATGTGCACCGGCTTGAAGATAAGGTAAGGTAAGATTTTGGTAAGCCCGCTTCCATCTTCGGCATCATCGTCACTTACCATCAGGTGAGATAATGCCAAGGGCTTACCAATTGTGAATAAATAAATTTTAAAAAAACGGCGATGAAAATCATCGTGCACATCTGATTCCAGATGTGTATGAAGGTCGCGTTGCACTCGTCCGTTAGGTGTAAATCTAAATGCCCTACACGTGACCGCGGGTGATTCTAAGTGCAACTAACTCCAGGCAACGGCCGTCGTCTATCCCTTGGATAGCACGGTTAATTTTGTCACAAATATATGTCGCAGGATAATTTGATAATCCGTCGTTTCGCGAAAATCCTAGGAAAATTGGATACTATGGAGTAGAAAACTCCTAATAAAACCAAGTCGGACGGAGCCCCGCTTCGTTAAATAGGTTAGGTTATGTTAGCATGTCTTTTTCTACCGTAAAAAGGAGCCCCGCATAGCGGGGCTCCGTCCGACTTGGTTTTATTAGGAGTTTTCTACTCCATAGTATCCAATTTTCCTAGGATTTTCGCGAAACGACGGATTATCAAATTATCCTGCGACATATATAACATAATATATTCGGTTTGTAGACTATAAAAAGACCAGTTGTGCTAAGGCGCCTAAGGCGCTCGTAGAAATATAAATGACAGTATAATTAAATGGCATCGGATATTCTCTTCAATCATTTCAGCCAGTGTTTGTTGAAAATTGGAGAACACGAACTTGTTCGTGCTAAGAAATTTAACAACTCCTTACCTTTTTTTATTTACAACTAGTAAGCCCTTGGAATCATCTCATCTGATGGTAAGTGACGATGATGCGGAGGATGGAAGCGGGCTTACCAAGATTCCCCAACGCAATGGAGAACTGGCTATCTTATCTTCAAGCCGTAATGTTGCTAACACTGATGTTTGGCTGCAAGACTTAGATAAGATGGTGGTAGCTATCCAGTCGGGCTTAGAAAATGCCCTACCACCAACCAAACTTCTTCTTACAAGTTAACCCCACCGAGAATCGAACCAGCGACCTTCTGGTGTGAAGCGAATGGACTAACCATCACGCCACGTATGTTTTCAATTTTAAATCAATTGTACGCCACGACGACGGTTCTCTTTCCACACAGACTCTACCGAATTAATTTAATTTTTATTCATTTTTAGGGTTCCGTACAACAAAAAAAGCGGAAGCCTTATAGGATCACTCGTGCGTCTGTCTGTCTATCCGTCCATCTGTCACAGCCAATTTTCTTCGAATCTACAGGACCAAATTAGGTAAAATTTAGTAGGATGGTGTAATCCTATGATCCAAACACAGATCTACAAAGAAAATAAATATGTTTTTTAAAGTAAGAGTCATTTTCGGGGCAAAAATACGGAAATTAAAAAAAAATTGCAAAATTGTAAAATAAATAGTTTTGATTTTATTCATGAAAAAAGACGAAAACTACTGTTAATACGTTCACTTACGGAAAATAGTTCACTAAACACCACTAGATAGCGCCTAGTAGTATTTTTTTTTTGCTCGCGTTTGTGTCTTTTGTTTGTAATGTGAATAGGAATTATTGTCATAGATGTGTGGAGAGGTGCGGTGGTACGGAGCCCTCACACCGCGAGTCCAACTCGCAATTGGCCGGTTTTTTACCCGACTGCGCCAGAAGGAGGGTTATGTTTTTCGAGAGTATGTATGTATGTATGTATGTATGTATGTATGTATGTATGTATGTATGTATGTATGTATGTATGTATGTATGTATGTATGTATGTTTGTATGTTTGTATGTTTGTATGTTTGTATGTATAATTGTTTGGCACGCTCTGCAGCCTGAACGGCTGGATGGATTTTAGCTTGAGACGTGTCGTTAGATTCGTATTTACTGTGAGAGTGACACAGGGTATATCAAAATAAAAAAAAACAAAATGGCGGATTTTTGGCGCAAAATTCAAATGTTTGACACGCTCTGCAGCCTGAACGGCTCGATTAATTATAGCTTGAGGGTTGTCGTTAGATACGTTTTTACTGTGAGAATGACACTGGGTATATCAAAATAAATAAAAACAAAATGGCGGATTTTTGGCGCCAAATTCAAATGAACTCATTCAATAATAAAACTAAAAAAATGAATAAAATAAAAAACGGTAATTTAAAAAACTAAAAAACCCGCCTGCGTTTCTGTGTAATTTGGAAATGAAAAACCCTAAAACAAGAAAGTCGTCATACCCGATTGCACTTAACTTAAGAAAAATTGTAGCAGTCGGGACCCATTCTAGAAATGGAGGCATAGAGAATTAAGAGCACATACCTATATTACATTGCAGATTACTCCAATATACTGACTAGACGGCTGACTTTCTAGAATGGGTCCTGACTGCTACAATTTTTCTTAAGTGAAGTGCAATCGGGTATGACGACTTTCTTGTTTTAGGGTTTTTCATTTCCAAATTACACAGAAACGCAGGCGGGTTTTTTAGTTTTTTAAAATACCGTTTTTTTTTACAAGTACAGTTGAGTCAAAGAAGATCACTGAATTCTAGTGTAAGTATTGAGTTAAAACAAATACCAACATTTATTTTAGTTTCTTTTTGTTTTGCTTTACGTTTATCATTCACATCACATGCGCGGGTAGCGGAGAGGGTAGCGGAGAAGGTAGCGGAGAGGATAGCGGAAGCACTTCACAGTTTCGCTATACCTAGTCAAATGTTGAACTTGGGGGAGGCGCTAATGAGTTGGCCATGTCATGGACGTGGCGGGACTACGTAAGACCGCAATTTGGACCATTGAGGTGGCTGTTCTCGGAACCGACTTGCTAACTCCTTTGAGAACTGGCCACGTTACCGAGAAATACACTATGTACCAAACTATATGCACTTAACATGTACATTTTGGTTTAGTTCACCAAACAAACGCTCCAACGCGGAGAATAAGGTGATTTTAATCCCGTTTAATTGCCAATGAAGTATTAAGCAATTTTCTACAAAATATTTTTTAAACTTTATAACTTTTAGGTACAAGCTTTTATCTTCAAGACAAATTAAATGAATCAAACTCTATGTAATTGCATTGTTTTTGTACTGAGTTCCCGTGGCCACCTTCTGGCTCCATCATCAGACTTTGTATACCATATTTACGATCAGATTACTTGTAACTCAATGTTATTGTATTGTTTTTGTACTGAGTCCCGTAGCCACCTTCCGGCTTCATCATCAGATCAGCTCGATAGTACCGTATTGTAAGTATTGCATTGTGATCGACTTTACATACGTGGTGTGCCAAATTTTAGCTCATTCGACAGCGAGAAGTGGTAAAAATTTAACGTTCAAGTTTTAAAGCAGATATCTTACATATTATGTACCTACATACGAACAATGCAAAGTTATATAAAAGATTTTAACAAAATATTAAGAAAACTAAAAACGGTAGATTCACCGCCGCGCCCGCGCCGCCAGAAATTGTATTGTCCTCGTCTTTATTTGAAATTATCATATTCGTATGTAATTTAGAATAGTGAATCATTAATGAATAATTTGACAAACTTTTTATCTTTATTTTTTAATTTGACATGTAATGTAATGAATATATGAATTATTAATTAATAATGATGAATCGACAACCAAAACGAAAAGTTTAACACCATATACGATCTATACACGCCGGTAATAAAGAAGAGTCCTACCTACTTCAATATATAAAATAAAGCGTATTGCAGTCCCCACTAAACTTTCTAGAAAAAAAAAAGATTTTTATGCAAAAATTTAATTATAAGAAAATATTTTGATGAATTCATATTGCATGACAATGCATTGGCTCCATTTGTGAGTATATCGCAAGTTTCAATTTTTATTTGTAGGAGAAACATAGATTTTTCCTAGAACAATGGGTATTACTATGTAATAGATAAACATAAAAAACTCCGATATGCAGGGTTTCATTAAAATCGTTAGAGCCGTTGTTGAGAAAAAAAAAACAATTTTTGGTGTATGACGGCTTCTCTTCGGTATGATGGTACGAAGAAACTTTTGATAAGCCCTCGATGAAATAATTTAAAACTTATAAGTTCCAAATTTGGTCACAATTGGACCAAGGATTTAGCCTCTCAGAGCGAGCGTGACGGACGGACGCACGCACGCATGCACACACGTACGGACGGAATTGAGATATTCGGTTTTTCGGTATAAGTTAATGATCATCATCATCACAATTTAAGAGCCGTGCGCTTGTCGGTGTAGCTCTTTCCTCTTATCTCCTTCATTTCTCTTTACGTTTCCAACCTAAACTTTCTTCTTAACTTGGTCTATATAAGCAATTCTAGGTCTTCCTCTTCCGCGCTTTCCTTCGATCTTTCCTTCTATTACGTTCCTGATAAAATTATTAATGATATAGAACACATTTTCACGAAAATTGGACATACCTTTTTTTTCGCGATAACAATACTACCACGTACGTACATATCGTACTACGGGGTCGAGGAAGTAAAAACAATAATTTCTCTGTTATTTTACTTGTCTGCAAATATACATAGATATTTATAATTAGGTATCATTTGGCATGACCGCAATTTATTGGGCAATTTCTGGCAAACACAGGCCATTAGGCCTGGCTCTCACATGGTAATGCGCCAATCATTGAGGCAGCTTGTGTTAATTACTGCTCTTTAGATAATTATGTGTATACCCACCCCTTCTCAGCCAATTTCGGTACCAACTACATGTGTTACGGTCTACTGCTATTTGATTTTTTGTAATCTATCAGATGCGATCACGCGAGTCGTAAAAAAATAAGTTCAAAGAAATCAATATTTTAACTGTTGCTAGTCAATTTATATATGAAAACATTATGTACTTTCGTAAAAATTTACATTTGTTTCCTAAAACCAGTGACAGACATAATTTGAATTCAAGAAATGTAAATAAAATTGATATAGCCTTTTCGAGACTGAGTAAGGTTAAAAAGTCATTTGTGGGGCAGTGTATAAGATTCTACAATAAAATTCCAGAAAATGTAACTAGTTTGTCAGAGAACAAATTCAAGACTCGTGTCAAAAAATGCTTGTGCTCTAGAGGATATTATAAAATAATAGATTATTTAAATGACAAAGATATATATGTTGATTCTATAACAAATACCATTACCTGAGACTGTAATCTGTATCATGACATTATGTAATAGACAATAAGTTTTTTTTTTGATGTGTAACATCTTTGCTCTCGCTTTCCTGCAATTTGTGGGAGTGATTTCGTGAAATGGGACGGAAAAGTGTCCCATGTGACGGAAATGTGTAACAGGGAGACGCGTTTTTTCCGGCTTTAAAAGCGCGGAAAAGGCAAAGGTATCTATGACCATACAGCCTAGTCTGCCGTATCTTTGCCGTCCTTTTATAAAGTATTTTGTCACATGTTACACATCATATGCGAGTACTGTAGGTCTCGCTCGAATTTTTTTTTTTACTATTTAAAAGTGTGTGTAAGCACATAGTTAAAATAAAATTATTTTGATTCGATTTTGTATTAAAGTGTTTTTTACCCGACCCGCCTGACGGAAGGTTCTGTTTATCGAGTGTATGTATGTATGTATGTATGTATGTATGCATGTATATTTCTTTTGCACGCTCTGTAGATAAATGGCGTGATAGACTTTGGAGTACGAGGTGTCGTTAGATTCGTCATGATTCCGTGAATGAGATAGAATACATTATTTACCCAACGGGCCAAAAAAGAGGGCTTCAGTTTATAAAGTTTATAAGTTTATAAATCCACAATGATGGTAAGTAACGATGATGTTGAAGATGGAAGCGAACCTACCTAGATTTCCCAACGCAATGGAAAACTGGCTTTCTTGTAGCAAGAACTCATCAATGCTGTTAACATTGATGTTTAGTGGCAAGGCTAAGATAAGATGGTAAAGTAATAGCTAGCCAGGCCGCCTTCGAAAGTGCCCTGCCAAACCGAGTCTTATTTACTAAGTTAAACTCCGGCGGAAATCGAACCCGCGGCCTCCTTATGTGAAGCTGATGGACGAAACATTACGCCACGGAGACGGTTGGCAGAATTATTTGAGTCCATTGTCACGCACCTTCCTACTTGATACTTACAGACTTTATTTAGTTCAGGTTCAGATAAAAATAAAATTATTATTATTATATTGTCTCAGGGCTCGTATATTTCATGTTTTATTATTATTAATTAGAACTTCAGGTCGTTTTTGATTTAAAATTTATATGTAATACTATATATAAGACTGTTTGATTCCTAAATTAATAAAATAAATAAATAAATAAAAACCAGGTACAATAATATTGCATCCCAAGTCCTATCCTACCCAGGAAAGTCTTGGATTTCACAATCAACAACTTTTAATCTGTGTCATTATGCAGTCAAGATTCATCTAACTTGGTCCTTTTAAAACTTATCTAGTTTGCTAGTTTCCGCAGCGACGTGAATAATAGACGAGCAACAGAGTAGACTTTCGTTCAGAATTTTTGATGCTTAATGTGATGATATACGCAACTGAGACATCATCATCATCATTAAATTAAAGAGCAAAGAGTAATCGCCAATTCTTCCTGTCATCAGCCATCATCTTAAGGTCTTTCTCTGCTTTTACTTCCCTCCATATTTCCTTCTATAATGGTTTTCAGAAAGCTGTCGAGTCTTATCAGAACTCTTACTTGAGCTTCAAAAAAAGGCTCTAGGTTATTCAAAAGGCGATGGAGCTTTCTACTATGCTCTGAGTTTTTTTATGTGATCGAATCAGAAATGAAGAGATCCGTAGGAGATCCAAAGTGACCGACATAGCTCACAAAGCGCCTAAACAAAAGGGACAGCGGGTGGTACACATAGCTCGTATATCGTTATCGAAAGATGTAACGAAGCAGGCCTTTGACTTGGCGGACTGATGGCCTGGTGAAGGTAGTGGGTTGCCGCTGGAAGCTTGCAGTCAAGTCAGGTCGCTGTGGAAATCATTGGACGAGGACTATGTTCAGCAGTAGACGGCTGACAATATTATGATGTTACTAAAGAAGTACTCGTATGTCTGGCCTTCTTTTATATGAGCCCAGCTAATTGTAAATGAACAGATGACGATAAAATCTATCAATAAAAATTTTATAAGAACACGACTGCATAAAAACAATATACCCCCCCCCCCCCCCCCCCCGACCTCTTTCGGGAAATCGGATAAAATATATCATATATCATACACAGGATTAAGAAGAATCTAACAATACCTCGTACTCTATATTATATACTAGCTTTTGCCCGCGGCTTCGCCCACGTGGACATAGCTTTTATGACACTTTTTGAGGGTGAGTGGTGCGCCAGCCGCAATCAGCTCGCAAGCGTGGACATGAGTTTTCTCCAGGTACCTCAGGAACTGTATCGGGCTATTCGGATTAGCAGTCTTTGTCACTTCCCACCCCCTCAACAAATTCTATACAAAAAATCACTTTAATCCGTTGCTCCGTTGCGACGCCACCGACGTGCGCGAGCGTAGAAAACAGTTGTCCCCAGATCCCTCGGGAACTATGTCAGGATATACTTATTAGTAAATTATATCATTTTCCACCTCATCTCTGTGCAAAAAATCACACCAATCCATTTTTTCGTTACGATTTTAAATAAAACGAACAAAGAGTATTGTTTTAGTTTCCTCAGGAACTGCATCGGGCTATGATAATTTCCACAGATAAAAGGTTGACTATTTCATTCCCAGTGATACAGGCTATCTGCATGCCAAATTTCATCAAGATTGGTAGAGGTGTTGAAGTGTGAATAGGTAACAAACAAACAAACACATTTTCACATTTATAATATTAAGTAAGGATTTCTAAATCTTAAATAAAATATAGAGCGTCGGTGGCAAAACGGTTAGGGCCACTACCTCCTGTCCGGAAGGCCGTGGTTCGAATCCTGCCACTTACCAATATCTATACGAATATCGATTTCATACTGGTATGTACGTTTATCCGACGCTCTTACGGTGAGAAAAACATCGTGAGGAAACCTGCACACGCCTGCGAAGAAATTCGAAGCTTATGTGTGAAGTCAATCAACCCGCAATGGGCCCGCGTGATCGTCTAAGGCCAGATCGCCCTAACTCAGGGCAGGTCGAGCCCCTTGGTGGGGACGTATATAAACTGATATGATGAATAACACATATACCTATATTATCAAAAAACTAATTCAAATCATTATAGATATCAATCTAGTAATAAAATTTCCTAACAATATTAATATGGGTCAAATCCTCGAGTCGTATCAGCTCCAAAGGAGCCCAAGACGCACTTCTCGTTGCCGCGCTGGATGGCAATAGACAACCTTAGCAACAGGTAGGACCTCACGTCACATCTCCTCTCTCCAAGGCGAAGGCCAATCTCCTTTGTGAAGGCAAAGGCCTCTGAGGGTTCAGCAGCCGGTTATCTCACAGACCAGCAGTAATTTGCCTCCAAGACCGAGTACTTATTATGCTTCTTTCTCACCGCAAATTGAGCAGCAGTACCGTACGGGTGAGGAGTGAGGCAGAAAAAGTGGCTTCCCAAAGCAGACGCGTTCCTCTCTGCCATAGCACCTGTTTAAACCCTCCGGCCTTTTGCCATCAGATCGACTAAAGCCCAGCCGGCGGCTGCATCAAAGATGGAATATTCCATTCTGTCTGGAATCAATTCCATCTGGCCGAGACCAGTGCCCTCTGAGTGAGGTCATTAAGGAATTGGTGACGTGGGAATCTTCACAAACACGACTGCAACTCAGTGAGTGATGGCCAATTGCCTCCGCCGTGGACCCGCAAATACATTGATGAGGTTCACAGATATTGATATTGCAGGCGGAGAGCAACTGCCACACGCAAATAGTCGCCGTCAGAAGAGTTTCCATGTCTGTGCCTCCTGTTAAAAGATGCTAAACTCGATTTATGTGTTTTTATTTTTTTACACGATTGGAATCTGTAAAAAAATACCTCTCTGTTCGTCTATGAAACACATCGCTATCGTACCATAGTTCCAGAGTTTAAAGTAGCATGCTGAAAAATAAATAAAAGAAATCCACTCAAAAGTATGGAATAATATTTTCATGTTTTAATACAACTTAGCGCGTTTTATTATCCCTGCAGTGCCATCTATTGACATTCTGCTACTATGATTATAATGTATGGTATGTGTAGCTAATATATAGAAAAAAGTACTCTAGTGATATTATTGTAAGTATCGATGGATAATTTCCCACGGGACCTCTTTAGTTTTCCGGGATAAAGAATACCCGACTATACAATGATGGTCAAAATCACCCCATCCCAATGTAAAGGTTTCATATTGTTACGTTGAGTCATTCTAAAGATACAATTTTTTGCATTCCTGTAGGAACCCTAATTTTTTTGGGATTCACAATGTCCCAGTTTTAGTTTGCGATAAGGGTATCAACATGTAAAATTTGATTGTAATAGGTCAAGCCACACTTGCGTGGTGAGCCATTCTATTAATGAATACTTTTGATTTTCCCACGGGAACTCTTGAATTTTCTGGGATAAAAAGTATTCTATATGTTAACCCGGGCTATAAGGAACCACCATACAAAATTTCATCAAAATCGGCCCGGTAGTTTTTGCGTGATGCGCGAACATACAGACAGACAGACAGACAGACAGACAGACAAAAATTCCAAAAGTTGTTGTTTTGGCCTCTGTATCGTTAGTAATGTCCACCACAGTTATTATTTTCCAAAAATATTTCATGTACAGACACGGCCCCGTTACAGTTTTATTATATTATAATAAGATCAAGCCGTTAGAAGTTTTTTTTTCATTCATACTTGGTAAGCCCTTGGCATCATCTCACCTGATGGATATCGTGGAATAAAAAACATACATACATACGACCTAAAAATGGATGGTCGTATAAAATGCTGGTAGCCAGATTTTAACTTTAAACGATTGAATTAAAATAATACTTTTTTTTATTATTCGCAATTAGTAAGCCCTTGGCATCATCTCACCTGATGATAAGTGACGATGATGCCGAAGATGGAAGCGGGTTTACCAAGATTCCCCAATGCAATGGAGAATTGGCTATCTTATCTTCAAGCCGGAACACATCAATGTTGTTAACACTGATGTTTGGCGGCAAGACTTAGATTTTTGGTAGCTAGCCAGGCGGGCTTAGAAAATGCCCTACCACCAACCAACTTTATAGGGACAAAACACATACTCTCACCCGGCCCCAAATTGGGTTTCCCTGCACTACGGGAACCAGAGACCGATATACATACGTCGTATCAATACATTTAAATACATACATAGATATTGAACACCCAGATATGGAGCACACAAACCTTTTTTGTCACACGAATGTTTGCCCTGGATGGGTATCGAACCTAATACTCTCAGACCAGCAGGCAGGTGCGCTGCCACTGGACCAACGGGTCAGTTAAATCAGGTCTAAACAAAAATATTATGGTTTGAAAGTATTTGAAAACTCGCTGGTGTTTACTTCATCATTCATCAACAAGCCACTTTTTAAGGAGCTTGGTCTGCTGCCATTACCTGCGCTTTATACAGGGTCTTCGGCAGATGGTTGAAAATACGAAAATGGGGGATAGGTGGGGTCGCCTCCCACCTATTTTGAGAATTTAAAAAAATCTAGGACTTGTAATTTTTTTTACAGGATTTTTTTCCTTTTTTTAGAAATTTTGCCATTTTTATACCTTTGAACACATGTAACTTTTTGTTTTTTAAAGCTAGCTCCAAAATCTTTTTTTTAATAGACTTTTATAAGATTGTCAGCTCTAAAAAAAATTATGTTTGTTTCAAGTTATTGCTAAAAACAAAAATGTGGGCCCCCGAACTTAAAAAAAAAGTTGAACAGAAATTTAAAAGTCAACTTTGCGATGCATTTAAAAAAAAAATAATGGGGCTGGAAGGCTTCTGTTTTTTTTAAAACATCTCTAAAGCTTAGGCTTTTGAATGGTATGTAATTTGTTTCGGTATCTTTTTTGTAACCGGAGTTGTTAATTTTTTTTACTCAATTGGACCATGTTGACGAAATTCCACTAGTTACATGTTTTGTGAAATGTATCAAATGCAAAGTTGAAAATAATGTAAATACTTACTGTTGGGACGGTTACAAAGAGCAGGTACGTTTTTTTACATTCTTGCACACACATAATGGCTATCTTTTGTCATTTATTGGCATATTGGAGTTAGCACTTCCATATGCCAATAAAATGTCCGCATATTCCGCATTGGTAAATTGAGCCATTTTAAACCACAACAAAGTCTTAACAAAACGTCTGATAATAACAAAAAGTGACAAACAACAAAAAAACTTAACAAAATCACAAACGTTAATAACGTTAACGTTTTTTTTTTTGTTTTCGTTAATTTCACTTTGCTGTGTTTGTGATTTTGTTAAGTTTTTTTGTGTTTGTCACTTTTTGTTATTATCAGACGTTTTGTTAAGACTTTGTTGTGGTTTAAAATGGCTCAATTTACCAATGCGGAATATGCGGACATTTTATTGGCATATGGAAGTGCTAACTCCAATATGCCAATAAATGACAAAAGATAGCCATTATGTGTGTGCAAGAATGTAAAAAAACGTACCTGCTCTTTGTAACCGTCCCAACAGTAAGTATTTACATTATTTTCAGCTTTGCATTTGATACATTTCACAAAACATGTAACTAGTGGAATTTCGTCAACATGGTCCAATTGAGTAAAAAAAAATAACAACTCCGGTTACAAAAGAGATACCGAAACAAATTACATACCATTCAAAAGCCTAAGCCTTAGAGATGTTTTAAAAAAAACAAAAGCCTTCCAGCCCCATTATTTTTTTTTTAAATGCATCGCAAAGTTGACTTTTAAATTTTTGTTCAACTTTTTTTTTAAGTTCGGGGGCCCACATTTTTGTTTTTAGCAATAACTTGAAACAAACATAATTTTTTTTAGAGCCGACAATCTTATAAAAGTCTATTTAAAAAAAGATTTTGGAGCTAGCTTTAAAAAACAAAAAGTTACATGTGTTCAAAGGTATAAAAATGGCAAAATTTCTAAAAAAAGGAAAAAAAATCCTGTAAAAAAAATTACAAGTCCTAGATTTTTTTTAATTCTCAAAATAGGTGGGAGGCGACCCCACCTATCCCCCATTTTCGTATTTTCAACCATCTGCCGAAGACCCTGTATATTTGAGCTCTGTGTGTTTGTGAAGCAACATCTGCAATTATTTAAAAAAGCCAGTGACAAAACCACGAGAACCCTTAGAGATCCATACAGGCTAGTTTTTAACGAAACCCCATTGACTGAAATGTATAGCCGAAATTGTGTGTGTATGAGCGTTCGAATATATAACAACTTACCGATTGAACTAAGAAAGCTAGAATCTAAAACATTTAAGACAAAATTGTTTAAATGGCTTAGTGACAAAAATTATTATAGTGTTGTTGAATATCTCTCTAACAAAAACAAACTTGTTGACATTTGATTTTTTTTTTTTTAAGATTTACGTGATATAATAATTATAATCTATGTTAAACATTTGCATGCCTTGCACAGGCGAAACATGATTGCACTACAAAATTATCTTTAACATCCTACTACCAGGTTTAATGCAAATAAATTATCATTTCATTTATCAGCTCATATACGTCCCCAACGAGGGGCTCGAGCCTACCCTTGAGGGCGAGTATAGTGTTTACTTAGCATATATTTAATATAAGTAGAGGTTGACTTGTCTTCCTGATAGAATGTACCACTTGCACTGCAGTGATGAGTGAAAGTGACATTTCAGGAATTTTGCATGGAAATCCATTGTTAGTGTGTTTTAAAAAGTACGCTCTGATAACAGGTATCGTGTTATTATTTTAATACTATTTTTACATGATGAGTACATTATAATTAAAATATTTTAACATTATTTTTCTTATATTATTGGAATTTAAAAATGGACTATAATTTATTTTTTTGTAAATTTTGACATTGTATGATTACTACTGAATAAATCTGAATATGAGTAAACATACAAGTACCTACTTCGCGTATTGTTTCTTCAATCAAAAGTAATGCTAACTTATGAGCCATATTTGAAAAAAATCGATTTCGCACTTTGAGGGTCCCTACCACCACACCTCTCCACACAATTATGACAATGATACCTATTCTCATGACCGACAAGTCATATCAACGCGAGCGACAGAAAGATTCAGTTAAGACTCCTTAGCGAGTTATACTCGTACTTGGCCAGTTTTTAATATTTGTTATTATACTTTTGGATAAGTATTATATCACATCAAGTTTCAGGCTCTCACGTATAACCATTTTCACGATAGAGCAAAAAAGCCTTTAAAACATGTTTTTTGTATGGAAGCCTCCTTAATTTTTTTATTTATCATTTGTTGTTATAGTGGCAATAGAAATACATTCTGTGAAAATTTTAACTGTCTCCTATTACGGTTCATGAAATACAGCCTGATGAAAGACAGACGAACGGACAGAAAATTGGGTGAAAGCAACTCTAATAATAATATTATTCAACCTTTTTTCGCGTTAATGTCAAAAGTCATTGTAACATACGTAATTGAGTGGCCAGGGCAACGTCTGACCTTTTGGCAGTCTTTCTCAGATCTTCGTTGACCTGCGAGCTAATGAATGATTTAAACTGAACTCAAACCTCGGATTTATTTAAACAATGGTCGCTCCGTTAATAGGGTAATATATTTTGGCCATTTCCACCAACCTTTGTGTTTGAATGTGGTCTGTAAATGATGAGCTGAGGCGATCTGAAGAAGCAAACCAAGGACTGGCGAAACATTTTGATTAAGTGTACTCGGTTTAAAGAACAAAACAAATCAGTTTCGCGCAACAACCCGAAGTAGTACAACATGGCGTCATCATGGAACAAAAAAATCGGGTGTGGATATGCCGCAGCGCACTGGGCTCTGGGACAACACTAGTTGCGCGCGGGGAAAGGCGCCTGGACGCAACGTGCTTGCCAGGCAACACACATTGCCCAACCCCTGCAACTAACCACATACCACTACGAGTCATGACCCAGTCGGGGGACCGACAAGCCAGAGTGCCGAAGGCGATAGATCCAACGGCAGGCAAGCGGTGGGCTACCCCCGACCCCGTAGTACCCTGACCCAAACAGCCGGACCCGTAGTTCCGGCTGCGACCTCCACCTATCCGGGTAGCTCTAGGCAGAGGGCATGTGAGAATTGGGCATGTAAAATAATCATAAAATATATATCTTTTTTTAAAGTCCCTTTTAGTAAATACTTATACTGAACTTTGGATCGTGCGCTCGCACTGCCGCACCGCTGGCGCCAACAACTCGAGCCCTGCACCAGGCTGACCACAGCACTTAGCGAATTAAGCATGTCACAAGTTAATGGTTAATGCAGACAAGGGTAAAGAGGCATTAGGGGAAATTAGCCGCGTCCGTCCTGCAGGACAGCGGCAGCGGGCAAACCCACGGTCAAATAGTAGCTGGATTATATACATTGCTACATGTACTACACAATATGTAGGTATTGTATGTATAAGAATCCACCGAAGATTTTGGAACCTTAACAGGAAAAGGAAAGCAACTGTGACTTACATTAATATAAAAAAAATCGAAAAACCTATAAACTTTTAGGTACAAGCTTTTAATATTGCAATAACACGCGATATACATATGCATGCCAAATTTCAGCTCAATCGTAAACCGGGAAGTGGGTCAAATTTAACTTGCAAGATTTCACCCGAACACACATACATACGGGTAAGCGTCGGTGGCTCAGCCGGTAACGACTCGGTTCTTCTAACCAGAGGTACCGGGTTCAAATCTGGACGGCCAATGTACCAATGAGTTTTTCAAAAACTTACGTATACATACTTACCGGTTGCTTTAACGGTGAAGGAAAACATCGTGAGGAAACCTGCACACGCCTGCGATGAAACTCGAAGGTTGTGTGTGAAGTTGACCAACCCGCACTGGGCCCGCGTGGTCGACTAAGGCCTGATCGCCCTAATTCAGGGTAGGCTCGAGCCCCTCGGTGGGGACGTATATGAGCTGATATGATGATGAAACATACATACATTGCAAGTTAAATAAAAGCTTGTAAAAAGTAGGTGATTTTACCCGGCTCTGCTATCCCAAGGGCATCCTATTCGAACCGAACGCGCACACTTCTACATTTACAGTTATAAACAAGTTTTAGAAAGATTTCATCAAAGTACATTTAAATTATGCTAAACAGGCGAATGACTCAGGTATTCATCAGTAAAAACATCATTCGGATCCGTTCAACACATTCGGAGGAGAAGACGGACAAAGCGAAAAGAAACTCTTAGTAAAAATTAGTAGATAGAGACAAAAACTAATAATTTTAAAAATATTTAGTTGTTTTTTTTTTAATAGTTAATGTGTTTAATTATCATAAGCGAACTTTGCAAAATTATTATACTTTTAAATCTTGTGTTTAACAACTCATTTGAAAGTAATTTCTTTTATATATTTTGGACTATTGGTAATATAATAATTTGGAGTTTTAATAACCTAACCAATTTACTTAATAATCAAAAACCTACTAAATAAAATATAAAGTTAATGTTTTATGAACGTATGTCTGTTTCTTTGACTGAGCTTGTAGCCTAAACGACTAGATGGATTTTAAAGTGCGAGGTGTTGTCAGAATCGTCTCGATCTCGAAAATGACATTAAGATACCCGACAGCCGAAAAAAGAGGAGTAATGTTTTTATGTAATCGGGTTTTTAATTTTTAATCAAATTCGTTAGGTTAGTTTATTAAACGAACATGTCTATAGGGGAGTAGAGTAAACAGTATAACTGTTATCATAACTACATTCATATTGTTTCCTCAGACTTCCTGACTACAGACATCCACAGATACAGGTATACACTAGGGTAACAGCATTAGAGACACAAGCTGCGTAATCCGGAGTGATGGTTACAAAGCTCATAATGCACTTGTCAGGTCCACTCCCGGCTTACTGCCCACTGCCCACTGCCCACTGCTCACTGCCCGTTGGTCTGTCCAAGTGGCCGGGACGGCTGCGGTGTGCGGTGTGCGGTGTGCGGTGTGCGGTGTGCGGTGTGCGGTGTGCGGTGTCCGTCTACCATACCTTACCTTATATACTTGTAGGTAGTGTAACGAAAATAATTAAAATAGGTTTATAATACCCAGGAAAGATCCGTTACATCATACGTGGAATTTTGGGTAATGTCAAGCAGACGGCGGAATAATGGAAAAAGTAAAATAGAGGTAATAAATTAAAATATAATTTAAAATTTGTATCTAATAACAGCTAGTATCAAAAGGAATTGGTCACCGCAAAATGTAAAATGGTACTTATAATAATATCAATTTTCAATAGGTTGAGAGACTATGACTAGAATTGAACGTGGAATACAAACGTGTGATTACACTTTTAGTTTTTGTTAAACTTTAATAAGTAGTATAAGGGACAATCCATACGTATAGATTGTTACTTTTAATTCTGTGATAATACCTTAAACTATACGTAACAAGGCACAATAATAACACTGTTCAATTTCTAAAGTTCATGAAAACCAAAAGGGATCTTGACCGGGGAATAGGGAAATGTGAAGAAAAAAAGGTGTCTACTTCCCTTCGCAAGTGGCACGATGGTAGATGCTCAGGCTGTTGAAAAAAGTAATCGAGCTGTACCAGCCAAGACTCGATCAGTTATTTGCCTAGCCTGCTGATGTAATACGTCGGCTATTACGCTGTTATCATATTAGATGTCCATTAGGTACTCGGTAAAAACCCTAAAAATACAAAATAACACTAATTTAGTATAGCGTGACTCGTAAAGGGAAATGATCACGAAAGTAGGAATATCGGCAAGGGATCCGTAATATACTACAAAAACTGCACCATAAAATTTCGAAAACGGCAAAAGGCAAGTATTTAAAATAAATATTAATAAGTAGTAGAAGTTACAATCTATACGTATGGATTGTCCCTTCTACTACTTATTAAGGTTTAACAAAAACTAAAAGTGTAATCACACGTTTGTACTCCATGTTCTCCAATTTTTGTCATAGTCTCTCAACCTATTGTAAATTGATATTATTATAAGTACCATTTTACGTTTTGCGGTGACCAATTCCTTTTGATACTAGCTGTTATTAGATACAAATTTTAAATTATATTTCAATTTATTACCTCTATTTTACTTTTTCCATTATTCCGCCGGTTGCCTGACATTACCCAAAATTCCACGTATGATGTACCGAATCTTTCCTGGGTATTATTAACTTATTTTAATTATTTTCGTTACAGTAGGTACTGTAGTGGTTAAAGAAGTGGACGTATATGAGCTAAACTGCTGGTGTCGGCGACAGATGCTACAAATCCGGCCGACCGCGATCTATTCAGATAGTGAATTTCACCGCAGGGCTTCGAAAAATACTAAGGTTAGGTTCGTTTAAAGTGAGGCATTGATTAGAACAGTTGTCTCTGTCTATTTCTTTACGTGTAAAGAGTAAAGAAAATAACCACACTTTAAAAATTTTAAACGTTTTTTCGTTTCAATTAAAAACTACAATTAATCCTAAAAATCCAATTGGCATATTGAAGTGTGTGTTTAGACTAATCGACTAAGAAAATTTAAAAATATTAAATCAGTCTTGTTTGCCTGCAGAATGCAAATCTCTCTGTTTTAGAAGAGGTTTCTTTGATATATATTTTTCTGTTATAAAAGTAAACAAATCGTGTTTCTGCAACTGACAAATTAAAGTCATTGAAATGAAGAATTAGGTTACAAAATATAATTTTCATATGTTTTGTAATTGATGAGAAAAATCGAGATCCCTGCTACCAAAGCTTCTAATGTGTCGCCTGAACATGACTTAGTACTTTTCGGAGCCCCGCGATGAAATGACTGGGCCTTTCAAGATCTTCCTGGGAATATCTGAGCAGATCGCAATATGCCGCATCTTACGATCTACCGGTGACATTGACATCAAAACCTTTTTTAAGGACCACTCCGTCCACAGGTGAAAACTGTATGAAAATTCGTTCAGTAGTTTTTGAGTTTATCGCATTCAGACAGACAGACTGAGCGACGCAGCGGAGGCCTTTGTTTTATAATATGCAGTAATACATTATGCAAAACCATTTACTCATTAACAATTAAGTAAGTATATAAAATGATCGAAACGATGTGTTCGAGCTCTTTGTGGGCTATCTCAAAGAGATTCATGTAAACCACTCTTTGTTAAGTACAAAATATTGCCTCTGCCTTGCCTATATATTAAAGAAGTTGCAATGTTTGTAAAAAAACACATATTCCTGTATGAGTCAGTCAATATATACAATAGAAATTTAAGACATAATAATAGACTTTTACATTCGTGTAGTTATCGTACAACATTGTATCAAAAAAGTTTTTACTCAATGGCAGTGCAAGTATACAATATGGTTCCGGAATGCATAAAGCAGTACGATGAGAATTGTTTCAAATCGGCTATCAGTGCTTGGCTAGCGACTAGACAATTTTACAGTGTACACATTTTTTTGGATAATAAGGGAAAACTTTAGCATTTACTTCAGCATAACAATATGAAATAAATTAATTATATTTTTACTACTTGACTGAAGATTCATGTGTAATATTATGAGAGTTTTGACATTTAATTAATTAATTATATTTTTACCACTTGACTGAAGATTAATTGTGTAATATGTATTATGAGAGTTTTGACATTTAATTCATTGACTTCTAATTAATTTAGTTATTTAAGAAAATGACATTGTAAACCTCTTAAGGTAAGCCATGGCAGAAGTTTTTTTAATTATATGTAAGACCTTTTTACATACCTATGGTTATGCAATAAATGAATTTGAGTTTGAGAATACGCTGTAAATAGCAAAATGAGAATATGCTGTAAATAATTATTATAAGTTCAGTTATAAACTGAAGGGATTAATTATTAAACGCGTTGAAGAGATTCGTGATTTAGGTATAATACATGACAGCAAACTTTTATATGATAAGCATATTGACAGCATTGTCACTAAAGCAAATAAAACCTTAGGTTTTATTATGAGGTGTAGCTCTCAATTTACTAATATAAAAGCCATCAAAGTGCTCTACTGTTCATATGTGCGTAGTACTCTTGAGTACTGTTCCGAGGTTTGGAATCCTCAATACTATGTTTACATTGACAGAATAGAATCTATCCAAAAACGTTTCATGCGGTTTCTTCAGTATAAGTGCAGGCAAAACGACGCGTGCTACGAA
Organism: Coleophora flavipennella; assembly: GCA_947284805.1. Classification (NCBI taxonomy): domain Eukaryota; kingdom Metazoa; phylum Arthropoda; class Insecta; order Lepidoptera; family Coleophoridae; genus Coleophora; species Coleophora flavipennella. Next base: position 942,396 of record OX369289.1, on the reverse strand, counting down.
GCGAGATGTAAGAGACACCACATACTTCCATTGCAAGTCAGGCGTACAATAGCTGATATTGCTTTATTAGTAAAGATTTCACAAAATTTGGTTGATTCCTCCGAGCTTCTATCTAAAGTTAATATTCGCGTCCCATCAAGATTACCTATCCGACACCCGATCTATCTATCGACACCTACAACAAACACAAATTACAGACGCAACTCCTTTTTGATACGTGCTCCTAATGAATTCAACAAATTAACAGATTTTCCCCAAATTGATTTGTTTAATTCCAAGGTCCATACAGTTAAAGCTGTACTCTCTAAACATTGGTTCGATATGGTTCCCTAACTGTTGAAATTCAAAAGTCATCGTTTTTATATTTTTTTGTTCATCTTTATGTTTTAACTTTTAACACCCTCTTAGATTTTGTTTAAGTTTATTTATACTTATTTTTGTTATTTTTATTATTCTTAAGTTTAGCTAGCGTGTAGATTTGTACATGTGAAAACATATAAATAGTACTTAGTTTGTTAATTAGCTTTTTAAATAGTCATAAAATACTGTTTGTTTTCCAAATAAGGTAAAATAAATAAATAAATAGCAAAATGAGAATATGCTGTAAATAGCAAAATGAGAATATGCTGTAAATAGCAAAATCAGACACCGTCACGACGCCGGCGCTGCCAAGCGGAATGTTCTGGTATTCCATTAATAATAGGTGCAAAAAATTTATGGTGTTCATATCCACAGCCTCTTGTTTCGTGTGCTTTTATCGTTTTAATTAAAAAATTCTTCGCCTACGTGGGCACAGAGTACAGCGGCACATTCAACCCGGATTGGGGAACGAACGAGCGAACTGCACTGCGAAACAGATTTAAAAACACCGATTTTTACACTACCTATATAGCTTTACAAAAAAAACTTTAGCCAACTTTCCAGGTTACTAAATAAAACTGTGACCTACCTATCGTTAGCTAAAGAGATGAAGTATAACATAAACGAGAAAAATTGTAGTTTAATATTAGCTACGGTGTTCGATTTGCAAATAAGTCAAAATTTGTGTGACGTAATATTGCTTATCGTTAATGTTTTTGAATTTCTCTATCATTTTTGATGTCCTCACAAATTTTAACCACATTTTTTCAATTACGTTACACTTCGCGGTACCAATTTTATTCAGAAACATAAATGCTTGCTATCGTATTTTCACGGAACACCAAACTCAGCTTTGGGGGGTGCCAACCCTTAACATTTCGGACTTGGCCCCTGCTTGTGGAGTGCGGATTAACTTTATCAAGATATGGAATGTTAGCGACTCCGTGGCGTAATAGTTAGTCCATTCGGTTCGGCTCACACCAGATCACGAGTTCGATTCCCGGCGGAGACTAACTTTGTAAGACTTTTTATCGGTTGTATCTTCTAAGCCCACCTACTGGCAAGCTATCACCATCTTATGTAAGTCCTACCCCCAAACATCAATGTTAACAGGCTTGAAGATCAGATAACCAGTCCCCCATTGCGTTAGGGAATCTGGGTAAGCCCGCTTTCATCTTCGGCATCATCGTCACTTACTATCACATAAGATGATGCCAAGGGCTTATGAATTGCGAATTTAAAAAAAATCAGGGTTGTACGAGATACACCCGTAAATTATTTAAGTGGATACTTCTCATCCGGCCTCTCAACTCTTAAAGGAAGGACATCATGTCGGCGCATTTGTTTACGAGGTCATTTAAAAAGCTTTATTATTTCTATCGAATTAAAAATAACATAACGTGAATAATAACTAATGTAAAATCATAATTGATTATAAAACGTAATGATCTATAATCAGAAATTTTATTATCTTGCCTCAAAAAAGTCGCTCCGGATGTGACCTGACTTGATGTGACGGATTCTGAACTGGCTGCATCACCAGATCCTGAACAAGAAGCATCCACTTCAAAAAAGACACGTGACCCTCCCCACTCCACCTGCAGTGTGGTCGCTATGAGCGCTCAATACGAACTAGCTTCACTTCTATGCTATACGCTCGAAATAATTCCGAGTTTTTTCAGGACTACGCGTTTGTTTTTTTTTCAGCATTTAATTCAGACACTGTCCATATTTTTGTTACTTATCTTAAACACGATGTTAGTAATATTTAAAATTAATACATAAAAAAATGAATACGCAACATACCAAAAACACAATCAGATGTCAATGATTAAATGACCCCAAAACATAATTCCATTTTGACTCCCCCATACTAAATCACTGGTTGGGGATCGTAAACATATAAAAAACTAGTAAAATAAAATAAATTATACGAGTACATATAACAGCAATGCGTAGGAACTTTGAAAATCGAATTGAACGAAACAAATTTGGAAAGCAACTCAACGAACTTGTTTCAAACTCCGTTATCCCCCCATCCCCCTCACATTAAGCAAGTTAAAGGTTCCATCGAAAATGGTTGGTCACAAAAATTGGTTGGGATTTCATTGTTCATACAATATTTTCATTCACGGAATTTGGGTGTGTAAAAGCAACGGAAGTAAAGGAATTAAAAGTGAGTTGGTATTACGGAATTTTCTATACAGGGTGTAACCAATTTGTTGTAGGTCCCGTTAACTGGGGGTTCTACTCATCCTACTGCACAACTTTCCCCAAGGAACCTATAGTCAATTCTCAAAAAAAAAATCGGACCCTCCATACTAAAATGCACAAAATCAGTCGATCAGCTGATCGATTTGTATGAAGAGTAAAACATTTTTTTTACGTTTTCAGCAGAGTCGTAGAACAATAGTTGTTCCCTACGATGAGTAAAAGCCCCAATTAACGGGACCTACACCAATTTTGTTACACCTGTATCACCATACCACCATATCAGCTCATATACGTCCCCACTGAGGGGCTCGAGCCTACCCTGAATTAGGGCGATCGGGCCTTAGTCGACCACGCGGGCCCAGTGCGGGTTGGTCAACTTCACACACAACCTTCGAGTTTCTTCGCAGGTGTGTTGTGCGGGTTTCCTCTTGATACACCTGCATAGTGGTTAGAAATTATAGTTGACATCGCTAAACGCGTTTAAAACGACTTACTTCAATTGTGCTACATTTTTTGCTTTAGTTAATTTTCCAAATAAAATACCAAACCGATTTTTATAAAATTTATACGGGACCACTACGAAGGCGTAACCAATGAATTGAAAAAAAAATCGTATATTGGTTCATAATTGACAAAAATATCGGTGAACATACGTAAAAAAAATACAGACGAATTATAGAACCTCCCTGTTTTTTGTAGTAAGTTAAAATGCTAAATTATAAGATTGTGAGTCATCTTTAGCAAGTAAAATGTTTGCTTCACGTATACTACCTACCTATACTACCTACCTAATTTTGTAACAAAATTGGTGTCGATCCGCTAACCGGGGCTTCTACTCATCACTCATTGTGCTACGATTTTTCAATCTTCATAGAAATCGATCAGCTGAATGAACATTTTTGTATGGAACGTCCAACTTTTTTTGAGAATTGACTATGGGTTCCTCGGGGAAAGTTGTTTAGTATAATAATAAGAACCCCTAGTTAACGGGACCAACACCAATTTTTTACACCATTTATATGGTGTCCTACTGAAACACCTTAAAATATTATTAATACAAGCTTTAGCTCATTAAACTTGGAACTATTTACTTAACTCACAAAAAACAATTGAACCTTTACAAAGTTAAAATGATGATTAATTTAGTACAACCGGTTTAATTTTTATAATGAGTTATTTGTTATAGTTTCATGGCCTTTTTTCTAGATATTTCAGAACGATTCCCTCCCCCCCCCCCCCTAATGTGGAAACAACATCAATAAAAATACCTGACTTTAGTAATAAATAAACAAATCTTATATGACTGATCCGTTTTATTTTAATACAGAATTTACAAGCCTTATAACCCCACGCGTAGAAGTTATTTCTTTTTTTGCTACGGGCTACGGTGCGTAGTGTGCCTACGAATAGGGATGACGATGACGAAATTATGAACTCTTGATCACTAAATTGCCCTCCTACTTAAACTTCGGAAAACCTCACTCGTTTTGTTTTCCATCAAGTCTTCGATTTTTGATTCACCAAAATCACAAAATGAGTACGTAAATGACACTGGTAAACTATGAATTTTAACATTTTTAGTACAAAATGTCGTTTTTGACAGATTATAAAAAGTAAATCAGATGACTAGAATTCGTCATCCCTATTACGAATCAATTCACATGAAAAACACACAGATTCACATTGGCTATATTGTCCCAAATCACACAGTGTCAACTGGCCACAAACTAGGATTTCCTGTACTATGGGAACCAGAGACTGATATACATACATATTCATAGATACACATCCAGACACAGAGCAAATATACCTGTTCGTAACACGAATATTTGCCCTGAGTGGGGATCGAAACCAGGACCCTCGGTTCAGCAGACAGAAGCACTGACCACTGGACCACCGAGTCATTCAAAAATTCCTCACCTGAAATCCCCAATCTTAATTATTCAGAAGTACCTCTCGCTGTTCATTTAAGAAATGATAGCCTTTGCGAAACCGATTCAGGAGAAGTCCCAGTTTGTGTGCGGGACGGGTGTGATCTTACCTTATAAAGAGTAGGTATTACGAAGCAACTAACATCAAAACAATACAAAACCAAATCAATAACCGGTGCGCGGTTGGGAAGGGGAATCCATTTTGGCATTTGGGCGGACAAAGTTCCGTCTCTGGGGTAATCACAATATGGTAAACTCGTTGTCCGACTTGGGCCCCACAGTAATTGGTATATTCTAAGTGACTGGAGCTAACCATTCCATCTTAACTCTCACGGATAGGCGAAGCACTGATAACATCTTGTAGCTGGGCGACCAACTGCACGGTGTCTAGTCATTTAGCGCCCTATGTTGCTAATATATTATTTTTTGTAAAAACGTGTCATCTTAAGTGTGACACCTTTGACACCCTTGTAGAGAAGCATTATCTGAATAGATAGAGGTTGTAACATTTTTTAATGGAGCGTGGCATATTGGCAATTAATGTTTTTTTTTTCCAAATTATTTCGCACATGATCAAACCTTTATATTTCGATAACGGATGCAAATACGTATTAAAAAAAGTGAGGCTATTCTGACCTAGAGCGTCACGTGACTGAGATATTTGGAGCTAAATGTAGTGTACTTACTTACTGTAAACACTAAATTCCTTCACTCCCTATCTCTCCCAAAATCGGTAAGGTTAGGTTAGGTTATGTTGGAGATTGTAGGGCTAGCCACTAGTGGCCAACTGGACTGTCAGAAGTTTTCAAGACTCCTTAACGACTTCCATATAGTCGTAGCAACCATTACCAACGGGTTAAATCGAGACAAATTCCATTAACAGTCAAACCCATCCAGGTATGACTGTTCTTATGGTCACTTACGTAATTGACGCAACCACGCAAGGTACACTACGAACGTTTTCATACCATACTCTGTATTGTATATATAGCCACCGAATCCCTATAAAGCGGAAAATCGCTCAACGCAAGCGGTAGTGTGAAGGGCACACACTGTGCGCAGGAAAGCGGATAATACAGCTAGGGTTGCGTTTACATGGAAGCCAAGCGGGAGCAGGTGGCCAGGCCGCCCGGCCCACCGTGGCAGCGCACCGTCCAGGCCACCCGACCCACCGTGGCAGCACACCGTCCAGGCCACCCGGCCCACCGTGGCAGTGCACCGTCCAGGCCACCCGACCCACCGTGGCAGCTGGGTTGCGCTGCAGTGATGTGGAGCGCGAGGCGCAGGACAGGAAAGCCAAAGCGCAAAGGTACAAAGGTACTACTGAGGTGCTATAGGACGACTACACACTACACAACACACCCTGTATGTAAATCTTTTCGAGTTTAATATCAACTTGTTATCAATGCCGTTAGCTGTTTAAGGTGGAGTTCCTTATAATAATTTCAGAGACCCCTGAGCCCAGCCCGTAGACCCACATAGTTTACAGGTCAATTTTCTTGTTAAAACATCCCGACAGCTATTTCGGCTCGGTATTACAATTTGATTCGAATTTTGAACAACGTTTGTGATTGTTGAATAATTTGCCAAAGATATCCATTTGTGATGGAGATTACTTCTCAATTGTCAGCATAATGTATTTATTGATGTGAAGCCGTTAACTTTGGTTGTAAATTAATGAAAAAACGTACTGTGATGTTGTGATATTATTGTAATTGTGAAGATTATTTATAAACTCTAACATATACATTTATTTATTTTCAATACAGTTACTAGGTACAGAAGTGGTACTTTATATGCCAGTCTAGTGTGCGCAAAATTGATTTTAACGCACACCACACGTGCGTTTTACTTTGCCACTTTTATTAAATTTTTACATTAACAAATGAAACAATAATAATAACGAAATAATCTTCTACTTATTTTTTTTTATTTTTTTTGTTTTGTAACGTCACTAACAATAGATAGGAGTATGTAAGTTATTGTATAGTCCTAAATGTTCATGAGCAGTATGTGGCCTGCAGCCTGCAATACATTTATTTGAAATTAAATTTATTTAAGTCTTTTGAAAAAAAAATTTAAAAAATATCTTCGTTCTGTTTGTCATTGAACTTCAAAACATCTGACCATCTGACCTACGGGAGTTCTACTCCATCTCTTGAAATAGTTAGTATGGACTCTACAAAAAATTAAAATAGGATGACCGCATGTCATTAGATGCGTCTTGATCCCGTGAATGACATAGGATACATTTTTACCCAACTGGCCAAACAGAGGAGTTAAGTTTTTAAGCAGTCGGTTTTTTAGTTCCAAAATAATTCTTTTAGTAAGTCACCTGTTCGCAGCAGGACTTAATGGACGCCACAAATAGTGCAGTCGAAGTGGCTAAGTTCTGGGCCGGAATGATTTGATTTGTCATCGACACGCAAAGAAGAAGTAAGTCTTTTAGTTTTTCCTTGACAACCCTGGTATCATAAATTACTATCATGTTTGATGTACAAAAAAGTATTGTGAATTTTAATTTGAGTAAAACATCAACATAGTTCTATGTAAATTTCATTTGGCAGGTCATAAGTTCAACTGAAATGTCAGCGCCATGATAGAACAAGATAAACGACTGCTTAACCCACATTTTACTAAAAAAAAGGGGGGCAAAATTTTGTATTTGAAACGTATATGCTACTAAAAATATAATAGCAATAAAAAAAAATATCTAATGAAAATTTTTCTTTGTTTGGAAAAATGTTCTTATAAAAGAACAGTAGTTAAAAGAGGGTTAATAAAGAAATTTCAAACAATTCTAACTAGTTTTATTTTCCCTTACTTCTTTAATTTTTGATTATGAAAATAAAAACAATAAAAAACTGTACATACCATCACACCTCGCTATATAAAACATTTTTAGAACAAAATATAGTCTTCAAAAAGTTACTTAAATGACTAGCACTCAACTACCCCGTTTCGTTAGTCGATTTACACGAAGCCATGTTACTCATAGATATAAACAACACACGCTGACAAAAACGCGTAGCTACATAAAAACTTAACCCTTCCTTTAACGCCTTTGACTCTTCTGGGTCGGCGATCAATCTCCCTATAATAAAAATGAGAAAACAAAAGAAACGTGTCGTAAAAAAATACTATAAAACCTCATTACAGCACTGAAAGGCATTTCTCCTCAGAATCGCACATAAAACTAGTTTATTGCACTCTTTATAGATTTTTCTGCACTTATTAAGGTATATGAGGGAATGAGCCTTTAATTTTTTGTGGACTTTTTTCTAGCACAGATTTTCATGTTATTTTTTTTTACGGTTCCGTATCAGGTGACGGGATACTAAACGTATGCTGACTGACAGACGAGAGTGACATAGGATTCGTTTATACCCGACTAGCCGCAAAAGAGTTGATTTATTTCTTTAGCACGCTATGTAGCCAAACCGATTTTGAAGTGCGAGGTGTCGTTAGATTCGACTTAATCCCGTGAGTGACATAAGATACATTTTACCCGACTGGCCAAACAAGGGGTTAAGTTTTTTGCAATCGGGTTTTTAATTTTTAATTAATACGTCGTAATATGTTTACGTCGGTGGCGTAATGGCAAGTGCCGCTACCTCCTGTCCTGGAGGTCGTGGTTCGAATACTGTGTTTTCGAATTTCGATTTCATATGTACTTTTATCCTACGCTCTTACGTTGATGGAAAAGTCTTGACGAAACGAAGAAACTTGAAGGTTGTGTGTGAAGTCGACCAACTCGCACTGGGCCCGCGTGGTCGAATAAGGCCCGATCGCCCCAATTCAGGGTAGGCTCGAGCCCCTTGGTGGGGACGTATATAAGATGAAATGATGAATTATTACCTAAACTTATTACTTTCAAGCGAATGAGGAGCGAGCGATAGCAAGTAATGAAGGAGTAAGGAAGGTATCGTGATTGTTCGTCAACTACGTCCCAACTACGTTCCAAATACGTCCCAACTAGGTGCCCTAGGTACGGCACCTTTCGCCTTTTTTATATGTTAACATAATATTTATAACTGTGAAGTGTTCAATTGTATTCTATTGTTGTTCTCACAGTTATCATCTATCAGTCATTACTCACTTTCAAAGTTTTAGATCCAAATTCAACCAGAAATTATGCCCAGCTAGTTGCAAACTCGTAAAGAAAAGCCAGCGTCTCAAAGAACAAATTTACAGCTACCTGCCGTAAATTTCCCTTTCAAACAGTTTTCATACTTGTTATATCGAAATGCACTTTATCTAAGACATTCTTCCGCGCCCGGAGCGTCTCAGGGTCCACAGGTTATCAGATCAAACGTGTACGAGTATGTACTCCACTTATATTTTATAACCTCCCCATTTTATCTTAATTTAATTTTAGGCTTGACGCATTTAGTTCAGGCACTAACTATAGGGTGGGTGTTCACGCAAAATTGCAGCGCATAACTAAAGTACACATATAGGTACGTACATTGGTACTAACATAACAGAAAGATATTTAACTTTTTTAACCGACTTCCAAAAAGGACGAGGTTCTCAATTCGACTGTATGTTTTTTTTGTGTGTGTTACCTCAGGACTTTTGACTGGGTGAACCGTTTTTGATGATTCTTTTTTTATTGGAAATCTAGTGCTTCCCGTGTGGTGTCATATAAATTTTATCAAAATCGGTGTAGTACTTTATTAGAAAAGGAACAAAAACCAAAAATAATAATGCAAAAATGTACTAAGTTGTTGCGATGGAAGTCGGTTTTTAACGTGTTTAGCGTTTTCAATTATTCTCGTTCGTGTTATACTTCATCTCTTTAGCTAGCGATAGGTAGGTCACAATTTTATTTAGTAACCCGTAAAGTTGGCTACAGTTTTTTTGTAAAGCTATATAAAAGACAATCACAAAAATCGGTTCCCAATCTGCGAAGATAACGCGTAACACACACACAAATAAAACTATACAGTGGAATTGAATGAAACTTTTTTGAAATTCGTTTGAAAAATAAATATTAAGTTTATAACAGCGCCCAGTGGTACCATTAGTAGGGTTTGGCCCTAAAACGCGTCTAACAACGCCAAGTTACAACCAAATAAGAATTAACCTTCAGCACTTACTCACATGATAAATATTCGCTTGACACTAACCAACGTAAAGTAGCCATAAAAGTCTTTGATTCTGAGGGTGTGACGTAAGTCATTAAACGTGTGCGTAATAATAGTAATGAAGCTAATAAATTTTATACACAGGGCTTTTAGAAGACATCAAAACTGAGTATCTCTGAATAGTATTGTAGCACGACGTAGGTACGGTAAGGTAGGTAGCGCGTGGGTAATAATTTAATGGAAATATAAGATGAAATTTAAGACCTAAAAATAACATAAGAATAAGAAAAACATTACACACTTAAATTATTATAACAAACCACATAAAACATAAATGTATTTTACCCGAGATGGGTCTTAAAAAGAGAATCAGTATTAACAAGGTATTTTATTTTATTTTACAGTTTTGGTGGTGAAAATATTGAAGGTTGATATAGAATTTGGATTTTGAAGCACGTGTGTCACAGTTTATTTCAAAATGTGACGCATGGATTGTTATGTGCCAACGCATGAGAACTAGATAAAATAGATGGAAAGAAATAAGAACAAATAAGAGCAATGCGTTACCGCGTTACCGCGTTACAGTATTATTTATTCCCTTCTTCTGTAGTTTAATTAAAAGCGTGAAACAGTAAGTTGATTCCAAAACCGATCATTCCCCTCTTGTATATCTACCAGATACGCTAAACTACCAGGTTTATGATAAAGCGTCCCCACTTTACTACCCCTTGGGCATACAGTGAGGGCCGCTATTCCTGCCAACACCATAAGGTGAAGACAAGGACCAGTTACGGTAGGTCTTGCCGCCAAGACGCTTGTCCCGGTACTCTGCAAGGCGAGTTCCTCGTGGAAGAGAACCACTACCTACTGTCCAGGTAGGTCCCGGAGCTGTAAGCACGCTCACCTTCCAAACCGATCAGTCGGAAAGTAGCATTTAGTCTATCGAGTAGTCCCTGTAGGTCGTACAGCGATTCTGCCATTACGGCAAAGTGTAGATAAGAGATGCGCTCGCCATTGATACGAATAGTGATAGTGTAGACTATAGGCGTTACGTGTTACGTATTAACGTTATAATCCATATACTTACTTACTTTCATAACGAAATTACAGATTTAGTCATATAAGCATCCAAAGCTTTTGATCGTGCCCCCATGTTTGACTCTTGGCATCTTACATGGCATGTCTCGTGTTGCTTATTCATTTTGCATTCAGACGTCTTGTTAATTGCTCGCGATAATGAGCGCACGTTTCAGTATTGTCAACGCGCTTATTTGTAACACAGTTCGGGGCTACATAATTGTTTCACATTTAAATCTGTCATTTTACGACTGTCTTCAAAGACTTACGAAGAATTAAGAATGTTTTATAGGATTAAGACTTTTAGTCTAACTAAAGCTTACAACAGCTAATCTTAGGTAGTGTTTTAAATTTTTAAAAAAAACGTAAAACTTTATGATGAAAATAATACTTATATTCAGTAATAAATCAAGCACGGATATCTGGACCAAAGTTTAACAAGATTTTATTTTTTATTTTAAAAAGATAATTCTGTCGTAAGACATTGTTCTGATAAGGGATTTAATCGATAGAGCACTAGAGCAAAATCAGAGCATACACCAGACTACTTATAATGGCTTATAAAAACATTTAAAAAAATAAATGAATGAAATAAACATAGAAACAACGGACTTATTGCAAAAAAACGAACATGCATATTACTACAAATGCAATTTAAAAACCGATAGGTACTTACGTTTTATGAAGATTTAACTAATACACATTTCTCACACAACTGCAGGTTGGTATGCCGAAAGGCTGACTCATTTTTGCAATTCTTACCTGCAACAAAGACAAAAAATTAAGTATCGATTCGTAAATACCCAAAAAGCACATTCGTGAACTTAAGGACCTGCCAGTACTACCAATGCCTTTCACCTAAAATTATTTCTACGTATATAGTTTTTAATTAAAGAGATGTCATTCTAACATAAACTAATAGAAGAAACCCAGTGATTAACGAACTAAACAAAATGTCCTTTTAAAAGAACTAAACTGTTGGTGTGACGAAATTCAATAACTCTTTGCTTTAGTGCAGTATTCAGGAGCAGAAATTAACCTAAATAACTGGAGCCGGCTGGATGAATGTGTATAGGTTGCCTGCACGCAAGTCTGCACCTCACGGAGGCGTAGGCAAAGCCGAATATTAATCAAAGAAATATGAATTCACAATTGGTACAGCGGCGACTATATTATGTAGATTGTGTCAGAAAGGCAGAACAGACACATACTCGTACCTACCTACTATAGGCACTGTAGCGAAAATAATTAAAATAGGTGAATAATACCTAGGAAAGATCCGTTACATCATACGTGGAATTTTGGGTAATGTCAGGCCGACGGCGGAATAATGGAAAAAATAAAATAGAGGTAATAAATTGAAATATAGTATAAAATTCGTATCTAATAAAATGTAAAATGGTACTTATAATAATATCATCATATCAGTAGGTTGAGAGACTATGACTAAAATTGAACATGGAGTACAAATGTGTGATTACACTTTTAGTTACTAAGGCCGCCCGAGACTTCATTTGCAACTTGCCCATTTAAGCAAAGAACTCCCTGTCTTCTAAACAGCAATGGAAATGATGGTAAGTGAATAACATAATAAGATTCCCCAAAATAATAGGGAACTGGCTATTTTATCTTCGGCTGCCTGTTAACATTGATGTTTGGTGGCAAGACTTAGATAAGATAGTGGTAGCTAGCCAGGTGGACTTAGAAAATGCCCTACCGCAAATCAAACCGAATCCTACAAATCGAACCTGCGACATCCTGATGTAAAGCTAATGGATTAACCAATACGCCATGGAGGCGGTTAGTAGCCTCATCATCATCACATAAGGGACTTGAATAATAATGATGATATTCGTTATGCAGACAATAGTCAATCGTATTCGTCAGTTTTTACAAGCTTTTGTTTGACACGCCGCGTTCGTTAGTTTAGGTAAAATGTTGGAGGTTAAATTAGAACCATTTCCCGGTTTCTGATTGAGCTGAGTTTTTGCGCACACGTTTAGTTTGTATGATACATAATGCATGGTTAGCTAAGTGGCGTCATTTAAATAGAAATTGAATAGAATCTATTCTGAATCTTATATGGCGGATTCCCAAAAATGGCGGACCAGTTATTTTTATGCACCCCCGTGATATAGGTATCAATACGAAATAATTATAACTATTTTTAAATAAAAGCTTGCATTTCAAAGATTTTTTAATAATTATTTGAATTTGACCCCGTGTATTTATATTCATTGGAGTAAATAGGCTTTTTGGACTTCAAAACTCTTTTCAAATAAAAGCTTGTATACCTAAAAGTTTTAAGGTTTTTCGGAAATAATTTGTTTTCTGTTTCTGTGCACACTTATGGAGTTCGACTGTTTCCACCAAGAAAACCCAAGATTGAAGACTTGGCGGTAACCAATTTCAACAGTTCAGCGAACGATCACAAAGAAAAAATGAAATATGTGCATTTGTAATGCAAAATAGTGCGATAGACGCATACCAGAAAATCCGCCGCACCACGAGCTTGTGGGTTTACGATAATTGTGCACCGACACGCGAACCCTTTGCTTTTCAATTAAAACTGGATTTCAATCCACTGGAAAGCTGGTGTCAGAATCAGAATTATACCCTAAGTCACTCTTATAAGGTTACAAAAGAGCAGTAACTTTTTTTTTATTAAAAATTTGGGTTCGTTTGGCTGCACCTCACTTAACGGTAAGTGCCGATGCAGCCGAAGATCAACACGCAAGCTCAAATAGCGCCTATTCACTCTCTTCTTGAAGAACTTTGCTACCGTATGTATAAATAAAAGTTATTAGCACCCTTTTTTAAGCTGCACCTGTATCTATGCATCTATTTATGAACCATTTCATCATCGGACGACCAGGCGCGGAGGGCGGTTCCATCCCTTAGTCGTCAATGTTCCACCTTTACGCACGAAGCGTTTTGCGTCTTCGTTCATCATGCGAACGGCCAAGGAGTAGAATTTCCTTCTGGCGTCTGTATTCCCCGATTCGTATAATTTAGGAATCTTCAAGACGAGAGTGAAAAGGCACTATTTGAGCTTGCGTGTCACATCCTCGGCTGCATCGGCACTTACCATCAGGTGAGGTGCAGCCAAACGCACTCAAATTTTTAATAAAAAAAAACAGAATTTTTGAGAGAGATTTTCAGACGTTGGATTATATCGAAAATTTGCTCACGCAATTTGAACTTGACTTGATGCTGCAGCATCTCCTAGAATCTGCAGGATATCCCAACTCCTTGTCAACTTACAATCATCGGAAAAAAGGGTGTTGGGGTTCCTTTTTTCTTATTCATATACTTGTTTTACTAGTTATATTAGGTAACTTGAAGAAGAGAACATTTTTCGTTCAAGATTCATTTAATCTCCTCACCATCATATCAGCCGACAGACGTCCACTGGAGGATTTCCACAACGATCGACTTCGCTGCCCGAATCCAGCGGCTTCTCATTAACAGATCCAGGACCACCGAATAGGCACCAAGTCTTCCCGCGGTCACAACTCGAGTACCTTACTACCCCAACGGCCATATGTTCTACGAGCCATGTGCTCTGCCCACTACCTGTTAGGTATAATATAATAGTATCCAAACCATAACAAAACCTGAGACAGCATCTTGGGAATGGGAAATGCAAATCAGCAGTAGGCTCACATCTTAACTTCCCATTTGCCAGCGAATTCGCCGTTAGACGAGCAAATTAAGAAAATGGCAAACTATTCGAGACTAAATTTAATTTCTCGAATGACCATCCCGGAATGCTAAATGCAAGTGGCGGTATCAAAAACCCACTCAACCGGATCTCTCATAATTGCACTAATTAGCTCGAAAGTCACGTACAAATTAAGACGGCGAAGGAAATTCAAGTGGAATGTTCTCCAAGTGTTAGTTGGAGGGATCTGGAGTTATTGTTGTAACGAGTAGGTAGTCTGCGTCAGTGTTTCCCGATTCCTATAATTTGGGGATTGTCAAGGCAAGAGTGAATAGGCATTATTTGAGTTTGCGTGTACCATCCTAGACTGCATCATCACTTACCATCAGGTGAGTTGCAGTCAAACGCACTCTAATTTTTAATAATAAAAAAAAAGATTTTTAATTTCAAAACCACTAGTACTAAGCCCTTGGCATCACTAACCTGATAGTAAGTGAAGATAATTCTAAAGATGGAGACGAGCTTACCAAGATTTCCCAACGCAATGGAGAACTGGCTACCTTATCCTCATGTCGCATCAAAGCTGTTAACGTTGATATTTACGGGCAAGAGTTAGGTGGTAGGTAGCCAGGCGGGCTTAGGCTTATTTCCCTACCAGCAACCAAAGCAATATATTTTACAAAGTTTGACCCTGCCGGGATAGAACCCGCGATCTCCTGGTACGAAGCGAGTGGATTTACCATTATGCCACGTAGTTTTTATTATTTTTTTAGTTTGGTTGATATAAAAAATAATCTAAAAAACTTAGAAGCTAGAAAGCATGGAACAATCTGTCACGTATACCTGTGAGACTGGAGTGTTTTTATTGATTCAACACTTATTTAATCAATCAATCAATCAAATATGCTTTATTGTACAATAACAAAAATATATACAGATAATAAGTAGTACAGAATACGCAGTAAAATTTTTAATTGTACAATGTAGGCGGCATTATTGCTTAAAGCAATTTCTTCCAGGCAACCCAGAGAATGGATACAATTAAATAAAATTAAGGGCTAAGCAAAGCAAACTTATGCAACAAAATTGAAAATAGAAAAATTTTCTATATTATGTAACGACTCGGTCCTCGTAACCAGAGGCACAGTATTACAATATGGCTTACAGTAGCGCAACGCCTTTGATATTGCCTTTGATATTAATACAACATAAATAATAATAATATAAACTATACATAACTATTACACCTGTTAAGCCTATTATTATCTCTCTCTCTTTCTCTCTCTATTATCGTTTTACATATTTAACCGTACTATCCTAGGGTTGCGCTTATCTTTTTACTATAACATTCAGATCTCTTTATTACTTGAGTCGGGAATAGTCTTCCCTAAGAAACTCACGATCATAAAAACTCGGTCACATTATGTGATTTTTTTGCATATATAATTATACTAGCTGTTTCCCGCGGTTTCACCCGCGTGGACAACGTTTCTATGACTTTTCGAGGGTGCGCAGTGCGCAAGCCGCAAGCGGCTCGCGAGCGTGGTAAACAATAGCCTATGTCTGAATCCAGGTCCTAATCTGTCTACCTACCAAATTTCAGCCAAATCCGTTCAGTAGTTTTTGCGGGAAAGCGTAACAGACAGACAGAGTTACTTTCACATTTATAATATTACTAGCTGTTTTCCCGCGGTTTCACCCGCGTGGACAACGTTTCTATGACATTTCGAGGGTGCGCAGTGCGCGAGCCGCAAGCGGCTCGCGAGCGTGGTAAAAAGTAGCCTATGTCTTAATCCAGGCCCTAATCTGTCTACCTACCAAATTTCATCCAAATCCGTTCAGTAGTTTTTGCGGGAAAGCGCAACAGACAGACAGAGTTACTTTCGCGTTTATAATATTATATAGTAGGGATAGTAGGGATAATCTATGTAAAATTACAAAAAAAGTAACTAAAATTATGGGAAAAAATACATAAATCTGTAGAATGTACACAAAAAAGTTGTAAAGGTACATAGAGTAGTGGAAAAGTACATAAAATTGTGATCAGTGCCTGGTCCTGCCTGGGACTCTAGTGTCTATAGTAGCGGGAATCCTAGTTTGGGGCCAGACGAGCGTGCTTGATCTGTCCCTGAATATTTATTAGTATTGCATATTGTTTATATAATTATGGGCCTTTGGAGTCTGAGCAGAAAAACAAATCTTTAGATACGTTATTTATACGTAGATCTGTAGCACGACTTCGTAGGTAGATACGGTAGTGTGCGTGAGTTTAAATAGAAGATGCGTGCCACAGAATTAACTTTATTAGTAAAAATAAGACCTAAAAAGAAATATACGAAAATTAGAAAACATTATACATATTAAATTTACTTTATACACAAACGAATTAATCATATCCGGTAAATATATCTGATTTAGGTAATTTTTGTGATTGTGTTCGAAAAGAATTTAAAATCATAGTGCCACATAGATTGACAGCGCATGCGTGGAAAATAAGAAATAGATGAAATGAAAAAGATCGAATGAAAGAAGATTGAATAACTTCGCACCGCGTTACAATACCGGAGGTAGGGGGAGGAGGATGTTTGGCGGCAAGACTTAGATAAGACGATGTTAGCTAGCCAGTCGGGCTTAAAAATTCCCTACCACCAACCAAACCGAGTTTTTCAAGTTGACCCTACCGGGAATCGAACCCGCGACCTCATGGTGTGAAGCGAATGGACTAACCATTACGCCACGGAGGCGGTTCTTTCGGAGGATTTCTTACCTTCATGGCAATAAAAGAAACACCACATGTATTCAACTGAACGCGACCGTCGAATTCTAAATCGGATTCACCACGTCTCCACGTCACTACGTCACCATGCCACCACATCACCACGTGTCCACGTCAGTACGTCACCATGTCACCACGTTCCTCGCGACTTTAATTATGTATGTATGAACTTTATCCACTGCACGATACTTCGGGAAACTAATTTGTTGCCATTGGCATTTGTAGGCACTCTGAAACCCGTTTGAAACACATACGGTCCATTAGCCCATACCCGTATACTGAGATGCGTACATTCATATAGAGAATCAGCCTTCTAAATTAACTCTACCTGTAATAATGAAAGCCTGAACGTGACTGAAACCAGAGAAATAAAGAGAATATACAGGTGCAGGGTGATCTGATCGGACATAACTACCTGTAAACCTCTTAGCTGGTGATGCAGCTCAGGAGACTTAACAGCCTTCCTTGATGACCCTTTACAATTCGATACTTGTCTTCTAGTCATCTGACTTACTTTTTTATAAACTGTCAAAAACGAGACTTTGTTCTAAAAATGTTTGAAATATTGAACTATGACGTCATATTTTTTCATTAATTACGTAGGTACTAATCATGTGCTTTTAAAATATATAACATAAAAACATTGAAAATGATATGAATAACCAAACTGAAGAAGGAATAAGTGATTTTTAGGGTTCCATACCCAAAGGTTTCGTGAACCGTGATAGCTAGACAGTTGAAGTTTTCTCAGATTATGTATTATATATATAACAACAAACAACAACAAACAAAAACCGAATGAAATAAATATTTAAGGGTACTCCCAAACAACAAATTTTTTGCTCATTTTAACTCGATATTGATAGATAACGGCAACAGGTAGATGCTTGAAATATTCACAGAATATATAGTAATATATTCACTTTAAAATTAAATTAAAATAAAACAAACATGGATGCGGTCAGCGTAGGACCGGTCGTCGTGGAAATTCTTGGGGGAGGCCTTTGTCCAGCAGTGGACGATTTTAGGTTGATATGATAATGATGATGATGAAAACAAACATTTAAGGGGGGGGGGGGCTCCCATACAACAAACGTGAATTTTATAGATAATGGTACGGAACCTTTTTGCGCGAGTCCGACTCGCACTTGGCCAGTTTTTTTACAGTACAGTCAAGTACCACAAAAAAAATTAACTTCCCATAAAAAGTTAGTTGATCAGATGTTCAATTGGCATTGTTAAAAAAAAAGGTATTTTTAATGAAAATATAGACCACTAGCGACCCGTCCCGGCTTCGCACGGTTGGACATTTATTTTTTAAACATTTTGGAATAAACGTAAAGTAAATGTATCTTAATAATCGACACAAGTGTTTTTTTTTTGTTGTAATTTTACTATTTATGTTTTTCTTACAAAATTGTATATTTAATTTATAAGAAGTTCTGAAAAGAACTTTTTAACTGAAACAAAAAATGTGCTATGAAAAAAGTCAAAATATTCATTGTCGGTTGCGTTCGCTGTGCAGGGAGCTACCTTACCTATTTCATAGATGTGCACGCCCCTCTGCCTCGCCGCGTTGCCCGCTGCGCTGCGGTTTATTAGTATTTTGTTTAGATTTTGGATAAGGATTAATACAAAGGTATAGGTAACATGGTCTGATTTGGGTCAGCATTTCTATCAACTTTTTAAAAGGAAAAAAGTCGTTTGTAGTGACATAACTACAGTAGTTGGACATAATATGGTGTCGCAAAGTTTTTGTACATATTGATATGTTCTTTGATATTGTAAAATATTTTTTATTATATCATCAATAGTTTCCGCAGCGCATGCGATGAAAGACATTTATGGTAATTTTTTACACCTTAGGTTATATTATTGAAGTTTTAGTAAGAATAGAGTAGGTAGTTTATTTTATTTTTATCATTTAAATCACCAACACAGAAAGGTTTGCAGTTATGTACCAGTCATCCTGAATAATAATAACTTAAAACTGAAGATTTAATAAAAACACGACTGCATAAAACATGACTCCTCTTTTTTGGGAAGCTAGTTTAGTAATTAAAATGTATCTCATGTCAGTCATGACATACCTCGCACGCTAAAATCCATCAAGCGGTTTAGAAGATATCGTGAAATAAAGAAACTTACAAACATACATTAGACCTGAAAAAACAATACTCTTTTTGGTGTAACTCGATGAGACCTAAACCTTACCACACCCTGGACACTTCATACAACGGGCCAGAAATGCCATTTCAAAAAGGGAATAACGGAACAAACAAAATGGCGGTGAAATCTTAAACTTTCGACAACCAAACTGTAACTTTTCTTTATCAATCTGGGTGACGAGGGGGTGAGGTCGCAATCTAGAGAGCGGCAGGGAGTGTCCATACTGTATGTTAGTACAAATATATATACTTTGACCTTACCTAACATTTGACTTGTTACTTCACTCGAGACACCGCGAAGGAAACTGCCACACGACATACAGACATACAGACAGGCACACTAAGGCCCCTAACTTTAATACTAGTTAATGAAGCCGTCAAGGCGCACTGCGGCCGTCAGTGTCGAGCGCGTGTTTGGTATCAAATTACGGCGCTGCAGCGTGCAGCGTGCAGCGCTGGATTCAGCCAAATTATAATATGATAATGACGATAACGTAGATAGCTTGCATGCGGTACGAGCTTCTGGCCAAGGATGTCATGAATCTCCATTTCCGTGATCGAAACTATCGGATGTTCGAAATATTGTTATATCTTGTTTTACTGATGTGAAACATCTATAGCCGCATGTAAAACCGATTTCTGGCGTGACGAATCATGCCGTGGCGACGCGTCGCCACGCTATATGATGGTATATATATACAGTCTATATGTAGTAGTGTGTGTTTCACATGTGCCAGGCGTCCCGTGACGGCTCATTTTTTTTTAAAAATTGTGCGTTTGACTATATCTTACCTGATTAGTGACGATGTAATCAAATATATATCTACATCCATAACCGAAACATGTTCTGGGTAAATTTAAATATAGCCACTTTCGGGACATTAACTACAATTATTTCGCTTTTCTCTTTTTAACACGCTAATATTAGCTTCACCTGTATTTATGTATGTTTGTATGTATGTTTGTATGTATGTTTGTATGAATGTTTGTATGTATGCTTGTATGTATGTTTGTATGTATGCTTGTTAACGACTCCTTTGCACTCGATTTTGACCTACTTTAAACGGTCAGATTTAATTCAAACTTTGTACATTTATCAAGAATCGGTGACAATACAATAATTTTCTAAGTTTATGTCATTATCCAGACCTAAAAATTGAAAAATAAATACAGTTTAAAAAAACTAATAAACACGCTTTTCACATAGCACATCAAACTAAAAAAAATTAAAAATTTCTTAATGTAAGTGAAAAAAGCATGGGGGCGCTTTGTGACGTATTTTCGTATATCGAGAAACCCACGCTTTTTTCACAATGATACTTATATTTTTCGTTTATTATTGTTTTCGGCTTATATTAAGAATTATTTTTCACTTTTTAGTTTGATGTGCTTTAAAAGCGTGTTTTTTAGTTTTTTAAACTGAATTTATTTTTTCATTGGTGTGAATATTAATTCAATAAAAAAACATTTTTAAGGTTTTCAAATCAAAACAAAGCATAAGAACGATTTTTGTTTTTCAGTTATTCAAATTTATGGATATAAATTAGCGTATGAAACTTATTTCTATTTTGTTGTGGCATAACCGAATGTATCTCATAACTGAAATTTTCGGATATGCCTAACAATAACCGAAAATAGTTGAAATACCATTTCCCTAACAACCCTAATCCTGGCTGAGTGCACCGCGCCGCTAGTCTCTGAAGCCTTGGTACCTGTCCGAATACTGATCAGGGCGTCACTGATAATTTTAGACAGATAAATGCATGTATTAGACGGAAATGTGACGTTTTGTGTATCTGCAGCCTGGACGCGCCCTTCGACTCGCGTCTAAGCTAGCACGAGTGTTAAGAGAGAATCTTGGAGGGCATGGCAGGGTCCAATTATGTACAAAATGAGATTATTAACAACACTCATATATATGATACAACTAGCTTTTGCTGTAATCAGTTCTGCATATTTGTTAATATAAATATTACGAAAATTTTTGAAATAAATCTTTAATTGTGTTTATTATAAGTAAAAAATGGTTGTGAATTGTTTTCGTACATTTTTGTGACGTATAAGGGCACTATTTACAAGAAAAAATTCTCAACGAATTGTCAAGGAGGACAACGGATTACCTTGATTTAAAATTTGCACACTGGACTTTTCTGGGGAGTACTGTTTTCATACCTACATACTTATTTAAGTGTGCATTTAAGTCCATTTCACATGTACCCAGTATTTCACCACGTATAAAACCTGGAAATATCACAACTGCTCGTCACATAACCTCAAAACAACGTTTGTTCACCTAAATAGCCACAAAATACAAACGTTTCACATTACATCCTACTTATATTATAAATGTGAAAGTTTGTATGTATGGATGGATGTTTATTACTCTTTCACGCTTCAACCACTGCGCGGATCGGGATGAATCTTGGCACACATATAGGTTAGGTCCTGGATTAACATATAGGCTACTTTTTATCCCGATTTCTTAAGTGGTTTCCGTGGAATAGCTATTAACTCTCTCTTCTTTGTTAATTTATGTCACGTAGCAATAAAGCGAAGGATTGACGTGCTAATTAATACTGATTATCTAATTGACTACTAATTAGAATAGCCCGACATAGTTCCCAAGGGATCTAGAGTTGACTCAGTTCCCGCGCTCGACAGCACGATAGACATAAAAACTATGTTCACGCGAAAATTAACTAATTACTGAACATATCTGACTGAAATTTGGTAGGTAGACCTGGACCTGGATTAACATATAGGCTTTTTTCCACGCTCGTGAGCCGCTTGGTGCTTGCGCACTGCGCACCCTCGAAGACAGTCAGAGAAACTATGTTCAAGAGGGCGAAGCCGCTGGCAAAATCTAGTTACATATAATACTTTTTGAGTGTGTTAGTTTCATTTTTTGTGTACGTAGGTTCGTTTCATTTTTTGTATTGGACGTCACGAATAAATCTAGATATAGGTACTTAGGTAAGCAGATGTAAGTACCTAAGTGTACTCGTAATTATTTACTTGCGTTGTTAGAGGGATCACAGGCAGACTAGCTCACACACGCCCACGTCGTAATTACAGTATAGTATACACATTTGATAGTAGTAGGTCTTAGTGCTAGGTATAAAAAGTAGATCATTCAAGTAAAGTGTCTACATTAAACTTATTTGTAATTAATTTCTAGACTGACAAAAACTGTGTTTTTATTTGCAACTAAGTAGTAGACTAGATATAAATATATTTTTTTAACCCCCGACGCAAAAAAGAGGGGTGTTATAAGTTTGACCGATATGTGTGCGTGTGTGTGTCTGTGTGTCTGTCTGTGGCACCGTAGCTCTCAAACGGGTGAACCGATTTGGATGCGTTTTTTTTTATTTACAAGCAGGTTTTTTGGCGATGGTTCTTAGATACGTTTTATCAAAATCGGTTCAGCCGTTTCAAGGTCATCAGCTCTTTTGTTAGCTGCGGTAGGGTTCTTAGATTCTTAATGTGTATTTACTTTACTTTCAAACATACATGTGACCTAAAACTTGAAACACTTATGTATGCTTAATAACTATGCAGGATTATGGAACTCTTGGTCTGATGCTGCAGCCAGGATATCCAGAACACTAGCACACTCTTGAAAAAATAATAGCAGATATGTCGTATTTGGACTCGTTTTGTTCAGTATTTGATTCTGCATACAATGCAATGGTGGCAACACGGTGAGCTGATGCTGCGGCCAGGATATCCAGAACACTAGCACATCCTTGAAAAAATAATAGCAGATATGTCGTGTTTGGACTCGTTTTGATCAGTATTTGATTCTGCATACAATGCAATGGTGGCAACACGGTGAGCTGATGCTGCGGCCAGGATATCCAGCACACTAGTACACTCTTAAATAAATAATAGCAGATATGTCGTGTTTGGACTCGTTTTGATCAGTATTTGATTCTGCATACAATGCAATGGTGGCAACACGGTGAGCTGATAAACTATAACATAAAGCAAAAAATCACATTAGTGATTAAAACGAATCAAAAGTTAATATGAAAATTAAAAAACACAATGTGGAGTAACACAAATTTGGGGGTTTTGTGTACTACATTGCAGTGCCTGAGCCACAATGGTCGAGACTCGCAAAATGCAACTTGCTGAGGAACTCAAACAAGCTCAGCTGTTAGTTGAACGACTGCAGGCTGAGCGTGACGAGAATGAATATGAGATCAGACGGTTGCGTGCTAAGCAGGCATCTCTCACCACCAGCTTGACACAATATGACCAAGCACAAAATGAAATGGAACAGCAGCAACAAGCGATTGACTCATTCAGTGAATTCCACATTCAGCACGAATTGGCCCTGGATAGAATAAAACTTCTAGACCAACAGCTAAGAAGAGAGCCCCATGAACAACTCTCTACCTACCATGCCGAGCAGTAGTTCTCCCAGCCACACTGTTTGTCATGAAGGCATGGGAACAAACACAAGCTCACAAAATAAATAAATATTTCACACAAAAAAAAAATAGTAAAAATTAAAGACAAGATTACCTTTTTTTAAAAAATCGAAGCAATCCATGCAATTGAGAAGAGGAAACATAAATTTTACAAAAACAGACCTTGGAACTGAAAAGTCAACTTGAAGAAATTTGCGAAAAGTACAAAAAACACCCAAAAACTCATTGAGGAGCTGCAATCTAATATAGTTGATGGGAGCGATGGCTGACTCTCTCGTTATACTCGTGACCGGGTGCTGTCCGTGTTAAATGGCCTACTCTTGTCATAGGCATTCATAACATTAAATGATTTTTATGTATTACTTTTCGTGTCATATTGTTTTCATGTTCTAATGACATAATCTGGTTTATATCAAGGATTTAATTTTGGAATTATTAACTAATGGTTGTTTATTTCTTGATTTTTCACCAATATATTATGTTATTATTATTTTATAACTATCCGAAAGAGTGTAATTTGCACTTATCTTGAATCTTGAATCATGACTGTTGTTAAGGGTGAGTGGTGCGCGAGCCGCAAGCGGCTCGCGAGGCGTAGATATTAGTTTTTACCAGATCAGGCTATTCTGATTAGCAGTCTATGTACACAGATACACACGTTACATTTATAACACCCTCTTTTTGCGTCGGTGGTAAAAATTGGAAAAAGTAGGGGGGGAGTCTCCATACAAAAAAACGTGTTTTATAGGTAATTTATTTTTGATTAAACTCCATCGTAAAAACGGTAAAACATAAAAGCGTGACCGACACTGCTAATCATGTTTAATAGTAATAAAATGATGACGAACCCAAGAATTGACGTGGAAGCGACAAGACATGACGTATACTCGTGACCGGGTGCTGTCCGTGTGAACTGGCCTACTCTTGTCACAGGCATTAATGACATTTAATTATTTTAATGTATAACTTCTCGTGTCATATTGTTTTCTTGTTCTAATGACATACCTAATCTGTTTTATATTAATGATTTTGACGTCATTATCTAATGATTGTTTATTTCTTGTTTTTTACAAATGACATGTGTATAATTATTATATAATTATTTTATGAATAAACAACTTGAAATGTGCAAAATTTTATCAAAGTCGGCCAAACATACACATACACACATTTTTTCTAGAGTGGACATACACCTACACAATTTTTTTCTAGAACGGACATACACATACACACATTTTTTCTAGAACGGACATACCATACACACATTTTTTCTAGAACGGACATACCATACACACATTTTTTCTAGAACGGACATACACATACACACATTTTTTATAGAACGGACATACACATACACACATTTTTTATAGAACGGACATATACAAACACACAATTTTTCTAGAACGGACATACACATACACACATTTTTTCTAGAACGGACATACACATACACACATTTTTTCTAGAACGGACATACACATACACACATATTTTTCTAGAACGGACATACACATACACACGTTTTTTATAGAACGGACATATACAAACACACAATTTTTCTAGAACGGACATACACATACACACATTTTTTCTAGAATGGACATACACATACACACATATTTTTCTAGAACGGACATACGCGTACACACATTTTTCTGTAACGGACATACACATACACTCATTTTTTTAGAACGGACATACACATACACACATTTTTTCCTAGAACGGACATACACATACACACATTTTTACTAGAACGGACATACACATACACACATTTTTACTAGAACGGACATACACATACACACATTTTTACTAGAACGGACACACACATACACACATTTTTTCTAGAACGGACATACACATACACACATTTTTACTAGAACGTACATACACATACACACATTTTTACTAGAACGGACACACACATACACACATTTTTTCTAGAACGGACATACACATACACACATTTTTTCTAGAACACTAATATTGGTATCTAAAGGGTTTTTCAATAAGGGCGGGTAGATTTTGAAACGAAATTAAACAAGCTGCGTATGAGGTATCAACAATTTTTTTTATTTATTTAAAAGGCCCATATATGCCATTAAGTATGGAAGATGACATCATTCAAATGCCCGCCTCGGCTTCTCACAGTGGCACGGATCCGAGTGGTCCAATTTTCAATGACTCTTCCGCATAGATCCGCCTGAATTTGAGCGATGGCATGTGTTATGTTCGCCTTCAGGGCATCGGTGGATTGTGGTTTATTTGCATAGACCTGCGACTTCAAAAAACCCCACAAGAAAAAGTCTAGCGGGGTTAAATCGCATGACCTTGGTGGCCAATTCACATCACCCCTGCGAGAGATAACCTTAGTCTCAAATCGCTCATGCAGAATGTCAATCGTGGCGTCCGCTGTGTGGCACGTAGCGCCATCCTGCTGGAACCACATGTTGTCTAGGTCCATATGGTTCAATGTGGGCCATAAAAAATTGGTTATCATCGTTCTGTAGCGCTCGCCGTTGACAGTGACCGCCTCACCAACGTCGTTTTCGAAAAAATACGGACCAATGACGCCGCCGGCCCAAAATCCACACCAAACCGTAACTTTTTGAGGATGCATTACCACCTGGTGAACCTCGTATGGGTTTGTGTCGTCCCATATACGGCAATTTTGTTTGTTAACAAAGCCATTCATCCAAAAATGCGCCTCGTCGCTAAAGATGATTTTTCGCCCGAAATTGGGATCCTCTTCCAAACGATTCGATGCCCAGGCAGCGATCAAACGACGTTGTCTATGGTCATGAACTTTGAGCTCCTGGGTCAGTTGAATCTTATACGGGTGTAACCCTAAGTCCCGTCGCAAAATTCGCCAAGTTGAAGTTTGCGAAAGGCCGAGTTCTTGTGCACGGCGAGGAATCGACTGCCTCGGGTTCTGCTGTACACTTTGACGGACCGCCGCGATATTCTCGGCTGATCTTGCGTTTCTTGAACGTACAGGTGTGGGTTGATTGATTAACGAACCGGTTGTTTCAAATTTTTCCACCAAACGCTGAAGAGTCGACTGTGAAGGGCCACCACGTCTACCGTAAAATGGGCGCAATGCACGCAACGTTTGCACTAACGAACACTCATTTTGATAATAAAGTTTTATCATTTGTACGCGCTGTTCAATTGTGTAACCTGCCATGATGATTTGGCATAAGCAACTGAATAATAAGCAAAAGATTTGACAATTGTCACCAAAACAAAATGGCCGCCACGGGCCGCCAAAATCTACCCGCGCCAATTAAAAACCCTTTATAAGTGCTGTAGAGTGTGTAACCTCTAGTTAGGGAGATTTACTTCTAAATAAAAGATTTGAGTTTTGACTTAAAGAAATGCGTTTTATTTGTATACAAAAGGTATTGTAACAAGGTATGAATGTGGCAATATTGAGAGAGGTTATGAAATTAAAAAAATTTGAAAGAAAACAGGTATGTGGGTCTAAAATTACTGCAGCTACCTTATTGCACTTACTTGATAATAAATTAGCTAGCTATATCTATGTAGGTTAGATCAAATTATACAAAATAAAGGAAATCTTGTGTTGAGAAACAGCTTAGGACGGGCCGTAGAGGTGGTGTCTTACAGATAGATAGTAGATGTTAGGTATTACAAAAATGTGGCTGGAGAGGCCAGCAGATACAAATTTGGTCTGCAAGATTGATACAGAGTATAAGAGATTTAGCACCGTCCAAAAAGGGTTAGATAGATAGTGTGAAGCACATAAATTTTAGGTTGTTCTAGAGAACAAGCAAGGAGCGGGCGCCAGGTGTTTGTGTACACAGGTACACACACCAAAAAGAAAATATTTAAAAGCACAAGAGAAATATTCTGGAGTACACCTTAGTTAGGCTCGCGTCTTCCCGGGTGGAACGCACGGCGGTGGTCCGGCTGAAGGGCGAAGGTGCGGCAGTCTGCGAGGCAGCGAGGTTCCACGTGGCGGTCTGGCACAGTAGGCGTACTCCGAGGATGGCACACACGATGGCACACAGGGTACACGAGGGCGCACGAGGGTGCACGAGGTACACGGGGGTACACGAGGTACACGAGCCGGTGACAACGTGTCGAGTTGTTTATTATTATAAATATCTCGTATCGGCGCATCGGGAGCCGGGTCGTTCCTTTCCTTCTAATATGGTTGATGGGAGCGATGGCTGACTCTCGCGTAATACTCGTGACCGGGTGCTGTCCGTATGAACTGGCCTATACTTGTCAAAGGTTTCAATGACATTCAATGATTGTGTGTATAACTTTTCGTGTCATATTGTTTTCATGTTCTAATAACATAATCTGGTTTATTTCTAACGAATGATTGTTTATTTCTTGATTTTTCACAAATGAAATTATATTATTATTAATTTGTGACTATCAGAAAGAGTGTGATTTGCACCTATTTTGAATAAATACCTTGAATCTTGAAACTTCGGTTTGTCATATAACCTTCTATTTGCTCCTTGTAAAATAGTACTGTAAGACAAGTGCAGGTAAAATCATAGAAAGTAAACTAGTATTCTCTAGACTGTTTACCTCCTGAACGTACCTCGATACTTTCTACAACTTCTACGAAAGTATCTGTGTCTAATTACGAAGCAACAGACAGTAACTCCAAACTAGGCAACTTACTCATAATGTACGTCGCTCAAATTGGAATTGTAACAGATACTAGTACTGGTATGGTCTCGGTTTAACGAGCAAGGTAAAGAAAGTGTGATACTAGGATGCTAAACATACGGTTAGTAGTTCATAGCCGTTTAACCGGTCAAGTGCGAGTCGAACTAGCGTACAGAGGATTCCGTTTCAAGACTCAAGATATTTATTCAAAATAGGTGCAAATTACACTCTTTCTGATAGTCATAAAATAGTGATTACATAATTTCATTTGTAAAAAATCAAGAAATAAACATTGCCCTTTGGGTGACCTTGAGCCTTCTCATGCGGCCCATAGTAACAAAATTGGTGTAGGAACCGTTATCTGGGGCTTGTACTCACCATATTGAACCAGTTTTCCCAAGAGACGCATAGACGATTCGCAAAATTATTTTGGAGAAATGGCAAGTGGCGGAGATATCTCTTATTGCTCTCAACAAATTGGAACACAGCGTTCCTACAAACTCTTCATGAAAACAATCAGCCGATTGAACTATTTTGTGCATTTATGCACAGAGCGTAGATTTGTTTTTAAAAATTGTCTGTAGGTGCCTCGGGAAAGTTTGTTCAGCATGATGAGTAGAAGCCCAGTTATATAGACAATAGACAGATTCAAGATATTTATTCAAAATAGGTGCAAATCTAACACACTCAAAAAATCGCACACTCTTTCTGATAGTCATAAAGCAGTAATAACATAATTTCATTTCTAAAAAATCAAGAAATAAACAATCATTAGTTAATAACGTCAAAATCCAATCCGTGATATAAAAAAAACAAATAATGTCATTAGGACATGAAAACAATATGACACGAGAAATTAAAATTATTGAATATCATGAACGCCTTTGACAAGTGTAGGCCAGTTCACACGCACAGCACCCGGTCACGAGTATAACGCGAGAGTCAGCCATCGCTCCCATCAACCATCATCATATCAGCCGAAGGAAGTCCACTGCTGGACATAGGCCTCCCCCAAGGATCTCCACGACGACCGGTTCTGCGCTGCCCGCATCCAGCGGCTTCCCGCGACCTTCACCAGGTCATCGGTCCACCGAGTGGGAGGCCTGCCTACACTACGCTTTCCGGTGCGTGGTCGCCACTCGAGAACTTTACTGCCCCAAAGGCCATCTGTTCTACGAGCAATGTGCCCCGCCCACTGCCACTTAAGTTTAGCAATTCTGAGAGCTATGTCGGTTACTTTGGTTCTCTTACGGATCTTCTCGTTTCTGATTCGATCACGCAGAGAAACTCCGAGCATAGCACGCTCCATTGCCCTTTGGGTGACCTTGAGTCTTCTTATGAGGCCCATAGTAAGCGACCATGTCTCAGTTCCGTACGTCATCACTGGCAACACACATTGGTCGAAGACCTTGGTCTTAAGACACTGCGGTATCTGGGACGTAAAGATATTGCGAAGCTTCCCGAACGCTGCCTAGCCGAGTTGGATTCGTCGATTGATCTCTTTCTCGAAGTTGGACCTACCT
Organism: Coleophora flavipennella; assembly: GCA_947284805.1. Taxonomy (NCBI): domain Eukaryota; kingdom Metazoa; phylum Arthropoda; class Insecta; order Lepidoptera; family Coleophoridae; genus Coleophora; species Coleophora flavipennella. Next base: position 912,501 of record OX369289.1, on the reverse strand, counting down.
AACTGGACTGTTTGTCCCATCAACCATACTAGAGGGAAAAGAACGACCCGGCTCCCGATGCGTCACCATCTGCACTAACATTTAAGTGAGCATGCACCACTCATGCCAATGCTAAGATAAAAAAAATATTTATTAAAAGATTCATTAAAAATTCCTTTTCATTAAAAAGGCATAGGATTTGCGTTTAGGTTTTCATGTAAACAATAACGAGGCCCTTTATTCCCTTGTTTTATTTAAGACTCAGTAGTTACAGTGATAAGGATAAGGGGGAAATGTGCGGTTTTCGTACATGTTCCTTAATATCTTATAAACTATGCAGTTCAAAATATATAAAATATTTTTTTTGTTTCTTTTAACGAACCCTCGCTCATTTTATACGTCATGTATTAGACTTTATTCCATCATATCATCATCATATCAGCTCATATACGTCCCCACCGAGGGGCTCGAGCCTACCCCGAATTAAAGCTTAGAATTAGACTTTATTTACAAAAAGTATTTTCAAGAATCGAAATTCGTTAATTTACGTTTTAAGTCCGTGATAAGGTCATCAAACCCTACATGTTTTGTAAATTTAAACTTTTTTCGTCTAGTAGAGTCGGAGACAATCTAGTGTAACAGACGGACGTACGGACTGATAGACACTTTTATTGGATGTAGGGATCCTACTAGTGGAAATTTAACAAAAAATACTTATTTTAACCACCTAAATTCGTCCCTGTAGAAAAATCCCATCACCTCATTTACTTATTTAACATTATTTTTTTAAACCGACGCTCTTACGGTGAAGAAAAACATCGTGAGGAAACCTGCACACGCCTGCTGAGAAACTCGCAGGTTGTGTGTGAAGTCGAACAACCCGCACTGGGCCCGCGTGGTCGACTAAGGCCCGATCGCCCTAATTCAGGGTAGGCTCGTAACCCTCGGTGGGGACGTATATGAGCTAATGTCATCAATTGTTTAAACCAGAATAACTCATCATTATGTTTCTAGCAGCAATCACATAGGACTTTCATATAATCTTACGATAGCCTTTAAACCCCCTTAACTCGGCCCTATCGCAAAATCCGTTCTTAGCTGACGTCTCCTACCTATAAACTACCTATCTGCCAAATTTCAGCTTTACATGTCAAGTATTATTCTAAATTTCATTTTTAATGAGTGTGTGAGTTACCTTTCCCTTATACGAGTATATAGATTACTAGCTCCGCCCGCGTGGACATCGTTTTTATGACTGTCTTTAAGGGTGATTAGTTAATTTTGTCGTTTCCCACCTACTCAACCATCTCTGTGCATAAATCACAACAATCGAGTACTTTTTTAGTTCCCTCAGGAGCTGCTTTAGATTATGCTATTTTCCCGGGATAAAAAGTAGCCTATGTCCTTCCACGTGACACATGCTACCTGCATGCCAACTTTCATAAAGATTGGTCAAGGCGTTGAAGCACAAATTTTCACATTTATAATATTAGTAAGGATGACTACAAAGATACCCTAGTGATAAACTAACCCGTAATGACTCAAGGACATAAACACTTATGGGTCTCCAGATTTTTTCACTCTTTACTAACAAACCCCCACCAATGTTCGCCCCCTCTATTTCCACAAACGCGACGCTCTCGCCTGTCCGTCCTCCAATGGCAACAATGCTTAGTGTCGAGAGCGCGAGCGGTCCCGGAAGCGTCCATTTTCATCGGACATTCAATACTATAAGAGCTACGGCGGGCGCGGCGTAATTCTACACTTTGTCGGCGCGGGCGCGGGCGGGAGCGGGGGCGGGCGTGGGCTGGGGCGCGCGGGGTGTGGGACAGCCCTGGATGCAAAACTCGTTGCCTCTAAAGCTTTCAAACTGTTACGTCAGGATTCATTTTAGTTTTTTCACCTATAACATAGGTAACCTTTGCTCAAGGTTGACTGTAAGAGATCCCGAAAGAGATAAGTCCGCCTCTGCTATATTAATGTTCTTTTGTTAACACATTATTTGTTTTAAGTGCAATAAAGAGTTTACAAACAAACAAACATATGCTGAGCCAGGGTCTTTTCACTGGCCTGGCACTAACTGCCATTTCATTGTATTTGTTTGTTTGTTTGTAAACTATTTATTGCATTTGAAACAAATACATTCAATATTTAGACAAAAAAAAAGTTAGTCTTACAACTAGTGGTGTAACCTTAATTTTTTTACTTTATTGTTACCAACCTTTTACTCATTGTTTTTTTTGTGCCTGGTCGGTGAATAAACGGTTAATCTATGTATCTTAATTTTATTTAATTTATGATTTTTGTAAAAACATTTGTTTTCACAAATTCTATTACATCGAGTAAATTATCAAAAGTAACAACAGTAAAACTCATGTATTTGATGCATTCTAACAAAATATCCTCAAAAGTTTAGTTTGTTTAAACTTCATGCTTTAATCATGTTTAACATTGAAATACAAAGCAATATTCTGTAGGTATCACATAGTACATCCCAGATCAAATAAATAGCACAGCTTATTGTAAGGGTGCAGTGCTCGTATAGTATACGATGTACTACATTCATCCCGCAATCAGTTAGGCAGGTCACAAATCATGCTCAGAATTACTTGATTTGACTGACATGGATGATCTTGGACTCCTTAAATGCTCCCCAGTGAAGTGACAAAATTACACGAAGGTTTGACTTTGACATGGAAGATCTTGAACTCCTCGGAGAATCTCCAATGGCTCCCTAAATGCTCCTCAGTGAAGTGCCATAATATACAGGGTAGGTTTGACTTTTACATGGACTACCTTAGACTACTTTGAGAATCTTCAATAGCCGTAAATGCTTCCCAACGAAGTGCCATAATGTACAGAATGTCCCAGCGTTAAGGGCCATGGAGAGAGAAATAGGAAATTTAGCAAAAAGGAGACTTTTTTTATAAGTAGTGTAGCGAAAACTTTCGCTACAAAATCCTTTTCCTTGTTTCCCATCGCATCTTCTTGCTGTTTGCTTCTTCAGTTTAGGATTATATTCACTTTTCCGAATTGTTTTGAAAATTGAGATAGATTGTCAAACTGCCGTGTGTTGTTTTTTTCACAAAGGTTTCGTCATCGCGACTGTGATGATATGTATTTTTCATTGAAATCTTCTATAAATTTATCTCTTGGTGCCAGTTTCGCTCGGCAAGATGTTTTTAATTATTGACCTCGGTCCCCTCTCCGATATTTAATAAGAGGTAGGCATTTTCATATTTCTTTTATCGTTTTACTTTGTGTCGCGTGGTGATGAGAGTATCGGTCCTTTTACGTTCTAGGATTTTAGTCTAAGACGGCACAACAGTGCCCGTCATTGTGAGCACCAACGGGCTAGGGTGTGCGTTTCTTCGTCCGGCCCACCGGTGTCTTCACGAGCGCCCCCTTATGGTACACATAAGCGTAGCTAACTCCATTTCAAGTAATAAAAAATAAGGCTTAAACATAAGGTTCTAGATCTTTTAGAATCGTATTTAGTAAATAGGATACAAAAATTGCAAACAAATGGTACGAAATCGATGGGCTCTCGGGTTAAGATGGGTGTGCCTCAAGGTTATATTTTAGGACCTTTTCCGTTTTTGTAGTTCATATTAATGATCTACCATTCATAGTTGAATCACTGTCGAAAATTGTATTATTTGCGGATGATACATCACATCACTAGTTTTTATGGTTGACAGAAAAACTAATATGTCTGACGAAGTAAACGACACTCTTTCAAAAGTAACAATTGGTTAAATTATTATTATATAAATAACAGTCTGTAACGCCAAAAAGACCAAATGAATTAAATTCACATTAACAAATGTTATTGAAGTAAACAACAATGTATCCTTAGCTGGTAATATATTAGAATTTTTTAAATCAATGCGTGTTTGTAGGATTAACTGTAGTTTCAATAGGGCCCGCATAGAAACCCTAGGTGGCAGGCTTAGCTCAGCCGCACATGCAGTAAAAAAAATCAGGCTCCTTACAGATATAGACACCGCAAGACTGGTATATTTCAGCTACTTCCATAGTATTGTGTCTCATGGGATACTTTTGTGGGGACATGCAGCTGATATAAATACCATATTTGTTGTGTAAAGAAGACCTGTTGGCGCGATTTATGGAATGTGTTCTCGTGAGTCGCCTCGAGATAAGTCCAAAGATATTAATGTAATGACTTTCCCCTGTCAGTACATTTATGAAAATATAATGTATGTACGTAAAAATCTGCATCTCTTTTCACTGAATAGTGACAGGCACAGCCGTAATTTTCGAAATAGGAATAAATTTCAAGTAACTTATACCAGACTTAGCAAAATCGACAAGTCCTTGGTGGGACAATGCTCACTCACGTATAACAAATTAATTAAACGGCGATGTCTTAAATTTGTCAGAAAAACAGTTTAAAAATTGTGTCAAAAGAACTCTTTGTAAAAAAGGTTATTATAAGACATCCGAATATTTAAATGATGAAAATGTATGGGTAGACAGTGTTTCTTCTATCAACACTACTAACATGTTTAATAGTAATAAAATGATTAACAAACTAAGAATTGACGTGGAAGCGACAAGACATGACAAGTCTAGTACTTCTTTTAATTAACTAATATTTTTATCTTAGCATTGACATGAGTGGTGCATGCTCGCTTAAATGTTTGTGCGGATGGTGGCGCATCGGGAGCCGGGTCGTTCCTTTCCCTCTAATATGGTTGATGGGAGCGATGGCTGACTCTATATATGACATCCATGTTATGGTTTATTTCAAGGATTGAATTTTGACGTTAAGAAGTAATGATTGTTTATTTCTTGATTCTTCACAAATGAAATTATGTTATTATTTTTTTATGACTATCAGAAAGAGTGTAAGACACACCTATTTTAAATAAATACCTTCAATCTTGAATCTTAATACCTTTTATATATTCTCTACCGCGAGATGGAAGACACCCAAACCGTTAGTACTAATATATATACTGTGCCCAAACGTAGGAACTAAATGAACTTTAAATTTAAGTGGTGATTGAAAGTATCCTTTCTTTTTTAAGTTTTGAGTGCTAACTTATTTTATTTTTAAAAAACTTCTGTCATAGCAACTCCGTTCGCACATGGTTGCTAACATATTGAAACATTTCTATATTTTAATTATTTTTAAACTTGTAAATTCCCAACCTAACATTCAAGTACCTTCTTTTACCTATTATCGATGAATTTCCGTTTTTATAATCTTCCTTCCACCTTTAAATATATTCACTTTATTGATGTGTAACATCTTTGCTCTCGCTTTCCTGCAATTTGTGGGAGTGATTTCGTGAAATGGGACGGAAATGTGTAACAGGAAATGCGAACGTTTTTTAATTCTCGAAAACTAAGGTTGTCATAGCCATGCCGCCTAGTGTGATGGCAAAGGCAAAGATGACATACTACTTTTCGAAGGGTCGGCCCGTGAATGTACACATGTTACACATCATATGCAAGTACTGTAGGTCTCGTTTTTTATATTTCTATATTTACCTCACAATTTTCTTTTCCTTTCCTAGGTTTCAACTTTTAGGTTCTTATTCCAAATTCCACGAATTTTTGTAGCAAACACTACTTCTTGGTTCTTTTCTTTATTTTAAATTAATTTTGCTACATTTATTATCATCAAATCTAATACTCCTTTTTTATTAACGTTAATGTTTATTGTTGTTTTGAGTATTTCCGAAAACGCCAGACAACGCAACGGCTTCGCGTGAAACCACGCAATTTATTTATATTCAATCCAACAAAAGGACCCTTCCGAAATTGCGCTCAATAAAAAAAATCTAAGAAAAATAAGTAAGTACGGACAGATTAAAAATAATTTGGGTTCAGTAACAAACTTGAGTTAACCCATTCAACTAGGAACGTATATGACCATCATTTACTTGTTTTACTTTCTGGGACCCTTTTCAGTTCAACTCGTTTTAGGGACGCACGACGCACGAGCGGAGGCTCCTCGCAAGGAGCGGGCGCAATTTATCTCGAAATTAAGTTTGCTAAGTGGACCTCTCATATACATAGTAGAAAGAAATGGATCCGCTGTTTAAGGTGTGTTTAACGTTTATTTACATAAAATAAAGTTCAAATCATGATTATAGGTGGACATGATTTTTTATCCCCAAAAACCGGTTTTGGGGGAGAAAAATCGATCTAGCTAAATCTCATATATGGGAAAACGTGTTTTCGGAGTTTTCACTCACGTCGTCTTTTCCGCTCAATCGGTATCATATGTTAACAAATCAATCCATACGCGAGACGGTTCACCGGTTACGAGGCTGACCCCCAATCCAATCAGACCTGGGTCCGAACCTCAGCAGAGTTGTAAAATTCATTTTAGGCTTTTATCATGTTATGAAAAGCGTCGGTGGCTCAACCGGTAACGACTCGGTCCATCTAACCAGAGGTACCGGGTTCAAATCTGGCCGGCCAATGTACCAATGAGTTTTTAAAACTTACGTACATATACTTACCGATTGCTTTAACGGTGAAGGAAAAACATCGTGAGGAAACCTGCACACGCCTGCGAAGAAATTCGAAGGTTGTGTGTGAAGTCGACCAATCCGCACTGGGCTCGCGTGGTCGACTATGGCCTGATCGCCCTAATTCAGGGTAGGCTCGAGCCCCTCGGTGGGGACGTATATGAGCTGATGTGACATGTTATGGATTTATTTCTACTAATTTGTTCTAAAAAACCGTTTACACACATCATCATCATCATCATATCAGCCGAAAATCGTCCACTGCTGGACAAAGGCCTCCCCCAAGGATTTCCACGACGACCGGTCCTGCGCTGTCCGCATCAATCGGCTTCCCGCGATCTTCACCAGGTCGTCGGTCCACCGCGTGGGAGGCCTGCCTACGCTACGTTTTCCGGTGCGCGATCGCAGGCACATAGCTCGTAGAACAGATGGCCGATGGGGCAGTAAAGTTCTCGTTTTCACACAAAAAATAATATTTTTAGTTCACATGCTAGTCCTAGTTAGTATCCTTCGCCTGGACTCCGAGCATGGCTTGGTCGCCCAGGTACTAACAAGATAAAACGACCAAATGAATTTTTAATATTTTTCTGCAGTTTCAGAACAAAACCGCATATATTTGTGTTGGTTGATTAATAGGAGTTCTTTTTGTGGCGCTGCTGTTCTGTTTCTTCAATCGTCCAAACAACACGCGAGATGGAATAAAAGCGACCAAGAGTGATTTGGCGTGTGACATCACAAGGTGACCTGTAAAGGATTACGTGGGGTAAGCTGGTAAGCCGCTCCGAGGGTTGCTGCTTCAAAAGGAACAGACTTACCGACCTCTGTGGTATTATCAGCCGCATAATATAAACACTCTTCTAGGTGGGCTGATGCTTAATGGGAACTTAAGATTTTAGCTACACACTGTAATTACGTACCAAACTAAAGTACGAGTAAGCATACCTAGTAAGAAAGTTTATCTGGACTTTTTGGAAATTATTAAAAAACAAACAAATGACAGTCGGACTCGCACACGAAGGGTTCCGTGATCCGTGCCATTGTAGAAAATTTCACACTATGTACACGTTGAATATAGACAATAGAGCGTCGGTGGCGTATCGCCTAGGGCCGCCGCCTCCTGTCCGGGAGGCCGAGGTTCGAATCCTGCCACGTACCAATGTGATTTCGAATTTAGATTTCATATGTACGTTTATCCGACGCTCTTAGGATGACGGAAAACATCGTGAGGAAACCTGCACACGCCTGCGGAGAAATTCGCAGGTTGTGTGTGAAGTCAACCAACCCGCACTAGGCCCGCGTGGTCGACTAAGGCCCGATCGCCCTAATTCATGGTAGGCTCGAGCCTCTCGGTGGGGACGTATATGAGCTGATATGATGATGATGACACGTTAAATACTTTTCACGTTTCAATCTTTTAATTTTATTTTATTTTTTATTTGTAGTTATTGCGGCAGTAAAAATTATTTCTGTGAAAATTTTAACTTTCTATTACGGTTCATGTAATACAGCCCGCTGAGAGACAGACGGACGGATGACGAGGACAGCAGAAGCTTAGTAATAGGCTCCCAATGTCGCCCTTGTGGTACGGATCCCTAATAAGAAAGTTTCTGTACGTTTAAGTGTGCTTGTACTGTTTTTTAGTATATCTACCATTTATTAAATGTACGTAAAATCAAATGATGAGATCGAAGCAAAAAGTGTTTCAGTCATATCGTATAACTGTGGACGATTGTCACTCGCAGGAGTCGCAGGCCCTCGCCGGGGGAAATCCGGCTGATTGCACTCATTCGCTATTCCACCAGCTCTGTGCCAGCACCGGGCGCCTCTCGAAATTGTCAAGTTTTCCTTTTTACAGTGTCACTCTCTGTACTGACTGCACTATTTTATTCGAATGTGATATCTATTTAAAAGCTAATTTCATGCACGTTGTTGTTTTATTCTGTGAAATCCCAGTCGACTGGGTTGGCATCTGATCTGTCTGACCGAATCACAGAGAGAGATGTAGATAGATACTTACATAACAATGTTCATATTTAAAATATTAAAAAGCTGTATTTAACACAAACCAACTTGTAAACCGAGGAAAAAATATATGAATAACACAAAAACCACCACACCTCTCCACACGAGTACAAAAATGATACATATTCATTTCAAACAAAAAACATCAACGAGAGCGACGGATTTTTTATATTTTTGGTTTTATTCAGTACAGGCTCCTTAAAGCGAGTACAACTCACACTTGACTTGTTTTTATTATTTGTTGTTTTAGTTCATGACTAGTACTTAATCGCACTAAGTTTCACGCTTGTATCTATTGCCGTTTTTTCAATAGAGCAAAAACAGAAAAACATTTTTAAAACACCTTTTTTATTATTTGATAGTAAATCCCCCAAAATAATACACATTTTGTAAAATTTTCAGCCAGCTACCTATTACGATTTCAACTTTTTAAAAGCCGGACAGACGGACAGATAGACGGACAGCGAGCGTGGGCTTAATAGTAGGGTGACCTTTGCAAATGTATAATTTGTCTAAAGTTACGTATCGTAGCACCCGAAGGATGTCTTCTGCTTGACAACAACCTGAATGCGCAGGGATGAAGATTCGTATAAGTTGCCTCTGTCCAGCAGTTGATGATGATGATGATGATGAAACAAGCCTACAAAATCTACAAATTAGAGTTCATCATACCAGCCGAAGGACGTCCACTGCTGGACACTTCCCCCCCCCCCCAAGGATTTCCACGACGGCCGGTTCTGCGCTGCCCCCATCCGGCCGCTTCCCGCGACCTTCACCAGGTCGTCGGTCCATCGAGCAGCAGGGTAGCAGGCCTGCCTATGCTATGTTTTCCGGTGCACGGACGCCCAATGTTCTACGAATGCCCAATGCCCATCTGTTCTACGAGCTATGTGCCCCGCCCACTGCCACTTAACTTTAGCGATTCTGAAAGCTATGTCGGTTACTTTGGTTCTCCTACGGATCTCCTCGTTTCTGACTCGATCACGCAGGGAAACTCCGAGCATAGCACGCTCCATTGCCCGTTGCGTGAACTTGAGCCTTCTTATGAGGTCCATAGTAAGCGACAGAGTCTCAGCACCGTACGTCAGTAGCACCACACACTGCTCAACGACCTTGGTTAAAGTTACGTATAAAGATACAAATTAGAATACACAAGAATTAGCACACCCACTTGTTCTCATTTCTCATGCGTAAATGCGTAGCCATTCGTGCAAAACCAAACAAATGCAGAATGCAGGATTCCACATGCGGCAGTTACGTGATTACTCCACTGTTACATACTATCAGTTGTCTCCTTACTCGCATACAAAGCGGCGCGCCTAAATCCCGTATGTATGTATGTATCGAGGTATCTGACCGCGCGAATATGTAACGTGTTTGCTAATAAACTTAAATTGCGACTACTGCCGTTCAATACGTCCAATAAAAGTTTCTTATTTTTAAATCTTGAGTAATTATTAGCAATTGGCATGTTTTTTCAAAACGAAAATATACATTTAAGAAACTAATTTGAATATTTTTCTGTTTTAATTACTGGTGATATTTTTATTAATTTTTCAAATCATTAAAAGTTATGACGTCACAGGCTTTAATACTATGAAACAAAATCTAGCCAAGAGCACAAAACTTTTTTGACATGAGTCTTGAACTTATTCTCTGACAAACTAGTTACATTTTCTGGAATTTTATTGTAGAATCTTATACACTGCCCCACAAATGACTTTTTAACCTTACTCAGTCTCGAAAAGGCTATATCTATTTTATTTACATTTCTTAAATTCAAATTATGCCTGTCACTGTTTTTAGGAAATAAATGCAAATTCTTACGAACGTACATGATGTTTTCATATATAAATTGACTAGCAACAGTTAAAATATTGATTTCTTTAAACTTATTCTGTAACGACTCACGTGATCGCATCTGATAGATTGCGCGGATAGCTCTTTTCTGCAGGATGAAAATAGTTTCTATATCAGCTGCATGCCCCCACAGTAATATGCCATAAGACATTATACTATGGAAGTAACTAAAATACACTAGTCTCGCAGTATCTACATCCGTTAACTGTCTTATTTTCTTAACGGCATAAGCAGCTGAACTAAGCCTTCCCGCTAAAGTTTCAATGTGTGGTCCCCATTGAAGTGAAACATCCAAAGTTATACCGAGGAACACCGTGGTATTTACAAATTCTAATTTATTACTGTCTAATATTACACTATTATTGACCTTTTTTACATTTGGCAAACAAAATTTTATACATTTTGTTTTCTTAGCATTTAATAATAAGTTGTTCACAGTGAACCAGTTCAGTATCTTTCAAAGAGTGTTGTTTACTTCGTCAATTTCGTTTTCTTTCCTATTCACTTTAAAAATAAGAGATGTATCATCCGCAAACAACACAATATTTGACAGATGTTGCACCATAAAAGGCAAATCATTTACGTAAACAAGGAAAAGAAAAGGCCCTAATATGGAACCCTGGGGCACACCCATTTTCACTTTAGATCCAGATGAGTTCGTGCCATTCACTTGTACTTTTTGTGTTCTGTTGTCTAAATACGAATTTAAAAGACTGAGAGCCCCTTCCTCTACACCATAATGCTTTATTGTACTACTTTGTCGGCGTGATTAATATGTATACCTATGCCAAATCACAGCTTTCTAGTACTAATAGTCTCCGAGATAAGCCACGGACAGACAGACAGACATGGCAACGATTTGATAAGGGTACTTCTTGGTACTTGTTGACTTCGGAATCCCAAAAAATTTCCAGTACTAATTTTAATTGACAATTATGTAACGAATTTATGTAGTTATTTACTATTACAAAATAATGTACAAATACATGCCTTTAAAAACTGAACAACGCCCATTTTTATTACTCCACGATTTTAAACTAAAAATTAATTTTAGCGAAAACCGTTCAGGTTCCCTTAAAAATATAATTACGCTTAAAATATAATTTCAGCAGAAAATACTTTACGTGGGTGTTTTGATGAACGAATATGATCATTTACTTGACAAACTAAATGGAAAGATACTGAAATACTCGTAAATAAACTGAATCAAACAAGCCTAGGCAAACACAGTGTGGGACTAGGAGTGCCAAATGTTCGGTTAACTGGACAGTTCAATTTTCTTTATGTTTGTCCGGTCAAGAAAATCTTGGTAAACCGGATAAATGTGGAAGTTTTCAGTAAGTAAACTTGTCAAATTTTTTTTTCAACACATCTGGTAACCCTATGTGAGACGCCCCCTGGCTAGGTGGAGCGATGATTTGCGCAAGGTTGCTGGCAACAACTAGATGCGCGGGGTCGAAGATCAGTATAAGTGGCGAGCCTTAGGGTAGACTAACATGGGCTGATGATGATGATGATGAAACAAGCCTAGCCGGTGACAGCTGGATGCGCAGGGCCGAAAATCCGTATAAGTTGCCTATGTCCAGCAGTGTAATGACACAGGCTAATGATGATGATGAAGAAACAAGCCTACAAAATCAACAAATTAGAGTTCTTCATATCAGCCGAAAGACTTCCACTGCTGGACATAGCCCTCCCCCAAGGATTTCCACGACGACCGGTTTTGTGCTGCCTGCATCCAGCGGCTTCCCGCGACCTTCACCAGGTCATCGTTTCAACGAGTGAGAGGCCTGCCTATGCTACGTTTTTCGGTGCGCGGTCGCTACTTGAGAACTTTACTGCCCTAACGGCCATCGGTTTCACGAGCTATGTGCCTCGCCCACTCCCACTTAAGTTTAGCAATTCTGAGAGCTATGTTTGTTACTTTGGTTCTCCTACGGATTTCCTCGTTTCTGATACAATCCCGCAGAGAAACTCCGAGCATAGCACACTCCATTGCCCTTTGGGTGACCTTGAGCCTTCTTATTAGGTCCATAGTAAGCGACCATGTCTTCATCATGTGGTCGAAGACCTTGGTCGTAAGACACTGAGAAAATTGCATGTGAAGATATTGCAAAGCTTTCCGAACGCTGCCCAGCCGAGTTGGATTCCACGATGGCAACACATACTGGTCGAAGACCTTGGTCTTAAGACACTGAGCTATTCGGGATGTGAAGATATTGCGAAACTTACCAAACGCTGCCCAGACGTGTTGGATTTGACAATTGATCTCTTTCTTGAAGTTGGACCTACCTAACTGGACTGTTTGTCCCAGATACACATATTCGGCAACAATTTTCAGAGGAGTAGGTGCGATACGGACGTTTAACATAATTTTCGTCTTGTCCATGTTCACTCTAAGACCTGCTTGTGGAGAGGCTCTACTGAGACCATCGAGCAATGTGCCTAAGTCGTCCATAGCCTCAGCCATGACTACGATATCGTCAGCGAATCGAAGGTTTTGAAGGAATATTGATGCCGAGTCCACCCCAGTCCAAAAGCTTAAACCTTAAAACATCTTCCAGGGCGGCGATGAACACTTTCGGAGATATGACGTCTCCCTGTCTCACCCCTTGCTGCAGCCGGATAGTTTTCGAGTTATGATTCTGGGACGAACCAAAATAGTAGCATTTTCATTTAATCACTTCATTACCACGTTATATCGATAGTCAATTTGGCACCGCTGCCTGGAGATAATCTACTAACACAGCGACCGAATCAAAAGCTTTCTCATAGTTCTCGAACGCTAAGCATAGTGGCTGATTATGCTCTTCGGTCTTCTGTATAATCTGGCGCCGCGTATGTATGTGGTCTATGGTACTATAGCCTTTTCAGAAACCGGCTTGTTCGGGAAGCTGAAAGCTGTCAAATCTGCGTGCGAGACGATTCGTAATGACTCTCGAAAACAGCTTGTAGACATTGCTCAGAAGTGAGATGGGTCTGGCAGGGTATTGTCGCAATTTTTGAAGAAAAGCACGACCACACTTCTGTACCATGCCTTATGCGTTTGTCCCTCGAGTATAACGGAATTTAATAAGTTCTTAAGAGCTTTAAGTACCGGTGTTCCACCTGCTTTCAGAAGTTTATCCGTAATTCCATCATCACCCGGTACCTTATTGTTCTTGGGCTGTTTGAGAGCCATTCTAATTTCGTACAAGCTGACGTCCGGGAAATCTTCGGTATAGTGTAGAGTTAGTCTGGCTCTTGGGGCTTTAGCCATATCACTGACAGGCAGACGTGTGGTCGTGTACAACTGTCCGCAGAACTTCTCAACCTCTTCCAGCAACTCAGTCTTAGACGATATGATCCTGCCATCCTCAGTCTTCAGCTTGGTCAGTTAGCTTTGTCCAACAGACAGATCTCTCGCAAACACTTTTGAGCCTTTGTTGTTCTCAATCGCCTCTTCAATGCCTACAATTTGTACTATACTGGCGCAAATCACGAGTCAGGGACTTGGAGATCTGTCTGCTTAGTTGCCGATTAGTATTATCCGACGCTCGTACGGTGAAGTAAAACATCGTGAGGAAACCTGCACACATATGCGAAGAAATTTGAAGGTTGTGTGTGAAGTTGACCAACCCGCACTGGGCCCCCGTGGTCGACTAAGGCCCGATCGCCCTAATTCAGGGTAGGCTCGAGCCCCTCGGTGGGGACGTATATATGAGCTGATGTGATGAGTTGCCGATACTGTGTAGCGTCTTCAGAGGACTGCAAAACCAATCTGCGTCTTTCTTTCATGAGGTTGCTGGTGAAGTCCCAGATTTTTTTAGTTCTGCTTGAACCGCGAGTTTTAAAAATCTTGGACAATTTTCACGAAACTGTCATTATAATAGTCCACATTATCGCAATCCCCTAGGCATTCGAATTGAAACACAATACAAATTAGAGTTATGTATTAAAAGAATATCGACAAAAGTACACGAACAATGTAAGTTATTAGGGCCGTTCCACACGCGATTGCATCTGCCTCGCGTTCGTCGGCACAGTGTCGTGCATCACGCCACTAACTCGAACCAGTTTATCTTTCCGAACTTTGGCGAAAATAAACTCTGAACAATAAACAACATTATCGTAATAGCCAATAATAGCTCGCTAATGTTACGCAGGCTATGTAAGCAATATGAGGAATCAGAATATTAATGTCATATACGGTAGGTTTGAAAGGGCCTCTGGAATTTGGCAGTTGTGGTTGGTTATGGTTAGGTGGTGTTCTTGTTTTAGCGAAAATAAACTCTGAACAATAAATAACGTAAGGTTCCGCAATCTTTACAAAAAATATTTTTTTTTATTTTTTTATTCACAGTTGGTAAAATAAATAAACTTTTATTAAAAAAATATATATATATATTTGCAGTTGGTAATAGAACATTGTGTATGGAATACATAGATGAACTTTTTTGTTAAAATCCAACTGCAAATTTAATTTAATTAAGTTGGTTCACCCCCTCTTATATATAGTACGGGAGGTACCCTAAAAACATTTCTTTTCATCATTTTTTTTACCACTTTGTCGGCGTTATTAATATGTATACCCTGCCAAATCACAGCTTTCTAGGACTAATAGATTCTTAAAAAAATGTGCTACCTTCCATAAAAGTAAAAGTGGTATGAAAAAAAATATGAGTGTATCCCCGTGCTTGGTGTCTTTAAATTAGTCTTATTAAATGAAGTAGGTAGTAGGACACTTCATACAACGGGCCAATAATGACATTTCAAAAACGAATGACGAAACAAACAAAATGGCGGCGAAATCCTATACGTTCGACAACCAAACTGTAACCAATCTGTATCAACCTTGGTAACGGGGGGAATACTGTATGTTAGTACTAATATATATACTTTGGTAGTAGTTTGTTTGTAAGGACATAATTTACTTGTGTCAGATGTTCGTTTCCCAAGATACAAGTACTCGTACGTAGCTAACTCGTCAAAGTCGTTAAAAGTGGGCCTTAGTTGGAACTCTCAAGGAAAACTATACAAACATTTTTCAAATAAAGCCTACGGAACCCCACCCTACGCTTAGTTCGACGCGTACTTGATCGATTTTTATAAAAGACTAGCCTTATCCCGCGGCTCCCCCCGCGTGGACATCGTTTTTATGACTGACTTTAAGGGTGATTAGTAAATTATGTCGTTTCCCACCTACTCAACCATCTCTGTGCAAAAAATCACAACAATCGAGTATTTTTGTAGTTCCCTCAGGAACTGCATCAGATTATGCTATTTTCCCGGGATAAAAGTAGCCTATTTCCTTCCTCGTGAAACAGGCTACCTGCATGCCAAATTTCATAAAGATTGGTCAAGGCGTTGAAGCGTGAAAAGGTAACAAACAAACACATTTTCACATTTATAATATTAAGTAAGGATTATATCATACATTTAAAGACAGGACATTTGGAGCAAGTTTACCAACCAGCGCTGAACTGTTGGAACGTGTTGGGGGCTGCATTTCTTTGCAATGCAAATGCATCAATGTGTGACGTTAAACACGTTTGTTTACACATAATTCATTTCACGTTCATTCGGCCAAACCGGCCAAGTGCGAGTCGGACTCGCGCAAGGTAGTCGCTACGTTCCGTAGTCTTTACAATTAACTCGATGCGATGCGATGCGATTGCGATGTTAAAAGATATCAACAAAAAAAATGTTTCTGTTGCCTCAGGAACTGTATAGGACTATGCTATTTTCAGTTGCCTCAGGAACTGTATCGGACTATTCTATTTTCAGTTGCCTCAGGAACTGTATCGGACTATGCTATTTCCAGTTGCCTCAGGAACTGTATCGGACTATGCTAAGTTCAGTTGCCTGACAAGCTGTATCGGACTATGCTATTTTCAGTTGCCTCAGGAACTGTATCGGACTATTCTATTTCCAGTTGCCTGTGTTGCTAGTTTCACGGGATAAAATATAGCCTATGTCTTTACCTGACACAGGCGACCCGTATACCTAATTTGGTTAATATTGGTTGAGGTGCTGAGGTGTTACTAGTACTCAAGGATTAGTTTGGTTTGTTTTACAAAAGCGTGGTTTTTAGTTTTTTGAACTGTAATAGTTTTACAGTACTATGGCTGGAATATCACAGTTGATCGGGTCCAAAACCAATTATTTTACGCCTGCGCACTGGAACGATAACAGTAGTTCAAATTCAGCCAAGTTACCGGCAGTTAAGTATAATTATTTATTAATAACAAAATTGACAGTTAATTTGTAAAATTACTATGTGTGTGTTGGCACTACAAAATGGATGGGAAAATTATCGCCGGTTCGTTTAAGGCGCCTCTTCGGCTCAAACGATAAATAATAGTAGTACTTGACGCCCTTGCTAGTTCCAACTCTGGTGAAACTATAACTAATGAATACGTAACACTCCTATGTATTATTATTATAATTCATTTATTTTCAGGCAACTTAGTACTAAAGTACAGGCCCATAGATATATAAAAACTTATAAAAATAACTATTAGTTAACATAGATACTATAAATAAAATACATAATTAGGCATGTTAGTATCTACCTTAACCTATGTTGGTAATTGTATTACGAACATGCGGGTTTTAGGGTTCCGGAGTCAAAATATCGCAAAACTGAACTGTTACAATTTCGACTTGTCGGTATGTATGTTAGAATAAATTTTCTTTGCTCGTATTTCACCTACAGTAATGAAATTTAGTACATAAATGTAAAATTATGACCGGCATGGAAAATAATGTCAAAAAAATAAGACATAAAATTTTATTTGTATTACACAGGTTTTAAAAAAGCGTCGGTGGTCCTCCCAACCAGAGGTGCCGGGTTCAAATCCGGACGGCCAATGTACCAATGAGTTTTTCGAAACTTACGTACATATTACCGATTGCTTTAACGGTGAAGAAAAACATGGTGAGGAAACCTGCACACACTTGCGAAGAAACTCAAAGGTTGTGTGTGAAGTCGACCAACCCGAACTGGGCCCGCGTGGTCGACTAAGGCCCGATCGCCCTAATTCAGGGTAGGCTCGAGCCCCTCGGTGGGGACGTATATGAGCTGATATGATGATGACACAGGTTTTAAATTTGGCTGTTTATTTTTATGTTACCTACCTGAGTAAATACTATCGTGAACAATTGCGAGCATTTATTTACTACTAGCTTTTGCCCACGGCTTCATCTATATGCAAAAATTGACATCGATCAGTTGGTTTGTTGCTGCGTGAAATAAGGACAAACCAACAAACAAACTTTCGCATTTATAATAGTTGTGGCTCCAAATTTTGCGTATTATTTAACTTTAAATATAAGAATTAAAAGACTTAGCAAACTTTAAGTTGATTCGCAATTTTTTTTGGTTGGGTTAAACAACCCTGGGGGTCGTCCGTCACTTCACATCCGATACGCATAAAACATAGCTATTCTTTTAAGTTAAGAGCTATGTTAATTGGTATTCAATAAAGATAATTTTAAACAAAAAAAAACGACTTCAAACGCATTAGTTGTCACTACGTATTTTGAATGTTCCTTTCGATTTCTCTGGGATGACATCATCAGATCCTGGTTTTCTTATCATGGCACCACCCTTGGGATATCTCCTTTCCAACAAAAAAATAATCATCAAAATCGGTTCATAAACGACGAAGTTATCCGCGAACAAACATTAAAAAAAATACAATTATACTGTCGAATTGAGGACGCCTTTTTTCGAAGTCGTTTAAAAAAAGACATTCGAATCAGCCTAGTCATTTACTAAAATTTAATCTAAACCCATCTTCAACGAAAGCGCCATCTGTTGTCGAGTAGCCAAATTACACATGCACACATATACATGCATGCATACTTTGGGTGCATGTTTTTATGGTGGTCAAAATAAGCAAGTAAATATTTAAATTCCCACAGGATGGGGAAAGAAGCGGGAACGAAGTCGCGAGCAAAAGCGATGTCCACGCGGGCGAAGCTGCGGGCAAAAGCTAGTTATAGATAACATTATTGTTTCATCATCATAATTTCTGCTCATATACGTCCCCACCGCGCTCGAGCCTACCCTGAATTAGGGCGATCGGGCCTTAGTCGACCACGCGGGCCCAGTACGGATTGGTCGACTTCACACACAACCTTCGAGTTTCTTCGCAGGCGTGTGCAGGTTTCCTCACCATGTTTTCCTTCACCGTAAGAGCGCCGGATAAACGTACATATGAAATCGACACATTATTGTTTGTCGTCACCATATTATATTGTTGTTTGTGAAATTTTGATGTTTCACGCGAGAGCCATTTAGCTTGTAGTTGCCTATAATTTTCATTTCAGCCCGATCAATCACACATTTCCCGAGAGGCTAATACTTGTATCAATTTCTTCTGAAAGTAAGCCAGCAGCGGCAGGCGGGCAGAATTTTAAGTAATACCTACGTCACTATTGATCCTTTTGCCACGTGTATGGAAATAAGGCATACAATATTTATAGTTTTAGCCTGGGAAGCGATGGAATAATATCATCAATGAATGCAAAGTGCGAATTTAACCTCCATAGCGCAACGGTTAGTCCATTCGCTTTACACCAGGAGGTCACGGGTTCGGTCCCCGGCGGTCCTCGATTTGGTTGATGGGACGGTATTTTCTATGCCTGAGTAGCTACCACCATCTTATCTAAGTCTTAATTAATATCAAAAATCAATGTTAAGCATTGATGTGTTCCGACTGAAAGGATAAGATAGCCAGTTCCCGATTGCATTGGGGAATCTTGGATAACCCGCTTCCATCTTCGGTATCATCGTCACTTGCCATCAGGTGAGATGATGCCTAGGGCTAATTAATCTATCTTCTCTATATATATAAAATTCTCATGTCACAGTGTTAGTAGCCATACTCCTCGGAAGCGGGTGGACCGACATTCATGAAATTTTCTGTGTATATTCGGTAGGTCTGAGAATAGGTCGTAATCTATTTTTCGTAAAAACGGGACTGGCGCGGGCAAAGCCGCGGGAAACAGCTAGCATATATATAAAAACTAATTGCTGTTCGTTAGTCTCGCTAAAACTCGAGAACGGCTGGACCGATTTGGCTAATTTTGGTATTGAATTATTTGTGGAAGTCCAGAAAAAGTTTAAAAGATGAATAAATATACAAATGCTCGGAATTAAATAAAAAAAATCAAAAAAAAGTATCAGTCAAAAAATAATTAGTTTTAGGGTAGGGTAGTTTAGTGTAGTTAGGGTAGGGTAGGGTAGTGTAGTGTAGTGTAGGGTAATGTAGTGTAGGTTAGGGTAGTGTAGTGTAGGTTAGGGTAGTGTAGGGTAGGGTAGGGTAATGTAGTGTAGGTTAGGGTAGTGTATTGTAGTGTAGTGTAGGTTAGGGTAGTGTAGGGTAGGGTAGTGTAGGGTAGGGTAGGGTAATGTAGTGTAGGTTAGGATAGTGTAGTATAGTGTAAGGTGGAACGAAGTTCGCCGGGACAGCTAGTTGTGGATAAAAAATTTTATGATTATATTGCTGAACCTGCAAGCCTAAGGACCTGAATTTTAAAAGTACTTCCCTTCCAAGCAATTATTCTACTTCTTAATAACTTTCTACCTTTTAGCGATGCAGAACCAGACGAAGAAAATGACCTTTTATTCATAGAACTTACGCCTCTTTTATCGACTAACTTAGTAACAAGCACCAACATAAATGACTTTATCTTGCAGAGATTCGAACCTGCTACCTCCCTTTATAAATACCGACCAAGAGCAACCGGGATTTGTGAAGAGAGATTCCCTTTAAGCTACCTCCTACAGATTATAGAGTACTTTGTGCACCTTAGTTTAACCCGACTTCCCAAAAAGGAGGGTATGCATAAATGTATGTATGTCTGCCTGTTTCTTTGACTGACTTTGACTTTGACTTGATGGATTTTAAAGTGTGAAGTGAAGTGTCGTTACATTAGATTTGTCTTGATTCCGAAAAAAGTGACATAGGATACATTTTAACCCGACTGCCCAATAAAAAGGGGTCATGTTTTGATGCAGTGTCTGGTTCTTTATTTTTAATTAAATTGGATTGATTATTACTATTTTAAATCCAGAAAAAAAATTGGATTCTGTTATTTTAAAAGTTGCGGTAGTTGCCGTAGCAGTTGGCCACTAGGCAATGTACAGTAGTAGGTTTGTCCTCATCATCATATTATTTCAGCTCACATACGTCCCCACCGTAGGGCTCGAGCCTACCCTGAATTAGGGCGATCGGGCCTTAGTCGACCACGCAAGTCCAGTGCGGGTTGGTCGACTTCACACACAAACTTCGAGTTTCTTCGCAGGCGTGTGCAGGTTTCCTCACAATGTTTTCCTTCACCGTAAGAGCGCCGGATAAACGTAAATATGAAATCGTAATTCGAAATCACATTGGTACGTACAGGATCCCGGACAGGAGGCGGCGGCCCTAGCCTCTACGCCACCGACGCCCGAGTTTTATGTACTAAATAAAAATGAATTGTTTGCTTCATATAGCTACTTATTGCATAATGATGTCCGTTGAGACCCAATGACCTTGTCGAAGCCCGGTGTTTAGCGATATATCTAGAATTAAGCCGAAGAAAGGACCCCGCAAGAAACATGTCGCGATAATACTACGCAATTGGCCAATTATTTATACCTGCTACAAGCGAGCATGTGCGAGTATGTTATGGTTTTTGTATTTATATAGGCTTGTAACTTCCTTTTATATTTTTAGGAGAGAATAGCGGTTAAAAATCGTCACACATCAAAAATTTCAGTAGACATTTTATTGTTTTGACCATCACCTTATCATAAACTGTCATTTTCAACCGACTTCCAAGAAAGGAGGCTCTCCCTTCGACTTTACGTTATTGTATGTTTGTTACGCAACATTTTCAACCGACTTACAAGAAAGGAGGCTCTCCCTTCGACTTTAGGTTATTGTATGTTTGTTACGCAACATTTTCAACCGACTTACAAGAAAGGAGGCTCTCCCTTCGACTTTACGTTATTGTATGTTTGTTACGCAACATTTTCAACCGACTTACAAGAAAGGAGGCTCTCCCTTCGACTTTACGTTATTGTATGTTTGTTACGCAACATTTTCAACCGACTTACAAGAAAGGAGGCTCTCCCTTTGACTTTACGTTATTGTATGTTTGTTACGCAACATTTTCAACCGACTTACAAGAAAGGAGGCTCTCCCTTCGACTTTACGTTATTGTATGTTTGTTACGCAACATTTTCAACCGACTTCCAAGAAAGGAGGCTCTCCCTTCGACTTTACGTTATTGTATGTTTGTTACGCAACATTTTCAACCGACTTCCAAGAAAGGAGGCTCTCCCTTCGACTTTACGTTATTGTATGTTTGTTACGCAACATTTTCAACCGACTTACAAGAAAGGAGGCTCTCCCTTCGACTTTACGTTATTGTATGTTTGTTACGCAACATTTTCAACCGACTTACAAGAAAGGAGGCTCTCCCTTCGACTTTACGTTATTGTATGTTTGTTACGCAACATTTTCAACCGACTTACAAGAAAGGAGGCTCTCCCTTCGACTTTACGTTATTGTATGTTTGTTACGCAACATTTTCAACCGACTTACAAGAAAGGAGGCTCTCCCTTCGACTTTACGTTATTGTATGTTTGTTACGCAACATTTTCAACCGACTTACAAGAAAGGAGGCTCTCCCTTCGACTTTACGTTATTGTATGTTTGTTACGCAACATTTTCAACCGACTTACAAGAAAGGAGGCTCTCCCTTCGACTTTACGTTATTGTATGTTTGTTACGCAACATTTTCAACCGACTTCCAAGAAAGGAGGCTCTCCCTTCGACTTTACGTTATTGTATGTTTGTTACGCAACATTTTCAACCGACTTCCAAGAAAGGAGGCTCTCCCTTCGACTTTACGTTATTGTATGTTTGTTACGCAACATTTTCAACCGACTTACAAGAAAGGAGGCTCTCCCTTCGACTTTACGTTATTGTATGTTTGTTACGCAACATTTTCAACCGACTTACAAGAAAGGAGGCTCTCCCTTCGACTTTACGTTATTGTATGTTTGTTACGCAACATTTTCAACCGACTTACAAGAAAGGAGGCTCTCCCTTCGACTTTACGTTATTGTATGTTTGTTACGCAACATTTTCAACCGACTTACAAGAAAGGAGGCTCTCCCTTCGACTTTACGTTATTGTATGTTTGTTACGCAACATTTTCAACCGACTTCCAAGAAAGGAGGCTCTCCCTTCGACTTTACGTTATTGTATGTTTGTTACGCAACATTTTCAACCGACTTACAAGAAAGGAGGCTCTCCCTTCGACTTTACGTTATTGTATGTTTGTTACGCAACATTTTCAACCGACTTACAAGAAAGGAGGCTCTCCCTTCGACTTTACGTTATTGTATGTTTGTTACGCTACATTTTCGCAGATTGTGAACCGATTTCTATTAATTATTTTTGCTGCCAGGTTGTACACATACAATTATTTTTTTTAAATAAAAAAAAAATAAAGCGTTTCCAAGAGGTTTCAAAATATTATTAACTGATCAAAATGTGCCCTCGGCGGAGTAAGTGTTAGCGATGCAAGTGTTTGAGCTCCCCACCGAGGGGCCCTAGTCGACCACGCAGGCCCAGTTTTCTTCACAGGCTTATGCAGGTTTCCTCATGATGTTTTCCTTCACCGTAATAGCGTCGGGTCGGATAAACGTACATATGAAATCGAAACTAAAAAACACATTAGTACGTGGTAGGATTCGAACCACGATCCCCCGGACAGGAGGTAGCGACCCTAGCCTTTACGCCACCGACGCTCTGAGTAATTCACTTTTTTCATGTACCTGAAGTAACTCACTCACTCGAACGTATTTTGAATTAATTATCCGATGAGAACGGATTACGGGAAGTCACAACTGTTATTTTCATCCTTCTCCACATATTTTACTGACTTCCTCGACAGCTATTTCTTACCAGGATAAGCAAGCGGATGGAGAAACCGTTACCGACAATATATCCTTACTTGTAATATTATAAATGTGAAAATGTGTTTGTTTGTTACCTTTTAACGCTTCAACACCTTTACCAATCTTTATGAAATTTGGCAAACAGGTAGCCTGTGTCACTGGGAAGGACATAGGCTACTTTTTATCCCGTGAAAATAGCACAGTCCGATGCAGTTCCTGAGGGAACTGAAAAAATACTCTTTTTTGATTAATTTCTCTAACATCGCAACGGACCAATGGCTTGCTGTGATTTTTTGCACAGGTATGGTGTAGGAGGTGGGATATGTCATAAATTACTAATTAGCATATCCCGACATAGTTCCCGAGGGATCTGGGGAAAAGTCATTTCCACGCTAGAGCACGTCAGTGTCGTTAAACGGAGCGACGGATTGAAGTGATTTTTGTATAGAATTGGTTGAGAGGGTGGGAAGTGACATAGACTGCTAATCAGAATAGCCCACTCACCCTCGAAGACAGTCATAGAAACGATGTCCACGCGGGCAACGCCGGGGGCAAAAGCTAGTAGCTAATATTTCGATTTACATATTTCCTCAGGCACTGCAAACGTGGATATGGTCGTCCTAGATGTGCCGCCGGTCCGGCCACCACCGCACCGCACCGGCGCGCGCGCAGGAGCCGTGACGGGCGAGGTTGCGCAAACCGCGTAAATATTAGACGGTCCGCGCACGCGCCGTCCGCAGTGTCGACGAGCGCGGTACGCATCAACGTCAACATGTTCCACAGAATCACAGTGAGTACCTAACAATTTTCAAGCGACTTCCAGAAAGGAGGAGGTTCTCAATTCGTCTGTATGTTTTTTTTTATTTGTGTTACCTCATAACTTTTGACTGCGTAAACCGATTTTTATGATTCTTTTTTTATTCGAAAGCTAGTGCTTTCCGTGTGGTCCCATATAAATTTCATCAAAATCGGTATAGTAGTTTATTAAAAAATTAAAAAAAAACAAAAATAATAATGCAAAAATGTACTAAGTTGTTGCGATGGAAGTCGGTTTTTTAACGTGTTTAGCGTTTTCAATTATTTTTTGTAAACTTTCGAAAGTGCAGCGTTTAAGTTATGGCAGTACTTCGTTGACATTTCTAGATAAATCTTTAGCGGTGGTCAAAGAACATTATGTTTTTACGTTTTTCTTTTATTTTTGGTCTGAAAATGCGTTAAAAATAACAATTTACCGTCTGTTTAAAATATACATACAGGATGTAACAAAATTAGTGTAGGTCCCGTTAACTGGAGCTTCTACTCATGATACTGAACAACTTTTGTTCTACGACTTTGGTGAAAACGTAAGTTTTTTTTTACTCTTCATACAAATCGATCAGCTGATCGACCGATTTTGTGCATTTTAGTATGGAGGGTCCATTTTTTTTTTGAGAATTGACTATGAATTCCTTGGAGAAAGTTGTTCAGTATAACGAGTAGAACCCCCAGTTAACGGGACCTAAACCAATTTTGTTACAGCCTGTATATATTCTGTTCTTAATGCGAAAGCATTTAGGTGCCCTATTTATTCAGAACGTCAAACAATGTTACCTGGACCGCACTTAAAAACAAAATACCGTTTTAAAGCGTCCCTTTTTATTTATTTATAAGTAGCCGAAAAATCCTTTTAATTTCACGATAAACATGTCATTATGTGCCGGCGGGGGGCGGAGGGCGGAGGGCGGAGTCTCGCCAAATATTAGCGCACAAATATTCATTTCACCTTGCTGTCCTCGACAACCTCGAACCGCAGTAAATTTTCAATGAACGCAAGGATTTTCATTTGTTTTCCGTTTAAAAAAGGGGCGCAGCCTCCTGCGACGCGGCACCCGGGTCGGGTCGGGGGAGAGGGGGGGGGGATGATTTAGAAACGGTGACGTCTCTATCGGAAACCTTAGCGAGTGATAAATAATTATTAGAAACGGTAAACACGTTAAAAACACCGAATTTATTCGCATTAGCTGTCTTTTAGCAAGTAACTCGGGAGCATAAAAAAAACAAAAAAATAAATTTAAAAAAACCGAGCGAGTGCGAATCCATACAGTTCTCATCATTTATTTTTAAAGTGAATATACAAGTAAATTTTCTGTGAATATTTCAAGCGTCTACCTGTTGCCGTTATTAATATCCAACAAAACGCGGCAGAAAATCACGTTTGTTGTATGGAGCCCCCCTTAAATATTTATTTTATTCTGTTTTTAGTATTTGTTGTTATAGCGGCGACAGAGATATTTGTACATGTGAAAATTTCAACTGTTTACCTATTACGGTTCCTGAAATACATCCTGGTGACAGACAGAAAGATGGACGAACGGACGGTGAAGTCTTAGTAATGGGGTCCCGTTTTTACCCTTTGGGTACGGAACCCTAAAAATAATTATGAAAATCGGTTTATAATCTGCGGAGATGTCGCGTAACAAAGAGTAAAAGAATACAGTCGAATTCAGAATCTTATCTGTGATGTGTTCCAGCTTGAAGATAAGATAGCCAAATACCCTTTGCGTTGGGGAATCTTGGTAAGCCCGCTTCCATCTCCGGCATCATCGTCACTTACCATCAGGTAGGATGATAGCAAGGGTTTACCAATTGTTACTAAAAAAAACCTCCGAAGTCCAAAGAAGTCGGTTGAAAATATCAACAAACCAGCCAAGTGCGTGTCGAACCACAAATAGTGTAGGGTTCCGCGGGACTACATAAGCAGGCTAATATGATTTGATCGGTTTTTATTTACAAGCTTTAATTAGAGTGCCGTGATAGTTGGTTAGTTTATTCGGGACAAATCTTGGAAGCGAATTTAGTACCACTTGCCGATTTTCGATTGAGCTGAAATTTTGCATACACGTTAAGTTTGGAGAAAAACGCATGTTTAGCTAAGTAAAGTATTTACAAGTCCAATAAGGCGAACTCTCAAAGATGGCGGATTAGTTTTTTTTTATGCACCCAATGATATGGGTATCAAAAAAAGGGTTTACTGAGAAGAATACGAATGAATTAAATTTCTTTTCAAATTAAGCTTGTACCTAAAAGTTGTTAGGTTTTTCGCAAATTATTACGTTTTTATGGCTCCGTTCTTCAACCAGTCAACCTGTAGGTACTACTCCTATGGCTGAACGTGGCAAATCAGGAATGCACATATGACACACAATATGGCTTGGAATAAACATGGTGGGTGTAAACCCAATCCAATGAACGACATGTATAAAAAATGCAAAAAGTGTAAGCCCTTGGTGTCATCTCAGCTAATGCTAAGTAACGATGAAGCTAAAGATCGAAAAGAGGTTACCAAGATTCCCCAACACAATGGGAAACGGAACTGGCTATCTTATCTTCAAGCCGGAACGCTGTTAATATTGCTGTTTGACGGCAAGACTTCGATATGAGAGCTATCAGTAGCTAGCCAGGCGGGCTAAGAAACCAACCATACCGAGTCCAAGAAAGTTAGACTCCGCCGGGAATCGAATCCGCGACCTCCTGATCTGAAGCTACGGAAGCGATTAAATGGCGGTGCACGTATGATACACACACCCATGATATTTTACACCCTTTCCCTTTGGTTATTTGCGCCGCTCGCATCCTAATGTCTCGAGTGACAGAACTACCAAAATGGCGCCCCATATCTGGGTCAATGTTCCCAATGTTCATTCGCTACCTTTGTGTGGAGTGCCTTTATTGGCACGCGTACCGGGATGGACTTTAATCTGCCCGTGTCAATGTTGCGCTGTTTGCGCGCGGCCATCAAATGTAAATGGGAATAACCAGGTGAAGCGACCGATACTGCTGTCGTATAGAACAAAATCCGGCCAAGTGCGAGTCCAACTCCTGCACCGAGGATTCCGCTCCGTGCCGGATTACAGTTCAAAAGATACAGCCATTTTAAAGGTCAAACGAGCAGCGTAGGTTTAGTAACTTCATTTATTAGAGTTCCGTACCTGATAACGAAAGAGCTTCACATCAGGAGTTCGGCGCGGATTCGATTCCCGGCAGAGGCTAACTTTTTTTTTTTTTTTGATTGTAAGACATTTTTTTAAGCCCGCCTGGCTAGCGACCACCATCTTATCCTAAAACATCAATGTTATCAACATTGAAGTGTTCTGGCTTGTATTGTAGATAAGATTGTCGGACGTCGATTCTCTATTGCGTTGGGGAATATTAGTAAGCCCGCGTCCATCTTAGGCTTACTCGTCACTTACTTTCAGGTGAGATGATGCCAAGGGCTTACCAATTGTGGATTTTAAAAAACACGTACAGGTCACCCTGATATGGTTTTTGCATTCGAGTAAGTGTACAGCGAGCAGAGGGTGACATTCAGAGACCGCGGGGCATGAGCCACAGATAATATAGTAAGCAACTATGGCGCGCGCGTGAAAACGGTTGCTGCTTTTCAAGCGACTTCCAAAAAGGAGGAGGTTCTCAATTCGTCTGTATGTTTTTATTTATGTGTGTTACCTCATAACTTTGGGCTGGGTGAACCGATTTTTATGATTCTTCTTTTATTTGAAAGCTAGTGCTTCCCGTGTGGTCCCACATAAATTTTATCAAAATCGGTGTAGTACTTTATTAGAAAATTAACAAATACCAAAATAGTATTGCAAAAATGTACTAAGTTGTTACGATGGAAGTCGGTTTTTTTAACGTGTTTAGCGTTTTCAATTATACATTGTCGTGTCGGTGTGCAAGCAGACACATGCAAAAATCAAATCAGGGTGATTTGACTGTATCACCACAGACTAAAAAATCTTATTTTTTTTTTAATGGAAATCCTTGGGGGAGGCCTTTGTCCAGCAGTGCACGATTTTCGGCTGATATGGTGTTGATCAAACCTTTCATGTAGGAAATCCGGAAAGTACGGCTGAACTTTCGCACGCTGCGCTGTTTAAAGCGATGTGGGTCCGCTGCAGATTATTTATCATACCCTCCCATGTGTAAGTATGTTCTGTTGCAGATTGCCCTGGCGGTGGTGGTGGCCAGCCACATGTGCCTGGCGTCCCCGCTGCCCGAGCCCGACCCAGGACACCACAAGACTCAGTGAGTATCCCCTCGATAAGCGCATACCAATACTAACGTCAAACTACTTCTTGGGTTGATCTACAGTATGTCTGAAGTTCAGAAATTAAAATCTCTATAAAGTAATGATTTTATTCAAATTGAGCTGTAGCTATAATAGTTAATTATCTATCGATATATATAAAACTTAAAGGTGACTGACTGACATAGTGATCTATCAACGCACAGCCCAAACCACTAGACGGATCAGGCTGAAATTTGGTATGCAGGTAGATGTTATGAAGTAGGCATCCGCTAAGAAAGGATTTCGGGAAATTCCCACGGGATTGCCAAAAAACGGGAACTCCGCGGGCGAAGCCGCGAGCACCTACTAGTCATTTATAAACATTAACACACGTACAAACTGGCGCACACACACATAAAGACACAACTTCGATTTTTGTGCCATCACAATACCTCCTTCACTCCTTCATCACTCGCTGACGCTGACGCTGACGCTGCACGCTAGCTCCTCAGTCGATCGAAAGTAATAGGTTTTTGTACTCACTAAACAGTTTAGCCGGAAAAATCGGGCCACGTATTAATTTACCTGAAAAGAAATAGTTTTGGTATTAGACACGTTAAGTGCATTAAAACAAAAGTAATAAACTAATGGAAGTAAATAATTGAAAACGCTAAACACGTTAAAAAAGCGATTTAGTACATTTTTAAATAATATTTTTTGGTTTTTGTTAATTTTCTAATAAAGTAATACACCGATATTGATAAAATGTATATGGGACCACACGGGAAGCACTAGCTTTCGAATAAAAAAGAATCATAAAAATCGATTCACCCAGTCAAAAGTTCTGAGGTAACGCACACATAAAAAAACCCATACAGACGGATTGAGAACCTCCTCCTTTTTGGAAGTCGCTTAAAATACTAAATGCTTATAGATGTCGCAGCCATATCGTAGAGTTAGAAGGTTTGCACTCCGAATGAAACCGAGTCGGACGGAGAAGCGGGGCTGCTTTTCACGGTAGAACAAGACATTCTCACAGAACCTAACCTAACCGTATGTCCGTCCCTCCGTCCATCCGTCCATCCGTCCGACTCAGTTTTACTCGGAGTTTTTTACTCAATAATTTACAAAGCGGCGCGCCGTTTTACAAAACGGCTAACTCTACTACAATGGCGACGTGGACATTTTCTTTAAAAAAAACGGATTGATTATAAAAATGCTTAGTAATATTATCAACGCGAAAAGTTGTATGTATGGATGTTTGTTATTCGGATCTGGATTAACAGCTACTTTTTTCTAAGCTCGCGAGCCGCTTGCGGCTAGCGCACTGCGCACCCTTGAAGACAGCCATGTTCACGCGAGCGATGCCGCTGGCAAAAGCTAGTCATCTATAAACAGAAGTCAACGATCCATGCACCTTTATTTGAATCTCAATTTTTTTTCAGATAGTTTTATTTCGTTTTCAGTTTTTTTTTAAACTCATTTGCTCAAGTTTCAGTTCAAGTCGTGTTAGTTTTCTGTTAAAACGTCTATTTGACATCACACCGCTATACGAGTAGTTTGTAGTTAGGTACTTCTTATTTTATCATTTTTTTGTTCAATTATATTTAACTAGCTTTTGCCCGCAGCTTCGCCCGCGTGGACATCGTTTTATGACTGTCTTAGAGGGTGCGCGGTACGCGAGCCGCAAGCGTGGACATGAATTTTCTCCTGATCCCTCGGGAACTATGTCAGGATATGCTTATTGTAAATCATGTCATTTCTCACCTCCTTAACTAAAAAACGAGTATATTTTCGGTTCCCTTAGGATATGCATCGGGCTATGCTATTTTTACGAGATAAAAAGTAGCCTATGTCCTTCCTCGTGACACAGGCTACCTGCATGCCAAATTTCATTAAGATTGGTCAAGGTGTTGAAGCGTGAAAAGGTAACAAACAAACACATTTTCACATTTATAATATTATTATTATAGTAAGGATTAAATTGATACAAAGGAGTGGGTTCACCTAATGCAGGTATCTTATACGTACTTGGTGTCCAACAAGGGTCCACATCACAGATATAGGTACAAAAACAGTGTCTACTGGGATGCGCCCCGTCACTTGCAGCGTATCATTTTGTGAAGCTCCCTGTATAATGTTTGTACGTAAAATAAGCGCAGTGATATTTTTAAAATAGCTTGATTCGTATTCATATTAAGCTTGATTCAGAAACCTTTAAACAATGAATATCACGTGTCGATCTTTTAACAGTTTTATAGTAAACCTATGGTAGTTGATTAAGACATTGCCGCGATCGGCTGAGTTGAATGTCATACCATCATCATCATCCTATCAGCCGATATACATCCACTGCTAGATGAAAGCCTCCCCCAAGGATTTCCACGACGACCGGTCCTACGCTGCCCGCATCCAGCGGCTACCCACGACATGTCGTCGGTCCACATAGTGCAAAGCCTGCTTACGCCACGTCTTCCGTTGACTGTAAAAGGAATGTTTTTCCTTTAAATGAAATGTTACCTATTTTAAAATTATTTTAGTAAAACTTTTACCTTTAAATTACTAACGAAGCGAATAGTTTGTTTGTTGTAGATCAATCTAATCGGGAACTCAACTTTTACGTGGCTCTCTCTAATCTGCTTCAGAAGAAGTACGTGAACTTAAATTGAAAGACAAATTGTAATTAGTGTTTAGTTAGTTTATTTGCAATAGATAGAACTAGATATAACTAGAAGCGCTTCAAACCGACTTCAATCTTAACGTTTTTGCTAATTTCAGGAAAAAATACAATGTATAAGGGACTAACCTATCGCCTATACAATAAAAAAGAATTGCGTCGTCATAATATATTGAAAAAATATACGGGTTGACGAAAAAACGGAGAAGGTTCTCAAGTCGACACGTATTTATATATATGACCACGCATAACTTTTTATAGAGAAGTCCGATTTTGACTATTCTTTTTTTTATTGGAAAGGATATACCCCGAAGTTGGTCCCATATAAATTTGAAAAAAAAAATCCAACCCTAAGGGTAGGGAAACAGGGGATGATCGAATGTTTACTCACTGATTCTAATGTATAACAACGCATAACGGTCTACTGAGTAGTCCGATTATGATAATTCTCTTTTTATTTAAAAGATTAGCACCCATTAGTATATTTTAGACATAAAAAAATAATTTGTTTTGAAGTCGGTTGAGAAATAATATAATATTACGTAAGAAATAAAGATGATCCTTTTGAATTAAGGTGTCACTAATTACAATAAAATATGTTTGGTTTGTTTAATGAAAACACGGATATTTTCTATCTTTTAGGGATCCGTACCTAAAAAGGAAAAAACGAAACCCTTGTAGGATGTCCGTCTGTCACAGCCAAATTTCCCAGAAACTACAGGACCGATTGAGTTTAAATTTGGTACACATCTGTAAGTCCGTGACCCAAAGAAGAAAGTGTAACGTAAACAACCACCACAGGGCCACTTTTGGGGGGTAAATTAGAAAATATAAAAAAAAAGTTTTGCAAACTATAATGTGTGACATATCAAATGAAAGGTCTTGTGAGAACTTCAAATACATAATTATATTTTTTCAATTTAAAGATAAATTGTTTTGAAATTATTTAAAAAATAGGCAAAATTGATCATTCCCCTCTTATCTCCAATACTACTGGGCCTGAAATTTTGAAAAAATCACTGTATAAGACCAAGACCGATTGTTTAGAAACTGGCGACACCTAGTGGGATCTAATAATATCTACATAGTTAATTTACGTATTCATACTACAACAGCAATTAGTTTTCTTTTACCTATATCTATAGATGGCGCTGTAGTTGAAAACTAATTTTTGGTACGGAACTCTTGGTGCACGAGTTTGTCTCGCACTTGGCCAGTTTTTTTAATCAACATTTACTCCCAAAGCGGCGATAAATATTTTGTCTAACGCAGTAAATAAAAAGTAACAATTCAGTAAGTATAACACGTTTGATTGACTACAAACAAACGTCTTATCTGGTTGCAGCATCAAGATCCACGTGCCCCACGAGGTCCATACAGTCCACCACCACCACGTGCAGAAGGTTCCCGTCGTGCATGAGGTGCCGGTCTTCCACGAGGTGCCGGTCCTGAAGACGGTGCCTGTCATCAAGACTGTCCCCATCGTGAAGCACGTCCCCGTGCCGATAGTGAAACACATACCCATTGAGAAACCCATCATCGTACCAGTTTACCATGGACATAGTGAACACCATTGGCACTAAAATGTTGGCGAATTTTTTAGGTGATATTTACTTCCATATCGTTTTATGTAAACTTGACTGGAGGCCGAGTTTTTGGCCGAGGGTCTTTGTCAATGCTGAAGAGGTTACCAACTTTTGGCATCTAAAACTGCAATTGTCCGTGCCAAGAGACCTCGATGAATTGTTTTATAGCAAATTTATCTTGTTGCTTTAATCTTCTGTGATATAATGAAAAAATATTACACCAATGAATTTTATATGATGTTTTGTGGTTTTACTTAACTTTATTCCTTTAGAGTAATTAAATTAGGTACTAAGTCGACTGCTAGTCATTTAAAGCGCTGTGTACAGACCAAAAGTACATTTGAGAAAAAATTAAAACCCGAAGGCCTAAGGAATAAGTCAGCCTTTGCACCTGAGTAATTTTTTTTTATTTTTAGTATATGATTTGTACAGCAAAGAGCATAGAAACAAAAAGATTACCCCCCCCCCCCCCTACACCGTTTTTGGGCAGTCGGTTTAAAAATTATCCTATACTTAGGAAGTCAAGATGAATCTAACGACACCCCATCTAACAAAATCCATCAAACCGCAGCCAAAGAAACATACATACATACCTTCATACGGTTCTGGCCTCGAGTGTCCAATTTTCCAAATGCCCATACTTGCATACGTATATACACCCGGATATTGTCAAGGGTTTACCAATTATGAATAAAAAAAAAAATTATCTTGCTTTTTTTATATCTAGCTTTTTAGTAACTCTAGTTTTTACCAATCATTTTGTAAAAGCGTTTTGTTTATCGGTCAAAAACTTTTAAAAAATGACAAATTTTCTCAAATTTTACGCGTAGATATAGGCTACTTTTTACGCTCGCGAGCCTATGGTCTACAACTATGGTCACGCGAGTGAAGCCGCTGGCAAAAGCTAGTTAGATAAAAAGGTAATGTCACTTTTTAGCTTCGATCAATTTCTCTTTCATTGAGCGGGCGTGGTCCGCCCCAGCTAGCGCTTTCCGCTAAGTCGTTGCTGTGTGGTGGGGGGCTGCGGCGGTACTAGTCGCAACAATGTTCTAATTAAGTGATAGATTATTTATTAGTGAAATTAAAAAAAAACCCCGACCAAATTTCAGCTAAATCAGAGCAACTTAACTTTCAGCGGCCATTTTTAGGGTTCCGTACCCAAAGGGTAAAAACGGGACCCTATTACTGAGACTTCGCTGTCCGTCTGTCTGTCCGTCCGTGTGTCACCAGGCTGTATATCATGAACCGTCATTTGTTTCTGTTACCGCTATAACAAAAAATACTAAAAAACAGAATAAAATATTTTTTTATAGGGGCTCCCATACAACAAGCGTGATTTTTTTACTCGTTTTTGCTCGATATTGATAACGGCAACAAGTAGACGCTTAAAATATTCACAGAATATTCAGTTGCATTATTCACTTTAAAAATAAATAATTAAATTAAAATAAATTTAATATTTAAGGGGGCTCCCATACAACAAACTTGATTTTTATAGTTAAGGGTCGGAACCCTTCGTGCGCGAGTCCGACTCGCACTTGGCCGATTTTCATTCCACTATTTTGATTTTCAATGCACCGAAAATGTTTACAGGGTGTACATTATTAAAGTTGAAGTACCAACCCTCCATCTCTTACCGGTTTGGCGGGCAGCTGTCCATCTCCATGAACGGCTGACTGAATTACTATCAAGCATGGCTAAGAACCATGTTGGTTAACTTAACTTTCAAATTTAAAAACCACATTGAAATCTATCCACCCGTTTGGGAGCTACGATAACACACGTAAAACCGATAACACCGTAACACTGTTTGCGTGAGGGTTAAAATTAAAGAAGTGACAGAAACTTAAACGAATAATATCGCGTGGAGAGGGTTCTTTACGTTGATTGGTTTTTTTTTCCATATTACTATAGTGTCTTTAAATACTTCTTATAAAATTTTTCGTAATCTACGGGTAAATAACTATTTTCTGTATTTTTTCCAAAATATCCGCGCCAGTTGTTTCGAAGACAAAGGGGATTGGTAAATTTTCGCCCATTTTCAACCGACTTCCAAAAAGGAGGAGGTTCTCAATTCGACTATGTTTTTTTGTAAGTTACGCGATATTTTTCGCAGATTGCTTTGATAGAGTATGCTACCAGGTCGGTCACATATAAAATTTACGAAAATCGGCGTATCACTTTTAAGAAAATTAACATCAATTATTTTCAACGTGTTTAGCGTTTTTTAATTATTTCTGTAGGAACCTACCTGTAGGATACCTATTTCTGTAGGAATTTAGTGAATATTGTTTTATAATTTATTTTTTATGCAGTCGATCAAGTACTGTATCACTGATTAATCTTTTATCGTATGTAGTTACTTACTTCATTTCAAAGTATACATTGTTTACAGTGGCCTCATGCGTTTTTAACTGTCAATTTAGTCAGCGTCTCGAATACATTGTTTTTGGTGAGTGTACCATCCGATGCGAGACCGGCACAGTCTACCGCAGGACTGACACGGGAAGTTCCCGATACAAGGCTTGACGATAACTTGATATTTCCGGTGCCTCCATTCGGATAACAATTTGACCTCATCACACGACTTGCGACCATTTCCCACACACTTGCACCACCTGTCTCTATCCTCAGCGAGCTTTTTTCAGCCCTGGTAGTCGATGGTAAAGGCCGACATGTCTTTTTTTAAATTCATAATTTGTAAGGCATCATCTCACCTGATGGTACCTAAGTGACGATGATGCCGAAGATGAAAGCGAGCTTACCATGATTCCCCAACGCAATGGAGAACTGGCTATCTTATGTTCAAGCCGGAACATATAACTTTGAAGCGCAACAGTGGCTTCCCAACCTCTCTTTTGGTGTGCACAACTGCACCCAACAACAACAACTGTTCGAAGTGGTTTAATAAACTCAAAAGATATTTCACACACCAAAAGTTTATAAATACACAAAATACACAGACATGAAAGACATAAAACAGAAACTACATTTATCCAAACATATAAACGCACGCCTTTGGCCACGTCGATGAAGCTGCTGACGCGACGTATGGAATTATCGATAGGTTTGTGCATTTTTTTAGGATTCCCTCAAAAGTAAAAAGGTATCCCTTATAGGATCACTTCGTTGTCCGTCTTTCTGTCCGTCAAGACCCTTTTTCTCAGGGACACGTGGAGGTATCGAGTTGAAATACCTCTCAACTGTCAAGCTGTACTGAGACATGGAACTGAGACATGGTCGCTTACTATGGGCCTCATAAGAAGGCTCAAGGTCACCCAAAGGGCAATGGAGCGTGCTATGCTCAGAGTTTCTCTGCGTGATCGAATCAGAAACGAGGAGATCCGCAGGAGAACTAAAGTAACCGACATAGCTCACAGAATCGCTAAACTGAAGTGGCAGTGGGCAGGGCACATAGCTCGTAGAACAGATGGCCGATGGGGCAGTAAAGTTCTCGAGTGGCGACCGCGCACCGAAAAACGTAGCGTAGGCACGCCTCCTACGCGGTGGACCGACGACCTGGTGAAGATCGCTGTGGGATCGCCTGGGAAGCCGTGATGTATATCAATGTATGGGAGAACATTTTTTTAACTATAAAGTCAAGTTTGCCTTTCAATGCGTTTTTGGTACTCGTAGATGTTTGTAGGGATTCGTACCCAAGGTGTTTTGGTTGGGGGCCCTCGTTATAAATAGAATTAAGAAGTGACCTTAGTCCGACTCGCACTTGGCCGGTTTTTTTTTTCTTGACCCCGTAGTTCGTTGCGTACATACGTAGGGAGGAAGTAAGTAATGTTATCGCGAAAAAAAAAGTTTATTTTCCAATTTTCGTGAAACTGTTTTCTACACTAACAAATACCGAAAAACCGAATGGGTATCTTAATTCCGTCCATGCGTGCGTTCGTCCGTGCGTCCGTCCGTCACGCTTGGCTCTGGAGGCTAAATCTTTAGTCCGATTGGGATCAAATTTGGAACTTAAGAGTTTGAGATTATAATAATAGTTTCTTCTTGGGATTATTAAAAGTTTCTTCGTAACGTCAAACCGAAGAGTAGCTGCCGTACAACAAAAACTGATATTTTTTTCACAAAAACGGCCCTAATGGTTTTGATGAAACTTGGCATGTCGAAGTTGCTTATGTTTACCTATTACATAGTAATACCCATTGGTCTGGGAAAAATCGTGCTTGTGTGGTTCTCTTAGAAATGGAATTGAAACTTGCGATTTACTTACAAATAGTTGGAGCTATCGAATTGTTATGTATTACGAATAAGTATATATTTCTTCATGCAATACGAACTCATTATAATTAATACACTTTTTTTTTATTAAATTTTTGTTTGAAAAACAAATTTTGAGAAAGTTTAGTGCGGTACAATATATTTTTCCCAATAAAGTGTGGCCATGGGAAACTTCCTCGCCGGGTCGCCTGAGACATTACTTATTCAATAACCGGCGCTACTTGACACATTTCACGTCCTACATCAAGCAGATGTGTGTGTGTGTATCTACAACCAACTGCACTGTGTTAGCGCTTGACGTGATCTAGTTGCGCGATACTTCAATACAATAATGTTGATATCA
This sequence comes from Coleophora flavipennella, assembly GCA_947284805.1. Classification (NCBI taxonomy): domain Eukaryota; kingdom Metazoa; phylum Arthropoda; class Insecta; order Lepidoptera; family Coleophoridae; genus Coleophora; species Coleophora flavipennella. Next base: position 875,296 of record OX369289.1, on the reverse strand, counting down.
TCAATTTTCATATCAGCTCATATGCGTCCCCACCGAGGGGTACGAGCCTACCCTGAATTAGGGCTATAGGACCTTATTAACTTATTAACCTCTTGAAATACGTCTGTCGTTCAACTAATCACTCATGTAAATACATACTTTGAAAAATAAAAAAAATGCACAGACGACTTGAGAGCCTACCTCCTTTCTTTGGAAGTCGGGTAAAATTTCAAATTTTGATCGAAATCTATCCAGTAGGTTTAGCGTGATACGCGCACAACGGCAGATCTCTATCGTTTTATTTATTAGACTCGTTAATTTTGACGTCAATTACTCCTAAACGACAGAAAACTCAAAAAATAACCCAAACGATAGAAATACCCTTATTGTTGATGATGTTCCTTAAAGTAAAAAGCTATTAGAAACACGATTGAGCAGTTTTGACTCGAAAGAAAAAAAACCCAATGATAGGTCAACACCGTTACTTTCAACTCTAGTTATGACTAATATTTAGAAGTATAAATTAAAAAAATATACAACAATATTGGTATGATAATACAAAGTGAGTAATATTTTAATTTTTAATACTTTCATTGTAGTTGTGGATTGAAACGATAAACCATTGAAAAAGTAAAAAAAGTGTGGTATTTTTTTTTTCTTTTTACGCGTAAAGAAAGATACAGAGACAACTGTTCCGATCAATACCTCGCTTTGACACACCGATTCATTTGCAATTTCCCTAGGATTCGTAATAAACCGAGGGACCTGTTTTTGCTAATGACCTATTATTATTGGAAGTGTTTTAGACACACACCCCTTTGTTTAATATCGTCGTCGTCGTCGTCGTCGGCGGAGCCATCAGTTATGTTTTTGTGCGGATGTCGAAAAGCCATTAGTAGTGAAAGAAGCTAGAGACAGATAGTTTTGTGGTGGAAACCGCTACCAAAAGTATTGATATCTACAGATTCATCAATGTCGCCCGTTTCAACATCACACAGAATCCTAGTTTCGGCCGCCACTATATTTGTGGATTTGAATTATAAACTTGCTACTCCAATACTTCAGTATGAATTAATACCTACTTTTCAACCGACTTCCAAAAAGGAACCGATTTTTATTATTCTTTTTTTATTCGATAGGATTAGGATATTAAAAATCGGTGTAGTACTTTTTTGGAAAATTAACAATAAACCTAAAATAATAATGCAAAATTCAACTATTATTGTTATTTCTTGATAAGCCCGCTTCCATCTTCGGCAATATCGTTACTTACCACCAGGTGAGATGTTGTCAAGGGTTTACCAATTGTGAACAAAAAAAATTTTAGCAAAAGTTGTTGCGATGGAAGTTTGGTTATTTAACGTGTTTAGCGTTTTATACGATACCTTTTTAATGCAAAAAATCGCAAGAAAACCGGCCCAGTAGTTTTCGAGTTAAATGGCAACATTCGTTTGCACACATAAGCAAACAACTTTTTTTTCTCCGTTCCGTCGTGGGTAAAAATAAGCGAGGTCAATAACCGCATGCATTCTATATTTCCATGGTATTTGTATTCCATTGAAGTTTTTCAACTGCACAAATCAACAAACAACGAAGTACCGAATGTACATGATGAATTATCGGCAAGTTAAATGTTTTGTAGATCCTGAACGACCCTTGACAGCAGATAGTGTTCGAAATTCGAATCAAATAGACATGTCAATTAAAAGCCAATTCAATTCGCGAGTTATTCGGTCGAAAATTAAACATACACAATACACAGTACGGCAGTAAATTTAATTGTATGTTCGTTTTGTGGTACAAACAAAATGCTCTTATAGCCTTTATTTTCAGCTAGATTTTGCCCGCGGCTTTCTCTTTATTACGCTTTGTGATTACAGAAATAGGTTATAAGACTAATTCACAACACACAGGTGATTTTATGGCATAGTTATAGCAAAGTATATATATATATATATATATTAGTACTAACATACAGTATGGACACTCCCTACCGCTCTCTAGATTGCGACCTCACCCCCTCGTCACCCAGATTGATACAGCTTGGTTACAGTTTGGTTGCCTAACATATAGTATTTCGCCGCCATTTTATTTGTTCCGTCATTTCTTTTTTGAAATGTCATTTCTGGACCGTTGTGTGAAGTGTCCAGGGTGTGGTTGTAGCTCTGAAATCAATGTGGAAAACACCGCAACGAAGGAAAATTGGAAAAGCGTTTTCGTGATTGTTATTTACCTGCCACAATATAACGGGCCGTTGCCTGCAGACTGCAGTCACTGCAGTGCCGAAACGTTAACCGGCATAGATTAACGTCAAGCCAAACATATTGCCGCCGCAATCAACTGCATTCAATATTACGAAGCTGTCAGATTAATAGCTGCAACTCGCAAACTGCACTTGCGAAGGGCATTGCACACTGTGTGGCCGCACGAAACGGGCGCAAAGCAAAAAGTTTCCTAAATAATGAAACTGAATCATGCGATGCGATGCGATGCGATGCCACCGTGAAAACGCCAACCGCCTCAAAACTCCAACGGCGGTGAAGTTTTGAAATTTATTTATTTGATAATAATAATAATAATATAATAATAATTTATTTATTTGATCTCTTTCACAATAGTTACGTTATTGCTAACAATCTCTGTATTACATTTCTACGTATGGCACTACAACCTAAGCTGGTATACAGATAAATCTTACGAGGAGAAGAACAAATAAGATGGTGCAGTAGAAAAGTAGTGTGTGTGAGAGAGTAACTCTTAAATTTGTTTGCAAAAGTGGGGTAGCTTGGGTCCTACACTAGGCAATGCCTGTCCTGTAGGTAACCAATTTAGCACGAAGTTTACAGAAAATAGACGGTGCGAGATGTCAACAGTTAATACTTAGAGTTATTATTCCAATGTATTAGGATTAGCGAGCAATGTGTGTTTGTGTGTTTTGTGTGTGTGTGTGTGTGTGTGTGTGTGTGTGTGTGTGTGTGTGTGTTTGTGTGTAGTCTGCGTGTGTATTCATGTGTGAGTGAATGTATAGTACTATGCAATCCCTCTTATGATTTGTTCAATTTCAGTGTAGGACAGAGTGCCTAGCAGTTTCATCATCTTTTGTTTCATTTCTTTCACAGAGTAGTCTTTAATACAGCATATAGCATTAACTTTATTATAAATAAAAGGGTGGAGAAAGACGCCGAATCTTCTTGCAAAAGAAGTGTTTATCGAAGGCAGCTGTAGCTTGAAAACTCTTTTTTTCAGCATGTCATCATACATTGATGAATTTAGTACCGTTTGATGAACTTTCGACATAACGCGCAAAATAAATAAGCTACGTACACTGAGCACTTCAAATTCTTTGTAAATAAGAATGGTCGGATATCTGACAGGTTTTTTCAAAATAACCTTTATCACAGACCGTTGAGCCCTTTCAAGTAAAATCATATTAGTGATTGCTGTACCGCCCCAGACTGAGATGCAGTATGTTAAGACTGATTGGCAGATGCAGTTGTAGATAGTTTTAAGCAGTTTTTTGTCAGCTGCAGAACGAAGATTCTTAAATATGTAAATTAGTTTTCGAATTCTATTTGCGGAGACAATAATATGTGGTTTGAAATTAAGTTTTTCATCAATAACTACACCAAGGTATTTCAGAGTGGGAGACCTACAAACTTTTTCGCAAGAACATTTTGAAGTGTGTTGGCTATTTAAAGGGCAGGTATGAACGGTTATGTCTGGAAAGTTAGATGGTGATGACGCCTGAGTTTTATGAAAACAAAGAAGTTTTGTTTTTGATAAGTTAAGTGTAAGCAGATTATTTTGTAGCCAACCAGCGATGTGTCTCATTCCGCGCTCAGCTGATTCAGTCACTTGTGCCCAATTTTCGCCAGAGAAAATGATCGCTGTATCATCTGCATAGCATATTATATCGCAATTTAACATTTTAGCGTTTGACAAGTCATTTATATAGAGTATAAAGAGTGTGGGACCCAATATGCTGCCTTGCGGTACTCCGAAATTAGTTTGTTTTGGATCACTCTTGTCTTGGTCAACTTTGATGCACTGAGTGCGGTTTTCTAGGTAACTACTAAACCAGCCGAGGCTATGTCCTCTGACACCTACCAATTCCATCTTCCTTAACAGGATAGGAATAGAGACGGTGTCGAAGGCTTTTGCTAGATCAAGGAATACTCCTAGACATGCTTGGCCTTTATCTAGGTGATTAGAAACAAGATTAGTTAAAAGTGCGACTGCGTCTTCTGTAGATCGTTTTTCTCGGAAACCGAATTGTGAATCAGATAAAATTTTATTTTTATCAAGGAAGCTGATTAATCTTTTGCTTACAATTTTTTCTAGAATTTTAGAAAAACACCCAAGGAGAGATATCGGTCTATAGTTACTGGGGTTATATTTATTTCCATCCTTGTATACTGGTATTACCACAGCGGTTTTCCATTCTGTAGGAAATATGCCTTCTGAAAGGCTAAGGTTAAAAATAAAAGTTAAAGGAGGGACAACGTGACACTTGATTGCTTTAAGTAGTTTATTAGTGACACCATCGAGTCCCGGGGCACTGTCTGACTTCAGTCCCATTATAAGAGATTCTACTTCCATGACATCCGTCGGTGATAAAAACAAAGATTGCGTGGACGATTTAGATGAAGTTACTTTTTCTACTAGAGATTCCTCGGTTTCATTAGTAATTGTTAATATTTTGTTTGCTAAGTTTTTACCAACATTAGTGAAATACTCGTTACAGAAATCTAAGATGAATGATGAACAAACACTTACGGTCTAGCCAAACGTGAAAGTTACAAAACAAAAAATATTATTTGCATATAAAAAATAATGAAAACAGCAGCGGGAATGTAGGATAAAAAACAAATCGAATATCTTAAAAATAAATTACACAATTATTGCACAAGAACATATTAATATTGATTCAAAATGATTACCAATTATTATGTTCGGTTTTCGTCCTTCTGATGATGTATAGGGATGTTCCATTTTTACTTTCGAGCGACGAAGGGGTAAGGAAGGTATTGTAACGGCAAAAAATGAAAGTTGAGATTTGATATGGTTTACACTAACATAGTCTAAAAAAAATGTGTGTCTCTGTGTATCTGTGCATCCGTCCGGTGCTCTAGTTCTACTGGACGGATTTGGGTAAAATTTAGGTAGAGGTAATATAATTTTATATCTCCAGCTGTTTTTCTTAAAAAAATCTATCTTACACATAAAAATCTTATACAAAAAAACACTTATTAATCTTATTATTTTTTTACTTCAAAAAAACACTAACTATTTTGATGAACTTTACATGGTCTACAGCACACAGTAGTTCGTTATTCTAATAAAAATTGTAAAATGGTACCTCCCAAACAAACCCAGTTTGTTTGTGATAAACTAGGACTTAAAAAGGCTTACTGCATGGGGTAGTAAATTAAACTAAATAAAATCCGAGTAAGTACCTTCCATGTGCATCAACTCTTAAACGTCTCCACCAACGGGGCTCGAGCCTACCCTGAATTAGGGCGATCTGGCCTTAGTCGACCACGCAGGTCCAGTGGGTTGGTCGACTTCACACAGAAACTTCTAGTTCTGCAGGTTTTTCTTCGCGGTAAAAAGACAAAAATCCGAGTAAAGTCCTACAAACCCAAATTACTTGTAAATTTTTCATCAAGTCTGATATAGGTACCTAACTTAATTCTTTGCTACTAAGTAAGTGTAATGTTTAGTGTTGATGTGTGTATGCCCGTAGGTATTTGAAAGACGGTGAAGGCTTCACCAGAAAGTAAGCACAACGTGGCTATACATTTTTTTTTTACAAAAGCGAAATATAATATACTTTAAAAAAACCGTCCAGGTGCGAGCCGGACAAGCACTCCGAGGGCTCCGTACTACCACGCCTCTCCACACAACTATACAGAATAAGGACACATGATACCTATTCACATTACAAACAATAGACATCAACGCAAGCGACAAAAATATGCTTTTTTGCGGACTCCTTAGCGCGAATACTACTCACATTTGGCTATTTTTATTATTTGTTGTTTTACTTTAGTATTAATAACATAATTACACCATATTTCACTCTTGTAAGTATTATCGTTTTTACGATAGAGCTAAAACAAAAATACTTCTAAAGACCTATAAATAAAACGTAAAACTATAAGTAAAGTTCTCGAGTGGCGACCACGCACCGGAACTACGTTTTCCGGCCTACCACTCGGTGGACCGATGACCTGGTGAAGGTCGCGGGAAGCCGCTGGATGCGGGCAGTGCAGAACCGGTTGTCATGGAAATCCTTGGGGGAGGCCTATGTCCAGCAGTGGACGTCCTTCGGCTGATGATGATGATGATAAAAAAACAGGCTTATTTTTTCCTTTTTAAAATTTTTTGTATTTGCTATTATATTGGCAACAGAAATACACATTCTGTGAAAATTTTAACAGTCTACCTGTTACGGTTCATCAAATAGACGGACAGACAGCAGTGGCCTAGTACCTATTAGGGTCCCGTCGGTCCCCTGTTGGGTGTACGAAACCCTAAAACGAATACAATCAGCATCACATTTAACTACAAAAGAAAACCATTCAAAAATCTTGTATACATTTTGAACAAACTTCAAACACATACTTTTTACGTTTTTAACTTTTCCGTTCACAATTAACACGAGTGCAGTGACCCCAGTGACCCAGTGACCCAGTAAGTGAGTAACTGCGGCGATCCCCGAACCCGTTGATTTCATGCATAGGCTTTTAGCTTACCGTCGTCGTGGGCTGAAATCCGAAATGAGTGGGTCTCGCTCGCGCCGCGCCGCCGGCCTGCTTTACGTGCTTTGAGTTGCTCTTGTAAAGCACAGAGACGGAGCAAGTAAGTATTAGGGCTTCGGTAAAAGTTGAGTGTTTGACAGTTTATGTAATCTTTTTAAAATATCATTGAAAAAAATTAGGTCATATTGAAGCATTTTTTATTTTTTTTATTCACAATGGGTAAGCCCTTGGCATCATCTCACTTGGTGGTAAGTGATTATGATGCCGAAGATTGAAGCGGGCTTACCAAGATTCCCCAACGCAATGGGGATCTGGCTATCTTATTTACAAGCCGGAACACATCAATGCTGATAACACTGATGTTTGGCGAAAAGACTTAGATAAGATGGTGGTCGCTAGCCAGGCGGGCTATGAAAATGCCCTACCACCAACTAAACCGAGTCTTACAAAGTTGACCCCACTGGAAATTGAACCCGCGACCTCCTGGTGTGAAGCGAATGCACTAAGCATTACGCCACGGAGGTGGTTAAAATCATAAGGTAAAGTTGATGCTTAACACTTCAGTTTGAAACCAAGTTTGCCTTAAGTACTCCTATGCTGGATATATCTTGACTAGTACTAGATTGAACGACGACGTGGGCTTCAAAAAACCGGCCAAGTGCGAGTTAAACTCCCGTACCGAGGGTCCCGTACCTCCACATGTCTGGATAAAGAACCTCAAAAACATCAACGAGTACAGCCCGCGCCACATAACTTTAGCCAAGATGGCCGCCGATTGCGCAGGTCCATAGGCGGTGCGTGGCGTCCCGCCTCACCTCCCTCAGGTGACACCTTGATATCGCTACTGCGCAAGTTCAAGTTATTTGGCGGACACTGTACTAAAAATTGAATGATAATTATTAATTTTAATAAGAGATAGGAAAGACAGGCATGTGAACTAAAAATATTTCTGCTGTGAAAACGAATTTTCTCAGATATGACACCTATCTAGGTAGACTTGGAATGTAAAATATTACGTAAATACAAAATTTCATCCGAATCATTAAAGCCGTTTCTGAGAAACCAATTATATGGTACACAAGAATTAAAAGGAGCAAAGGAGCGTCGAATAAGGCACAGATTATGTAATAGTTACTACGTGACTAAAACAGTCCATTTAGGTAGATCCAGTTGGATCAAGAATCACTCTTGAAGTTTCAAGAAAAAGATCAATCGTCGAATCCAATTCGACTGGGCAGCGTTCGGGAAGCTTCGCAATATCTTCACGTCCCAAATACCGCAGTGTCTTAAGACCAAGGTCTTCGACTAGATCGATGAAAGTGATGACATACGGAACTGAGACATGGTCGCTTACTATAAGCCTCATAAGAAGGCTCAAGGTCACCCAAAGGGCAATGGAGCGAAATATGCTCGGAGTTTCTCTGCGTGATCGAATCAGAAACGAGGAGATTCATAGAAGAATCAAAGTAACCGACATAGCTCTCATATTAATTGCTAAACTTAAGTGGCAGTGGGCGGGGCACATAGCTTGTAAAACGGATGGCCGTTGGGGCAGTAAAGTTCTAGAGTGGCGACCGTGCAACGGAAAACGTAGCGCAGGCGGGCCTCCCACGCGGTGGACCGATGACCTAGTGAAGGTCGCGGGAAGCCGCTGGATGCGGGTAGCGCAGAACCGGTCGTCGTGGAAATCCTTGGGGGAGGCCCATGTCCAGCAGGGAATGCCCTTCGGCTGATATGATGACCTGACTAAGGCCCGATCTGAGTAGACTCGAGCCCTTCGGTGGGGTCATATATGAACTGATATGATGATAATGATGATACAGGAATTTGTCACTTAAAGTTTAATAAGATACTTTTATAAAAGGTATGAATATTTATACATGCAGCTTGCAAGACTCGTTGGTGCATTGCTATCAATGATGCCATTAAAAGCAAATACACCCAACACATCGAAGAGCTGTGCATAAAAACGTAGCTTCAGCAACATAGTCGAAATTGTATTATTCCCAAGTCCGGTCCTAGTTGCCGCCATCAGCTACCTACTTCTCTTGTTTCGTGGACCAACTTCTGAAGTTCCAAGTTGTGCGTTACGGACGCGCCGCCCGCGCCGCCCGCGCTGCCCGAGCCGCGCTGAACTGTGCAGTGTGCACATTGTGCTTATCTATACCGAAACCTTATCTATCTATCAAGAAGTCTCTATACCATCTATATTCTAAGGTTAAATTAGGTGGTATTAAAAGCTTTATAGTGTCGGTGGCGCACTGGGCATTTGGATACATGTATTTATATTCATATTCGGCGAACTGGGAATTTGGAAACGTGTTTTTATATTCATATTTGGCGCACTGGGCATTTGGATACATGTATTTATATTCATATTTGGCGCACTGGGCATTTGGAAACGTGTTTTTATATTCATATTTGGCGCACTGGGCATTTGGAAACATGTATTTATATTCATATTTAGCGCACTGGGCATTTGGAAACGTGTTTTTATATTCATATTTGGCGCACTGGGCATTTGGAAACGTGTATTTATATTCACATTTGGCGCACTGGGCATTTGGAAACGTGTATTTATATTCACATTTGGCGCACTGGGTATTTGGAAACGTGTATTTATATTCATATTTGGCGCACTGGGCATTTGGTTTTCGAGCATTAAAACTCCTTTCAAATAAATGCTTGCATCTAAAAGTTTTCAGGTTTCTCGAAAATTATTTTGCGAGAGCTTGCACAGTGCATACAGTTTCACGTTGCACACGATAGCGGCCGGACGGATTGTATGTCACATTTTTTATATAATAATAATGGAAGTTATGATAGATATTAAAATTTGTGCGCAAAATAAACCCGGTCAGATGGCCGAACTCCTCAACAGCAAGCATTTTCTTAAACAAGTATCCAACAAAGCATCGTCATTAATTTTAATGCCCGAAAATCCACCCTGGTGCCGAGAAATTTATGCCTATTATCGCATAGCCGCCCCACTCGTCTCATTTGTTTAACTCATCAAGGAAAAGATCAATTAGGGAGATTAGTTATCGTCTTTAAAGATTACGTCACTGCAAGAGCGACAGAGGGAGGGGGCAGAGGTTCAGAGGGAAGACAAAAGGGGGGGGGGGATGACGAAAACGCACAATTTCTCCTTTATTCCCCAGCGTTACTGGGTTTGGTGTCGACGCAGCGGTTAAGGCGATAACGTAATCTGATTTTCATTTTGAAATAGACAGCCAAAAATCCAATTGGGCCGCCTCCGTAGCTCAGAGGCAAACTTCACTGGCTTTACACAGGAGGTCGCGAGTTCGATTCCCAGCGGGGTCAATTGTAAGACTCGGTTTTGTTGGTGGTAGGGCATTTTCTAAGCCTGCCTGGATAGCTACCACCATCTTATCTAAGTCTTGCCGCCAAATATCAATGTTGAAATCATTGGTGTGTTCCGGCATGAAGATAAGATAGCCAGTTCCCCATTGCGTTGGGGAATCCTGGTAAGCCCGCTTCCATCTTTGGCAACATCGTCACTTACCACCAGGTGAGATGTTGTCAAGGGTTAACCAATTGTGAATAAAAAAAAACAATTCAAAGAACAGTGTAAAGAGCTTAGATGAAGCAACTTCTGAGTTCTGTGTAGAGTAAAATTAAAGTGTCTATTTTGGATTGTAATTAAAATGGATATTTAATTAACTTAAATTTGGGCTGCTGTTACAGGTACGTTACTGCTGTCTTTTACTTATGTACTTACCGCATACATTTTGACACTTTAATCGCCCCACTGCCCATTTGATTGGGTGAAATTTGGCAACAGAGCTGAAAACCACAAGTAGGTGCGCGCTAGGTGCGGAGTACGCGAGCTCCTCAGAAAGTAAGCAGCAAAAGTGTAGCTAAGTCGCCACTTTGGCCTTTGCATGCGTGTAACGCGTAGTAGGTTTGTGGCGAAACTCGCAACAATATGCACAGAGCAGCAGCAAAACCTATTACGACCCCAATGCCCCCAGCGTTACATTATTGGTTTGGGTCTCTTCCTAAGCTCGAAAGGATTGGGCCATACTGCACACGGGCGCCAAGTCTGGATTGGAGGAGGTGGTAGGCCTAGAGGCGGGCGAACCCCACTGTCAGTAGTTGCCAAGCCGCTATACATGGTGTAAAAAAATTGTTGTAGGTCCCGTTAACTGAGGCTTCTACTTGTGTAAATTGTGGTAAATTTAATAAATGTAATAAACAAATTTTGTTCTACAAGTTTGCTGAAATTGCAAATAAAAAATTGAGCTGATTGACCAATTTTGTGCATTTTTGTATGGAGCGTTGTTTTTTTTGCGAATGGACTATGGGTTTCTAGAGGCAAGTTGGTCAGTATGATGAGTAGAAGCCCCAGTTAACGGGTCTTACACCAATTTTTTACACCCTACATAAGGCCTCTGACACGGCATACCGACTGCTGCCATCTAGTAAAAGCAAACGGCACCAACGCAATAGTCAACGTAATTTGCGAAGCACGGAGGCGGTCGAAATAATGTATAATCAGTCGAAACCAAAATTTACACGTCTCATATAAGCCTGTAACCAAATGTCAAAATGTAAGAAAATCTTCCGCATTCGTTATACAGAAACCATTAAACTTTTGTTGATCAGATCCCTATTTCGGCGTTACCAGCGGCTTGGCATCATTGCCTGCTGGTCTGCGGCCGCAGGGCGTCCTTATAGCTTGCCCGTGCGACGCTCCCCAGCTCTCACTTTTGTTTAAGTTAGGCCGTTCAGTGTCCATTTTGTACAGCCCGCCAATGACAAACTTCGGTCCACCAGATGGCGACAGTGGCGGATTGTGGGCACAGCTCGCCATTATTATCGGAAATCGAAACATTACGCTAATAGTCCAACGTTTACTGGTAAACGTTTCTGGTTGGCTTCATAAAGTTTTCTTTTAAACCAATGAATGTTTACAGCTGTAAAAACTTTTGGTCAGATCAGGAAGCGTGGCGGCGTTCCGGATGCAGATAATAATAATGAATCGATGTTATCGCGACCGTGGGAAGTGGGAAGTGGGAGCCCAGGAAGATATAAGGCGCAATAAAAGTGGGCCCGTTGAAGAGATGGCCCAATTTGGCTTATTTAACTGCCATCCAGCGGCGAGTAGGCTCGCGGGACTTGTTAGTCACCACCGAAATTGCAAGAGATTTTTCGTTGTGAGTTATTTTGTTTAGATGCCATCTATTTAGCGGTAAGGAAGAGTTGTGGTGCGATAAAGTCTAATCTCCAGGATTTTATGACCGGCAATTGATTCAGGTTTTATAGTTTTTTAGGTTTCGTTCTCAAAGGGTGCCAACGGGATCCTACTACTAAACCTCCACTGTCCGATTGTCTGTCTCTCAGCGGCCTGTATTACTAAGCCTCCATTGTCCGTCCGTCTTCTGTCAGCGGCCTGTATTACTAAGCCTCCATTGTCCGTCCGTCTTCTGTCAGCGGCCTGTATTACTAAGCCTCCATTGTCCGTCCGTCTTCTGTCAGCGGCCTCTATTACTAAGCCTCCATTGTCCGTCCGTCTTCTGACAGCGGTCTCTATTACTAAGCCTCCATTGTCCGTCCGTCTTCTGTCAGCGGCCTGTATAACTAAGCCTCCATTGTCCGTCCGTCTTCTGTCAGCGGCCTGTATTACTAAGCCTCCATTGTCCGTCCGTCTTCTGTCAGCGGTCTGTATTACTAAGCCTCCATTGTCCGTCCGTCTTTTGTCAGCGCCTGTATTACTAAGCCTCCATTGTCCGTCCGTCTGTATGTTAGCGGCCTATATTACTAAACCTCCACTGTCCGTTCGTCTGTCTGTCAGCGGCCTGTATTACTAAGCCTCCACTGTCCGTTTGTCTGTCTCTCAGCGGCCTGTATTACTAAGCCTCCTTTGTCCGTCCGTCTTCTGTCAGCGGCCTGTATTACTAAGCCTCCATTGTCCGTCCGTCTTCTGTCAGCGGCCTGTATTTCATAAAACATATTAGGTAGATAGTTGATATTTTCACAGTGTGTATTTCTATTGCCGCCATAATAACAAATATAAAATTTAAATACAAGAAACGTGAAACAATTTGGTATCCTTCGTGTTCAAATTCGAGTCGCACTTGGCCGTTTTATTTTAGTTTGCAGCAACGAAAGAGTGAAGAATGTATTGAAATGGTAAAAAAGTTGAGATTTTGATTGTTGTTAAGATTTCCTCGGCAATATAAGGGTGGATTTTGATGGGGATCAAATGTCTTACAATTTAGAGTCTATAAAACTATGAAATTAAAACAAAAATGTATTACTGCAATTCTATTCAGCCTGTAACATTATAAAGTTCATTATTCTAAAAATAAGGTACTTCCCATGCAAATCCAGATTCTTTGTTGTTTTTCTCAAACATTTTTAACGATAACACAGTAACGATTTTAATGAAACTTTGTGAGTATCTGGAACTTACACAGGGTAGTTCAGTTTATTATTCCTAAATTTATTGTATATATTTATCATCAAGTCTTTTCTTTGCTTACTAGGTAAGCATATTTTTTAATGTTGATTTCTGTATGCCCGTCGTTGATTACTACGCGAAAAAGTATGCACAGCATGGCTATACAAGTTATTTTAATATGTTCCTGACAAGGTATTACATTGTAGGTATCGGTTTGTTATAGACTAACAGCATTAATTAGGAAAGATGTTTTTCTACATTCACTGGATTATAATAAAGTTGGTACCGCCAAGGAGATTGCATGCTTACAGGAACCTTAGAGCAGAGACAACACTAGGCTAAGTATACATGGCATTAGGTCTCTTTAAACAGTCTCTTTAAAATGTGACGTCTTGAAGCTACCGACTTGTCACGTACAAACATAGAGTTTCCCGAAGAGCGCCCGCATTTTCCATGCATTTCTTTCAGGGGGCGTGGTCAGCTTGGAGCGACGTGTCATCCAGTCAGGCCCGGTCAACGAACCCCGTTTTGTATGCTCAGCTAGCGCAATAGAGGGTGGTGAAGTAATTTCAGTCGAGTGTCATTGTCTCCTTTGTTTCGTGTCAATGAGACCAGCTTGGTAAGGAAAAAGTTACCTAATATACAACGTGTTCCTGACTAAATTGGTTCTGTCTAAAAAGACCTTATAGTTGTTAAGACAGATTCCCCGTATGTCCGATGGTTTAGGACTTCCTAATACTGTCTGTTGGGACAAGTAGTTTTACAAAACGTTATTAGATGGCGCAGATAGTACAATAAAATGTGCTATTGTTGCGTTCGCCTGATGTGATGGCTCAGTGAATTACAGCAATGTCGCGGTCTCCCCTCTCCCCCCTCTTAGGGTGTGGCTCGGTCGCTCCGAGAGGCTTTAATGGTAACCAAGTTTCCAAAGTTTAAGGGGGTTTTTAGTGGGTTACACTCGTCAACTGTGAGTCCCACATCACCAGTATAGGAGGCTGTACTGGTATGCGTAAAAGCATTTATTCATATCCTCCTCCGAAAAAGGAAACAAAAAAAAATCAGCAATGTTTGTATGTATGATTGTTGCGATCAATTTAAGAGCGACTTCCAGGGGTCCAATTGAGCTGAAATGAAGCCGTATTCCCGGTGAAAATAGATCCTTTTGGTTCGTATTTTGAAGTTGATCTGATGATGAAATTTGGAGGTGGAATCAAGGTCCCAGGATAGTCTTTTATTTTCAATACATTCAAATTATTTACAATTCAGCTTCTTACTATTTAATTCGGGGTTTTAGAGTGGGTGGCTAAAGCTAAGTTAATAACTTATAAAAATAATTTAAAATCCGACTGCATGAAAACTAAACCACATTTTTTTTTGCCAGTCTGGTAAAAATGTATCCTATGTCACTCACCCAATTAAGACAAATCTCGCACTTCAAAATCCAACAAGCCGTTATGCTAGAGGGCGTGCCAAAGAAATAAACATGCATACATACTCGTACACTCGAAAAACATTACGCTCCTTCTAGCGTAGTTGGATAAAAACATCCTAAAGATAAAATCAAATTAAATTACCACAAAAAATTTGGTAAAACGTTATGTATGACCGAACATCTGTTTGCTATAGTTACTTTCAATTAGGGAATGCAATCCCAAGATCTCGTGTCATTTTTCGAGATCAATTCCGAAGCACAATATGATGGAATCTCGCTGGAGATTGACGGGATTGGGCTGCAGTAGTCAGCGACGCTACATACGTCCACTCGTTCTCTTTCTTCGTCACGACACTCTTTCAAATGCTTCAACTTCTGGTAATGAGATTAATTCCACAGTAGTAAACACAGAAATCTAAGATGAATTGCCTCTTTCAATGAGTACAGTGGATTTAAATTTACGTGCTGCTATTGCAACAACTAACACGACTCTCCAAGAGGTACTAGAAGAGACTCTGAGAGCATCTAAAAGTTCTTTTTTACGTTTATCTACGACGAGTTTAGATAGGTTACAGTAACTCATAAAGAAAGAGATGGATCTATATGAGTGTGGAGGAACAAGAGGTAGTTACTCACGCTGTTGCGAGCCAGTGTTGAATCAGAGAGGGCATTTTCTGCTGCTGGGTATATAGCGACCGAAATAATATGCCGTTTATCAGACAGCACTCTCAATACTCTTTGTTTTTAAGAAGCTATTTCCAAAACCACCCCCACATTTAGACTTTTTCCGCGTTTGACTGACAGTGCTCTTTTAGTGATTTGTTGATTTCCAAAAAATACGGGTAATTAGTGAGTGAGTGTTATGCTTGTTATATTAAAGATTTTTTTTTCTTTCAAATAATAATTTAGCTCAATTAACCTCATAATCACCAGTTCACAACCAAACATTTTTCTTTCATCGCTTTTTAGGCATTCGAATTTAACAAATATTTATTGAAACTACCAGAGATCTTGAAAATGCCGGGAACTCCCGAGATTGTATTTTTTTAATCTCGCGATATCCCGAATATGCGATCTCGAGTCGAGATTGCATTCCCTATCTACAATACATGTAGCGATCGTCCGTCATTGTATGCAGTACGCTTCCTGCAACATGTGCTGAGTGGTAACCTTTTCGGTGATGGACTCTCTGTACTATACTATAGGTAATAATATTGTAATATATATAGAGAGCGGTTCCACCCCTTTGTCGTCAATGTTCCACCTTTTCGCACGAAGCGTTTTGCTTCTTCGTTCATCATGAGAACGGCCAAGGAGTAGATTTCCCTTCCAGCGTCTGTATTCCCCGATTCGTATAATTTAGTAATCTTCAAGACGAGAGTGAATAGACACTATTTGAGCTTGCGTGTTACATCCTCGGCTGCATCGGCAGTTACCATCAGGTGAGTTGCAGGCAAACGCACCCAATTTTTTAATAATAATAATAAAGAGGTAAAGTTTGTGTGTAGGAGAAACTACTCCTCCGATTTTAAAAATTCTTTCACCAATAGTTAGAACAAAATTTCAGAACGAACATAGGCTAAAAACTCCGCGCACTCTCGATATCCACGGGGGCAAACCCGCGTGCAAAAGCTTATAATATTTGTGTTACAATGTTTCTTTTATTCTATTTTATCCCATCCTATCCCATCCCATTTCATCCCATTCCATTCTAACATCAATAAACTGGGTAAGGTGAATACCCTCGCAAAAACTAAAAGAGTCTAAAATTAAATCTGTTTTAAACACTAACCACACCTAATGAATTGAAGATCTTAACCGTGCACTACGTTACTTAACCTGATCGATGCGAACACTAGGCGATACACTTCAAGCTCTGAGCGTGTCGCTAAGCAAAGCACCCATCAGTCAAGTACAGTCAAGTAAGAGCTAGTGATTAACTGGCAAGTTATTAATTACTAATCTGAAGCTTGAATACGGCATGCGCAAGAGAGGAGAGATTGGGAAGCAATATATTCTAGGGTAGATTTGTAAGGGAACGTATGGATTCTGAATATTGTAACGAATATAAATAGACCTACACTTAGATATAAACTAATTGATGCTCGCGGCTTCGCCCGCGTGGAAATCGAGAGTGCGAGGTGCGCGTGTACAAGCGGCTTGCGAGCTTCTTTTGTTATAAACCTTCCCTGGCGGTCGCACAATAATTCACCAAAGTTTCATCAAAATCGTTACCGCCGTTTTGTAGTCCACCTATTTGTTCCCTAGAAAATGCATACATACATCAATTTTTATGTATATAGTCTTCAATTTAATTCAGAAACCTTCCCTGACGCACGTCCGCGCCCAACAACTCACCAAAGTTCCCCAGTTCTTCTTGGCGTTGGGGAATCTTTTAAAGTCCGCTTCTATTTTCCGCATCATCGTCACTTACCATCAGGTGAAATGATGCCAAGGGCTTACCAATTGTGAATAAAAAACGGTTTCGACGTAAATATGCAACAACTTTGACAAAAGCACTCCTTTCAATATTTTTACTGCCAAATTTTAACATTGGAACATTAGAAACTACCATCGTTAAAGTTCTTACCAGAACATGGTTAGGTACTTGGAAAGCTGTTTACCCTACAAATGGTTAACCGTTTCAACCCTTAAATGAGACGAGCTGCTTTTAGTAAAACTTTAATAAACAGTGCATTTCTGTCGGTCTTCAAACACCTGGAACACCGGCTCGACCAACGCTGACTGTTCCGTGTTTGCCATTATTTTTCGCCCGGTGAATTCTTAGAGTTCAACACACGCCACCTAATAGTAGGGCTGGTACTTACAAGTATAATAGCAGTTATTTTAGTAACTTATTAATAATAATTATTTGATGATGATGATGATCTATCCGACCGATTTCGGTCATGGCGACCACTTCGACTCCTAGTCGGTTCGCTGCGCGTGCGCTCGAAGATGGTTTATGTAGCCAATCTTCGCAACGAAATTCCTCGCGCACTGAGGGCAATTTATTGATTTATTTCATTCATTTGCGACCATTTCATACAATTATTATTTAACATATCAATTATCATATAAAGTGTCAAATTCCTGACATTTATTTTTATTGTTCTTGCATTAGCATTTATGTGTATTTTCTGTAGTATTGGCTACATTGAGTTTAGCCGCCAGTAATATATAAGTCATTGAGTTTAGCAGTAGACGTGCAACGAATGTTGTTAAAAATCAATTACATTTCATCTAATAAAATACCCTATTTTAAAACACGGTACACTTAGTCAAAACAGTTACATTACATCATCTGTCAATAACAATATTTTGTTCTAAAATCATTCGTGTTACACAAATATGACGTCACAAATATGTGATATTTTTTGACTAACAAAATTTGTGATATGATTAAATGTAATTTTGAAAATTATTGAAAGTCAAACAAATCAAATGAATTATTTCAAGTCACATTAAATCATGTCAACTCATAAAGTAACAAAACAAGTAAGGTTTGTAGTATATTTTAAGAGGTACGTATATACTATTTTATGAATAATATTTTAAATTTATTTTTTAATAGCACTGTTAACTGTGCCATACGACGGTAGTGAGAGAGTGGAAAGTACTATATTATGTAGTTAGACACCAAAGTGAAATTACCTATCCTAAAGGCCAATTAATTATGTACAGTTTTACAAATAATATATACCGTGAAACAAAATCACAAAATTAGTATATACATCAATAACGCTCAGAATTTATGACGTCACGCGTTCCTATTTCATACATTTTTAGAACAAAATTTAGTTTTTGACAAATCATAAAAAGTAAGTGAAATGACTAGCAGTCAACATCTTTACTGCGGTCGCCTGAGGATGTGTCCTCTGTGCAGAGTATGAATTGGGTTAAATAATGAGGTTAAATGGAAATTAATTAACTAGATACAGTACTTTTTAACTGTCAACCAACGTTGTGTAAAAAAATAATTAAAAGTTACTACTTTAAAACTTACAAAAACACTAAACATGGCTTGACTTAATGACAATACCTAGTTCCTTATGCAAGCTTTTCGATAATCTGCGCATTACTGGCAACCCTAACATGGCGTGACTCGAACGTTCTACATCACGGCTAAAGTGTTGCTACACTAGTAATATTAATTAGTGTTACACAGAAACAACTACAGCGAGTAATTAACTAAAGATTGCCACTGATGTAATCGCTGACATTTGCTGATGACATTACTTATTTCTAAGGTTACCCATTTTGGTGGAGCTTCAATTTGCTAATGACTCAAAAGTAGGAGGGAAATAATATTTTGAATGATTTTGGATTTATTTACAAACTCAAGTGACTTTGTTGGCTATTTTTTTTTTACTTTTGAGCGACGAAAAAGTAAAAATAAAGTTATGTGATTCGTCAAAGATTTTGATGAAAATGTACTCTAAAACACTAATAGACACTAATTGGCCCGGAAAAAAAATATGCTTCCTGTTTTGCAGGGAAAGTGTCGGATTTAGTTATATAGTATAATATATAGTTTAAATTTTTCAGATGTAGTTTTTTAAATTATTTGCCAGGGTTGTACCTTTTTTTATTTTGTTGTAGATTTTTGTCAAAGTATTAGAGGAAGAATAGATCTAAAGATTTTTTTAAATTTTTTGTCATATTACACAAAATCTCTAATTAAGCATAGGTACGTGAAACCTCCGAAAACAAAAAAAAAACGACCAACAAAAAAATTCCAAAATTCTTATTTTGTTTTCTCCAAAATGGCACTAGGAATGGCTTTCAAATTTACATCATCAAGAGCTCATATTGATTTGTATCTAGATTTTTATTAGCTACAAGTGGAATGTTTGGGAAAATTAAAAAAAAAGTTTGTAAGGGTTCTTTTAAGGAGTTCATAATTTAGAATAAAGGCAACATCCCCGGCCCCGGTCCATCCAGCTCAAGCCTCATTTATAAACCTAAGGCTCAAAATAAACAAAAAAAAATGGACAAAGATCAAAAATAAGAAACTGAAATCACTTTCATTACCGTAATTAAGTTGAACCCGTCTCTTGGACGTCAAATTACGACAGCGGCGGTAGACGTCCGTTCCCCGAGAGGGTTCCAGGACGGCTATTGACGTCGAGCCCGTCTCGTCTGCGTGAGCTAGACCATTTGACAGCTGTAATCTTGAGAGCTTAGTTTGTAAATATATAAGGACACACTAATGGATTTTGGTAACAGTACAAAGAGGTCACTTGAATTCGGTATAATCCATTGTAAAAAAAAGTGGTGTGTGGTTTTATGAAACCGCGGTAAAAGTGAAACTTTTTTTCACATTGTGGACATTTACAGAGCACGAAACGATTATGGCTGAGCTCTCGTCTTGTAGCAACGGTACAGAGGACGAAACGATCATACCGACCGTCACGCGATACACTGGCGAAAAAATTTGAGACTATGTAATAAAAGTTTCACTTTAAAAATATGGTTCAATATTGTTCATTTACAGTTCCGCACACTCAAGGAGTGACCTGCAGGACTCTATATATATATACTTTGCTATAACTAAGCCTCCGTTGTCTGACTAACTGTCTGTCTGTCAGCGGGCTGTATTTCATGACAGTTGAAATTTTTACAGAGTGTGTGTTTCTAATTCCGCTGTAACAATAAATAATAAAAATTAATTTAAAAAAAACCAAAGAGGTGTACCCTACAAGAAAAGTGTTTATAAAAGTTTTTTTTTGTTTTTGAGCTGTCGTAAAAACTGTTATAAACAGAAAAACTTGAGTGTTTACAATATTTATCCTGAGTCGTACCCGTGCTAAGAACTCTAAACTGAATGAATCATTATTCTGTCGCTCGCATTGATGTCTTTTGTTTGTAATGTGAATAGGTATTGTCATAGTTGCGTGGAGATGTATGGTGATACGGAACTCTCTTAGCGCGAGTCAAACTCGCACTTGGCCGATTTTTATGATTTGAGCCAAGATTTGAGTACGAAATTTGAAAGCAGAACCACAGATAGCACGCCGCAGCAATGCAATGGCGGGGTTTACTTTCAGTAATTCATTCAACTCTGTTTCGGAATTAAGTGACTAAATCAACACTGTAATATTTTAGTATTTTTTATTGACGGGCTTGCATGACAGAAATATTTTCTTACCAAAATGTTACGATACCGGGAAATAAACTTTACCTGTTAAACTATTTGAAAGAAAAAAAAACTGTTTTATTGTTGACTAATTATCCTATCAGCCGAGCGACGTCCACTGCTGGACAAAGGGTTCCCCCAAGGATATCCACAACGACCGGTCATGCACTGCCTGGATCCAGTGGCCTCCCGCGACCTTCACCAAGTCGTTAGCCCACCGTGTGAGAGGTCTGCCCACAATACGTCTTCCAGTGCGCGATCGCCACTCGAGAACTTTACTGCCCGATCAGTCATCTGTTCTACGAGCTGGCCAAGTGTGATGTGGCCTGCCCACTGCCACTTAAGTTTAGAAATTCTGAGAGCTGTGTCGGTTATCTTGGTTCCCCTACAGATCTCCTCATTTTTGATTCGATCGCGTTAGAAAAATCCGAGCATAGCTAGCTCCATCGCCCTTTGGGTGAGCCTTCCTATGAGGCCCATAGCAAGCGACCATGCCTCAGTTCCGTATGTCATCACTGGCGACACATAATGGTCCACGTGATTATTGACTAATTACTTTTAAACTTTCAATACCACTTTTAGAATATATTTTGAACAACCTATTTAAAGTTAATGATTGTTTATAACGTTATTTCTTAAGGTAATAAACAATGTCATTGTATACAGGGTGACTTTAATCAGTTCTTCACAGCAAAGGATATGAATGTATACGTGATTACAAACAACTTTCTCAAAAGAAACTATATGTCAAATAAGATAAAAAAAATGTTGGTCCTTAATACATTTTTGCCGATTTGAAAACTTGTTATGTATCGAGGGCCAACATTTTGTTTTCTGATTTGACATTATAGTTTCTTTGGGAAAGTTGTTGTAATCACAAGTACATGCATACCTTTTTTTATCAAGAACTTATTAAAAGTCACCCTGTATGTAGACCTACCCACGAGTACTATCTCCATCGACAACGCCAAGCCCATGTCTAGTTATTCACCTCTATCAACGAGCAGTAGAGTCCATAAATGGCTGGGCTAGGGGTACAAGTACAACACAATATAGGTAGGTACGATTGAAACTTGGCAATAATTAAGTAAACCCCAGTTAACTAACAATCGGCCCGCAAGCGCAAAGTTCGCCGATCGGTACACAAGTGTTGATAACTTGCTACATTTTGATACTCGTACATTGTTACAAAGGGCCTGTATAGTCTGTGGTTGCGTAAGCGAAGTTAAACAACTCATTGTCAGAAGTTTCGTGCTACGACGATACTAATATTATCTTGGTAAGCGGATAATTATTTACTTGAGAAAAATCTAAAATTGGAAACGCCAAGCGCGTTAAAAACCGACTTCAATCAAGAAGCTTTTTTTTGTTAATTATCTATAAAAGTACTAAACCGATTTTGATAAAATTTATATGGTACCAACATAGGTTCACAATCTGAGAAGATATCGCGTTACAAGCATACAGAAACACAAAAACACAAATTCAAATTGTGAACCTCTCCTTTTTGGAAGTTGGTTGGAAGCTGACTGACAGACAGCGGACGGAAGACCGGTGGGTTTAGAAGTCGGTTGAAAACTGACTGACAGACAGCGGACGGAAGACCGGTGGGTTTAGAAGTCGGTTGGAAAGTGACTGACAGACAGTGGACGGAAGACCGGTGGGTTTAGAAGTCGGTTGGAAACTAACTGACAGACAGTGGATGGAAGACCGGTGGGTTCAGGAGTCGGTTGGAAACTGACTGACAGACAGTGGACGGAAGACCGGTGGGTTTAGAAGTCGGTTAGAAACTGACTGACAGACAGTGGACGGAAGACCGGTGGGTTTAGAAGTCAGTTAGAAACTGACACACAGTGGACGGAAGACCGGTGGGTTTAGAAGTCGGTTAGAAACTGACTGACAGACAGTGGACGGAAGACAGGTGGGTTTAGAAGTCGGGTAGAAACTGACTGACACACAGTGGACGGAAGACCGGTGGGTTTAGAAGTCGGTTAGAAACTGACTGACAGACAGTGGACGGAAGACCGGTGGGTTTAGAAGTCGGTTAGAAACTGACTGACAGACAGTGGACGGAAGACCGGTGGGTTTAGAAGTCAGTTAGAAACTGACACACAGTGGACGGAAGACCGGTGGGTTTAGAAGTCGGTTAGAAACTGACTGACAGACAGTGGACGGAAGACCGGTGGGTTTAGAAGTCGGTTAGAAACTGACTGACAGACAGTGGACGGAAGACCGGTGGGTTTAGAAGTCGGGTAGAAACTGACTGACACACAGTGGACGGAAGACCGGTGGGTTTAGAAGTCGGTTAGAAACTGACTGACAGACAGTGGACGGAAGACCGGTGGGTTTAGAAGTCGGTTAGAAACTGACTGACAGACAGTGGACGGAAGACCGGTGGGTTTAGAAGTCAGTTAGAAACTGACACACAGTGGACGGAAGACCGGTGGGTTTAGAAGTCGGTTAGAAACTGACTGACAGACAGTGGACGGAAGACCGGTGGGTTTAGAAGTCGGGTAGAAACTGACTGACACACAGTGGACGGAAGACCGGTGGGTTTAGAAGTCGGTTAGAAACTGACTGACAGACAGTGGACGGAAGACCGGTGGGTTTAGAAGTCGGTTATAAACTGACTGACAGACAGTGGACGGAAGACCGGTGGGTTTAGAAGTCAGTTAGAAACTGACACACAGTGGACGGAAGACCGGTGGGTTTAGAAGTCGGTTAGAAACTGACTGACAGACAGTGGACGGAAGACCGGTGGGTTTAGAAGTCGGTTAGAAACTGACTGACAGACAGTGGACGGAAGATCGGTGGGTTTAGAAGTCGGGTAGAAACTGACTGACACACAGTGGACGGAAGACCGGTGGGTTTAGAAGTCGGTTAGAAACTGACTGACAGACAGTGGACGGAAGACCGGTGGGTTTAGAAGTCGGTTAGAAACTGACTGACAGACAGTGGACGGAAGATCGGTGGGTTTAGAAGTCGGTTAGAAACTGACTGACAGACAGTGGACGGAAGACCGGTGGGTTTAGAAGTCGGTTAGAAACTGACTGACACACAGTGGACGGAAGACCGGTGGGTTTAGAAGTCGGTTAGAAACTGACTGACACACAGTGGACGGAAGACCGGTGGGTTTAGAAGTCGGTTAGAAACTGACTGACAGACAGTGGACGGAAGACCGGTGGGTTTAGAAGCTGTGCGAAAGAGTACCTTATACATATAACGTAGGTAAGCAATAAGAAGTTTTTTTTTAATTCAGAAAAAAATATGTTGTACTACCACAGTGTGCATACTTTGTCACGTAGCAATCGCGTAGCTATCGCGTAGCCATCGCGTGGCCATCGCGTAGCTATCGCGTAGCCATCGCGTAGCTATCGCGTAGCCATCGCGTAGCATACAACAATCAACAATAAACATAAAACTAATTAATAGTAGCAAAGAACAGGGGTACGTCTATATAAGACTTGATAATATTTTGGTTTGTTCAAGGTAGGTAGTTTTTTTTTATTTTATTTTTTTATTAACAATTGGTAAACCCTTGAAAACATCTCACCTGGTGGTAAGTGACGATGTTGCCGAAGATGGAAGCGGGCTTACCAAGATTCCCCAACGCAATGGGGAACTGGCTGTCTTATCTTCATGCCGGAACACACCAATGAATGAACATTGATATTTGGCGGCAAGGCTTAGATAAGATGGTGGTAGCTAGCCAGGCGGGCTTAGAAAATGCCCTACCACCAACCAAACCGAGTCTTATAATTGACCCCGCCGGGAATCGAACCCGCGACCTCCTGTGTAAAGCCAGTGAACTTTGCCTCTGAGCTAAGGAGGTGGTTATCTTACTTACATTTTACCTGGAATAAAGAACAATCCTGAATAGTAGACCGTATAAAGATATAGAAACGTATAAAGTTTCATTAAAATCGTTATAGCCATTTCTGAGTATAAAATTATAAGTGTGCTAAATACATTTATTATTTTAACTTTATAACTAAGCAATCCTAAAAACCAAGTTTGGAAAAAAGGAAAATTTAAAAAATACATCTCTCACCTAAATTTTATTCAAATTCGATCACTGCCTTGTTTAGGAGCAACGGACTGAAAAGAAGCACATACATACACAGCAGACGGACCTAAAATTCTTTAGTTTTGTGAATCCTTTATTGTAAGACAATCGATCTCCATCAACATTTCGTACTGTCTTTTCATAGTTCCGTACACCCAACGGGGCCCTACTACTAAGCCTCCGCTGTCTGTCCATCTGTCCGTCTGTCAGCGGGCTGTATTTCATGAACCGTAATAGATATAGAGTTGAAATTTTCACAGAATGTGTATTTCTGTTGCCGCTATAATAACAAGTACTAAAAATTTAAAAAAGTGAAAAGATAAGCGGGGTCTCCATACAATCGTGTTTTTTTAGGTCTAGAAGTATTTTTGATTTAGCTCCATCGTAAAAACGGTAATACATACAACCGTGAAACTTGGTGTGATCATAGTACTAATACTGAAATAAAACAATAAATAATAAAACTTGGCCAAGTGTGAGTCGTACTCGCGCTAAGGAGTCCGAACTGAATGACATAAAAAGCGTATTTTTGTCGCTCGCGTTGATATATTTTGTTTGTAATGTGCATAGGTACGAGTATCATTGTACTTTTACTATGTAGTTGTGTGGAGAGGTGTGGTGGTACGGAACCCTCGGAGACTTCGTCGGACTTAACGGAACGTAATCGGTTTTTTTGGCATAAATATACCAAAAATCCGGCCAAGTCAGTGTCGCAACACGCATAAAGTAGGGTTTCCAGAGTCATCACTTGAAACCCGTTTCCCTCCAGATACCCTAAATAGTTTTTTGAGTTCCAATATTTCAGAAACACCACCACCAGAGACACCAGGGACACATTTCAACGACTTTCAAGAGCTACGAGCTATATCTTGGGAACGAAACATCTAACACAACATTTATTGTTAAAAGCACTACATTTTTTTTTATTCACAATTGGTAAGCCCTTGGCATCATATCACCTGATGGTACTTCATTTGAAAAAACCGCACAAGTGCGAGTCGGACTCGCCCACTGAGGGTTCCGTACAAATTTGTAGGTATCTATGATAAATTATAACAGTGCAAACTGTTAGGAACTACATACACCAAAATTATTAGGTACCTACCTATACAAATGAAAAAGGGAAAAGATTTTTTTTTCATACCTCGTCATAAATCGAAAACTATACATCAAAAAATAATTTAAAATCTGTTTAAGTTTCTGCCAATGAAGCCCTTTCATACGATACCCCACATGACACGGCTAACTCTATTCAAAATTCGGACCGCCGTTCCTTGCATAATTGATTACTTACTTTAATAAAGACTACTTATATTTTTTATGATTTAATTACTAATGTATAGTTTTCAGATTTTTCCCTATACTTGTAGTAAAAGACGGTATTACTTGCCAAATTTCATAATTCTCGGTCAACGGGACATACCCTATGAATTATGATTCCCTTGAGAGTGTCGAAATATAAGTTTTTCGCGGCATAAACGGCCGTATCTTTTTTTACGTTAAATTAGAAGTTTGATTCTTTCACAGCTTCAAGGGACTGTAGACCGCAATATATGGTTTTAATTTCAACCCGAGAAAAAGGGTCTTGACAGACAGACGGACGGACGGACAACAAAGTGATCCTATAAGGGTTCCGTTTTTTTTCCTTTTGAGGTACGGAACCCTAAAAACCAATTTAATGGTTCTCAATTTTTATTTCGTGCCTCCTTTACTTGCCACCTCTAAATATTGTTGTTTGACAAAAGAGCTCCATTGGTTACAACATTTTATGAGAGTCGACTTTGTACAATACGAGGTGGTGTGACCTGGACTGTAGGTACAGAGGTTTGAAAGGGAAACTCAAGGCATTACATGTGCTTATAACAAGTATTAGAGCTAGCTTTGGATGACGTAGGCGGCACACTACAGTCACACCCCGGACACTGCATACAACGGTCGTGAAATGACATTTCTAAAAACAAATGACGGAGCAAACGAAATCACGGCGAACCAATCTGTATCAATCACGAAATGACGAGGGGGTGAGGTCGGAATCCAGAGAGCGGCAGGGAGTGTCCATACTGTATGATAATAAATACTAATATAACATATACTTTACCAAGGGCTTATCAATAGTGGATAAAAAAGGTTGTATTTTCAACCGACTTGCAAAAAGGAGGAGGTTCTCAATTCGACTGTATGTTTTTTTGTATATTTGTTAGTACTAATATATATTCTTTGCTACAGTGATCCAATTAAAAACAACTTCACGTGTATGGTATAGGGGGTAATTTTTTTTTTCATTTCTAACCGGTTTTTTCGCCATTTTGGCTCCGGAACCCTAAAAATGGTTTCGCGATCCTCTTTCGGCTCGCCCACCGCACACTCCCAATGACAGCATTTAATAAAAACCGTGCGCGAGGAGCTCTCGACTCGCGCACCGCACAGCCTCAAAGACTCTCACAAAAACTTTATCCATGCTCTGCGGTCGAAGCCGCGGGCAAGCTTAGCATTTTATAGGTAATATAGTTACACAAAGTACAGTTCACATAAATACAAATTTAAAAAGTGGCTAAGTGCGTGTCACACCATGCGCTAAGTAGGATTTCGTAGTCTTTTTAATAAACAAATGTACATTTTAAAAAACAAAGTTGTTTTTGTAGTTGGTATAAAAAATTTTGTATGAAAAATCTATGAACTTTTTAAAATTCAAAGATTATTATACCTTAACTAAGAAAGCCTGCGATGCCGTGTTAATTTACTTATTAAATTGATTTTGTGCACAACTATTTCCAATACTTTTCAGATCTAGCCGGTGGAGACTAGAAACATGCAACTCTAACAAAAATCACCACTTTAAAACTTTAAACGAATTATTTAAGAGGGCGATTTGTGAGCGAAGTGGGAACTTATGTTTCATCACATTTTAAAAATTTCCACTAATACATCTGCAATGCGTAGCGTGTATGATATTCCTGGAAAAGAACATGAGCGACTTGCCGTGCGCCGAGCAATTTATATATTCATTGCGTGTTCGCCTCTACAAGATTTGTAAGATTACGCAGAAAATGTGCAATGGATTAGCTACATGATCGCCGCACCGCGAGGCCCGCGTACTTACAGTATTGGTTTAGTCACAGCAAAGGGTGGAGTTACAGTGCATCTATGAGAACCTATGATGCCAAACTGTATCTTTAGACGAATCTGTATAAAACGCGTTATACCCGGTTTTATTAAGATTTATTTATTTATTTTGGAAACAAATGGTCATTTACAAAGTCAAAGTCTAAGAATCCATACAGTCGTCCAATGCCTTTGATCACAGTGCCAAGGGTTGTCACATAACTTCAATTGTGTAAAATCGATATTTGTAGGTCCCTGAGGAGTCTGATCACGAATCCGTTGTCAAAATTTTAAAAATGGCCGCCATTTGAACATTTTAGTCGGTATTTGAAAGCCCCTGAGGTCTCTGAACAAGAATTCGTTGTCTAAATTGAAAAGTTGTCAAAGTTTTTAGCTACTGCACCGATTGCTTCCATAATCAATATGTAGGCCCCTGAGGTCTCCGATCACAAATCCGTTGCCAGATTTGAAAAACTTAGCCGAAATTTTTAGTTACTGGGTCGATTGCTTCCAAAATAGATATCTGAAAGTCCCTGAGGTCCCTTATCACAAATCCGTCGTCAGAAATGCAAAAAAGAGGCCGCTATTTTTTAATTTTTAGTGACCGGACCGATTGCTTCAAAAATCTATATCTGAAGGTCCTTGTGGTCCCTAATCACGCATACGTTTTAAGAATTTAAAAAAGGCGGCGTTACAGGACTGATTGCTTCCAAAATAAATGTCTGAGGGTCCCTAAAGTCTTTAGTCACGAATCCATTGCCAGAATTTGAAAAAGTGGCCGCCATTTTGAATGTTTCAGTTACTGGACCGATTGCTTCCAAAATCGATACCTTAAGGTCCCTGAAGTCTCTGATCACAAATAAATTGTTTGAATTTTAAAAAGTGGCCACCATTTTGAACTTTTTAGTTACTGGGCCGATTGATTTTTTAATCGATATATGAGTCTTTGAGGTCACTTTGTAATCACAAATCAAAGCAGTACTAAGCAGTTCGAATGAATTTAATAAATACCTATATAATTTCAAATGTCGCGCAAGTTGATGTTTTTTGTTTGTAATGAGTATCAATACTATACTTGTGTGGAGAGTTGAGGAGGTACAAGAATCTGACTCGTACTTGGTCGGTTGTTTTATTAGCTTGCTTGTCTGTTTTCGAAACAAATTTCGCTATCGATTTTTGACTAATTTCCCGATGAGATAGAGACTTGAAGCTGTATACACAGCTCAGAACTGGATAACAATGAGTGGTTTAAAAAAACAATAGAAAGTAGAAAATAGTAATTTGAGTAAAAAGTATCAAACTTATAACTCGTCATTAAGAGAGACTTAAAAGTAATAAAATAATTCTAAAGATTTAAAGCAAAAAACGAAGGGCGAATGGATAATTTGCCTTTGTCCATGCATGCTTCCTAAATTTTTTGTTTAAAAATTCTATTAATCATAGTATAAACTATTATTATTATTATTTAATTGCTTTTAGTCAATTTTGGAAACGTCTTATTTTTAAAACTTTTTACTTGAAAGAATTTTAAATCGTAGATTTATAAAATTTCCTCTAAATGAAACCTATCTATATATAAAATAAAACAATGTTTAAGGGAATTTTTTAATCCAGATAATTACATTTACAATGAAACCTATCGTACTGTGTTACTTAGTGCGCATAAACAATTATACTGATTAGATACCTCAGGGACCGAGATATATTGATTTTGGAAGCAATCGGTTCAGTTACTAAAAAAGTGCAAAATAACAGCTAATTAAAAAAATTAACCGTCCTTTTTTGTGTGATCGGTAATTTTCTTTACGTTTTCCCATTTCTAAAATACGTAGAAAAATATTTAAAAATAAAACAAAGTATTACCTACAAATATAAATTACATTAAAATTCTCGTAAACATACTCTGCCTTGCAGCAGCACTCGCGACCCACCCTTATGCCAGCGACATGATGCTTGCATGTGTCATGTCTATGTGTGTGTGTAGACTACAAACTGACGTACTCTCACCTCGAATTCTACCACTGCACTGAGAGTCGTTCGTTCACGCGTTACCCGAATTTACCCGATTAAAAAAAGAAAATCACGTGAGCTCTCGGCTCCTACTAGTTCGTATGAAAAACGGCAAACGATTTACGGCAAAAAATTAGGAATGTTTAAACGTAGATTACTATCTTAAAGTGTGATTTAATTAAAAAAAATATATGGTAAATGTGGTATTCATAGTTTTGTGTCACGATTTAACTAAATGTAAATAGCGCGAATATAAAAGGTATTTTTTTTTGTTTTACAGAGCCTTTTACAATTTTTTTCTTGAAAATGAAGAATCGGATCACAAATATAACGAGGTGAAACTGTTGGCATATCTGTGTAGCTTTCCATTATTTTGTTTACGTTCAGGTGTAGGTTCAGTTATTTTGCAGCCCGTAAGTACCTTTTCAAGCGTTTCTAAGGGCCACGGCTCTTAGCGGAAAAATTATGTTATCAAACCATTTTATATCAATTCATAATAAACTTTATAGGGGTCACAGATTTGTATATATAACAAGTTTCAGCTTTATAGTAGGTATTCCTAGTTTGACCGCGGAACCCTAAAAACTTAGAAAAAAATCATATCTTTATAATTAAGATTTCCACGGCTGCCATCTTGCGGAGAACAGGGATGACGACAGCATCAGAAATAAATTATGAACTCTTAATCACTAAATTGCCCTCCTGCTGAAACTTCGAAAAACCTTACTAATTTTGTTTTCCATCAAGTCGTCGATTTTTAAATCACCAAAATCACAAAATGAGTACATAAATGACGCTGCAAAACTATGACGTCACGCCTAGGTATTTCAAACATTTCTAGAACAAATTGACGTTTTTGACAGATGATAAAAAGTAACTCAGATGACTACCATTCGTCATCCCTATTGTAGTAGTGCGTTGATTGGTAGTGTGGTGTTAGGTTTATGCACTCGTACGGCGGTGTTGTACGCCACCGAGGCACCCAATTCGTTTCTCGATTGGTAATTTTTACTAATTCAACAAACTTAGTCTCAAAAACACAACGTATTTTTGTAGACTACAAAAGTCTATCGGTAACTCTTACTTAGTAATTATACAGTTCAGTGGGGCTGAGTTCTGAAACTCGAGGGGGTTTCACCGGAGTAGGGTCTGGAGAGGATTGAGGGTAGGGGTTGGGGGAGGGGGAGAGCTTGCCTCATCGGTAGCGATTCGTCACTGTCAACTTGCCGATAGCGCACGACTCCCGATAGCACATAGAATTTTATCTATAACGATATCAATTCGTATTTTTAATCGAAACTTTGTTTTCTCGATACTCGATAAATCGAGACAGAAAATTGGTGTTATTTTCTTTTTCCTTAACGAATTGTTATACGTACTTACTGTTTGAGAACAAGCGAAATTTCTCTCTTTGACATCAGAGAAGGTTTCCCTTTGGAAATAAATAAAGATTCGCCATTAAAGAAAAAACAATGTTCGCGATCATCTAACACAATACTGAAAGGAAAAAGGAACAAACTCCTACACAGACGTAAATTGCTGGCTGCAAAAAACAAAGGAGCTTGAAATCGTTGAATTCAAAGTCGAATTGTCCGCATTCAAATGCTTCGAGAACGTGAAAACACGGCATTCCGTATCATTCAATTATATCGGCCCCGCGTCACATATAGAGCGATCCTAGAGAATTTATTACTTTGCTGATTTCTTCAATTGCTACAATGATTTATAAGGCATGCTCCCACAAAGAGCCACGTTACGCCGGCCACGACCCTTGCCGTGCTCCAGATAATATCCTGGACGTTGCGAAAAAATTAAACCGGCGACGTCAATACACGACAGCCAAGCTACAAAATTGATTTTTTCTCTCATCGCATCTCTCGATACCGTAGTATCCTCGTTTTGTCAAAAACATGACGGCTGTGGAAGACAGCTCCTGTAATTGCTATTGTCATCTTCACGAGTCGAGATAAAGTTTAGTTTACGTAAGTTAATGAAATATGTTCAAGAGGATAAACCTTTTTCTTAAGTAGACAAAGACAAAGTTCTAGATAAACAGAAAGAGAAAGAGAAAGGGATGTAATGTAAAGAACATTTGTGAGGATTTCAACTCGAAGATCCTCCTCAATAACTTATATACGGTTCTACTTGGAGTTCTATAATAAGGCCTTTAGAAGCGAGTTTAGACGGAGCTTTTAAGACATTCGGTGTACAGTACATAATTATACAGACTTAAAAGCAAATTGGAGCCTCAACAGAGAAAATAAATTGAACTCCGCACGATGATCATACTTTGTCGGAAACCGTCCAACATTATTTAATTTGAATGGGAGGTAGCTGAGTACCCAATACACGTACATTTGAATAGGGGGTAGCTGAGTACCCAATACACGTACATTTGAATAGGGGATAGCTGAGTACCCAATACACGTACATTTGAATAGGGGATAGCTGAGTACCCAATACACGTACATTTGAATAGGGGATAGCTGAGTACCCAATACACGTACATTTGAATAGGGGATAGCTGAGTACCCAATACACGTACATTTGAATAGGGGATAGCTGAGTACCCAATACACGTACATTTGAATAGGGGGTAGCTGAGTACCCAATACACGTACATTTGAATAGGGGGTAGCTGAGTACCCAATACACGTACATTTGAATAGGGGGTAGCTGAGTACCCAATACACGTACATTTGAATAGGGGATAGCTGAGTACCCAATACACGTACATTTAGGTACTCCTTTAGTGTTTTTTTAAACATACTACGAGTACCTAGTGCATATGATAGACGCTAGTTAGATTTCTTGATTGCCTAAATCTGATAATTAAACTTAGTGCCATTTTGGAGCAAAATACATTTTTTGTATCATTGTTACAGTTTTCTTAGATATCATTTTTAGGTGTCAATAAATGCTGTTGATTGAAAAAAATTGGAAAACATCCTTTCAGCCATTAAAAAAAAATTGGTATAGGAGGTACCCTTGATAAAAAGGTACCTATGGCAAATAATTTAAAAACTTCAAGTCCAAAATTTCATCAAAAGTTTCGCCGCAAACGGGTGGACACACACACATACACACACACACACACGCACGCGTCCACGCACACGCACACACACACACACTTCTTCTTTTCTTGACAGCTTTTTTAGTGTCTATTAGTAAGTAATTTTCAAAAAAAATCTAGTTTTTCGGACGATCACATAACCATCTATTTGCTCCTTCGTCGCTCGAAAATTACGACCACAACTGCATTTATTTATCCGTCGCGATCCTGACAAATACAAAGTACCGGGCGAACAGAAAATAAAGGATGGTGCAAAAGCGCGAGAACGGCTTCCCGCAAGACAACGACGACGACTAGACGACTAGGCGACTAGACGACTCGTCAGCCGTAGTTTTTACTACGGGGGCGTGACTATTTGTTTAACAGCTCCAACGCTGGATTTGCATCCTGCAATGGACTTTGAAAAGGGATTCACGACCGTGTCACTGCATTCTGTATGAAAATTGAGTGTTTTAGAATTCTTGTAAGCTTTGCTGCGATGCCCTCGGTGGAAGCATTACTCTGAAAATAAAGTTCGGTACCAGGTAATGGGCCCTATTGCTAAGCCTACGCTGTCAGTCTGTGTGCCTGTCCGTTTGTCTGTTTTACTTGAAGCTGTATCTTTTAAACCGTGATAGGTAGTCGGCTGAAATTTTCACAGAATATGTTTTGTTAAGTATAGGAGATTTAAAATAATAAAAAATAAACAAGTTAAAAATCAAGGGGTCCCTATACAAGAAATTTGTTTTAAAGTTTTTTTTTGTTTTTGCTCTATCGTAAAAACGGTATGAAAATATGTGTAAAGTAAAACTCCAAATAATAAAAACCAGCCAAGTGCGAGTCATACTCGCGCTAAGGGATCCGAACTACATAAAAACCAGCCAAGTGCGAGTCATACTCGCGCTAAGGGATCCGAACTAAATAAAAACCAGCCAAGTGCGAGTCATACTCGCGCTAAGGGATCCGAACTAAATAAAAACCAGCCAAGTGCGAGTCATACTCGCGCTAATCGATCCGAACTAAATAAAAAAAACCAGTAATCTTCTGTCACTCGTTGTTATCTTTTGTTTAAAATTAATTGGAATCATTGTTAATTTATGTGGAGAGGTGAGGTGGTACGGAGTCCTCGCTGTGCGAGTCCGTCTCGCTCAAGACCGGTTTTTCGCAATCATCATCATATTAGCCGAAAGCCGAAAGACCACATTTCCACGACGACCAGTCCTGCGCTGCCCGCATCCAGCGGCTTCCGGCGATCCTCACCAGGTCACCCGTCTACCGCGTGGGAGGCCGTGTTCAGTTTTCCCAATCACATCAAATAAATAATCAACTGTTTTGTCGCTTACTATGTATCTAGTTCCTATTCGTTGAACTTTGGCATCACGTGTGTGGTCTCCAGCGGATTTCTACGGACCCCACTTCTACGGCTGCAGTCACGACGGTACTGAGATTCTAGTCAGTGAAGTAATTATAACTTACCATTATCTATCACTGTCCAATAACGTTCAAAATGAGTAGCTTGTATATAGGGTTACCATCTGACCGGATAAACCCGGTCTTGACCGGATTTTTAGAGTATAGACCGGACTCCACCCGGATTTCATTCGAGACCGGATTTTTCATCATGCCAATAAATAGCAGGCGCCGCCCGCGCGCATGTGAAGATTTTTACTAGGGATGCATCCGATACCGATACTGATACCGATATATCGGCGATACTTCGGGTTTGCCGATATATCGGTATCGGCGATATTTTTATGGCAGATTCAACGATACTTTTCAAATTTCGCGCTTTAAAAATGTAATGTAATCGCGCGTCCCATCTATTTCGTTGCAAACGAGGCATCTGTCGCATCTGAGAGACTATTTTCCACCGCAGGTCTTATTCAAACAGACTTGCGAAATCGTCTTTGCCCGCAAAACTTAAGAATCCTTTGTTTTTTAAATAAAAATCTTATAAATGTTAATTTTGATTACTAAAACTATTAATTAATTGTGTTTTATTTATTCTACCTTGCTTTTTGAATTCAATTAGCGTATCAGTATCGGTATCAGTATCGCCGATATTTTTATAAGAGTATCGGTATCGGTATCGTATCGGCAAAAAGGCGTATCGAGGCATTTTTACAGTGTTTACAAAAAATATATTTTTTGAAACCTGTTACTAGTGGACCGTAATATAAGTACAAATATTATAATTAGTACAAATAACATTATAATAAAGGTAAATAAAACGTAGTTATAATCTATTGAGTTTTATTTTCAGTCAGAGACCGGATTTTTATCAGGATTTTTAAAACTTACAACCGGCTTTTCGATTTAAAGTCCTGGCAACCCTACTTGTGTACGTACGCATTGTTTTGTTAGTCCTAGTCCCTAGTCCCAGTGACGACAGTATTGATCGATCTCGCTCATACTTCATCGCACGGCCCGCGTCTCAACAAAAAACAAAGCGTGGTCGTCTTATCGCGTACGTAATCAGTATTCAAACAATAAGCCGCAAACGATATCCGGAACCGACTCTGCTGTTTCCTATCCCCCTCTAATGGGCTACCAGTGACGAGATAAAAGATAGTCATTATTCAAATTTAATCTTTGTCGTTTCGCAAGACGTTTGCTCACAGTTTTTGCGTGTAGGTTGTAAAAAGACGGGGGAGGAATCGTTTCGATCGTCACTGGTGTTGCTCAGAAGCATGACAATAGTCACTTCATCCCTCTTGTTGAGATACACCCTAACCTAACGAAAGCTACATCCATTTTCTACCCTAGCATCTCTGTCACGCTACAATAAAGGGTTCAAATCTCAATATCATGCAACCAAACAAAATTTAAACAGTTTTAACCCAAGACTAGTATATACTATTAATGGAAGATAATCAGGGGTTAAAATAATAACAAATAAGTGGCAGTAGGCGTTGGGGCAGTAAAGTTCTCGGGTGGCTAACGCACACCGGAAAACGTAGCGTAGGAAGTCCTCCCACTCGGTGGACAGACAAGCTGGTGAAGGTTGCAGGAAAGCGCTGGATGCGGGCAGCGCAGGACTGGTCATAGTGGAAAGCCTTGGGAGAAGGCCGTTGTCCATCAGTGGACGTTTTCAGCTGATAATGATGATGATGATGTTAAATATTCTGAACAATATTCCACAAAAAACTTAATAACTATCTATATACAATTAAAATTTTTGGTTACAAATCAATCAGCTAACAAGGCGGGAATTAGCAGTTGCAATCACGAGTAGAGCCTATGATTGAACAAAATGATGAGTGATAATGACCACTACAAAATTAAAACCTTCAAATACCTTAAAAAATGATGAATGATAATGACCACTACAAAATTAGAACCTTCTAAGTACCCCATGCATATCTCACGGGCAACTTGATAAGCCCGGTCACTGTAAATAATGGCCGCATCTATGGGAAACGTAATAATACGGCATGATTAATCACTTTTCCCGGACAGTATCAATAATAACAACCCTGTGTTGGTCAAAGTCATAGACAAAGAAGTACAAGGTGTGGGCCAAGACGGAGGTCAAGATGGGGTCTTTAGCTGTTGGATCGGTTAGGTTAGATTAAATTAGGTGGCTAGAAGCGAATCTAATAGATGTAATACGACACACAACGCTCGAGTCGAGGGAGCGAAGCGAGCGTGCTGCAGCAGCGGCTAACGAAGTGCAACTTCTCTCAAATAATTCATACTGCTCTGTCCGAGCGAGTGGTAAGTGTAATCCATCTTAAGATGATCTTAAGTCTTGATTTATTAAATGGACTAGTGCTATTCAGGCATTATAAATACAGACCGGCGGCCAAAGTGATAAATTTAACAATTTGACTTACGCTCTTGGTCATTATTTATAATAACCGCTACCGTTTTTTTTTCGTTTTTTTTGTTCCCAGAGTGCCGTGGTTAAAAATCAATAAAGCGAAAACCGGTTTATTTGAAACAGCTGTTTCGCGTAACAGTCGAGTCTTTTATGTTACACATTCATCTCCAAGACTTGAATGTTGTTCGCGAAAGTCGTAGATAGAACCCATAGTACAGTAGGTAGCCAGGAGCAGTAAGAGTGGACGTGAATATTGGCCGGGAGCTGCCACCGCCACACGCCACACGGCAGACGGCAGACGAGGCTAGCGAGCCAGCGAGGCTTGAAGCTCCGGACGTGATCTAGCTACACCCGTATTTACACTTCTTTGTCTGGAGTCTGGAGCTACACACACACACACATGTACGTGCTGGCTGTTCATATCGATCATGATGTACACATGTTTACATAAATAAGTATATTAAAAGCTGGTAATGAATAGGTATGTATTGTGAGTAAGTCTGCCTAAGCGACTTTACATCTGACGTTGAATGAAGAGTTTTCGTTGTTCTGGCCTGACTTGAAATGCTAGACATTTACAAAATTTTATTTCTGATCCACAATAATTAGAAACGCTGAACACGTTAAAAAAACCGACTTCCATCTCAACAATTTAGTACATTTTTTTATTATTGTTTTTGGTTATAGTTATTTTTTAAGACAGTACTACGCCGATTTAGATCGAATAAAAAAAGAATTATAAAAATCAGACTACAATCTGCGGAGATATCGCGTAACAAGCATACAAAAAAAACACGTTTTGGTATATACTTACAGTAATTCCACATAAAACATTTTATATAATTTGTTATAATGTTCCACTAAGAACCTACAATCAAAAGTATGAACTACAAAAGAAAACATACAGATGAATTAAAAACCTCCTCCTTATTGGAATTCGGTTGATAAAAAAAATAAACAAAATAAAAGCTTGTAAAAAAACCCAACCATTAAAATATGACTGTTCAGAATGCATCCTATGCTATTCACTAGACTAACACCTCGCACTCCAAAACCCATCAAGCCGCTTACGCTACATAATTACTTACCTACATACATACTTACTACATACATACTTACTACATACATACCCTAAAACATTACCCTCCTTTTCGGGCAGTCGGGCTGTCGGGTAAAAACACTATAAAAATACATACAATAATATGCAAAGTTTTTTTTTTTTAATTTACAATTGGTAAGCCCATGGCATCATCTCACCAACAAGATGGAAGCGGGCTCACCAAGATTCCCCAACGAAATGGGGATTTGGCTATCTCATCTTTAAGCCGGAACACATCAATGCTGATGTTTGGCGACAAGACTTAGATAAGATGGCGGTAACTAGCCAAGCGAGCTATGAAAATGCTCTACCAATAACCAAACCGTGTCTTACAAAGTTGACCCTGCCTGGAATCGAACCCGCGACCTCCTGGTGTGAAGCGAATGGACTAACCATTACGCTGAAGTAACTAAACATATTATGTAAAAGCATTTCGTGTCGCAACTAAATATATCCAAAAATAAAAATGTATTCAAGAACTCAGTCACAAATCTTTATCTCAATTAAAAAGTTCTTTGGTAACATCTCGGAAATTCTTCCGAAGCGGAAATTAAACTTTGTGCGAACGAACTCTTTCCGTATTTTTACTTTTTCCGTTGATCACAACCATTTGTTAGTGGTCCGTAGATGTCGGGTGGTTCTATTGGACCTTGGTCTCTACTGTCTCTATACAATTGTTCTAAGTAACTGGATTCTTTTTAAGAGTTCCCTACCCAAAGGGTAAAAACGGGACCCTATTACAAGACTTCGCTGTCCGGCCTCCTGACCGTCTGTCTGTCTGTCCGTCTGTCAACAGGCTGTATTTCATGAACCGTGATTTGATATTTGAAAGTTAAAATTTTTACAGAAGATGTAATTCTGTTGCCGCTACAACAACAAATACTACAAATTAGAAAAAGTAATAAAATAAGGGGATTGCTAGGGCCATCTTGTATGATGGTACGGAACCCTATGTGTGCGGTTCTCACTCGCACTTGGCGGGTTTTTTTATCAGACTTTTTGCACGTTGCGGACGAAACGAAAAAGTCAACATATCAGGACACAGATATTTGGTAAACAAGAATATTTTGTGGCAATTCTCATTAGCAATTTGCGTCACAAGATGTACATTTTGAAACGGACTATGTAGGAATCAATCTATCTAGGAAAATATATCAGAAAGGGGTTTGAAAATTTTTGTAAGGAGACTGGCATACTGGAGTCCGCCATAATATTTTTTTTCAAAATGACGTCGCACATTGAGACCTATATATTTGGATAGGGGACATAAAGAAAAACAAAAAATGTAATGTAATATAGTGTCCTAAGACGTCACGTTACGGAGATAATTGAATATTATATATATTCCATAATAATTTTGATTATTATTAACTTCTATATTATCTCAGAAACGTGACACTTTAGGCCAAAATGTTATATGACATTTTTTGTTCTTCTATAGCTCCTCTATCCAAAAATACAGTTTAGATTATGCGACGCTATTTTGAAAAAAAATCAAAATGGCGAATCCTCAGTATGCCAATAACTTTCAAACCCCTTTATGTAGTTACTTAGAATATGTATAACACTCCAATGATAGGAGGGCACTGGGCGCTGGGTGCTGGGTGCTGGGTGGGCTTGTTCCTCCGGGCCCCATTGTCTGAGCCCTGACAGACCATTTGAGAAAAGATTCACTTTGAGATTTTCAATCAATTTGCCAAAAGACTCCTGCTAGCAGTGAAATTAAAAAGTTCTCACTTGGTGGGAACCAAGTGAGAAATTTGCTACTTTATTTACAGTTTGACAGAGGAAATGATTATCAAGATAGAATTGGTTTTTAACACACCTACATATTTCATCTTCATATCAGCTGAGAGACGTCCACTGCCGGATAAACACCTCCCCCAAGGATTAGCACGACGACCGGTCTTCCGGTGCACAGTCACCACTAGAGAACATTACTGCCTCAACAGCCATCTGTTCTGCGAGCTATGCGCCCCGCCCACTACAACTTTTTAGCGATTCTGTGAGGTATTTTATTTATTTACTTATTTGACAAACAAACACTTACGGTCTAGCCAAACGCGAAAGATATGTCCGTTAGCTTGGTTCTCCGAGGGATCTCTCATTTCCGATTCGTTTGTGTAGCGAAACTATGCTCTGGGCTTCCCAAAATACTTGTTTATTTATTTTTTGATATGAGATATTTCATAGAAGATCAAAGCAGTAAATGAATTTAATTTATTTTGTTTTATTATTGTTTAGAAATCTAGCAAAAGTACGTTAAGCTGTATAACATGAAGCCTTTGACTGCGACAAAAATGCCACTCCGAAACGACGACGCTATGTCACATTGCAAAGGCATCTATCTATACATGTACATTTCTATTTATTCATCATTCTGTACATACTTTTGTTACATTTATTAAAAATAAAAACTCGACAATGAAACAAAACAAAATAATTTTAATTATAGTTTTAATCTTCGCACAGGACATACTTTATATTAATAATATAAAATGAGTATGTTATAAAAACCGGCCAAGTGCGAGTTGTATTTGCACTCCGAGGGTTCCGTACCGCCGCCGCCGCACCTCTCCACAAAACTATGAAAATGATACCTATTCACATTACAAACAAAACACATCAACGCGAGCGCAACAACGCTTTATTTCATTCAGTTCGGAGTACGACTCGTACTTGGCCAGTTTTTATTAATTGATGTTTTGCTTTGTAATTAGTACTATAATCACACGCTTCACGCTTGTATGTATTACCGTTTTTACGATAGAGCTAAATCAAAATACCTTTAAAAGACTAATTTTAAAAAATGTACTGTATTTTTACTTTTTTAATAATTTATTGTTTGTTGTTATATTATCAATAGTAAAACACACTCTTTAAAAAATTTCCACAGTATAGTACTATTGGGTCCCGTGTAGTGTACAGAACACTTAAAACTATACCAGACCCTAAAAGTTAGTGTTACGGGCTGGCAAAGAGTCGTGTATTCAGGCTTTCGGTATCCGTAAATTGATCGAAAATATTAAGAGCATTTGCTTAATACTTCTTATCTTGTAAGCGGCACGATGTATGTTTCCTGACAATGCGATACCAACCCTTCATTTCCTCGGCTCTGATCGGATTATTGTGTATTCTGCAAGCATTGCGAAAAAAAGTTTAAAAGGCAAAACCACCAGACTGGAGCGAGTATTTGCGAGAGCGGCGGCGCGGCGTTTGTGCCAACCCGGGCTGGAGACACACGGGATGCAATCTCTCTTTAAACTGCAGGCATACCTAAATGGCTTGCCAGACAACAGGATTTGTCCTGACATGTCAGGATTTTTAGGCATCAGTAAGGATTCCGGCCGGACTTTGACAATGTCAGGATTTTTTAAGTGTTTATAGCTCTTTTATCAAGCAGCCCATGGACTAAAACGAATGGTGATTTTTTCATTGTGT
Organism: Coleophora flavipennella; assembly: GCA_947284805.1. Classification (NCBI taxonomy): domain Eukaryota; kingdom Metazoa; phylum Arthropoda; class Insecta; order Lepidoptera; family Coleophoridae; genus Coleophora; species Coleophora flavipennella. The sequence goes on along the minus strand of OX369289.1, from coordinate 833,962 downwards.
GGAGATTTAGAGTAGGCTCAATGGCAGATTGTGAGTCAGAGAATGACCGGTTGGCACTTAAAAGGAATATTATAAGTGGTGTTTTTTTACTATGACTACTGTGCGTCGTCAAACCGCACCCGTTTCAGTAAAATGACAGGACTTTTTGATAATATTCAGGCTTTTTGTCAGGACATTTCACTTTAACATCTGGTAACCCTATACCTAAATAAACTTCCAGATACATTTTGGATCACGCTTTAGTTAAAGGGGTTCGAATATCGTGGGTCGTGGCAAAAATCATTGCTTTGCTCCTACAGGGCCAAAACAATGATTTTTGCCACGATTCAATGAGCTATGGCCCATTTGCACTGCATCACACTAATGTATATTTATTTATTTATAATCTTCATTTTTAATGTTCTTTCTCTTCCTGTTTTGCTCGTTTACTTTGTTAAGTTTTTTATTAATGTGTAAAATGTAAATATTGTTATTGCAGTGACAAATAAACGTGTTATGTATCTATCTATGTTTTGCATGGACCGTGGCTCAGTGAATGAGATAATATGTAGGGACATATTTTTTCAGAAATCTTTTATTAACAAGTTAAATTAGGAATTAAATAACAATTAAAAACGAGACTGCATAAAAACTGATTCCGCTATTTTTGTACAGTCGGGCAAAAATGAATCTTATGTCACTCACGGGATTAAGAAGAATTTAACGACACCTCGAACTGCAAAATCCATCAGTTTAGGCCACAGGTTTAGGCTACTGAGGATATATTTAGAGTTAAAGGTTGTCAAAACAATATTTTCACTTTCTGACACAAAATAAGTATGAACATAAATGTTTTTATTATGGCTCGGAGATTTTTTTTGTTCATAATTGGTAAGCCTTTGGCATCATCTCACCTGATGGTAAGGGGCGATGATGCCGAAGATAAAAGCGGGCTTACCAAGGTTACCCAACGCAATGGGAAACTGACTATCTTATCTTCAAGCTGGAAGACATCAATGCTGTTTACATTGATGTTTGGCGGCAATACTTAGATAAGATGGTGGGAGTTAGCCAGGTGGGCATATAAAATGCCCTTCCACCAACCAAACCGAGTCTTACAATGTTAGACTCCGCCGGGAATCGAACCCACGACCTCCTAATGTAAAGCTAATGGACTTACCAATTACGCAACAGAGGCGGTTCGTTTAGATTCATGATAGAATGGTAAATGATTTGTCGCTCTGCAAGTAGTCACAAAAAATTCTGAGTGGAGTGGCTTTTTTATTATTTATGTATTTATTTCACAATTTATTGTACATAGAAAAAGAGACAAACATACATTAAAATAGAAAAAAAAACATATAAAAGGTACAGGTTATTTACTAGGAGGTAACGACAAATTTGGTAACGGTAACGATAATGGATAACCTTAGGTTGACAGGACAAATGGCAACCCTCTGATGCTAAATATGTCGGTCTGTCTGCGTAAAGTGGTTGGGTTATGTACTTATAGCGCCTGAAAAACTAGTTATCGTGACCAAAAAAAACGATAAGCGAAATGGCTGAGTAAGATAGAATATGAAAGTACTAGTTGTACTCATGACACTTATGCAAAAACTGACTAAATATTCGGTTGTGATAACGTTTTATTGGTTACGATAACTAGTTTTTCAGGCGCTATGAGTACATAACGCAACCACTTTGCACACGCAGATCGACATATTATTACTCTCAACCTAAGTTTATCCATTTCCGTTATCGTTACCAAATTTGTCATGACCTCCTAGTCTGTTATTTTTCATACTGCAGCAGGCCAACTTTCAGTTGGTCAGCCTACAAAATTAGTGAGTCCAATAGGACGCAATAGCGTAAAACGCTCCAAACTCCGTCCCGTGTGTATTCAAGGGGGTACTCATCCGGGCGTGCCCGCCGTGCCCGCCGTGCCCGCCGTGCCTGCCGTGGCCGGGCCCATCCCAGCCGCTGTTTGCCCCATCCACAATAACTCCGCGGTGCGACTAACTTTCCACAACAATGTATTATCACCGGTTATTGCCTCGAATGGAGCTCGTTGTAGTTAGCTCTTTGTCTCATTGCTAGATCATTTGGTTCAGGCGTTTGCTCGTATTATACTACATATTTGGTTGGCGTAAGCAGAACAGTCCACTACACTGACTGATCAATACTAGAATAAATGAATCAATACTAGAAATGTTCTCCTAGGAAAATTATTTAGTAAAATTAATTTAGGAGTAGCCGTTACCCGCGGCTTCGCCCACGTGGACATCGTATTTGTTCAAATCGTGAAAAATCCTATATAAAAATATTTTTTTTTAGTTTTTCTCGAATTTTCAAATTTTCCGGGAAAGCAGCTTGCGGTTTATATTTCTACGCTTCCCGGGCGTGCGCGCAATAACTCGCCAAAGTTTTATTGTAATCGGACAAGTCGTTTAGAGTGACACGATCACTAACTGATGCACGCAAGATTTTTATTGATTATTATGTATGACTCTTGCTGGTAGTTCAATACTCATGATTTACCGGACTATCTCCCAGCAGTCTTTAATCTAACAGATAGATGAGGATCATTATTAAATTCACAAACTGATCGCAAAGACCTTTTTGAATACTTATTTGGACCTGCGAGTACTAAATTAATAAAGGTAAGCTGACGGCTTGATCGAGTCACCTAAATGCGGTCAGCCTGGGATCCTTCGTCACTCTTTATTATCCCTTCAGAATAACCGATTGGTTAGATTAACGCTGACAATCTTATTCACACGTTCTGGTGCTGGACCGATTTGTGTAAATTGGAGTGTTGATTAGATGACACAGTGGCCTTTGGTACTCTGTGGTGTTTTCTAACACTTACCTTTCATGTCGACCAGGCTTGTAAAATATGAGACCGATATTTGATAAAAGAAAGCAAAATAACAGAATAACAGTCCTAATAAGAACGTCTCGGTAACGAATCTACGAGAAGATCTATGATAGCGTGTGCATTAGAAAAAAAAATACATATTTTTATTTAGATTTTTTATGTCACAAAATTCGCCTATATTGTTTAATTAGTAATTTGATACAACTGTGCACTTCGTAGAGTATACAAAAACAAAATCTGTTCTGGTAAAAGTATCACCGGCTAAACAAGCTAAAAAGTACTATCAGCTAAACAAGTTAAAAGTACCACCAGCTTAACAAGTTAAAAAGTACCACCAGCTAAACCAGTTAAAAAGTACCCACCAACTAAACAAGTAAAAAAGTACCACCAGCTAAACAAGTTATAAAGTACCACCAGCTAAACAAGTTAAAAGTACCACTAGCTAAACAAGTTAAAAAGTACCACCAGCGAAACAAGTTAAAAAGTACCACCAGCTAAACAAGTTAAAAAGTACCATCAGCTAAACAAGTTAAAAAGTACCACCAGCGAAACAAGTAAAAAAATTGCTAAAGCTAAAGTACCTTACCGAAGTAATTAAGATAATTACAGTTAGTTGATATTCTTCCAAACTATTAGTACTACGTACAATATTTGGTGCAAATGGTGCTGGCCATATTATGAGACTAATTGAGTCGAATTTATACCTAGAAGCACGTATAATTAGCGAAAAGACACTAGGTACCAAAAGGCCCGGCCCTTTGATTAGATCCCCCGCCGAAGTCTTCTTAATCTTTTCGATTCATTGCCCACCAAAACTGAGTAACTTACCTGATTAATTATACCGTTTTGTTTGTTTATATCCGTTTGTTTGTTGACAAACGGTTTTCGCTTCGGTTCGACTTGATGTTTACCTTTTTCTAGGTGAAAATTGGTTTGAATTTGATTGGTCTGTAGAAAGTACGAATCGAATAAGTTCGCAAAGTCAAAATTTGTATTCACGGTCCTTTCTGTGAACTCTGCAAAGAGCGATTAATAAATCGTGCCGACGCGACGAACAAATGGAGGCTGAACAGAATGACTGAGAGATCCACTAATAATAACATTGTCAGAGTCCATTGTCCCCTCGATGACCCAATTATAGTACTGAACACCACATTCCGGCGAAATTGTTCGATCTGTCTACGGAAATTAAATTTTCTGAATACCCCTTCGATTCCCGGGAGCTAGCGAGAGTGTAGGCGACCACTCTAATGAGATCCCTGACGTTCGCTGAGCTATCTCCATTGATACTTTTAGCTATTTCATTAAAATCTGTGGTTGTATTTTGTTAAATAGGGCTTAGTTTATTACTCAGCTGTTATTTCTATACTACTGTTAAAATTATGGAAAGAATATATTACAGGCCGATGCGATAGTTTTTTTTTTTGAGATTTGTGGTGGCGATAATTATATTGCTTACCACATTAATGGTACCTACTGAGTTCTAATTTAAATTAATAATTACCAAAGTAATTCTGCGATGATTCGTATTCCAACTTCAATCTCTGCTGAAAATGTCCAATTATAATAAAACATTCAGTCAATTGAGACCCTTCTCCTTTTTAGAAGAATTGTTTACCCCTAAATTCGTAGGCCTCTGGCATCATTTCACAATGATAAGTGACGATGATGCCGAATATGGAATCGAGCATACCAAGATTCCCCAACGCAATGGGCAACTGGATATTTTATATTCACACATCAACGCTGTTAACATTGATGTTTGGCGGCAAGACGGTGGTAGATGGTGGTAGCTAGCCAGGCAGGCTTAAAAAATGCCCTTAATAGTCAGACAGACGTACAAAGTCTTACAAAGTTAGACTACGCCAGGAATTGAACCCACAACCTCCTGATGTTACGTTAATGGACTAAACATTACTCGGTTATACAGGATGTTACAAAATTAGTGTAGGTCCCGCTAACTGGGGCTTCTACTCATCATACTCAACAACTTTTTTTTCTTTGACTTTACTTTTTTATCGGTTCGTTGGGGAAAGTTTTTTTTATATCACTATTGGTAAGCCCTTATTCATTATGTTGGTTTCTACAGCACTTTTTTACATTCTGTATAGAGCCTTAATGGTTAGTCTATGAGCTTCACACCAGGAAGTAGCCAATGTTCTATTCCAGGGCCTAACGTATATGTGTTTGTAAAGTATCATGCCGATCCGTCCAGTGGTTGAAGCGTCAAAGAGTAACAAACATCCATACATAAAAACTTTCGTGTTTATACTATTATATGTAATACTAGCTGTCCCGGCGAACTTCGTTCGTTCTCAGTACACTATACAGGGTGTAAAAAAATTGGTGTAGGACCCAACATAATGAACAACTTTCCCTAACGAACCGATAACAAAGTTAAGTCACAGAAAAAAAATTGTTGAGTATGATGAGTAGAAGCCCCAGTTAGCGGGACCTTCACTAGTTTTGTAACACCCTGTATAACCGCGTAATGTTTAGTCCATCAGTATTTGTATAAGTCGGTAGATAAATGATGCTACTCGTAGCTCGTTGTTCAACTCATTTTTTTTATTAACAATTGGTAAACCCTTGACAACATCTCACCTGGTGGTAAGTGACGATTTTGCCGAAGATGGAAGCGGGCTTACTAAGATTCCCCAACGCAATGGGGAACTGGCTATCTTATCTTCATGCCGGAACACACCAATGATATCAACATTGATATTTGGCGGCAAGACTTAGTTAAGATGGTGGTAGCTAGCCAGGCGGGCTAAGAAAATGCCCTACCACCAACCAAACCGAGTCTTATAATTAACCCCGCCGGGAATCGAACCCGCGACCTCCTGTGTAAAGCCAGTGAACTTTGCCTCTGAGCTACGGAGGCGGTTAATGTCATAGTATTATGCACACTTCACATAGAGCTGAGCGTTCCATTTTATTAACATCGTCGTCGTGAAGAAGGTATGTATATGTACTGCAGTCCGGTCGCCGACTCATATTTGGGGAGGATCGCCGATGCCGAGTGATCAGTCCCAACTCAGAGGGAGGTATTGTCGGCCCTAACACCATTGTGTTTTTTTTACGCTGACGGAGCGCTTTCCCAGAAAACGTTCGTACTCTTTGTGTAGTCGCTGCTCGCTACCCCAAGGGCCCAAGGATATTGGGTAGCTATGAAATGTATACTTGCTGAATTGTGTAGGTAGAAGGACCTACCCTCCGGTCTGTTGCGCAGTTTTATCCGATTGTGATTTTATGTATGGATATTATTTTACTCGTCTGGTATTTACGTAAATAGTTAAGACCTAACGAATTAAATTAAATATTAAGAACCCGATTGACCCGACTGCATAAAAACATTAACCCTCTTTTATAGGTAAAATGTGAGGTAAAAATGTATCCTATGCCACTCAAGGGATTCCTTTTCGATTTCCGGCGAGGTATAACTTTGTATAACTCGGTTAGATTGGTGGTAGGACATTTTCATAGCCCGCCTGGCTAGCTATCACCATCTTATCTAAGTCTTGCCGCCAAGCATCAATGTTGGCATTGATATGTTCCGGTTTCAAGATAAGATAGCCAGTCCTCCATTGCGTTGGGGATTCTCGGTAAGCCCGGTTTCATCTTCGACATCACCGTTACTTACCATAAGGTAAGATAACATCGAATGCTTACCAATTGTAGATAGAAAAAACAAAGGGTATTAAAACGAATCCATCGACACTTCGCACTCCATTATCTATCAAGCCGTTTAGGCTACAGGCTCAGCCAAATAAACAGACATACATACATACATACATACACTCGCACTGATTCGATCGGAATTAACTGAAGTTTGGTGTGTATGTATGTTTACTAAGAAAAGTTTTAGGTCCTTTCCAATAGGTATATTTTAAATCTGAAAATTGCTTAACGTTAATCATATGACGAAACTATTATTCTATCTGTAACCGAAGTTTATTCCATGAGTGATGGTTGCTTGTAAAAACTGGAAGTACAGTGCCTGTTCTGTAACGAAATGCCATGGAACTGGAACTCGCAACTCGCTATTAAATTATTTATACGATTTAAACGGAGGTATCGAAAATAACGGAGTTGTTTCATTGCGTGTAACTATTTTGCTTGATGGTGAGATGACAAATAAATTTAATGCACTTTAAACGTTAAACACGACCCTTTTATATTGTCTACATAAGCTTCCAACAACTACAGCAAAATCTCATCTGTAACTAAGCAGCGAAGGTACTGAAAATACAAGAATGACACGCAGCAGCCGTTGGGGCAGTTAAGTTCTCGAGTTGCGACCGCGCACTTCCACTCGGTGGATCGACGACCTGGTGAAGATCGTAATAATCACTGAAATTAAAAACAAACATTTTCCAAATACACAGATTGTAAAAAAAATGGTGTGGTACCCGTCCACTGGGGTTCCACTCATCATACTGAACTATTTTCACCGGGGAACCCTTAGTCAATTCTCGAAAAAAATTGGACCCTCCTTACAAAAATGCACAAAATTTGTCGATCAGCTTATCTATTTGTGCGATTTTTGCGATTTCAGCGAAATCATAGGGCAAAAGTTGTTCAGTATGATAAGTACAATCCCCCTGACGGGACCTACATTAATTTTGTTATAACTGAATAAGTCTCTGTATATAATAAGAGAAAACGGTGACTGACTGGTAATCAACGCACAGCCGAAACCAATGAACGGACTTCGCTGAAATTTGGAATACAGATAGCAATTAGGACGTGGGCATCTGTTAGCAGATTCTTTTTTAAGAAAAAAATTTGGGGAAATTCCCACGGGAACGGCAAAAACAAGAAAGATATGTATATCTGGCAAATTACAACGATGTGCCTGTATATTCACCAAGATATGTATACCTATCTGGCAAGTTACAACGATGTGCCTGTATATTCACCAAGATATGTATACCTATCTGGCAAGTTACAACGATGTGCCTGTATATTCACCAAGATATGTATACCTATCTGGCAAGTTACAACGATGTGCCTGTATATTCACCAAGATATGTATACCTATCCGGCAAGTTACAACGATGTGCCTGTATATTCACCAAGATATGTATATCTGGCAAGTTACAACGATGTGCCTGTATATTCACCAAGATATGTATACCTATCTGGCAAGTTACAACGATGTGCCTGTATATTCACCAAGATATGTATACCTATCTGGCAAGTTACAACGATGTGCCTGTATATTCACCAAGATATGTATATCTGGCAAGTTACAACGATGTGCCTGTATATTCACCAAGATATGTATACCTATCTGGCAAGTTACAACGATGATGGTTAGTGAGAGATAATTAAATATGTTTCTTTTTATCGCCCGACGCAAAGAAGGGGTGTTCTTAATTTGAAGTCTATAATATTATGTCTGTCTGTACATGTCCCCGTAGTTCTTTAAAAGGTAGACAGATTTCAAAGGGGATATATTTTTCAAAACTAAATTAACCTTTGTTCTCAGCCATGTTAAATAGAAATTCATTCAGCCGTTCGTGGAGATAGTCAAATGCCCTCCAAAAAATTCAGATACAGAAGGGTTGTACTTAATCTAGTTTATATTCCTTATGGAACACCTTGGGTCGATTTCAGTTGCAACAAAAAAATCAAAATGGCGGTAAACAAAATGGCCGACGACAGTGAAGTTGAACGGATTTGTCTGAAATCACCAAATATCATTATTTATATTCATACAAAGAATAACTCATTCATTTGTACATTAAATTATTGCAAGCACGTTCTCACATCCCAGCTAGACGCGGTAAGCTAACTATGCCTCAGGATGCCTCAGGTCTGTTTCATATCGCTATACTCACAGAACATTGTTACATGTTCTGTGGCTATACTTACCTACTTGATTATTGCTAGTGCTATGTTTTGTTGTGCTTTACTAACGTTTATTTGCCACACGAGCTATCTCAAATGACTCAAACGCACATTTTAATTACGGCTATCCGGCCATCATACGGTCAGACGGATAATACACCATAGATCCTTATCTGAACATTTTGTAAGTAACTGGGTTGATGGTAGTGGCACGGCACGTAGTGGTCAGCAGAGTATAATATCACGATGGCGGTCAGACAACATCTCTATTTTCAACCCAATATTATGTATGAGTGTAATAATATGTGTGTGATTGCAGTGACAAATAAACGTTTTATCTATCTATCAATTCCAAAAAGGAGGAACTTCTCAACTCGACTGTATGTTTTTGTTTTTTATTATATTTTTAGTGTTTGTTACGCGATATTTTCACAGATTGTTAACTGATTTTCATGATTATTTTTTTTATTCGATATTCTTTTCTAGGTAGGTATCATAGTCTCATTTGAATTTTATCAAAAATCGGTTAAGTTCTTTTTTTTTATAAAATTAACAAAAACCAAACAGAAAATGTAAAATTGTTCTAAGTACTTGAGTAGTTACGATGTAAGTCAGTTTTTAACGTGTTTACCGTTTCCAATGATTGTCTAATGTACGGAAGGGGAATAAAATCTCAGCAGGAATGTTAGTAAAATGTCAAAAAAAACTCGGGACCGAGTTGGTCGTCTAGTAACTGTCAGCGCTCCTCCTCCCTGCTGGGCCGAGAGTTGTGGTTCGAGTCCCAGTCAGGGCAACAATCGTGTAGCGAACGGTTTGTTTGTTCTGTCTGGGAAAATAGTCTTTATTCTTTTGTTTGGGTGTTTTATATCTGTGCAAGTATTCGTATGTATTTAAACGTACAATAATCTATACTAATATTATAGAGAAGTAAAGTAGTATGTTTTGTAAGAGGTAATCTTCGGAAATACTCCTCCGATTAAAAAAAATCATTCACCAATAGTCAGAATGGAATTTCAGGATGGACAAAGGCTAAAAAACCTCGTTCACTCTTTATATTCACGGAGGCGAAATTGGAATGTGAAAGTTTGTATGTATGGATGTTTGTTACTCTTTCACGCTTCAACCACTGGACGGATCAGGATTAAAATTGACACACATAACGGTTAGATCCTGGAATAGGACATGACTGCTTTTTACCCCGGGAAAACGTCTTATTCCCACGGGAAAAGCGAAAACAACGCGACCGTAGCCGCGGGCAGACACTAGTATTTAATATTTTAAATAATATGTATATCAGTCTCTGGTGCCCATAGTATAGAGAAACCAAAGTAGTTTGGGAGGGGCTAGATGACCGTGCGTGAATTAAAAAAGACTGTGGCAGATATATTTGTATGATACCTACTTTACGCTAACTTTAATTTTAAAAAATAAACTTCATTTTTGAAAAGACTAAATATCTACGGAAGGACGAATAGAACGATCATGCAAGTATTCATCGTTGGGATTACAGAACCCTAAAATGCAGCCGCTTGCGAAACAAAGCGCAAAATCTAGAGATCTAGAGAGCCCAATTCAACGACAACGTACCGTTTTAATATCTATGTTAACAATTAACAACAATAAAGGATTTAAATCAAGAGCATTCAGTCACATAGAACAAATGTAGAGGTGCCTTGTGTCACCCGCATTGTTTATCCCGCTAACTGCTGATGGCTGATGGCGCGCCCGCGCCGCTAACTGGACAATTGCACGGCCGACGGAGAGTTAGGTTGTCGAGGTCGTTGACCTGACACACGTGTTTAGATAACACAAGTTGAAGTATCGGAAAAGGTTGAGCGAGTTAACACTTATTTGAACATACACTAAAGCTATAAAGTGGTAAATTATTAAAATGAAACCATGAAACCATCTTTCAATTGAGATCTCTCAGAAAATAATTTTAATTGTAATATTCCATTAAGGAGAGAAGACCGAAGATCAGAATGGATAAGGGCAGACATTAGAAGCAGCCTCGAGGTGAGCAGTCTCGCTACGCACACACTGCACATTCAAGCTGAGTGTGCTTCGGACGTGGGTACACGCGCCGGAAACACGCCGAGGCAATGTGTCTCGCGTCGAGGCAATGTGTCTCACGTCGAGGCAATGTGTCTAGCGTCGAAGCAATGTGTCTCGCGTCGAGGAAATATGTCTCGCGTCGAGACAGATGCGTGGCGAGGTTAGCCTGAGGCGCATCCGCATTTGACCAAATTTACAGAGAGAGGCAACCTGTCACATTCCGAGGCTGCCTTTAATGCGTCTACCTACTGATGTCTCATAAAAATAACTATGAGAACTACTTCTTTTTATACAGTGCAATTTCTTTATTTGCAATATAAGCTTACAGCAATAGCCAAGACACGCAAATTCTAGATAACAGTAGTCAAATAATTAAATGTAAATACTCGTAAAGTACTTAACTAATGATACAATACCGTTTTTGGTCTCTAAGAATCCATTATAGAACAAAACGGCAAATTTACTAAATATTTCAGAGCTGTCATTAAATACGTCGGCATGTGACTGCCCAGTCAGCAGTTTGTTTAATGCACTGAGTAAGGAACAACCTTGGTCATATCGGCCTAGCTGGTAGGCGCGTGCGCGGCGCTGCAGGTGCGCGAGCGAACGAATGGTTGCGAACAGCAGCGCAGCGGCCGCACACAGCCACATACCTCCGCAGCACAGCCCGCTTAGATATCGGTCCGGCACAAACAAACCCACCAGCCCACCACCGTCGAGTTGGCGACACGGCCACTCGATACACCATGATTTTACGTCTCAACAGAAGCACACCCTGGACACTTCATACAACGGGCCAGAAATGACATTTCAAAAAACGAATGACGGAACAAACAAAATGGCGGTGAAATCCTATACATTCGACAACCAAACTGTAACCAATGTAACCAATGTAGAGCGGCAGGGAGTGTTAGTACTAATTTATATACTTTGACACAAGACTGTAGTATTTGTGATACATCAGTGTACATACACACCTTATAAAGGTACGTTGCCTGGGCGCATTGCCTGCGTGTACTTCCGAAGCACACTCGACGCGAGCCGCGCGTGGCAAAGTGGCAAGGCCACTCAGCCCCCGAGCAACCTCTAATGCATAGGTAGATACTACGTACCATAAGGCAGGCCGAGATAACGCTCTAGGTAAGTAAAAAAAAAATAAGTGTGTGGTTTTATGAAACCACGGTAAAAGTGAAACTTTACAGAGAACGAAACGATCACACCGTCAGACGAAAGCGACCGTCACGCGACATGCAACACACGAAAAAATTTGAGACGATGTAATAAAAGTTTAACTTTAAAAATTCAGTGCAGAAAACCTGTATTTTTTGGATAAATCTATTTTGTCGGTACTCCGTACGTATGGAAGTCGTATTTACTCGATCTCGTACCTAATGTAATGACATTCTGTTGAATAGGTACCTTTTTATGTAACGAATGAATAGCTGTAGGAGTCGCAGAAGCCGCAGGAGGTCGTTGATCCGACCGACATACAATAATTACAATCCGGCGCCGAGCCGCGCCGGTGTAGGTGGTAGGTGCCTAACTTGCGATTTGACGCGACCACAGATAAGATACTAGAAGCGACTAACACAGTTCATCTTACCACAGCCACAGATGAGATACTTACCACAGCAAAGCACAACTTACAAAGCTCAGTAAGTAGCTCAGTAAGTAGCCTATAAACGAGTGTAGTATAACTTAACGTGCAACAGAACATGTTGTTAATAAAATAATATGTTTTATAATTTTTGTAAGTTATTTATGTGTGATTTTAGGTGTGATTTTATGTATTTTAGGCATTTTTTTTTAGGTGTAATTTGTAAACATTAAAGATCTAATTTTAAACAAACATATAAACAATTTTTATTAGATACTGTTTTACCTAGCCACACCTAGCTGTATCAGGTCAGATGATGCCAAGGGCTTTTGGATTGTAGATAAAATAAATAATACATTTTATAAATTCCAACTAAAAAGCGTCGGTGGCTCAACCGGTAACGACTCGGTCCATCTAACCAGAGGTACCGGGTTCAAATCTGGACGGCCAATGTACCAATGAGTTTTTCAAAAACTTACGTACATATACTTACCGATTGCTTTAACGGTGAAGGAAAACATCGAGAGGAAACCTGCACACGCCTGCGAAGAAACTCGAAGGTTGTGTGTGAAGTCGACCAACCCGCACTGGGCCCGCGTGGTCGACTAAGGCCTAATCGCCCTGATTCAGGGTAGGCTCGAGCCCCTCGGTGGGGACGTATATGAGCTGATATAATAAATAATTTCCAGGATTGTAATAAGTGTGTAATCGTATATAGGACTGTGCAAGCAAAATAAGTAGGTAACACAGCTCTATTTACTATAACTTATGGCGAGGTATCGGTTGGAACAATTGTCTCTGTCTTTTTCTTTACGTGTTAAGAGTAAAGAATATAACCACACTTTTTCACTTTTTCAATAGTTTTTCGTTTCAATCAAAAACTACAATGATATTATAAAAAATAATAACATTACTCACTTTGTATTATCATAACAAATATTATTGTATATTTTTTAAAATTTATACTTCTAAATATTAGTCATAACTAGAGTTGAAACTAACGGTGTAGACTTGTCTTTAGGATTTTTTTCTATCGAGCCAAAACTGCTCAATCGTGTTTGTAATAGCTTTTGACTTTAAGAAACATCATCAACAATAAGGGTATTTTTTTCAACCTTGGGTTTTCTATAGTTTAGGACTAATTGACGTCAAAAATAACGAAAATAGGTATCACTACCTTATGCTGTTCACTTTTCAATCTCTATTTCCAGTTTTTTAAAGCTAAATACAGAACTGTCTGTTTTAGTAGATTTTGTCCTAAAAACTCCATTCATTATTGTACACCTATCACCACAAAAACAAATAAAATATCTGTAGCCACAGATTAAATTTAGATTTTTTTTATTGCCAGGCAAATTACAATGCAAAATGTCAAAGTCGTGCATAGCCTAAGAATTACGTTCGTAGATATATGCTATATATAACAAATCTCTGTTCGTACAGAAATACCTCGGGGCACGTGCATGGTGTATTATCCGGCACAATTCTATTTTGAATAGAACCTTGTCATAGTAAACCTTTTACGAACTGTCCATTCAACTCTAATACAAAATTCGAATGAGTACATATTTACGCCGGTTCCTTATTTTTTTACATATTTTTTCTGTTTTTTTTTAATAAAAAAAATTGAATATGTTTGACTAAATCTCACCTGTAGGGTGGTGGGTGACGATGTAGTCGAAGATGGTACACGCAAACTCAAATGATGCCTATTTTTTTCTATGTCACTTATTGTCAAATTTCTTCACAAGATATTATCCTAGACAATTTATAATTGAAAACGCTAAACACGTTAAAAAACCGACTTCCATCGCAACTAATTAGTACATTTTTGCATTACTATTTTTAGTTTTTGATAATTTTCGAATAAAGTACTACACCGATTTTGATTAAATTTATATGGGACCACACGGGAAGCACTAGCTTTCAAATAAAAAAAGAATCATAAAGATCGGTTCACCCAGTCCAAAGTTATGAGGTAACAAACATAAAAAAACATACAGACGAATTGAGAACCTCTTCATTTTTGGAAGTCGCTTGAAAAATGAGACGAGTTAGGAAAATGTCAAATTTGAAAAAGGACAAGTTAAATAAAATGACGAAGTCGCACAAAGCGGTGGCACAGATGAGATATTATTAGTTACTTGCGGTGGTGTAAACGGTTCGGACAGTAACGGCACAGTATTACAATATAGTAGCTTACAGTAGCGCAACGAATGTACAGAGGCCAGCACATCAAGCTATACACTCATAGTACGATTCTGATATATGCATTCGGCATAAGAACGGTACAAGGTCCAAAGTGTGTAGCTTGATGTGCTGGCCTGTGTACTTACGTAGAGCAACGGAAGGGTACTTGCGGGGCACAGCCTGGCAAACGCGCGGAGTTTAGTATGGGCTAGTACCTAAGCCGGTGGCGCATCGTGCGACATCAAACGCGTTGCGCTACTGTAATCCATATCGTAATACTGTGGTAACGGAGTACCGATCGGACAGTAGGTAGCGAGCCGCGAGCCGCATACAATACACAACACGACTGTACTTACTCACTGCACTGTGTACTTAGCTCTAACACTTGCCCAATGTAAATGAGGCTCGATCAGTTTGATATACTCGCGCAATATCTAAGCTCAGTAGTTGCACCATCACATGGCACATCGCAGAGAGAGAAATGGGACTAGAAGCGATCGCGATCTCTCTTTATTAAACGTTTTTCCATCTCGCCCTCCGCGCCGCCCACCCTGCCGCCCGCCCTCGCCATGTGGCCATGTGGCCCCCAGCTGGTGCCATACTCGATTTTTTACTATACTACAGAGAGTCATGACCCCACTTTGCTCCGATCACTCATACTGGGATTGGTAGAAATGTGAGTAACGTTATATCATATTAAGTTGGAAAGCCGTAGCCCAGAGGCAAAGTTCACTGGCTTTACACAGGAGGTCGCGGGTTCGATTCCCGGCGGGGTCAGTTGTAAGACTCGGTTTGGTTGGTGTTAGGGCATTTTCTAAGCCCGCCTGGCTAGCTACCACCATCTTATCTAAGTCTTGCCGCCAAATATCAATGTTGATATCATTGGTGTGTTCCGGCATGAAGATAAGATAGCCAGTTCCCCATTGCGTTGGGGAATCTTGGTAAGCCCGCTTCCATCTTCGGTAACATTGTCACTTACCACCAGGTGAGATGTTGTCAAGGGTTTTCCAATTGTGAATAAAAAAAAACAATTTTCGAAAACGTAAAATCTTTTAGGAGTTCTAGGTACAAGGTTTAATTAGAAAATAATTTTAATTCTCTCAGCTCAATCGGAAATTGGGAAGTGGGTCAAATTTAACTTGCTTATGAAGCGGACAAATTGCATCCATACAATACGAACATTGAAAGTTAATTTTAAGCGTGAAAAGGATATAAAACATAATATGACAGTTGTTCTAATGCTCGGCACATAGCTCGTAGAACAGATGGCCGTATTAGGGCACGAGTGGCGACTTCGCATCGGAAGACGCAGCGGAGGCAGTCCCCCTCTCGGTGGACCGAAGACCTGATGAAGGTCGCGGGAAGCCGCTGGATGCGGGCAGCGCAGGACCGAAGGTTGTTGAAATCCTTGCGGGAGAACTTTGTCTAGCTGTGACGACTTTCGGCTGATATGATAAAACTTGGAATTATTAACCGATATTTGATTAAAAAAATATTCTATACTGTAGACTAACTGAGTATCACTTTTACTGAAAATATCATCTAAGCCTTCCTTTCAGCAAGGAGTAAGGAATCGTTTAATATCTAGTTTTCGTACAAACATTAATCAATTAGCTTGTGCTTCTAAAGATTGCAAAATTCTGACATGTTTTTAGAATTTTAGTAGATGATAATAACCAGATGTAAAAGCAAAAGTCCCTAAAAGTGAGTACGCATTGAACGCTTCATCATATCAGCTCATATATACGTCCCCACCGAGGCGCTGGATCCTACTCTGAATTACTCGTGCACGCAGGCCCAGTGTGGGTTGGTCGACTTCACATACAACCCTCAAGTTTCTTCGCTGGTTTCCTCATTCCTCACGATATTTTCCTTCACTATAAGAGCGTCGTCGCATAAACGTACATATGAAACGGTAGTTCAAAAACACACTGGTATGTGGCAGGAATCGAACCACGGCCTCCCGGACAGGAGATAGCGACCCTAGCCAATACGCTACCGATGCTCTAAGCAAGTACACATTTAACGCTTAACCCTTAATTATACTGTAGACTGAGGCACGCTGAGGCACGCTGAGGCAATTCCAGGCTACCAAAGACAAATAACCTTTTGAAACCTAGTTGAGTGAGACTGTTACGTGCGTACGTACCACAAATAAAACGTACCTACCTAAGTACAATAGCGAAGTACAAAAAACGCCTTCAAGCTATCAGTCTAACAAACATAGTAAAGTCACACCCTGGACACTTCATACAACGGGCCAGAAATGACATTTCAAAAAAGGAATAACGGAATAAACAAAATGGCGGCTATATCCTATATGTTCGACAACCAAACTGGAACCAATCTGTATCAATCTGGGTGACGAGGAGATGAGGTCGGAATCTAGAGATCGGCAGGGAGTGTCCATACTAATATATAAGGTCTAACAAAATTAGCTGAAACTATTTTAACTGGTGCTTCTACCCATGAAACTGAACAACTTTCCCCATGAAACCCATAGTCAAATCTCAAAAAAAAAATAACTTTCCATACTAAGTTGGCTGATCAGCTGATCGAGTTAGAATGGATGAGCCAATTTTTTTTTGCGATTTGACTATGGGTTCTATGGGGAAAGTTGTTTAGTTTCATTCAGTTCGTTTCAGTTTCGTAGCACTAGTTGAAATAATTTCAGCTAATTTTGTTACATCTTATATATACTTTGGTAAAGTACTGTAAAAGGACACACCCAACCATCAATTTTATCTTTGAACAAACTTCAAGACTATTAAAGAACACACATTAGACCCCCAGGAGATCGCCACGCCCGCACCCCGCCCGCACCCCGCCCGCACCTCGCCCGCACCCCCGCACCGTACCAATTACGGCACGGTATGGAGTACGGGGGACATGTGTCATAAAACCAGCCAAGTGCGAATCGGACCAGCGCACCGAGGATTCCGTACCGCCACACCTCTCCACACGAGTACCTATTTTTTATCAATAGACATCAACAATGTACCAATAAGCTTTTCGAAACTTACGTACATATACTCACCGATTGCTTTAACGGTGAAGGAAAACATCGCGAGGAAACCTGCACACGCCTGCGAAGAAACTCGAAGGTCGTGTGTGAAGTCGACCAACCCGCACTGGGCCCGCGTGGTCGACTAAGGCCCGATCGCCCTGATTCAGGGTAGGCTTAGGTTAGGTAGGGACGTATATGAGCTGATATGATGATGATGAGACATCAACAAAAGCGACAGGATTTTTTTAAATTCAGTTCTTAGATCCTCAGCGCGCGTGTCGGCCACACTTGGCCGGTTTTTATTATTTAAGTAAAAACTTAAGGGTTTGTGACGCTTGTATGTATGTATAACCGTTTTTACGATGTGGAAAAAATCTTTTAAAAAATACGTTTCTTGTAGGGGGACCCCCTGAATGTTTTACTTTTTTTAACTAACATTTAATCGCCATTAATAACATATTTTGTGATTTCAGCCGGCTACTTATGGCGAGGCTTTGATTGGAACAGTTGCCTCTGTTTTTTTTCTTCACATGTAAAGAGTAAAGAAAATAACTACATTTTTGCACTTTTTTAATATTTTTTCGTTTAGTTTCAATTTTCTAAATGAAGTTTACAAAATAATAACATTTCTCACTTTCTATTATCTCAACAAATATTTTTTTATATTTTTAAAATTTATACTTCAAAATATTAGTCATAACTAGAGTTGAAAGTCGTTACTTTGTAGACCTATCTTTGGTTTTTTTTTTCTATCGAGCCAAAACTGCTCAATCGTGTTTCTAATAGCTTTTGACTTAAAGGAACATCATCATCAATAAGGGTATTTTTTTCAACGTTGGGTTTTCTATAGTTTAGGAGTAATTGACGTCAAAAAAAACAAAAAATCTGTAATAATACCACGTTATTGCGGTCGGGCGTAGGCTTAGTAATGCGGTCTCTTTGAGTACGGAACCCCAAAAGCAGTCATGAACATGAAACTCAATAACCCAATAAAACGAAAATATCTCAAAATGAACTTGTATTTAAAGTGAATGATTATGTTTTGGAAAGAGCTCAAAACATTTTGGTAAGGTAAAGTTTTACCCTTAGGTACTTCGAGGGCGTATATTGTGTCAAAGTCTGAAAATTAGCAACTTTAGGACTTCAGGACAAGTGGATTGCTCTTGAGACAAGAATTTTGTTGCGTACCTACCTAGCTAGCTAATTATCGTAACTCAGCGCTTGCCTTTCACTGTGATTCAATATAAAACTTGAGCTACCTCCAATTTTACGTATACGCGACACAACTCAAGTAAATTAAAAGGACATTTGTGTAAGTTAGAAAGAGTGAGCTTAAGTTTAACTTTGCAGGTACATATTTTTACTTTCGGGCGATAAAGGAATGTAGGAGGTACTGTGATGACAAAAAAATCGGAGTCAAGATTTTGATGGAGATCGATTACACTATTAAGAGTTTAAAAAAAATATCTTCAAATAAACTTCGTTTTGGGGGATGGAAAATCGATCTAGATAAGTCTCATCTCTGGGAAAACGCGTTTTTGCAAGTAATACGCAGTGCGTAAAAAGTTATGTTTTCATGTGAACCTATTTATTCAGAAAATCCATTTTCACACTATAAAAATCTAGTTGACACGCCTAGGCACTTCGAGCATGGCTCGGTCGCAAAGGTACTTTTCTTTATTCCAGGAAAAATCGGAATCACATACTTTACTTCCCACAGAAATGTAGCGGCTTTGTTATTTTTTCTCAAAAATGTCTCTAACACTTTGAATAAAATTTTATGAATTACTACAACTAAAAAGGGCCTACTACACTAGGGGCGTTCAATGTATTCTCGGTATGGGTATGTTAGAAAAAAGATAAAACCTTGAAAAAAAATTATTTTTCAATATAGTCTCCCATGATATCAAAAATGCTCATTTATAACGGACTTGAGCTCATTATCGTCAGCAAGTCGCTTTCCCCGGAGGTCTTTTTTTAAATTTGGGAATAAAAAGTAGTCACTGGGGCCAAGACTGGGCTGTAGGGGGGGGTGGTTAATTTCCTCGAACCCGCACTCTCGTACAGTAGCCTTGAAGAGCCGCGCAGTGTGAACCGGTGCGTTGTCATGAAGAAGCAGCACTTTCTCTGCCAGCTTTCCTCTTCTTTTTTCTTTCATTGCTTTTCTCAAACGGCGTAAAGTGGTTGAATATTTTTCTGCGTTGATAGTTTCAGCTTTTTTTGTATACTTAATAGTATTCCTTTAGAATTCCAGAAAACTGGCCATGATTTTGCCAGCCGATGAAGTGACTTTGAATTTCTTCGGAGGGTCTGATCCCTTTTTATGCCACTGCATAGACTCTTGTTACTCTCAGGGTCACAGAGATGAACCCACATTTCATCACCTGTAACTATCCTTTCGAAAACACTTGCTGGATCGTCGCCACACAGCTCTAAAAACTCCTTACAAGTGTCATTTTCCTTGTTCAGTGAGGAACTTAATCACCGCGCGACGCTTTATTTTCTTCAACATTGTCGCGTCACTCATTTTCGTCGTCTTTGACTGGAGGTCGCAAACAAACTAATGAAGTTATCAACATGAAATTTTATATGAACACCCTCAGATAATGTTGTTAGCTAACGACATATTTTAATTACCCACAATAATATCAATTCACTCCGATACCGAGAATACAGTGAACATCCAGCGTAGGTAGTTCATTATCCCACAAAAAACGTAATAGATGTGATACGGTATCTATAATACAAACCCACATTATCTGGGGGCACGGCAGAGCCCCCGCCAAGACAAGCCAAGCGAAGCGCAAGGGCACTACTTCCTTTTCTCGAAGCGCTTCGTCGTTTTTTTCGAACCCTCACAACTTGGGTTTGGATTATATCAGACAAAAAAAATCGGTATATGATGTTAATAGAAAATTCATTAAACATAAAAAGTTTTAATTGAATAGCTCCATAAACTTTAGATTTTATTGAAACCCCGATTTCGTCACTGAGTCACTGATGATCATCAAAATTCTTAGGGTATTTCCTGAAGTCCTAGAAAGCTGAAATTTGGTATGTAAGCTAAAATTAGTATACAAACATTAAAAAAAATTAAAACTTAGAACTTTAAGCCCCCAATCCCTTCAATTAGGCGATGGAAGTTTGTATGAAACTTCGTAAATTTTTATGCCAGAGGTCTGAAAATTGATACAGGAACTCCTTGTTATAAATTATAATATATTTTTAGTTATTTAATAGGATTATTAATAAATAAATACAATAAATTATAATAGGATTTTTAGTAAATCAGCCCCCTACTCTTTAAATTAGGAGATGAAATTAAGCGCGCGCAAAACGCTTCATGTATACCTGCTGTGATTATAAATAAATAAATAAATAAATATTCTGGGACAAATCACACATGGTCATCTGGCCCCAAAGTAGGATTCCCTGTGTTATGGGAACCAGAGACTGATATACATACTTATATACGTTTAAATACATACTTAAATAGATATTTAACACGCAGACACAGAGCAAACAAATCTGCTCATCACACAAATGTTTTCCCTGGGTGGGGATCGAACCCACAACCCTTGGACCAGTAGTCACGAGCTCTAACCACTCAGCCACCGAGTTAGTCACCGAGTGATTGATGATGAATAGCTTGCCGTCCGAACAGAAACTATTGCTGCCGATGTTGCCGATCAGACAGCTTTCCAACCGAACGGGCACACACGTGAGGGCTCACGTCGTTGCTACTCGTGGGAAAAACGCATCACTTTAAAGAGCAGAGCGATTTGAATCTTCTACCTGGAAGGAGTTGAATCTCTCATTTAGGTTAGTAGTTCATTTAGTTCAGTATAAAAAAATATTGTCATAAGCAACTTACAAAAAGAAGTGAAATCCCACTAAAATCATTCTGATGTAAAATTTTACCAAGACGAGATCATATGGCTTGCACTGTCAAAAAGATATCAGATCTTATGAAGAGCCAAGCTTCTAACTCTACACGCCCTAATTCTACAAGTCCTAACTTCACAAACTCTACACCCTAGTCTATATATGTGACGGTAGCGAAACGACCAAGCCACATATTCCTATAGTTTCATACAGATGAAACAGTCAGTCATGTGATCCTGGAATGCACTGGTCTGATTAAACACCGGATAAAAATTGTTAACTATATGGGGTCGTTCCAAGAAGCCTGCGTATGTCCCAGGAGACTTCTGTGCTTCTGAAAGGAGCTGGGTTGGCTGGAGTCTGGACTAGCAAACAACACCTGCACGCATAAAGGACCGAAAAGGAGTCCAAATGCGGAAACGGGAGCCGACTACCAATACCAATGGGGTCGGCTTTCTTAATGATGCGACGCCATTTAGCTCGATCGTGAGCATCTTCCTCATTTAGGTCGTGTCTTTTCATGTCCCTCTGGACATTTGTCTTCCAACACGATAAGGTCTTCGTCTTCCCCTTTTTGCTGTAGCCTTCGATAGGCACCGTTTCATGACATGATCGTCTGGTCTTCTGGTTACATGACCGTACCATCTCAGCCTGGATTCTACTAACTTGTCGGTCATTGGAGTAACCTTAGAGCTTCCCCTTATGTATTCGTTGAGTTCTCTATCTCTTAGTGTAACTCCACCTGCCCATCGCAGCACACGTATTTCAGTTGTATGGAGTTTTTAACCGACTTCAAAAAAAGGAGGAGGTTTCTCAATTCGACCGTATATTTTTTTTTTATGTGTGTTCACGGATAACTTCGTCGTTTATGAACTGATTTTGATGATTCTTTTTTTGTTGGAAAGGAGATATCCCAAGTATGGTACCATGATAAGGAAACCAGGATCTGATGATGGCATCCCAGAGAAATCGAGGGGGCCCTTAGTTTCCTGTTTGAAGTCGGTTGTTTTTGTTCAAAATTATTGCTCTTTTGTTGTTACAGCGGCAACAGAAAACACACTGTGAAACATTTGACTGTCTACCTATTATGATTCATGAAGCGGCAATTTTTTTTCTTATCTGTGATTCATGAAGTACAGCCCGCTGATAGACAGACAGCGGAGGCTTAGTCCCGTTCACATCACAGTCCCGTTGGTCCCTCTTTGGTTGTACGAAAGCCTAAAAAGTCGGTATTAAAAATTGAAATTGAGTAACTACTTATTGGAAACATATTATTATATAGTAATTTATCTTACTACGGCCACTATTCTAATACGATTCTATCTCGATCAGTTATTCATAGGGAAATTTGATATCTTTTATTGAACACGTCCAAGGTGTTCGGCAACAGCACATAAAAATAAAATTTGATATTCAATCTGCATCTAAAAATAACCGTGGGATAAAAAAAAAAACATGTATAAAGAGAAACTCGATAGGGACTAGGTGACCGCTAGCCTATCGGTATCGCTCGGCTAGCTATAACTTTTCTAATCTATTGCTACTTGCTCTGTTGCGTCCATCCACTCACGATGACCGCTTAAGACGTCATAGACTGTCATTTGACTGTCATAATAGCAAGTAGTTCCTAAAACCGTTGCATAATTAGGAGTAATGTGTTTAAGAACCGAGCCTCGGCGAGGTTTTTTATACTGTCATAATGAGTGTTTTAATACCTAGTTATGTGCAGTTTCATACCTACTTTATCTAATCTCATACAT
The DNA here is from genome assembly GCA_947284805.1 of Coleophora flavipennella. Lineage (NCBI taxonomy): Eukaryota > Metazoa > Arthropoda > Insecta > Lepidoptera > Coleophoridae > Coleophora > Coleophora flavipennella. The sequence continues at coordinate 810,755 of OX369289.1, read as the reverse complement.
TGGCACTGAATCTAATAAATAAAAGATCAAAGTGAAAAGAGTAAGACAAAAAAAATCCCACGGAATTCAGTATACAACAAAACGTAAAACCAAAACCCAGCACATCCAATCCAATGAGTATCAATCGACCTACTGAGCTAGGAACGAGTACATAGAATTTCCTTGAATATGAAGGGTACAATCATAATTACTTAGTAACTTTTTGAAAGTTAGGAACGATGTAATTAATACGTTAATACGCTTTTAAATTAAAACTTACACAGGGTGTAACAAAATTGATGTAGGTCCCGTTAACTGGGGGTTCTACTTATCAAACTGAACAACATTAATTATTGTATGACTTTGCTGAAATCGCAAATAAGAAATTAACTCTTCATACAAATCGATTATTAAAACGACCGATTTTGTGCATTTGTATAAAGGGTCCAATTTCTTTTTTTGATAACTGACTATCGGTTCATTGGGGAAAGTTGTTCAGTATATATATGATGAGTGGAACCCCCAGTTAACGGGTCCTACACAATTTTTTTACAATTATATTTACATGTGTAAAAGAATTGGTACGTTGTAACAGTTCAATGCGAACTCTACTTTTTGGGACTAGTCTCATTTAAAAGTGACTGTATTATGTTATTTCCGTGTCGCCTTCATATGATAGTTTAACTAACGTTTGTCATTGAGGTGTCATCATGTCACATAGGTATAGGTAGATATTTCGAATATCTCTTATACAAAACACGTTTCATACCTTAAACGAGCAAAGAAAGACAATAAACCTTATTCGTAGCTACAACGGAAGATGCACTATCGGCCATCTTCGTCTTCGCTTCAACTTTTTCATTACACGTCTCTATTTCCGTCCGAGATCCCGAGATCCGATTGCATCAATTATTCGATTCTAAACTTGAAACTGTATTGATCGGTGTGAAGCAGGCCGTCGTCGTGGCTAGGGTTGTCTCCAATTTCGACTCTTTTAGGTTCTACCGAAATTAACCGACGCATAATTTATACATAAATTTTAAATGTGACTATTAGAAGGGGTAAAACTTTTTACAAAAAATTGAAGCGACGAAGAAATTAAGGAACTGTAAAGCGAAAAATAAAAAGAACACTTATAGGCTAACTGCGCTCCTACACTTATGTAAATACCTAATTTGAGACGGCGCCAATCAAACAAATAAGCAAATTAATAATTACGTAAAATAAAATAATAGCATCCGAAATTCGGATGCACGGCGGGGGGGGCGACCGACGACGTGGTACGTCCCTTTGTTGGTAATTGCCGAACGTTCCGTTTGTTTGTTTGGCACCGACCTTAGAGTATACATAAGCTTAGCTTTAGCTTATGTATACTCTAAGGCACCGACTTATTATATTTAGATAATTATTTAGGTATTTACATAAGTGTAGGAGCTCAGTTAGACTATAAAGGTTCTTTTTATTTTTTGCTTTTCAGTTCCTTTCTTTTTTTGTCGATTTAATTTTTTGTTTTTAAGTTTTTTATTTTTTGTGGGTAAAATATACTAATGGGTGCTAAATCGTAGAACAGATGGCCGATGGGGTAGTAAAGTTCTCGAGTGGCGACCGCGCACCGGAAAACGTAGCGTAGACAGACGTCCCACTCGGTGGACCGACGACCAGGTGAAGATCGCGGGAAGCCGATGGATGCGGGCAGCGCAGGACCGGTCGTCGTGGAAATCCTTGGGGGACGCCTTTGTCCAGCAGTGGACGATTTCCGGCTGATATGATGACTCGTATGCGGAGAATCATCTCAGAGATTTAAGACAGACAGGATAAAAAGGTAGGCAGGTGAATCAATTCTTAACGAAACTCATGATAGCAAGTCTACAACCCCAGTTGCAAAGTCGACAACCCTAGTTCCAACATCTGCATTGAATGTTTTATTAACAGTCTGTAACGGCAACATTCGGAATATAAATATTGGTTTTAGGAAAGGGGCACGTTGAGATTGGGATCTTATTTTCTTTGCTTTTCGATGTGTTTCGATTTCCGGAAATTTCCTTATCTAAGTCTTGCCGCCAAACATCAATATTAACAGCACTGATATGCTCCGGCTTAAAGTTAAGATAGACAGTTCCCTATTGCGCTAAGAAATCTTGGTAAGTCCGTTTCATCTTCGGCATCATCGTCACCATTAGTGGAGATGATGCCAGGTACTTTCCAATCGTAGATAACAAAAAGAATTTTGGCAGAAAAAGATAGTAAGTACTTAAATTGAATTACTACTATACGTAGTAGTAGTAATTCAATGAGTACCTACGAGTAGTTAAAATACCCGTGGTACCTTCAATAACTTTGATCGCACCTGTGCGCTAGCGCATATTTTAATAAACTAGAAGTGGCAAGTCGGCCCCAGGCACTATATGTAATATATAAGTAATATTTAACCGCTTCCGTAGCCCAGAGGCAAAGTTCACTGGCTTACACTGGAGGTCGCGGGTTCGATTCCCGGCGGAGTCATTTGTAAGACTCGGTTTGGTTGGTGGTAGGGCATTTTCTAAGCCCGCCTGGCTAGCTACTACCATCTTATCTAAGTCTTGCCGCCATAAATCAATGTTGATATCATTGGTGTTTTCCGGCATGAAGATAAGATAGCCAGTTCCCCATTGCGTTGGGGAATCTTGGTAAGCCCGCTTCCATCTTCGGCAACATCGTCACTTACCACCAGGTGAGATGTAGTCAAGGGTTTACCAATAGTGAATAAAAAAAAAGGTTCGTGTATCTGTGCTACGGAACCCAAAAATATTTTGGGTTCAGATATTTGATTACTTGGCCTGCATTAGAACCCGGGCCCAAGTAGGGAATACTAAAGTGCCCGGGCGGGCCACCCAGATGAGAGTCACAAACATAAAGACAAGATAACTTCGTTAGCGTATTTTAGAGCGGATCGGATTACATACCGCTCACCAATTTACTAGCTTTTGCTCGCGGCTTCGCCCTCGTGGACATCGTGTTTATGACTGTCTTTGAGGATAAGTGGTGCGGTGGACATGAGTCTTCTCCAGATCCCTCAGGAACTATATCGGGCTATTCTCATAAGCACTCCATGTCACTTTCCAGTCCCTCAGCCAATTCTAGACAACAAAAACACTTAAATCTGTTGCTCCGTTGCGACGCCCGCGCCGACGCGACGTGCGCGAGCATGGAAATAATTTTCCCCAGATCCCTCGGGAACTATATCAGGATATGCTAATTAGTAAATTATTTCATTTCCCACCCACTATACCATCTCTGTGCAAAAAATCACAACAATCTATTGTTCCGTTATTGACCGATATCGATATCACCAACGAAGTTCCATATCTTTTTTTTTTATTGGAACGCACATGCGGTTCGCGCCATTTGTACAGCAGTAAAAAAAGTTTTCATTCCAATTTTTACTTGTCTGTGACAGCGCCCGCTTTAACGCATGCGCGGTGATGTGTTGGTTTTTCATTGAATTTTGTTGTAGATACTGAATTTCGTGGATAATTTTCATTCTTGTTTAAAAATGTCTGAGATCAGTGAAAGCATTGTTTTTACCTGTCTGTGACACCGTCCGATTCAGTGCAAGCGTGGTGATGCGCTGGGATTCAGCGCTATGACACGTTTTGTTGTAAGTACTTTTTAAAGTTAAGTAAGTAATTTGGTGGGATTTTTTTCTTACTCTTGACTTTGATCTTTGTATTTTAGTTGAATCAATCCCAATGTATGAGACTAGATAAAGTAGTGTATGAAACTGCACATAATTTGGTCTTAAAACACTCGTGTAATGCTATAAAAAAACTCGCCTAGGGCTCGTTTTTTTAACTTACACTCGTATTTTAAGAACCCTTATTATGCAACAGTTTCATAAACTACTATAAAAACTCGTATCATAATATAGTTTCTTAAATTATTTAGGAATATCTGGGAGTTCAGTTGGTATAACTCATCTCCTGCACCAGCCGGCACTCGGGCCACAGCCACAGATGAGATCCACAGCAGTGTCCCAATATAGAACAAATCGATACAGACAGCCGTGCAAGGGTGGAATGGATCTTCGACTAAGCCAACAGCTATGGACCGGCCTACGCGAACAGCAGTTTTGATGCCTACAGAATGAGCCAATTCGCTCTTTTCGTCTGAGTAAATCAGTATTCCCCAAATCGGTTGAAAGTTAAATTTGCTTTATTAAGTACCTCTCTCTATCTCTGTCATCTGTATATATAAAAGGAAAATGTTACTGACTGGTATATCAAAGCACAGCCGAAACCACTGTATTTATTTGTATTCGCTTAAATTTGGAAAACAGACCGTTATGAAGACGTAGGCAACCGCTAAGAAAGGATTTCGAGAAATTCCCACGGGAATACCAAAAAACAAGATCTGCGCGGGCGAAGCCGCGGGCACCCACTAGTTATTTAATTTGAACGAGACTCGTTAGACTGTAGTGTTGTGCGTGTGTCTTTACGTATAGTTGTATTAGACTAATTTTTTTACGAGATTAATGCATGGATAAGGCCGGTCCATTATAAATTTGGTCGAAGGAATGAATAGAAAAAACGATACAATCGCAAAAGGTTCTCGTTGCAATTCTAGAACGACTTTAGTTATTTAGTGTTTAATCTTGAGCGGTGTCAGTTTCAATTATGTTTGTAACTCGTTTTCCAGATCTTAAGTGGCAGCCTAAGGGGCTAAACCCAGCTCTTTAGAACCGCCATCAGTTACAAAATAGCTTCTCTGTGTCTAGTTTCGAAAATTGTTAACGATGTAAATGAAAATTCAGATAAAAAACAAGATAAATATTCTTTAATGCACACCAAATACACAGAAATGAAATATGTACATATGAACTAGCAAAACATACAACTGTGTGCAAAGGCGGCCAACGCGTTAAGCGATTTCTTGCAGACAAACCTTGGGTGAATGGAGGAGACCATAAAGTGAAACGGTAGCGGGTGGGCGCAATGCGCATGTGCAACTTATAAAGGCAGACGAATTTACAATTTTTTATATATAGAATTATAATTTATTTATTTTTTAATTCACAATACTCAGTAGAGAGTTTGCGCCCCTTTTGAGGCCATGAAATATTGCACTTTTGATACTACGTATATTTTACACACATACTTAAAGTAAATTGCACCAAAAAAAGATCCATAACTGTCAGAGTTAGGGTTGCCCTCCCCAAATTCGTAATACCAGGACATTTCTATTTAAAAACAGGATGCAATATAAGAACAATAGTTAATAGCAATTACGCAATGAATAAAGGATCAATTAAACTCTATTAGCAAAAATTAAGCTGCAGTACCTACTGTTTTCTTATTAAAGTGTAACTTTTGCTACATCGTCTTAATTTTTTACCGACTTCAAAAAAGGAGGAGGTACTAAGTTCGACTGTACATTTTTTTTATGTATTTGTGGATCGATTTTCAAAATTCTTTTTTCATTCGAAAGAGTATACTCCCGAGGGGGTCCCATAGTCACCAAGTCAGGAATCTGATGATGGGATCCCTGGGAAATCGAGAGCAACCCTCAAATTATTCATTACGCAGGCACTTATTACGTGATTCATATGTTTTCTAAAGTTATTAAACTCATGTTGATAAGCTGACGAAGGAAGGTACAAATCCTTAACGGTTAGGAGTTGAAGGAAAATTCTTTCAATATTATACATATATTAGGTTGTATTCTTTCAGGTTTTTCAGATGAGCTGATGATGGACGATTAACTACATAACTTTCATGTTATGGAGTTAAATCGTCCATCATCATCTGCTGAGATGATGATGGAAGCCACAGGACTTTGTATCTGTTAATGAAACATATGTATTTAGATAGATAGCATTATCACTAAAAATAAAGACAATAAAAATAAAAGTTTTAAAAAACTAAAAACCGACTTCAAAATGAAATACACTCAAAATTATGAAATAATATTGTTATACTTAAATACACAATATTAACCAATAATAACGAAATCAAAGGTGTGTACGAATTAAATTAGGGGCTTAAAATTTTTTCTTAGGTCGGTGTCAGCAATGTCATCGAATTTTAAACATTTGATACGTAAGTAACTGTGTGCTGGTACCTACCGACCTTAAAAAAAATTTAAGCCTCTAATTTCATTCGTACCCACCTTTGATTTCGTTATTGTTGGTTAATGTTGTGTATTTAAGTATATTAATATTATTTCATACTTTTGAGTGTATATAATTTTGAAGTCGGTTTTTAGTTTTTTTAAACTTTTATTTTTTTCGTCTGTGTGTTGCGTGTCGCGTGACGGTCGCTTTCGTCTGACGGTATGATCGTCTCGTCCTCTGTACCGTAGCGAGAGCAGCCATGATCGTTTCGTCCTCTCTAAAGTTTCACTTTTACCGTGGTTTCATAAAACCACACACTTACTTTTTTTTCATAATATATTTCTTATATTCTTAGAGAAAGTGTCTAAGGCTTTAGAAGTCCTTGATTAAGAGTGTAATCTTGTGAATGGCCTTTTTTTATGCTCTTCAATGTCTATAGCACCTTTACTGGGTATAGATATACCTACTCGATTCTCGATTAAGACATTTCACCCAAAACTCAGGACACTACCTAAAAACTATCCAGGACACCCCAAAAGCAGGACACGTCCTGGGAAAACAGGACGCTTGGCAACCCTAGTCAAAGTAGTGTTTCTGAGGTCTCCCCAATTTTAAAAATCACTACGTCAATCTAATTAATACGCAAAAAGGAACTTACTTATAAAACTATTTAAGTCCATTTTTGCATTTTCAGAAAAGTGGACTTCGTGATTATTGAAACTGGGGCGACCTGTGAACTAGACCGTATAATTTTTGTATAAAATGTTGAACATGCTCCGCGAGATTGATAGAAATGTGATAGAAATACTAGGTACCGTATATACCTTAGTGTAGATATTATAAACATTCATTTATTTATTATTGTAGAGATAACAAGTTCCAATCACTAACTGATATCTATTTCAAAAGGGTTTCAGAGCTTAAAACATTTAATTGTTCTCATAACTATTGAAATGTCAAGTATTTGGATAATAAATAAACAATTAAGTATTGTATTCATTGACTTTTTTAATTCGTTGTCAAGGGCAAGCGACATTCCTTATAATTCAAAGCACACTCGCTACGTACTAATGTCTGAATGTTTACTCAGCAAGCAGTAGGCAGTGACTTACTCCGACATTTTGTCGGTCAAACCAAATGATTCAGTTCAAATACAACAATTATCAGTGGAAGCCATCGGTTGTTGACCCCGACTGCGACTCAAGTTCAAGTGTGGAAGGGCCGCGAGCCGGCGCGCGGGCCGCGAGTTTGTTTATTTTTAGGGCACTAAATATACAACTTGACTCCTTCGTGTTTCCTGCGATTTGATTGGTCGACTGTCGCAACTTGCTGAAATAGCAACTTTGCAAACGCAGTTAGAGCACGCGCTTGCCTAGGTATGCACATTTCCAGCAGCTGAAATAACTGAAGTCTTATTCGGGACTGCAGGACCAACTAAGGGAAGTCATCATGTAAATTGACCTATGTAGTTCATTCAATTTCAATTTATTTTGATACGTTTATAATTCTTTGACATTTTTGACGTTGTTATCAATGTGTCTTAAATATAATATAAATTCTTCTGTGTATCTTTTTATGACTTTTATTTTATATTACTAATTTGACGATCATATTATCCATTTACATTTTTTAATAAGCTTTACAATACAATACAATATTCTTTATTAGATCACAACATAAAAAAAAGAAATTAACGTTAAAGAAGAAAGCCTATACAATAGGCGGCCTTATTGCTAGGTAGCAATTTTTTATATCATTTGCTTTATTGTATAATATGACATTAATAATATGAAATAAATAAATCTAATCTAATCATTAAGATATAGATAAAGGACACTGCTGTTTGCAACTCATAATTCCAACTCGAGTGAACTTGTCCCTTGGTTAAATTTTCATGCTCGTAATCGCTATGAGCTAGGAGCCTATGACTATTCGACGCCTGCCCCTCCTGTTTAAATCGATTGCAATTGCGAGTGACCCCATGCCTGCCTGCCATACAATAATTAAGAGTAAATTTTATTTTTTTAACTTTCTCCAGGACACGCATAGGGTGCGCCCGTGCCCGCGCCGTGCCAGCCACCCTTCCATTGTGAGTGGGGCACATTGTGCAATAACCACCTGGCTCATTACCGGGCTATAATGCTGCCGGTTTAAGGAGACCTCCCGTGTAGTTCAGCTGAGCCCAGCAAAGCTGGCTGGAATTTTTTCATTGCGAAGTACCTTCTTTTCAACCGACTTCAAAAAGGAGGAGGTTCTCAATTCGACTGTATGTTTTTGTATGTTTCTTACATGACATCTTCGCAAACTGATTTTCATGATTCTTTTTTTATTTGATAGGGTATGCTGCCATATTGTTTTCATATAAATTTTATCAAAATCGGTTTAGTAATTTTTAGGATATTAACACAGGCCTTAAAATAAAGCAAAATTGTACCTACTTGGTAGCTGCGATTGAAGTCGTTTTTTTTTTTAATTTTTACAAGCTTTTATTTAACTTGTAATGTATGTTTGTTCGGGTATGTTACTTCTCGGTTTCCGATTGAGCTGAAATTTCGCATGCTTATCTATATCGCATGACCTTGCAATATTAAAAGCTTGTAGGTTTCCTATTGTTATTTCTTTTTGAGTTCAAATAACTAAAGAAGAAACTTTATTTCACATAGTCACAGTCACGATCTTAGTTGGTTTTGAGTTCAAATAACAAAAGAAGAAACGTCATTTTCATATAGTCACGATCTTAGTTGGTTTTGAGTTCAAATAACAAAAGAAGAAACGCCATTTTCTTATAGTCACGATCTTAGTTGGTTTTGGCTACTTTATATATTGCGTTGTAGACTGCAGTGTGCAGTCGGATTAATCCTGAGAAAGGTTCAATAATAGACACTGATTGTAACCTATACAAGAGGTGCATGGAAGATGAACAAAAGGTATTATTTTTAGTCCGCCATGCTTCTACATTTGTAATACCCTTGTGTGGCGTGGTTGCCTGCCACGGTGTCACCCGCTTCTTATGCAAGGTATGATAGATAAACAAACAAACCAACGTTACAATTACAACAATATATTGCCTAACACTAAAGACTTAAAGGTTCTGCTGCGTTGAGTATTAATTATGTATTATAAACACCCACTTCTAAAGCTTTGCGTCATTATTTTATTTTATTTTTATTTATATTAAGAGAATACATACGGTAATGTACAGTGATTAGTTCAATTAGTTTAAAGATTCGCCTAAAAATAACATTTTATTTACTTAAAACTAGTTAATTAATACACATGATAATATTTTATACCTATGTACTTACTTCCCATAGTAAAAATACCAGAAGAAAAAATTAAAGATATAAATCAGAGAAAGCTCAAGCACATGTAGAATAAATTTTCCGTTATTCTAGATGTGCTTGAGCTTTTGTCGGTATCGTTATTACGGCATCAATATAGCGACCAGAAACCTTCACATCCCTAATTTAATTTGGCATCATTAGTCTTTGAATATGAAACCCAGCTAAGTTTTCAGTTCAATGTGTCCACAGTATAGTCCATGGCGCGGCTCCCGGCACACTGGCCTGGCTCCACTTGCCGGTGCCGCCGGTGCCGGTGCCGGCCCATTCCTTCCGTACCATTGACTCGCCATTCATCGCCACCTCCGCGAACGACAAGGGGTTTAAAACGCTGAAAGCGGGGCGCAAATGAGAATATGAAGATTTATTGGCAGCTGGACTCATTGCTGTGCGGGGTGGTAGTTTGTTTTAATTAAATATGCATAGTTCAATAATTCGAGGCGCTAATAAATCCGCTATGGATGCGGGCAGCGCAGGATCGGTCGTTGTGGAAATTCTTGGGGAGGCCTTTGTCCAGCAGTGGAGGTCTTTCATCTGATATGATGATGATGACTAATAAATAAATTCAAGTTACTGAGACGGACCCAAAATCGATCAGAAGCAATTATGAGTAAACAGTCAAGAAAAAAAAGTTTGGCAAAAAGACGACGGAAACATAAATATTTATACTTATTTTTTTAATTATTATGAACAAAATATTTTTTTTTGTAATAAATATTTAAAACATTATATAAATAACACGAATAATTATAACTCGTACGCTTTTGTACAATATGCTTATCTATGCATTATTATGTTTTTGGCAAAAGGTAAAATTTTAAGAAAAAAAAATGTGATCCACCGAAAAGCCGCGTCCAAAAATTTAATAAACTGGCGGTATGACGCTTAAAAATTTTTGCGCATAAAAATGGTGGGAAAGCCATATTGGTACACATCATTCAATGTCTTTTTAAATACATATCTAGCTTTTGTTTTCTCTCGTCATATTCGAATGAAGTATTCGAATGAAGTAGATTGTTTCTCCGGTGAATTTCATCCCTTGGTTAACAATCTATTATTAAATTAACTTTTCAAGCCAAAGAAAAAGTAAAGAATAAACAAACTGAGTGTAGCAAATTGCATTCGACACAAATCAATGTTTTTTAAACGAATCGTTACACAACCAGAAACGAATGGGTACTCCCCTCGTCATCATGATTAGCTTCTTTTTAATCCCGGTTTAAAGCTCACGACAATGGACTAGGCACACTCTCGGGGCTGCTCCATAAAAACGCTTCCCATTTCCTTTGCTCGTCGAGGATTTCAACAAATATTTTTATTACTAAACCAATGTTTGCACTGCCCTCGTCAGCAAGGGTTGGGTGCCACCATTCATGCCCCATCTCTCTTTGATTCCGATCCTTACCGCCAAAAATTTGAATAGAACAGCTGGTTGATAGGCAGGCCATTGTTTCCATCTTTTTATGTGGATGAAATGAGTCCAAGGGACCGTTTGCTGATCTGAATTGGAACTTCGCAGACTGTGCAAAATAATCAATCATGAATCAACTTTGTAGAGTTTTAGTCTTCGCAATACCTACACCCGAACGGAAATGCACCATATAAACAAATGTCATGCACATGCCACATGCCACATGCCACATGCTCGCGAGTCGCGGTATAATGGTCTTTATTTGCGAAACACCGCCTATTTTGGTAACAGAAATGGCAAAGTAAAATCACTTCAATCTGACCGAAAGCAGTAGGTACTAGGTAAGGATAGGGTAAAACCAGGATAGTTGCCCCAGAGGTATAGTTGCTCCGATTGTAATTACTCTAGTTTCGCGGATGAATCGCATGCTATTTTATTAATCTATCGAAATATTCTCCAATTACCACTAAGTTGACCGTGTCTCATGTCTCTCTGCGATTGCATGGGAAGGCAAAATGCCATCGAAGTTTTTGCGGGGTAGATGTCCTGTTTCTCGGCGGGGCATCTATCCTAAACGTAATTAACATGGATTAGGCAACTATCCCCTATGTGGGATAGATGGCCCAAAATATAGAGGTCCGCAAAAATCGCTAATACTCAAAAAATATTAAAGATGATGTTTTTTACATTTTATAAAATTGTAGATAAAAAACCAAAGTACCCGCCAGTTTTACAAATAAAGTATTTTTCTTTTTGTACTGAGAGACACAGTGATTTCAAAAAGTGTGGCAACTATCCGGCGTTTACCCTATTTGATTGCACAAGTGACAAGCCGAAACAGATACGAGTACTTGGAATGTGCGCTAAAACAATTTTATTGGCGTGTTCAAAAAAATAAAACAAAAGAAACCGTAAATCCCACACTGTGTACACCGCGTCGTCATAAAGTTGTGTCTCTCCCGCCAAGCGGCAGGCGGCGGCAGGCGGCGCCATGGAGTCCTCCCCCCCCTCTCCCGCTCCGCGGCCTGACGTCTCACGCACGTGCGTGCTCAGCTACTTGTCTCAAACAGCCAGGACACTTCACCCCATCCAAAGGCAAACCCTAAAGTGCAACCCATAAGAACCAATTCCAAATAAGCTGCGACAAAAATGCTGCACAATCAATTGCCTACCGTATCGCGTTACAGTTGAGTACATTTTATCTCACATCCCTCAACCGCATTCCTCTCGCCTCTAATGGCGATTGTGTTGTCGATGAATGTTTGAACTTTTGTCCTTTTTTGATTAGCGGTTATCGTCGCGGGTACGATTTTGATTAAACTACACTACACTGTCCGAAATGTGATAAATGGGCCGAATCAAATGTATCTAAGAGAAGATTCATGCAAAATATAAATCCCTACTTGGGGACAAACCATGTTCACTAGATTTTTTACGGCTTCCGTGGGATCATCGCTAGTGGGATAAATCAAACGAAAAAGGATGACGTCTGTTAGTTCATAATCGTAATAAGTATACAGTTTAAACGCATGAACTTTGTATGCCTATGTTAGTTTTTGGTGACTGAAATGCAGATAAAATAGACATTGACAGGACACCTCTATTTTTAACCCTTGTATCGAAACAGGACTTTACTTAATGTTTTTCAAGTGTATGTGCATCCGTTTCTTCAGCTGAGCCTGCAGCTTCAACGGGTGCGAGGTGCCATTAGATTCGCCTTGATCCCTTAGGTGACATTGGATACGTTTTTAACCGACTTTTAAACAGAAGGGTATTATTTTTATCTACTCTCATATCATAAAGTTTGCATTATCAACTTCAAAACGAGTTTATATTGGCATACTTTATAAACACAATACCGAAATTTAAAAAAATACATTACAATTACAACATTATTTTGTTAGAGAAATAATGTTATAATGTATTTTTTTCCATTACGATACATGTTAAACCAAAGAGATAATATCACCAACGAAGTTCCATATCAATTTTTTTTTTATTGGAACGCACATGCGGTTCGCGCCATTTTTACAGCAATACAAAAAGTTTTCATTCCAATTTTTACTTGTCTGCGACAGCGCCCGCTTTAACGCATGCGCGGTGATGTGTTGGTTTTTCATTGAATTTTGTTGTAGATATTGAATTTCGTGGATAATTTTCATTTTTGTTTAAAATTGTCTGAGATCAGTGAAAGCATTGTTTTTACCTGTCTGTGACACCGTCTGCTTCAGTGCAAGCGCGGTGATGCGCTGGGATTCAGCGCTTTGACACGTTTTGTTGTAGGTACTTACTGAATTTCGTGGAATTTTTTTCTTACTCTTAACTTTGATCTTTGTATTTTAGTTGATTCTATCCCAATGTATGAGACTAGATAAAGTAGTGTATGAAACTGCACATAATTTGGTCTTATTATGCAACAGTTTCATAAACTACTATTATGCAATGCAGTTTTTATTTTTTAATTAAGTTGGTTAGATAATTATGAATTATGATGATTCTGCGAAACTTCACTCATTAAATGAAGTCAAATAAGTGCAGTGAATTCACTGTGCTAAATGTGGTCCAATATTAACGATTTCTTCCCTTAAGCCATAGAAAAGTTAATAAACTGATAGGACACGGTACAATCATAAACAACATAGCGTCGCACAGTCGCACAGTCGCACGCACCAGCATTATGCACCCCAAACCGCACAACAGCTCCCCCGGGCATCCTCGGGTATCGACTCCTGAGGTGATGAATGACCCAATAAATACCCATAAGGCATAACGCGACACGTTCAACATTCCCGGATATAAAAGCATTATCCTGTTGAGCAATTTATTTCTTCTTCAGGTAGTAAGTAAAGTTATTTTATGAGCCCACTTAAACGTTCTATAATTTAAGGCGAGGCATTTATAAAACAGTTGTTTCTGTTTTTTCCTTTACGTTTAAAGAGTCAAGACAATAACCACACGTTTGCACTTTTTTAATGTTTTACGTTGTTATTTCTCTTAGGACTTCAATTTAAAAATTAAAATTTAGCAGGTTCTCTGTAGTACTTAAAAATAAATATCTCCATATAAAAACTATGTGCAAATTTAAAACTTTTATTAATAAACAATTCGTTTTAGACTTTTATGACGTTTTAGAACTGTTTTTGGGATTTTTTATGATCGAGTAAAGTACACACTATCGTGTAACATATTAGCACATTCTCCAGACAATATCCTTAAGTATGTCCAATATTTTTTGCAAGACCGATATTAATAGTAATTACCCAAAAAGTTTGATCTAGCAAAAGGGTTTCTCCGCTTCTCCACCGGTGCCTCGCCTTAAGCAATTAAAGCACACAAGAGGGTGTCGGACGGAATTCCGAACCCACGTAACGCAATACCATAAACAGTTAAGAATTGAGCGTTCTCTGGCTGGCACCTGTTCAAACCGGGTAGTCCATAAATCTTACTTTTTTAAAGAGGGTTTACGTTTTTAAGAATCTCAAATGTAATCTGTTGGGTTTATGACAGCTTTTATAATTCATTATTGTTTTGGCTTCCCCTTTCCATTTAAAGGGGTTTGAAATTTTTATATGGAGACTGGCATACTGGAGTCCGCCATTTTTTTTTTTAAATTACGTCGCACATTCAGACCTATATATTTGGATAGGGGACATGCAGTCAAACAAAAAATGTCATGTAACATAGTGTCCTAAAACGTCACGTTACGGAGATAATTGAATATATATATTCCATAATAATTTTGAATATTTTTAACTTCTATATTATATCAGAAACGTGACAATTTAGACCAAAATGTTATATGACATTTTTTGTTCTTCTATAGGTCCTCTATTCAAAAACACAGGTTAGATTGTGCGACGCCATTTTGAAAAAAAAAACAAAATGGCGAATCCTCAGTATGCCAATAACTTTCAAACCCCTTTCATTCATCCTTCGTGTTGCGGCGCGCTATGTTGGGGCACAAATATCGAGATCGCTAAAACAATTTGCAATTGTACGCTAAAGTTAAAGTATGCGACTGGGAGTCACACAAACAGGGTTCCGTACCAAAACTTTAACTTCCAACAGAATAAGACCTCTCAGTACATACTTTGCTCAAAGTAAATAGGGGTGTACTCATTCTGGACTTTGGAAATTTCATTTTTCCTGTGGGAACGGAAGGAATTTAGATTATCTCACAGGTTTTCTTGAGCACATCATGCATTCAACTTCATATACTTACTGTGATTTTTGAAGCCCCAGTAGTTTCGGGGATAGTGGGGGAATGGTTAATTTTTGCCTGTTTTCTTTAATAACTTCATAACTATTTATCTCATAATTATAAAAAAAATATTTGAGATTCTTACAACAATACCTACCTTTCATTTAAGTCACACGATATAGTTTGCAAACCAAAATTCAATTTTTTTTTATAATTGGTAAACCCTTGACAATATCTTCCAAAAGTGGCCCCTATGTTTAAAATTCATTTATGGTCTTTGGATAACCGACTTACATAATGTAGGTACGCGTGTACCAAATTTCAACTCAATCGGTCCAATAGTTTCCGAATAAATTGGCTGTGGCAGAAGGACGGACAGACATACAGACACACGACAGATCCTATAATAGTTATGTTTTTACCTTCTGCAGTACGGAACCCTAAAAAGTGTCCAAGTGCGTGTCGGACCACGCGCACAGTAGGGTTCCCTAGTCTTTTCAATAAACTATAATTATGTATATTTTAAATAATTTTCGAAAAACCTAAAATCTTTTGGGTACAAGCTTAAGAAAATATAGAAAAGGTGATGCAGTATCGTATTTCCTATTATTTCATGAAAAAATAAAAGACGATTCTGGGACCTTTATTTCACCTCCAAAGTTCATCATCAGATCATCTCTTTTATGACTATCAGAAAGAGTGTAATTTGCACCTATTTTAAAAGTAAAGGCCTTGAACCTTGATCAACTTCAAAATAACAAAAAGATCTATTGACACCGGGAATACGGCTTCATTTCATACATGGAAGTCGCCCTAAAAATGGATCGCAAGATTTTAACAAAATAAACATGTAAATAAACATACCAAAAACTGCAAGTTCAATAGAAGCTTTTTAAAACAAAGTTATTTTTGCAGTTGGTAGAACCTTTTGTATGAAAAACCCATGAACTTTTTACAATTCCAACTGCACATCTCAAGTTGGTCGACTGTTAAACTAAGAAAGGATATGTAGGTACTTGGCGCGATAATATGTTCTACTATTTCCATATTTTTTTCATCAGATTTCCTGAAATACCTAGTGGTTTGTCTGGAACAAAAACACGCTTGACTCTAACAAAAATTTTCACTTTTAAGCTTAATATATCTGAATCGAAAAATTGTTTTCACACACCCGCAATATTTTTAACGACTGATCCAACTACACCCTACATCAGGGCTGCCATATTATTTTTGGAGGAGATCGTACCAAAGGGGTAAAAAAATCGTATACCCATACAAAACATAGCAAAAAAAGTCGTACGCCTATACAAAACATAGAAAACCGTTTCATTTAAAAAATCGTTATCCCATACAAATCAACCAAAATTTAAATAGTACGGACTGCTATGTAATCGTACGAATACGATTTAAATCGTACATCTGGCAGCCCTGCCCTACCTACACCATGGGATAGATAAGTAAAAAAATCTCCACTTTGCGTGAAGGGGAGGCAGCCAATTTTTTTTTATTAAAATTTGAGTGCGTATGGTTGCACCTTACCTGATGGTAAGTGTGGTAAGTGCCGATATAAATATTTTTTTCAAGATTTTATTTTACCGTGATTATAATAAGAGCCATGCAAAATTACAGCTTTCTAGTACTTGGTGTGTTCCGGCATGAAGATAAGATAGCCAGTTCCCCATTGCGTTGGGGAATATTGGTAAGCCCGCTTCCATCTTCGGCAACATCGTCACTTACCACCAGGTGAGATGTTGTCATGGGTTTACCAATAGTGAATAAAAAAAAACTAAGATTCTATGCTTAGCTGTGGACAGACAGACAGACAGACGGACATCTCGACACTATAAGGGTTCCTTGTTGACCACGGAACGCTAAAAAATGGGAATTCTTGACCTTTCCTAATCTCGGAGCTGTATGAGTCACCTGCACTGCAGCTGACTCAGAGAAAGCTTTCTGCACCCGGCAGTGTGATGCTGTATCGATCAGCCCACGCCCACACACCCACACACCCACACACCCACACCCCACGAGAACCGGTCTCAAGTACTGTCTTCGAACTGGATACTCAGCTCCGATACCATAGCTTAGTAATAAATGTATTGTACAAGTTATGTGACCGTATTACTGTACAATATTGGAAACGCCTAGGTTTCTTTGGGAATTTGGAATTCACATTTTTTTAAAGCTTTTAGTTAACTTTGCGTTGGGGAATCTTTGTAAGCCCATAAAAAAAGAAAACTTGCAATGTTTGTAATTTGTATGTATATAAGGTGTAACATAATTAGCTGAAACTATTTTAATTGGTGCCATGAATTCATGAACCCATGAATCTGAACAACTTTCCCCATGGAACCCATAGTCAAATCGCAAAAAAAATGGCTCTCCCATACTAACTCGATCAGCTGATCAGCCAACTTAGTATGGGAAGTTCAATTTTTTTTTTAGATTTGACTATGGGTTCCATGGGGAAAGTTGTTCAGTTTCATGCGTAGAAGCACCAGTTAAAATAGTTTCAGCTAATTTTGTTACACCTTATGTATGTACTCGTTAGTTAGATAGTTTGTAAAGTTCAAATCTTGCAAATTATTTTAGAGCGACTTCCAGGGGTCCGATTGAGCTGAAATTTAGTATAATGCCTTGGAGCATTTAAGCTGTTTCCCTGGTGACAATAAGGTATGTAAAGCTAGCGTAAACACTGTCTAGCATTATAATTTGTTGCGCAGAAATTACTCGAGCTCATTAGGGAAAGTAATTAGCATCAAAAAAGCACTAAATTTATCACGACAAATAAATTTTGTGGCTTGAATAACAACCGAGCATCAAATTTGTGGTCGAGGGGAGCGATGGCTGACTTTCACGTTATACTCGTGAACGGGTGCTATCCGTGTGAACTGGCCTACTCTTGTTAAAGGCTCTATATGTATAATATATAAGGTCTGGCAAAATTAGCTGAAACTATTTTAACTGGTGCTTCTACCCATGAAACTGAACAACTTTTCCTATGAAACCCCTAGTCAAATCTCAAAAAAATTACTGATCTTCCCATACTAAGTTGGCTGATCAGCTGATCGAGTTAGTATGGGAGAGCCAAATTGTTTTTTGCGATTTGACTATGGATTCCATGGGGAAAGTTGTTCAGTTTCATGGGTAGACGTACCAGTTAAAATAGTTTCAGCTAATTTTGTTTAACCTTATATATACATACAAGTTCAATAACTTCCATGTATTACTTCTCGTGTCATGTTGTTTTCATGTCCAAATGACATTATTAACTGATAATTGTTTGTTTATATTTTTTTCACAATCTGACATTTAATGTATAATTGCTATCTTATTATAACCATCAGAAAGATTGTAAAATGCACCTTGAAATCTTAAATTTAAAATGCTATAAGGTGTCAATTCTAGCTTTGCAGACCTGTGACAATAGATCCTTTTGGTATTTTGAAGTTAATCTGATGATGAACGTTGGAGGTGGAATCATGGTCCGAGGATTATCTTTTGTTTTCAATAGAATCGGAGGACACACTGTGCTCGCCTTTTTTTAACGAACTTAAAAAATGAGGAGGTTCTCAATTCCTCAGAATGTTTTATTTATTTATTTGGAAACGTGTATCTATGTATATTCACATTATGGCGTAGGGCTTTTGAGCATAAAATACTTAAAAGCTTGTACATATTTTTCTTCAACTTATGTCGGTACGTTCGTTACACTACTCTTAAAATTAAATCTTCGATTATTCATTTCGTTTGATTCCTCTTAGTATTTCAAATTAGGTTTCTTAAATTAAATGTTATTACTTATATTAGTTATTGCAAAAGGTTGACTAGAATAAATCCATCTAAGGGATAAGTCCGCCTCTGTACTTAAGCTTTTTAAAAAAATATATTTTAAGTGTATATTTTGTACAATAAAGTGTATACAAACAAACAAACACACATACATACATCCGGTAAAAGCTTACAAAGTGAGAACAGGTCGACAAAGGCTCATTCAACGTGCACTTTAGTCATTTTGAGCTCATTTCTAGTGGCATACTTTGAGTAATGATATCAGTCGTCGGCGGACGTGGAGCGCTGTAACATTACCCGCAAATAAGGTTACTTATATGTATAGATTGCAACCACTTATCTATCTCCTAAGGCAGGGGTGTCCAACATAATTTAGTGGAGGGCCAGGTTTAGGATTATTAAAGCCGCAGCGGGCCAAAAGAAATGTCCAAAAGTAAAGTGAATTTTAGAAAAACCAAACAGTTATTTTTATTTAGTTACGTTAGGATGCAGAGTCACCTACCTAATGCGATGACTGACACGTTTTTTTTTAACACAATGCCTCTATTGTCTATATCTTTGTTCAGCTTACGTGCCGCGGAATAAAGGTAGGTAGCTTCGCGCAATAACTATACATTTGATGGTTTAAAATTTAACTAGTTCGCGGGCCAGATGAAGCGCCTTCGAGGGCCGGATGGTGGCCCGCGGGCCGTATGTCGGACAGGCTTGTCCAGGCATGCTCGTGCGGTACTGTTGTGTCGACAAGTACTAGTGTCGCAAACTAAGCGATACGACACGACACGATAGTCTAGCTAGTCTATAGTAATAGGCGTACTAGACTGGGCCGCTCTGTGACCTTAACGTTAACATGCACACACCAATTTTACCGTATCGTTAAAGTTACTTAACTTAAGTTATCCTAATTTAAGTAAATTAACTTAAGTTGCCGTAACTTAAATAACCTAACAAATTTAATTAAAAACCGGCCAAGTGCGAGTCAGACTTGCACTCCGAGGGTTCCGTACCACCACACCTCTGTACACAACTAAGTATGACAATGATATCTA
The DNA here is from genome assembly GCA_947284805.1 of Coleophora flavipennella. Lineage (NCBI taxonomy): Eukaryota > Metazoa > Arthropoda > Insecta > Lepidoptera > Coleophoridae > Coleophora > Coleophora flavipennella. The sequence continues at coordinate 790,897 of OX369289.1, read as the reverse complement.
TTCATTACAAATAATAGACTTCAATGCGAGTGATAGATTTTTTTTTATTCAGTTCGGACTCCTGAGTACTAAGTAGGTACGACTCTCATTTATTTATTATTTATTCCAATAATAGTAACATAATCACACCAAGTTTCACGCTTGTATACGAATATAAGTAATATTACTGTTTTATATTACTGTTATTGATAGAGCTTTATCGAAAAAACTTATGAAAAACACGTTTTTTTTGTATGGGGACCCAGGAATTTTTATTATTTGTTGTTATATAGAGGCAATAGAAAAACAGAGTCTGTAAAAATTTCAACCATCCACCTACCTATTACGGTTCATGAAATACTGCCCGCTGATAGACATACAGACGGACGGACAGCGGAGGCTTAGTAATGAGGTACCATTGGTCACCCTATGGGTGTACGGGACCCTTAAAATTAAAACCCAACTGATACTTTAACGTACATAAATCTAACGACACCTATCATCCTAAATCCATCAATTCGCTAAGCTGCAGACACACCCAAAGAAACAGACATACATACACACATACTTACATACATACATCCCAAAAACATTACCCTCCTTTTCGGGTAGTTGGTTAAAAAAATCTACCTTCTCTCTATTGAGTGTGGGTTCATTGAACTAATTATTATTATCAAACGCTTTTATTGTAAGAATAATTTTCGAAAAACTTTTTGCTTCCTACGAGCTTTAATTTAAAAAAAAAAAAATTGTATTTTTCTCAGCTAACCCTTTCATTTGATACCCATTTCATGAAGATGCATAAAAAAGAACTGGTCAGCCATCTTTGGGAGTCCGCCATATTGGATTTAGATAAAAACTTAACGTGTATGTAAAATTTCAGCTCTATCGGAAACCGGAAAGTGGTTTTAATTTAGCTTCTAAGATTTAAGATTTGTCCCAAACCATGTAACAGACAGTCAGATTCACTCACTCACTAACACGGCGGGCTAATTATAAAGCTTCATCATATCAGCCACAAATCGTCCACTGCTGGACAAAGGCCTCCCCCAAGGATCTCCACGACGACCGGTCCAGCGCTGCCTGCATCCATCGGCTTCCCGCGATCTTCACCAGGTCATCGGTCCACCGCGTGGGAGGCCCGCCTACGCTACGTTTTCCGGTGCGCGGTCGCCACTCGAGAACTTTACATACTCGCTAGTTTCTTTCGATTCGGGTCTTTAGATCGTCGGTGGCGAAACGGCAAGGGCCGCTACCTCCTGTCCGGAAGGTCGTATATCGAATCCTGCCACTTAGGTACCAATGTGTTTCAGAATTTCAATTTCATATGCATAGGTGACGCTCTTATGGTGAAGGAAAACCTCGTAAGGAAACCTGCACACGCCTGCGATGAAACTCGAAGGTTGTGTGTGAGGTCGACCAACCCGCACTGAGCACGCGCGGTAGAGTAAGGCCCGATCGCCCTGTTCAGGGTAGGCTCAAGCTCAAGGTGGGGATATATTATGATTTGTTAGGTACCGCCTGCGTAGCATAATGGTTAGTTCATTCGCTTCACACCAGGAGGTCGCGGGTTCGATTCCCTTCGGAGTACCGTCGGACTCGGTTTGATTGGTGGAAGGGCATTTTCTTAGCCCGCCTGGCTAGCTACCACCATCTTATCTAAGTCTTACCGCCAAACATCAATATTAATAGCATTGATGTATATTGCTAGTTCCCCATTGTGATCTTAGTAAGCCCGCTTTCATCTACGGCTTCATAGTAACTTATTTTATCACTTATCAATCAATCATAAGGTGAAATGATGCCAAATTTCAGCCAGAGCCAATTGTAGATAAAAAACCGTCCTAGACTCGGGCTCACAGAAACAGGATTCCGCAACAAAACTGTAACTACGAATAGAACGAGAACTCTCAGTACATACTTTGCTCTAGATAAATAGGGGTCTACTTATTTTGGAAATAGAATATTTTATTTTTCCGGTGGGAACCGAAGGACTTTAGATTTTCTCATAAATTTATGCATTCAACCTCATATTGTTATTTTTAGTTTCAAGATTTTATGCCCAGTAGTTTCCGAAATATGGGGGAGGAATAGAGGAATGGTCAATTTTTGCCTATAAATTACAAATAAATATGTTTGAAATGTACACAACAACCTTTTATTTGATATGTCACGCGACATAGTTTGAAAAGTTTTTTTTTTGTTTTCTAATTTACCCCCCAAAAGTGCTCCCCATGTTTAAAATTTATTTATTTTCGTTACACGTCCGTTATGGGTCATCGACTTACACATGTGAACCAAATTTCAACTCAATCCGGTCCAGTAGTTAGGCAATTTGGCTGTGACTGACGGACGGACAAACAGACACACTTCCAACTTCACGACTTCATTCCCCAGCTCCATTCCACCTTCGGTCAACGAGACGCAGGGGGATGTTCCACCCCTTTGTTGTTGATATTCAGCCTATACGCACGAAGCGTTACGATTCCTCATTTATTATGCGGACTGCGATGGAGTGGAACTCCTTGCCTGCGTCTGTGTTTCCCGACTCCTACAATTTGGGGATCTTCAAGACGAGAGTGAATGGGCATTATTTGAGTTTGCGTGTACCATCCTCGTCTACATCGTCACTTACCATCAGGTGAAATATTATAGTAAAACGCACTCAAAAAACGCGAGTGATCCTGTAATGGTTCTGTTTTAACCTATTGAGGTATGGAACTCTAAAAATAACTTTTATGGAGCTCCATATCAAGTTGAAGCTTTCTGCGGTTGTGTAGGCACGAGTAGAACGACGCGATATAATGAAATATTATTAACCGCACAAAGGCCCTTCGGCTCTCAATTGGCAGATCACATTACCACATTACTGACGGTATGTATTGACACAACATGGAGTGTGTGTCCCCAACATCAAACAAGACGACTAAATTGCAGTCTAATTGACTAGCTTCATCAATTTGTCTGCTGTTTACTCAATTAAAATTTATGCTAAAAAATCTGCAAGAATCCCCACGATTCATCTCAGGTCACATTAATCAGTTGGACCGGTGCGGCGGTGCGGCGGTGCGGCGGTGCGGCGGTGCGGCGGTGCGGCGGTGGCAATCGCTACGAATTTTATTTTTTTAAATGTTATTTAGGGTTCCGAACTAAACTGTCCGTCTGTCCGCGGCTTAGCTCAAAGACTTTTAATACTAGAAAGCTGTAAATGGCTCAATAAAATCTTGCATTTTTATGGTAGGTACCTCCCCTACATGTTAAAAGGGGGGGGGGAATATTTTTTTTGGTAACGTACCCTATCGTGTGGGGTATCGTTGAATTGGTCTTTCAAAAAAACTGAAAGTTTGCTAAATCCATATTTTGATTCAGGGACCGGTTTTGCGAATCATTAGGCTTTTGAGTGATAACTTTTGTTCTAGTCGTGTCCCTATAAGCTAAACCGCTATTTCTAATAGCTAAAATTGTAAATAGTGCGACGTATCATGAACTAGCTGTTTCCCGCGGCTTCACCCGCGTGGACAACGTTTCTATGACTTTTCCAGGGTGCGCAGTGCAAGCGGCTCGCGATCGTGCGAAACAGTAGCCTAAATATTAATCCAGGTCCTAATCTGTCTACCTACCAAATTTCAGCCAGATCCATTTAGTAGTTTTTGCGTGACTGAGTAACAAACATACATCCATACATTCTTACAACTTTCGCGTTTATAATATTAGTAGGATTTAAAAGGAAAACTTTCACGGCTTATGTAGGCTTTCTTAGTTTAGGAGTAATAGTCCACCAACTTAAGATATGCAGTTGGATTTATCAAAAGCTCATATATTTTCCATACAAAATGTTGTATTACCAATTGTAAATATTATTTTGTTATTTAAAATGAACGTTTATTTTTCGAAAAGACTTCAGAACTCTACTTTGTGCGAGTCCGACTCGCACTTGGCCGGTTTTGATTATTATGGCTACGGGTAAAACAGTCGCACCGATTTTATGCTTTTTTACATCATTTTCAGCTTTTTACTGAAAATTGGCGCGTACCGTTATTATTTTGTACCATCCACTATGTACAGTGATTTATGCAAAATCCTTGCTATTATTATAAATCTGAACACATTGTCGGTCTGGCCATCTGTTTGTTTGTTACTCTTTCATGCTAAAACTTAGTAGCTTAGTTTGGTAGTGACCGATTTCGATGAAATTTGGCATAGGGAGTACTAAAAAAAGGGCAATGAACAACGTAGGGCCTAACTACCCCAGGAGCGTTAAAGCCCGGCAGGGTTCAAGGCCTAACTTTAAATGTAAATTAAATAATTTACTTAATAACTAGCTGTGCCCGCGACTTCGTCAACGTAGAGGTTTTGATATTTTCCCACGGAAACTTGAATTTTCCGAGATAAAAAGTATCCTATATGTTAACCAGGTCTATAAGGAACCACCATACAAAATTTTATTTAAATCGGCCTGGTAGTTTTTGCATGATGCGAAAATTTGTTGTTTTGGCCTCTATAACGTTAGCAATGTCCACCACAGTTATTATTTTCCAAAAATATTTCATGTACAGACACGGTCCCGTTACAGTTTTATTATATGCAATAGATAATACTTTAAGATAAAAGAAAAAATAGAGAACAAGAAAAAAATAAATAGGAAAGTGACCGCACTGAATATAATAAACAAAGTACAGAAGACATAAAGGTACTTAGAGATATAATTTACTCAAATAAATACAAATCTTCTATCTTTCATCGTGTGGCACAATTAACCCTGCTATCCAAGGAATAGTCGGCGGTTGCCTAGTGTTGCACTTAGCATCACACGTAGGGCATTGAGATTTACACCTACGTACGTGTGCAACGCGACCTTCATACACATCTGGAATCAGATGTGCAGGTTTATGGTAAATTGGCAGTCCGGATTTGAACCCGGGACGTCTACATACAAAAAATTTATAGGAAAGAGCAATCTTTATCAAAACAAATAGGTTTTTTTTTATTTTCTTACAAATAATCAAAGCAACCTAACCACACAGCAAAAATCGGTAATCCGTAGAAAAGAGCAGTCGTTCGCATTAGTATCAAATCCAATTAATTTTATTTGGTTTCTTAGATCGAAATAACAGTGATTCAAATCTAAAAGGAATTAAATCCATGCTTTCGATCAATTAGGTAAGGCAGTTTGTGCGCCGAAGACATAAGCGCGTTTTATTATCCCTGCAGTGCCATCCATTGGCAGTTCAGATCTAAAAGGAATTAAGTCCATGCTTTTGATCAATTAGGTAAGTGCGTTTGAAATCGAGTTTATTATATGTATAGATAGATCTAATTTCCTACGGGACCTCTTTAGTTTTTCGGGATAAAGAGTACTTAACTAATTATGATGGTCAAAACACCCCATCTCAATGTAAAGGTTTCATATGATACTATTTTTCTGCATTCCTGCAGGAACACGTGTTTTTTTGGATTCAAAATGTCCCAAGTTTAGTTCGCGATAAATTTTACAGTTGATATACCTTATGTATATCAACTGTAAAATTTAAATGCAATAGGTCTAGCAAAATTTGCGTGGTGAGCCATTCCAGAAATGCATACTTTTGATTTTCCCACAGGTACTCTTGAATTTTCCGGGATAAAAAGTATTCTATATGTTAACCCGGGCTCTAAGGAATCACCATACAAAATTTCATCGAAATCGGCCTGGTAGTTTTTGCGTGATGCACGAACATACAGACAGACAGACAAAAATTCCAAAAGTTTTTGTTTTGGCCTATATATTTTTAGTAGTGTCCACCACAGTTATTATTTTCCAAAAATATTTCATGTACAGACACCGCCCCGGTACAGTTTTATTATATGTAGGTACTTATATAGATTATTCACAAGGTAATAAATTAATTTAATATTTGACATTTTGTAATATTTTCTTTTAAAATTGTTTTTTTGTGATTATTTAAGCATATAACTTTAAATCCCCTTTTAGCAAAATATAGGTAATAAATGATAAACTAAACGTTGTGAGTATTGTATGCTTGCGATAGTAGGTTCTTGGTGGAATACTGAACTGAACATATTTAGGTCTTTCCTTGCACTATTTAACAGTTAATATAAATGAAACACAAATTTGTTTATACTGCAACCGGTTTCGTGATCATCTTCAGGCAGTAGTTATAGGTATATGTTCAATATGTTCATAAACGTTTTAATCCAACTTTAATAAAATAAATTATCTAAATTTGTAGTATTGCAGAAAGGGATAGCGGGTTCAACCGGTCGCGAGTGTACATACAAAGAATAGACAATAACTACAACTTGAAACTTCCTAACAATTAAAAAGTGGCCAATTGCGTGCCATCCGCGCACAAGGTACGGTTCCGAAGTATTTTCAATAAGTAAGTATAAATTCAAATTTATAAAATAACATTTCGTATGAAACTTTAACAAATCCAACTGCATCGACTATTACCTCCTGATCTAAGAAAGACTACTTGGCCGTCATCATTTTCCCTATAAATTTATTACATGTCCTACTATTTCCAATACTCTTCAGGTTTCTTGAAAGAGCGTTTCAGCTGGTGAGGACATGCAGCTCTAACAAAAATCACTACTTTAAATCGTTATATTCGCGTTATACTCGTGACCGGGTGCTGTCCGTGGGAACTGGCCTACTCTTGTTAAATGCTTTCAATGATTTTTATGTATATAACTTTTCATGTCATATTGTTTTCATGTTCTAATGACAATCTGGTCTATATCAAGGATTTTATTTTGATGTTAATAACTAATTATTGTTTATTTCTTGATTCTTCACAAACGATATTGATATTATTATTTTATGACTATCAGAAAGAGTGTAATTTGCACCTATTTTGAATAAATATATTGAATTGAATTGAATATTTAGTAAACAAATCATTTTTCGGATTTAATATCTTAGCAAACCTGCAGTACTTTCAAAAGGCCTATTCAACGGTACCCCACAGTCATCACAAGTTGACATAAAAACCCCTACTTTACATCTAGGGGAGGTACGGTAATTTTTTTTTATAGATTTTATACCACAACTTTATAGTGGTCGCAGATTTGTATACCATATCAAATTTCAGCTTTATAGCTGTAATAGTCTTGAGATAGTCTTTAGAAAAATACACAGATTTGGACAGAAATATGTGTCATTGGAAAAATAATTGACTACTATTAGGGTTCCTAATTTGACTGCAGAGCCCTAAAAATGGTTAATATTATTTTAATAATAATACCTAACAAGGCAATAAATTGCGCGTAATGTACAGAGGACAGCACATCAAGATAGACACTTGTAGTGCGATTCTCATCCATACGCATACGGCATAAGAACCAAAGTGTCTAGCTTGATGTGCCGGTCTCTGTACATAACAAATGAGTTGATTAACATCGGTATTTGTCCTGAATAGAGAATTCACAAACTTAGGCTGACACAATGACCGGATGCACGACAGGCGCACAGGGCACAGGCGACAACCAGGACGCGTCCGACATATTCTCCAACGAACGTCCACATGACGTCAGCTCCTCTAATTGAACCCATTCATTAATCAATCCGCGTCGCTTCGCAAACTTTACTCCCAATATAGTCCTACTGCAAACATACGGCCAACTAACCAAAATAGAATATGCATTAAGTGTTTCCAACGAAGTCGTGTTTCTAAACACCTCAGCTTCAGCTCTGCGGCACGTTGAAACTTATGAAGCGGTGATTATTATCCAAACACGGCCCGTCGCAACAACAAATACAGAGAGCTGGCATTGTCTGAAGTTCAAAGCATCTGAATTAGAATAGTGTATCGGCAAAGTTCCGTTCGGTACGTTAAACGGCGGCGGCGGATCGCTAATCCAAGCGTAACATTGCAAAACGCAGAACAAACTGCTTCACTTTGTGCTGCACTAATGAGAGCCACGTGGCTGTCCCCCGCAATGCAGACGGCACAATAAAACAATGGCGGTACTGCCGGTTCAGTACAGTTTACTTCGGCTTTATTCCTGCAGGACTCGCCATTCGAATGACTGCGACTACGACTCGTTGCCGTTACGAGAAGGATTCCTGTTTACTTATTTGTTTTCAAGATAATGTCACTCAATCATCGTCATCATCATTTCCCTACCCCGTTACCAATTATTTCTTGAGGTCGGTGCGACATGTTTTTCTCTTCCATTCTTCCCTATTTGCAGTCGTCTCTAGTGAATCTTTATTATTTAATAAGCGTCGGCGGCTCAGCGGTAACGACTCGGTCCTTCTAATCCAGAGGTCCCGGGTTTAAATCCGGACGGCCATTATACCAATGAGTTTTTCCAAACTGTAGTGGTACATATGTGTACTTTCCGATTGATTTAACGGTGAAGGAAAACATCGTGAGGAAACCTGCACATCTGATTCCAGATGTGTACAAAGGTCACGTTGCACACTTCCGTAGGCGTGAATCTAAATGCCACACACGTGACCGCGTGTGATGTTAAGTGCAACACCAGGCAACCGCCGTCTATCCTTCCGTCGTCTAAGGGATACTTCTTTATCACTCATATCATCGTTCACTGTCCATTCAACTTTTTTTGGTCTTCCTCTCCCTTTATCGACATTCATACTCATCACTCATTTTGCCACATGCCTTTCATCCTTCCTCATTACATATCAAAACCATGACATACGATTCGCTCTTAATTTCTCAGTCACTTCTCCGTACGTACTCATTCTTGATCTTGTCCATCCTTGTTATTGGATGACACTCAATATGGCGTCGAATGACACCAATAAGTTTCCTGGTAGTATTTCATTATTCTGTTCAATACACTCAGTCACATTCATTTGCTCTCAAACATGTTGTCTCTGATAATAAATAAATAAAGCTCTACATCTGGTTTATCCACTTGCACAGCACTGGCCTAATAAAATTTTCCCACATCTTAGCTCGACTTATGTATGTTTTACCGGTTATAAAATATAACTTGTCACCTGAAGCTTTCTTTAAAAGCTTTCTACTTATTGGAAATTTTTTTTCTTATTGGAATTATTAGCGTCAAGACTCATAATCTGAACTTGTAACATTATTTACCAAAGTTTGATCAAAGAGCACCGTTTTTCCTTAAGATTCACTTGATATTGTGACATCAGACATCACAAGTAAACATATCTTCGAGTTTCAAAACCCACCCAAACTTCGGTGAAACCAATCAGTACTAGGTACTTTGACTTCCAATCCAAGAGTAGACTTATTAAACTTTCTTGTTGGTTCATTAAATAAAGTCAGCTTTCGTTTGTGTTGTGCTTACACAATATTGCATATATAATCACCTGTTTTCATTCCCTCTGCTTTCTTGTATTTCTTATAGGAACAGCTCGTCTTTTTAACGATGCCTATTAAAAGAGTATATGTTTACACCCTCTTGTCCTTCGATACTTTGACACGAACACGACAAGTTCTGAATAGGACGAGTTTCGTCCTACCGTCGCGTCGCGTCGTCTACACTTACATACAACAGAACACAAACATGTTTCTGTGGCATCACGACAATGAACTTGGTCGATCTGTCTTGGGGTAACCTAATCTCGTGGACTATTCACTATGGAGGCGATTGTTGTATCGTTTGTGGATGGCGATGCTGAGCAGTGCTTACCTAGTTGTGCGAAGACTTTGGGGCGGACGTTCTCCTGCCAGGCAGCGGATGCGGCGGCGATGAGCGCCGCGAGGAAAGCACAGCGCATCACGAGCATTGCACTAGTCACAAGTCGTCATCACTCGGTACACTCGCGGGGTCGCGGCGCGGCGACGGGCGGGGCGCGCGGCGGCCGGCGGCTGACTGGCGGTCGGGGCGGGGCACGGGCACAGGGGGGCGCGCTTGCGCTCGCGGCGCCCCGCGGTCTCGCATGCGTGGGGCTGCGGAGTGCGGACCTCGCACGTGACGCAGCCCTCCTCGCCCCAGCGACCCTCACTATCGCCACCGAATCGCCGACCCTGCGACGTCATAATCGCGTTAAAAAAGCGCCTGTATCCTGTATATTCTAATGAACGACACTAAACCTGCAATTAAACCCGACAGGAACCTCGCTTGCGGGCATTCGCCTTTGTTTATATGCGATTTTCGGTTCTGTAGTGAAGGGCGGGCAGAAGCGCCGGGCGTGACAGTTCAGCGAATCGCAAGATGACAATTACAACTTTGATGGTTGCAACATTACGGGGATGTTGGCCTGAGTGAGCTACAAAAGCTCCTATTACTTTCCCCTTCCGGGAAAAACCAGAGCGGAGCATTTTTCCACTAATTAAGTTCACTATAATGATGGAATCGAATGTCAGGCCTCGGCTCTTGTTAAGTTTCCTATTCAAGGCAGCTTTTGCTGACTCAAAGCACGTAGTATGAAGCTTTCACGTAAACAAAATGATGTAAAAAAAATCACAGATTAGGTACGACCTTCGTGAACAAATTGAAAATGAACCGAGGCAAAATTGATTTTTTTCTCAAGAGCTCCCACATATTATATATTTTATTTGAAAATAAATTATAAATGGACATTAATAAATCGAGTCCGCTTGCATACTTACGACACACCCTGGACACTTTATACAACGGGCCAGAAATTACATTTCAAAAAACCAATGACGGAACAAACAAAAGGGCGGCGAAATCCTATACGTTCGACAACCAAACGGTAACCAATTTGCATCAATCAGGGTGAAGATGGGGTGAGGTTGCAATATAGAGAGCGGCAGGGAGTGTCCATACTGTAAGTTAGTACTAATATATATATATGTACTTTGCTTACGATTTGTGGCGCTGACCGTCCGCCTCCGCGCCACGCGCTCTACACAATTACCTACACACTATCTAGATACCCTTATCAAGTAACTAGTATCTCAACTGTGCCCTTATTTAAAAACATTTTTTTTATTGCATTTAAACTCTAGCATGAGACCATACGTCTAGGAGTTTTTTTTTATTTTTTTGATTTTATTAATTAGTTTTTAAGATAATTATATGGGCCTTTTTTATGACTTGAGTCGAGAAAAAAATAAGCGAAAAAATATTTTCAATGTTAAAAAGTTGGGTAAAGTAAGTAACTATATCATATAACGAACATGTACATTTAATTACACACATCGTAAAACTAATCGGTTGTTACTAAATTGTATAAAAACTCAGCTCAAATAATAAAAACAACAAAAATTTACTATTATACAAGGTTCTAAAAGCACCGATGTTCAAAAGTTAGTTGCAACTTTATCAAAATAAATGTTTCCCACTAAATGGGGTACCCCAAGTCTTGGCTCATTCATTATTATTAATTGGTTAAAGTTGCTCCCCAGTAATTTCATTCTAACAATTTAGAACTCTGTCGTAGTAAGTGGAGTTCTATGTTGGTGTACCAGCGAGATGCATTGTACGGGGCCGTGTGAAAATCAATAAAATAAACATTTATTTGTGCATGACTCCTGCTTTGGCCGTCCCGGTGCATTCAACTGTACCGAACAGGACATGCATGCGTGCATGCGTGCATGCGTGTAGGCCGAATTAAGTTATTGGAGCTTAAAGATAGTGAAACAAATAAGAAAAAGATACAATATTTATTGACAAAAATACTGAACTACGTATACAATTTTAAACTAGAAAAACGGGCACCTAAGAAACAAGCAGAATACGTAATATTAAGTAAGTAATATAATTTTGTTAAAAGTAAAGCAAGGCGAACTTTTATCGCTGCAGAAATTCAAGCGGAATACAGCAAGAATACTAATTTTCTTCCGTACCTTTAAAACTGCAATAAAGGCGGAGATAAGTTAATAATAAGCTAACTAGAAGCGGACTCGATCCAACTCTGTGGATAGACACACGTTTCAGGCATCGCTCCTGTATAATAATCCAATTAGTGCCAAATTTAAAGCGCGCTCTGCCACTGCACTCCAATAAAATACTTTAAATGGTCGGATATTTAAACTTTTGAAGATTCTCGTGTCTACAATCCAGCAATAATGTTCAGAGCTGTGCAAAGTTAGAAATTTTATCCTACAGAATGAAACAATCGTTACACTGATGATTAAGCTGTTCGCTTGAAAATCGCTTATAAGAATAAATGATAAAATCGTCTAGACCGATAACAAGAGCCAAAACAACTTGTTTCAGCTTTTAATAAATATGCTAATAGAAAAGCAATAAAGCAGATATTGCTGATCGCCAAGCTATTTTCGCTGACCGTACAGAGCCGACTAAGAAAGAATTCTTCCGTCGCCAAAACTTCAAAGACGGACAAAGCACAAAGTTAAAAGTCGCTAGACAGCGCAATTGTTTTATTTTTATTGCTGGAGAAGAATGTCCCTACGTCTATAAATTACAAAGTTTTGGTTGAAAGATTAAAACCGCGCTTTAGAGTTCTCAAATCGTCAGGAAATCAGCGAACTAACATTGGACGGATCCTATCTTGCCATCTGTTGGAAACTTTAACGTTCGTAGACAAAAGCGCAGGGGAACAAATTGCTGAAGACGTATTAATTGAGGGAATAAATTATAAATAACGAGGAGCCGTCTAGGACACTTCACTTACACAGACAGACCCTCTGACAAGTCAGACGCATTTGAGTTTCATGACTTTGTCGAAAATCTAATCGATAATGTTAATAAAATATCATACAAGGGACGAAATATCGAAGCACAGAAAAATTGCGTGTGATCATTACGTGTATTAATTAAAACAAGTAAACAGTTTGCACAGCCACGGTATGCAAACTTTTTTGCGTAACCTTCAACTTCTGGTATGGTTGGGACATTGGGCAAGTGGGCATATACAAATCAACAATAAACATTTGCACTTCTTTATCATCATATCAGCTCATATACGTCCCCACCGAGGGGCTCGAGCCTACCCTGAATTAGGGCGATCGGGCCTTAGTCGACCACGCGGGCCCAGTGCGGGTTGGTCGACTTGACACACAACCTTCGAGTTTCTTCGCAGGGGTGTGCAGGTTTCCTCGTGATGTTTTCCTTCACCGTTAAAGCAATCGGTGAGTAATATGTACGTAAGTTTCGAAAAACTCATTGGTACATTGTGTAGCATAAATGAATTAAAATCAATTTTATAATAATGCTACATGATACGTAGAATTTTGAAAGATTACCTAATAGTTGAAACCTATGAAAGAAAAAGAAAATTGCATGGTAAATATAGATATAATCAAAGAAATAGTTAAGAAGACTAAAGGAAAAATATAAAATAGAAATGTCATCGCTGATTGGTAAAAAAAGGAACTTAACAGTAAGATTTTGAATTTACAAGTTTTCAAATAATTAATATAACGAAATATTTAAATATACGGTAGCAACCACGTACGTGCAGAGTTGCTATGACAGATGGTTTAATCTTTAAAAAAATATTAAGTTAGCACACAAAATCTAAAAATAAATGGCACTTGCAATCTTCACTTAAATGTAAAGGTCATTTAATTCCTACGTTTGGGTATCTTCTATTTCGCGGGAGAGAATAAATAAAAAGGTATTACTTGAATTGCAATCAACCACGCTGTCCACGCTGAGGTGTACCCAAATGAGGGCGCTCAAACAAAAACCGGAGGGCCGGACGAAGAAACGCACACCCTAGTCCTTTGGTGCTCACAATGACGAGCACGAGCTGGCTCTCAGCATTGTTGGGGCGTCGTAGACTAAGACCCTCTTAAAAAATATCGTAGAGGGACCGAGGATAATAATTAAAACATCTTGCTGAGCGAAACTGGCACTAATAGATAAATTTATAAAATATTTTCGGAAAAATACAAATAACAGTCGCGAAGACAATTCCTTTGTCAAAAAAACAACACACGGCAGTTTGACAATCACAAATTTTAAAACAATTCGGAAAAGTGAATAAAATCCAAAACTGAAAGAGCCAACAGCAAGAAAATGCGATGGGAAAACTGATTTTGAAGCAAGAAGTTTCTGCTTAAGAGGACCGAGTCGTTACCGGTGGAGCCACCGGCACTTTTTTATAGTAAATGAATATTTATGAGTATTAAATAAAGTGTTTTTTCCTATGTTGGCAACACAAAAAAAAACGAAATTACGAACTTATTTAAAAAAAAAACTTCCTAACCTAAATTTCTACTAAATTCGATCAGTAGTTTAGGAGCTAGATCCCAGACAGACACACACACAGCATTTCCCTTTCAAACTCATCCTTAATACTCGCATATAGTTCCTAATACATCTTTTAATTGATTCCACAGCGATTAACTTTTGCCACGTATTTTTGGCGGAATAATGAAAGTCAGATGTCAAGAAATATAGCGTGATACTACTTCCATTAACATATTATTCATGAGGCATTGTGCCTCAAATATTATGCGAACAGCTAGAACACAGTATAATAAATCTAGCGAACGAACAAGGGCAGGAAAATTCCAATCTTGTGCTAGAATTTGTAAGTGTGGTAGTTGCTAATTAAATCATCTACATAAATTTACCTCAATTATGTGAACTTATGACTAATGAGACAAGATAAGAGCGACTTTTTTCAGGATATCTAAAGTCTAAATCGTCGGTGGCGTAACAGTTACGGCCGCTACCTCCTGTCAGGGAGGCCGTGGTTCGAATCCTAATGTGTTTTTGAATTTCGATTTCATATGTACGTTTATGCGACGCTCTTACGGCGAAGGAAAACATCGAAGAAATCTGCACATGCCTGCGAAGAAACTCGAAGGTTGTGTGTGAAGTCGACCAACCCGCAGTGGGCCAGCGTGTTCGACTAAGGCCCGATCGCCCTAATTCAGGGTAGACTCGAGCCCCTCGGTGGGGAAAAATATGAGCTGATAAGATGAAAGTCCATTTTAAGACCAGATTCGCTCAATTCCCGACACTTTGATATTAAAACAGTTTATTAAAATAGTGGGTAGCACATTAACCTAACTACCCTTTGAATAGACGCATCATCCAGTGTTTTAAATCTGAATGAGCTTTACTACAAAACTATGAGAATGCCGCAAAACAGGTCGTCTGACTATCTTTTATTACCGACTTCAAAAAAGGACGTGTTCAATTGGACACGTATGTATGTCATCATCATCATTACAGCTCATATACGTCCCCACCGAGGGGCTCGAGCCTACCCTGAATCAGGGCGATTAGGCCTTAGTCGACCACGCGGGCCCAGTGCGGGTTGGTCGACTTCACACACAACCTTCGAGTTTCTTCCCAGGCGTGTGCAGGTTTCCTCACGATGTTTTCCTTCACCTTCACGTATGTATGTAACATTGTTAAAATCGCACAATTTTCTTAAATTCTAGGCTTCTAAGCAGGTGTGCTAAATTTCAAAAGTGTATGTGTGTATGTTTGTCATTTCTTAGATACTAGAAATTGTCGTGGAAATCCTTAGGGAGAGGCCTTTGTCCAGCAGTAGACGTCTTTCGGCTGATATGGTAAGAAATCAAAATTCATTTTTTATGGATTAAGTATCTTTTAACTTAGAGAACAGTGCAAGTTTCGTAAAAATCGGTTTAGTAGTTTCCAAGATATGAACTTTTGAGTGTGTACCAATCACTTGAAAAACACGTTGTGATTTAACACAGCAATGTTGTGATTGCAGTCGTTGCCGATTTAAAAAAAGAAGGAGGTTCTCAGTTCGTCGGAATCTTTTATTTTTGAGCGTTGTCGACTATTACGAGTATGGTAGTTGACTAGAATCAAGTTAGTATAATAAAAAACCGGTCAATTGCGTGTCTAACTCGCATGTTGAGGCTTCCGTACAATTCCATTTAAGTTCCGTAAGAAAGTTAAGATTTAGGATTTTCGTTTAGGTTGTCCTGTCAACTTTAGGAGAGGCTCAATATTAAACTCATTCGTTTTGGAGATAAGGTGGAGGGAATGCTCGATTTCTTATATTTTCCAAAATCTTTTAAACTACTTTCTGTATTTAAGAACACCGCCGTCCATACAAATCGTAATCCACTGTTAATTTGATAACTCGGTTTGGTTGGTGGTAGGGCATTTTCTAAGCCCGCCTGGCTAGCTACCACCATCTTATCTAAGTCTTGCCGCCAAATATCAATGTTGATATCATTGGTGTGTTCCGGCATGAAGATAAGATAGCCAGTTCCCCATTGCGTTGGGGGATCTTGGTAAGCCCGCTTTCATCTTCGGCTACATCGTCACTTACCACCAGGTGAGATGTTGTCAAGGGTTTGCCAATTGTGAATAAATAAATAAATAAAAAGAAGTTGTTTTATAAAAAGATTCATTTATTTAAGATCGGTTAAGAGAAATCTATGTCCGTATATAACTGTCTTTAAAAAAACTGATATATGCTGAGATATAACGGTCTAAATAAACACGTATATAAACATGTACGTATATTACGTTAGCCCGTTACATCTCATAATTATATCTCATGACGTTATACTCGTACTCATGATGTTCTCCTTGACAATGAAAGCAATCGCTAAGTAAAAGTACCAACCTAGCCAGGTACCATCATCATATTAGCCGTGAGACCGTCTGATACATCCACTGCTGAATAAAAGCCTCACCCAAGGACTTTCACAACGTCGGTCTACCCATTTGGATGGCCGCCTACGCCACGCCTGCCGGTGCGCGGTCGCAACTTGAGGTAAAATAAATTTGACTTCCCATTCAAACTTAAGCTGATTAATTTTTATGAGACGTCCAAATAAATATTTGCGATTATACAGCAACAAACACCTGTATACATAAAGGTAAATAAATAAATAAAAAATAAATATTCTGGGACAATACATGGTCATCTGGCCCCAAAGTAGGATTCCCTGTGTTATGGGTTACCAGAGACTGATATACATACTTATATACGTTTAAATACATACATATTATATAGATTTAACACTCAGACACAGAGCAAACAAATCTGCTCATCACACAAATGCTTGCCCTGGGTGGGGATCGAACCCACAACCCTCGGATCAGTAGTCAAGGGCACTAACCACTGAGCCACCGAGTCAGTCAAAGGTGTGGTGATACTTAATAAAGGTTGGCCTTCCACTCGTCAAATTGAACAACTTTCTTCAGGAAACCTCCTCCAAAAAATCTAAAATCAATTCACAAAAAAAATTATTGTTGGAAACATCTTTAGCACACCTATACCTCAGTATTTATTTTGGCTACGATCTTTTTTAATTTAAATATATTTTATTGTTTTATTTCACAGTAATTTTATGATGATAAGTCATGAATACGGTCACACATGATAATATGTCCTTAGGTATCGCAAGGTGGGGCGTGACGTGGCCGCTGTCGCCCCACCACAAGGCTATATATAAGAAAGAGCTGACAGGCTTGCGAAGACTATCTAACCGATCCGCGACTCTAATTATCAAAAGCCTCCAATCCTCAGCCCAAGTCTTAGGAAATGGAGGATCGAGGTAAACCCACAGAAAAGCGCAGCGATTCTGTTTACCTTCATAAGCTCAGTTCTGTTAATAACCCCATAAACCGCCACATTACCATGTTCGATAGCCCTATCCCTTGGGAACGCTCAGTCAAGTATCTGGGGGTAACCCTAGATAATCGACTGACGTTCAAAGACCACATAGAACAAGTTCGCAACAAGGCCGCGTTCGTACTAGGCCGTCTCTACCTCATGACCAACAAGCGGAGTAAACTGTCCCTTAGAAATAAGGTGACACTTTACAAAACATGCATCCGCCCCATCCTCACCTACGCCGGTGTAGTTTTCGCTCACACCAGTCCCCGTCTCATTCACCGACTTCAGGTCATCCAAAATCGCTTCATGCGTAGAGCCACGGGCTGCCCGTGGTTTCTACGGAATGAAAATCTCCATTGCGATTTAGAGCTCCCCACCATAGCTCAATACCTGAAGCAGGCATCCATCCGATACTTTAAGTCTGCCCACCCCAACCCCCCAACCCCCCAATACCCCAACCACCCCAACCCCCTACTCGTAAACGCCGCCGTTTACGAGCTACCCGCGAACCCCATTCGCGTAAGCCGACGCCCCAGACATGTACTCACTGACCCTGACGACCCGACCACGCTAGCCGTAGCTGCCCTGACCCCGCCCCCTAAATCACAGAGAAACACTGCACCGACATTCTGCCCTCGCCGGCGAGGGCGGCGTCCCCCCGCTTCTGGCGCTTACCAGCGCTACCAGCATATACCAGGCCGCTTCTCTCCGATCCTCCCACGTCCAAGCAACGACCTAAGCCGAGGTCCGTGCCCACCTGGGCGCCCTTAGGCAGTTGCATCTTTTTGCTTTGCACTAGGTTGAGTGCCCTTCGTACTCGCCTCCCCTGCCCGGTGAAGTTGTAAAGGCCCCACGGCCAACAACAAGCTTGTCTTTTCGAAAAAAAAAGGCTGTACGATATTGAGTTCCAATCCAGTCCTTCCTAAGGAAAAAAGGAAGAAAAATAGGAAATAAGAAGAAAGAAGAAAAAATAAATACCGGGAAATTCCCTGAAGATACAGCCTTTGTTTTGCTGCGGTCCACCCCCAATAACGACAATAAATTGAAACCATGTTATGCTGTACAGCCTGCTTTGGCTGATGTGATGATGCTTGGCAGGCGGGTTGGCGACCGCAGAGTGCAGTGTGCAGTGTGGTGGGCCAGTACACGGGAAGGGTGCTGCTGCCCGCCCATCCTCCGGTTTGCTCCTAATCGCCCCTTACAACACCCTCGGGAAGAGATGGGGCGCGGTGTTACTCCAAGGCCGCACAACAGGCAAGGCCAGGCGAAGCCAATCATAATCAGACAAAAATCGTTTCAGTTCCAATGGTAGTGACACTTCTTTTGCAATAACATTTGCTGGAATTTAAATCCTTACTAATATTATAAATGTGAAAATGTGTTTGTTTGTTTGTTACCTTTTCACGCTTTAACGCCTTGACCAATCTTTATGAAATTTGGCATGCAGGTAGCCTGTGTCACGGGGAAGTATATAGTCTACTTTTTATCCCGGGAAAATAAAATAATCTGATTCAGGAACTAAAGAAATACTCTATTGTTGTGATTTTTTGCACAGAGATGGTTGAGTAGGTGGGAAACGACATAATTTACTATAATCACCTTTAAAGACAGTCATAAAAACGATGTCCACGCGGGCGGAGCCGCGGGAAAAAGCTAGTTCTAAATAAAAACCGGCCAAGAGCCATTGACACTCGCGCACCGAGGGTCCCGTAACACCACACCTCTCCACACGAGAACAACAACGAAACCTCTTAATTTTAAGCAAAAGACATCAACGAGAGCGACAGAATATTGATTTCGAGTGCCGTTGTCAACAAGGAACCCTTACAGTTTCGCCATGTCCGACTTTCCGTTCTTTTGTCCGCGGTTGAACTTAGAAACTCTTAGTACAGTCAAGGTCAAAAATATAGATGTGTTCAAAGCATCAAAAATATGTATCCACGACCTTATGTATACATGATATAAGGTCGCGAGTACTTATTTTTGATGCTTTAAACATATCTATATTTTTGACTTTGACTGTACAAGAATGCTGTGATTTGGTATGGATGTACGAGTTCATACTAATCACGCCTACAAAGTAGTAAAATAAAATCTTGAAAAAATATTATTTTAGGGTAGGTACCTCCCCTACACGTAAAAAGTGGGGGTGATTTGTTTTACTCGTCTATAACATGGTTTGGGTGTCGTTGGATAAGTCGTTCAAAAACATTGCGAGTGCGTAAAAACCATTTTCCTATTCAGCTATATGCTTGCAAAACATTACGATTTAAAGTGCTTTTTTGTTAGAGTCAAATGTTCTGCCGGCTAAACCGCTATTTTAAGACATCTGAAAAAATAAATAAATAGTAGGACATATAATCAATCAATTTAAAAGGAAAGCTATCGCAGTTTAGGAGCAATAGTCGACCAACTAAAGATGTGCAGTTGGATTTGTAAAAAGTTCATAGATTTTCCATACAAAATTTTCTATTACTAACTGCAATAATAAATTTGTTTTTATGAAATATACTTTTATTTTTACCCGACTGCAAAGGAAGGGTATTGTTACATTAATATACACTTGGATACTTTTCTATTTTACTATACTCACAATACTATAATCACAATAGTGGGTATTGAAACGCTAACTATCGTTTCGAGCCGTTCTCTTTTGTCGCGTTTCATAATTAAATTCTTTTTTGATGTCGTTGCTCTATGGTATTTGAATGTGAAAATAGTTGTTATTTTTTGACAAGAGAAAAACAAAGGTTGATCGTGGTCCCGTCGAAACTGATGTGTATTTAAATTTTTTGTACAAATTGTGTTATAAGTTGTTGTTGAGGCCCACCATTTTATTCTGTGGTAAGTAATTTGTATAAGGAAACCGCTTTGCGTGTATTTTTGGTACTGCGGCGGACTACATTTTTATATCTCCGTAGGGTTTCATCCAGCCCCTGCGAGGTTTGACGTCCCCGAAGTTTTACCTGATAAAGGATTAATCCTGGGACGGAGCAGTGCTGATCACCAGCCAGTCCTTTCTACTGCCCGCCCAGCTGCTCGCCATAAGGGAAGTGAATTTATTTTATCTTTTATCCCAAGCGACTCTCTGACTCTCTGACCTTTCTGCCGACCTAGAAGATTTCCTGTTTCCAGTTTCTAACCTTTAGTTATTTATTTTAAATTTTAAAATGTGTTTTGTATCTGATACATATTTTGTTAAAAGATAGGGTAATTCAGATCAAACTGAAATTTTAAACTTAGTGACTTATTTAAGTACCAAAGGGACGGTGACGATCGTTGCCTGCCGGCATACTATAAAATAACCATTTTATATACAAATAAAATTGTAACCTTAAATTTATTTCCGTAAATTCTCCATAAATATATTAGGTCATTGTTTTTAATTGTCTACACGGTCAACCAATATAATCACACCCTTTTTTTATACTCATATTGTTTATTGTTCCTTCCTTTTAAAATAATCATGAAAATACATATATTCTAATTTACCCCATAATATTTTTTTCTTCAAACTCCATTTAGGCCTGAACCTCTAAATCGTACGTATTGTATGTGGCAAATTCCGTGAGGGTTTTTATCCCCAGTTCCCATTATTTTTGCCACATATTTATGGCGCCCGAACTAATGTTTTACCCCCTTTTCTGCCTTTAATCTTTCCCTAACGAACCCGTTTTTTTGTCGTTCGTGGGTGTATCCGTTTTCCGGATGTTATGGTTCAAGTTTTAATACCTCAAGACCCTTACTTAATTTAATCGTGCAGTTTTCTTTGAAACGTAAGGTTTTTTTGTTTGTATGCACGGTATTTTTTTGCTTCTCTTCACACGGGTCGTTTTTTCCCGGCTTAATGGCATTATACCTCTTTCGGATAATTGCTTACGTGTTGTTGAGTTGTTTTTGCCTGTGTATTCCCTTACGATTCCAAGAAAATTTTTAATTTAAGTAGTCAATGGCCAGACTCTAGATTTCTTTCAATCGAAAGTCGGGACAGACTTACTTTTAGTTCACGATTATTTAACGTTGTTTTAAGGGAAAAATCTTTAAGGGTTACTGTTTGGAATATTTTTACGCGTTGATTTGCGAGGTACTCCTTAAATTTTTGGCGTACCCTGTTCACTTTTATGTGGCAACGTTTCTGTATTCCGCAGTATTGTTTAGATTTCTTGAGGTCTTATAACAATTTTCCATTTTTCAAACTTCTTTCATTAATCTTGCCCTTGTCTTACCTCAAATGGCCTATTTTTCGGTAGAGTTGTCCCTTTAGACTCTTGCGTATCGCGTTTCAGACTTCCGGTGTTAATTTTATCCGTGAGTCGGATTTTCACGCATCCGCCTTTACCGTTTTTGTCCACATTTTACTGGGGTAACCGACAATGTTTTGCAAGTTTTTTTCAGTTTTTGTCAACCCTATTGGTCTTTAATGTTTTAGTAGTTGTTTGATTTCTCCTGTTTTCTTAAGTGACTAGTTTTAGGCTCAATACACAGCGATCCTTTAACGCTAGTGTGTTGTTGGGGTTATTGAGTCTGTTCACTTTTAGATGGAGTTTTTGCCGTTTGTATGTGTAGCTTCGTGTATAAATGTCAATTTCTTTCAGCTTCAAGTAAACGTTTGTAGTTAACTAGTTATTTAGAGAGTTTTTATTTTTTCTTCTTCAGGGCTGTCCAACGTCTATAGGGTTGTCCAAATTTCAAAATTTTTTGTACTTCTCGCCTTTTTTTTGTGAGTTTGTGGGTATTTTGAAACGCTAACTATCGTTTCGAGCCGTTCTCTTTTGTCGCGTTTCATAATTAAATTCTTTTTTGATGTCGTTGCTCTATGGTATTTGAATGTGAAAATAGTTGTTATTTTTTGACAAGAGAAAAACAAAGGTTGATCGTGGTCCCGTCGAAACTGATGTGTATTTAATTTTTTTGTACAAATTGTGTTATAAGTTGTTGTTGAGGCCCACCATTTTATTCTGTGGTAAGTAATTTGTATAAGGAAACCACTTTGCGTGTATTTTTGGTACTGCGGCGGACTACATTTTTATATCTCCGTAGGGTTTCATCCAGCCCCTGCGAGGTTTGACGTCCCCGAAGTTTTACCTGATAAAGGATTAATCCTGGGACGGAGCAGTGCTGATCACCAGCCAGTCCTTTCTACTGCCCGCCCAGCTGCTCGCCATAAGGGAAGTGAATTTATTTTATCTTTTATCCCAAGCGACTCTCTGACTCTCTGACCTTTCTGCCGACCTAGAAGATTTCCTGTTTCCAGTTTCTAACCTTTAGTTATTTATTTTAAATTTTAAAATGTGTTTTGTATCTGATACATATTTTGTTAAAAGATAGGGTAATTCAGATCAAACTGAAATTTTAAACTTAGTGACTTATTTAAGTACCAAAGGGACGGTGACGATCGTTGCCTGCCGGCATACTATAAAATAACCATTTTATATACAAATAAAATTGTAACCTTAAATTTATTTCCGTAAATTCTCCATAAATATATTAGGTCATTGTTTTTAATTGTCTACACGGTCAACCAATATAATCACACCTTTTTTTATACTCATATTGTTTATTGTTCCTTCCTTTTAAAATAATCATGAAAATACATATATTCTAATTTACCCCATAATATTTTTTTCTTCAAACTCCATTTAGGCCTGAACCTCTAAATCGTACGTATTGTATGTGGCAAATTCCGTGAGGGTTTTTATCCCCAGTTCCCATTATTTTTGCCACAGTATGCAATAAACCGTCCCGTCCAGCAAACACAAACAACCTGAAAACACGTTTTTTAGATGTATCCTCTTTAATTTCTTGCCTTTTTTAATTTTTATTCTGCATTAGTTAATTCAATATAATAACTAATAGCACATCTAAAAATTTCAACCGGTCAGTAAAAGTTATTACGGTTCAAAAATAATTAGAAACGCCAAACACGTTAAAAAATCGACTTCCATTGCAACAACTTAGTACAATTTGACATATTTTTTTTTTTTCATTTTTGTCATTTTTCAAAAAAGTACTGCACTGATTTTCATAAAATTTATATGGGACCAACTCGGGAGCATAGGTACCCTATCGAATAAAAAAAGAATCATGAACATCTGTTCACAATCTGCGAAGATATCGCGTAACACACACACACAAAAACATACAGTCGAATTGAGAACCTCTTCCTATTTGGAAAACGGTTAAAGTACAATCTTTTAAGGTCGGTGGACAGACGGCGTAGCAGGATACCGTTTTGTGGGTATAATACATATACACTTCATAATAATTTATTTGTCTTAACATGGTATAAAAAGATCTCAAAATATGTATATAGAACTTATGTTTAGCTAGTATTTAAAATAGCATGCAAAATATTTAATCTTCCTCTGAAGTAATTCACAAACATATAAAATAATGTCAATCTTAATCTAAAGTAATCTAAAATTTAAAAAGTCTTTAATATTATAACAGTCTGTGTCATTCAGCCACTCATGTAATTTGATTTTGAATTGGTTAATGTTTAAATCCTTAATTTCATGTGGTATTTTGTTATACATGCGAATGCACATCGTCAGGCAACTTTTATCATATACAAATGACCTGGGAATTTCTTGGAACACTAGCTTTTCTGGGTCCCTGCGGGATCTGATACTTCTATACTACTGTATACTGACCTTTTAAATAGTCCGCCATTTGTCCGTACAAATATACAAATTGCATAAATGTAGAGCAAGGGTAGCGGCAAAACACCAAGTCTATTGAAGAGTGATCTGCAAGATACGTAGGGTGGGATTCCATACATAGCGCGAATACATTTTTTTTAGCAATAAAGGCTCGATTCATGTCAGTACTATTTCCCCGAGCTGTAAGACCATAACTTAAAACTGACTTTACCTATGCGCGGTATGTTAATAGAGCCGTTTTCATATGCAATTTTTGACCTGTTTAAGAGCATACACAAATCTATTTATTTTACAGCATTCTTTATCTATTTGTGTTTTCCAGTTTATATTCTGATCTACAGTAATTTTTCGGTACGGAACCCTAAAAAGTTGGAATGCAGTTACAACTGCAGCTGGAGCGCCGCCGGAGCCAAATCGCGCAGAATAGTGGCATAATAAAGCGACTGCAGCCTGCGCAGTGGATTCCAAAAAGAAAGGCGAGTGAGCCAATCAATCTACATTTACAATCACGTGAGTACCGATCCTGGTACGGCGAGCGGTGCGAGTTGATACTAGAAAGTTTGACTTGAGAATGAATTTGTATATACCTATGCTAGAGAGAGATGTAAAGAATGAACAGGCGCCAGTCCTAGGCGGGAGAGGGACAATATCATCCACCAAGATTTAAAATTAAATCAAAGTACTCATTTGAAAAAATCTGACTTTGGTACCCACTAGATATTAAAATAAAAATCTTTGTGGCGTCCTCAACTCTTAATACAGAAGGCAGCTTTTTGGTCCTCTTGATTTGGTGCAAAGGCAAAAAATTAAGCAACCCCTAAATAGTTTGACCTTGGGCCAAGATGGATGACCCTCCTAAATCTGGGGCTGCGAACCGCGCCTGCGAACGAAGAATATTTATTATGAGTTAAGTTATTGTTATGTTCCACATAATTGAAAATTCAAATAAGTGGTCTAGTGCATGTCAGAGCCATGTGCAAGGTCAAATCCCGCAGTCTTTAAAAAAATATATATGTAGTAACTTGTACGGAAAATTTATGAAAATTTAATAAATACAAGTGCACATCTTATGTTGTTCGATTATGACTCCTAATGTAAAAAACCTACCTAGATTTCCTTTTTAAATTAATTATATGCCCTATTGGATTCGAAAATTTTTTGATTTTCTAAAATAGCTATTTAGCTGGTAGGGGTAGGGACATGTAACTGTTGAAAACCGGCCAAGCACGAGTCGGAATAGCGATCCCAGGGCTTCCGTACCACAACACCTCTCCACATAACTATGACAAACATACCTATTCATATTTGGCCTGTGGGTTTATTTAAGCTTTCGTCCCCTATTTTACCATCTTATGGGTTGAATAAGATAGAAAACGCTGAAATAGTTGAATCATATTTTTACCGTACTCAATTCATACGCAATTTTATGCACATATGTCCAAGCAATTTTTTTTTGTCCCCCCCTGTTAAGGGAGAGCGGAGGTGAATACATTTACGCATGCATTTATGCATGGTTATGTGGGACTCACAGCTCTGCGCCAATATGCATACGTACCCGTTATACACGGAAGGTATATGAATATGTATACACAGGCCCAAAGACCGCACTACCCACTAAACACCCCCGAAGAAACTTTGGCAGCATAGGCCACCTTAAAAGTACATCGGTGCGACCCACACCCTTAGGGAAGGGTGGGGTGCGTATCAATAAAATGTTTCATAGAAACTTTTATCCCCTATTTCACCCCCTGGGGTCGAATTTTGAAAAATCCTTCCTTAGTGGATACCTTCGTCATATGAGGAATCATCATCATCATCATCATATCAGCCGAAGGAAGTCCACTGCTGGACATAGGCCTCCCCCAAGGATCTCCACGACGACCGGTTCTGCGCTGCCCGCATTCAGCGGCTTCCCGCGACCTTCACCAGGTCATCGGTCCACCGAGTGGGAGGCCTGCCTACGCTACGCTTTCCGGTGCGTGGTCGCCACTCGAGAACTTTACTGCCCCAATGGCCATCTGTTCTACGAGCAATGTGCCCCGCCCACTGCCACTTAAGTTTAGCAACTCTGAGAGCTATGTCGGTTATTTTGGTTCTCTTACGGATCTCCTCGTTCCTGATTCGATCACGCAGAGAAACTCCGAGCATAGCACGCTCCATTGCCCTTTGGGTGACCTTGAGCTTTCTAATGAGGCCCATAGTAAGCGACCATGTCTCAGTTCCGTAAGTCATCACTGGCAACACACATTGGTCGAAGACCTTGGTCTTAAGACACTGCGGTATCTGGGACGTAAAGATATTGCGAAGAGAATATGAGGAATATATGTGCGAAATTTAAATTTTTAGTCCTATGGGTTTGGCCTGAGCGTTTTATCCCCTATTTAACCCTATTACCTATTTTACCTCTTAGGGGTTGAATTTTAGAAATCACTGAAATACGTAACTTATTATTTTTGCCGTACTCAATTCATACGCAATTTCATGCAAATAATATGTCCAAGGAATAAAAAGTTTCATTCGACGATTGATCTCTGTCTTGAAAGTGGACCTACTTAACTGGACTGTTTTCCCAGGTACACATATTTGGTAACAACTTCGAGTGTAGAGCCTCCAACCTTCAGAGGAGTAGGTGCGACACGGACGTTAACAACATTTGTATGGCCATACCAAATTTCAGATTTATAGTCTTTGAGTTAAGTGGCTGTGACATACTGACGGACTGACAGGCGGATACGGCGAAACTGTAAGAGTTCCTAGTTTAATTGCAGACCCCAAAAAATGGCTAACAATACCTGACAAAGATAGGAAAAATTCATTTGTGGGGCAGTGTATAAGATTCTACAATAAAATTCCAGAAAATGTAACTAGTTTGTCAGAGAACAAATTCAAGACTCATGTCAAAAAATGTTTATTTATTTATTTACACTTATAGTACACCAAAACAAAAAAAATGTTTGTGCTCTATAACAAACAAATACCATTACCTGAGACTGTAATCTGAATCATGACATTATTTTTAAATTATCTGTTGCGAGTTGTGTTGGTTCGTGAATAAAGCATTTTCTATTCTATTCTTCTTCTTCTATACAAGATTATTTTTTTTGACTATTTAAAAGTGTGTGTAAACACCTATTTGAAATAAATTGTTTTGATTTGATTTGAAAAAATAATAAGTTACACCCATTTTATGACTTTATTTTATGTCTGTCTGCTATATCATTTATTTGTACATAAATAAACTGTTTTAAGTAAATAAACTAGAAATAATCTATATTTTTTAATTATAATTCTCTAGGGTTTTGAAACACCTAATCCTATTTCTGTTCTTCTATTTAAAACTATTAAAAACAAAACGATGATAACATCAAAAAATTAACGACTGGAAACATCAATAAGTAAAGTAAAGCAGTATTTAAAATACAGTTATACAAGAACTAATAAATTTCTTGATTAAAGCTAATCAGATGAAATTTATTCGGCGTATACCTCGCTATTACTAAGATTGCTGCGTCGGGGTATGAAGACATTGGCAATCGAAGCGCTGCTCTGACGAATACTAGAAAGACTTCATTTGATATTATATACGGAGGGTAGCACCAATATCTTGCTGCCCCTACATTGCATTGGCAACCATACATTATTGAATAATGCTATATTTACATTGATTTCATTCTAACAAATCAATTCGAATGCTTTGATGATCGAATTTATCGATTCAATTGAATTAAGGCCGGCGATTCTAAATGAAAAAGTTCAAATAAGGCATTTAATTAACCGATCAACTAAATGTCTACATTACAGGATTTAAAAATAATGAAAGTGGGTATCATATTTAATATGTTGGCAACTAATATCGAGCATCTAAGTATTTAAATAATAGCAGCTAGCTAATTAAAATGTATCGAGTAAGAAACTAATTGTAATTTAGAATTTCAAAATAATGAAAGTGGGTACCATAATTAATTGGTTGGCATTCAATATCCAGCACCTAAAATATTTAAAAAAAACCGGCCAAGTGCGACTCGGGGTAGGACACTAACAGGGTTCCGCACCATAACTTTAACTACCGATAGAACAAGACCTCTCAGTACATACTTTGCTTTAGGTTAATAGGGGTCTACTTATTCTGAACATGAAAATTTCATTTTTCCTGTAGGAACAGAATGATTTAAGATTTGCTCATAGATTTTAACTTCATAGACTGTTATTTTTTTCAAGATTTTGGGCCAGTAGTTTTGGAGTTAAGGTTGAACAAAAAATATGTTTAAGATTATCACAGTGATTCCTTTCTTTTGATATGTCACACAATAAATTACAAAAATCTTTTTTTTAATTTACGCTATAGTAGCCCCTATGTATAAAATTCGTTGACGTTAAACGTCCGTCTTTAGGTCTCCAACTTACACATGTGTACCAAATTTCAACTTAATCGGTCCAGTCGTTTCAAATAGTTTAAAATTGATATAGTTTAAAAGTTCCAGTAGTTTAAAATTGACTGTGACAGATGGACGGACAGACACACAAGTGATCCTTTAATGGTTTGTTTTTACCTTTTGAGGCACGGAACCCTAAAAAGGAACAATGAGCGAAGTTAGTTCCAGCGCTTCGCCGGTCGCTACCGCGGCACGCTCGCTTCGCTCGCTCTGCTTGCCCGTTGTCTTAAAAATCAAACCTAACAGCTCGTCGCTTCGCTGCTCGCTACCTAACCAGCCGACCTAGCCCACCCCAAACGCCACCTTGACCTAATCTACTCATTTATCTCACCTAAACCTCAACATTGACAAACAATATGACCCCGCTAATAGTCGCCAAGTCAATATTTATGATAGCCCACCTAAAATTAAATTGTTTAATATAAAATTTGCTCTTGATTGTGCTGCCACTTTTTGACTTTTATGATGACAAATTTTTACGCTTATCTACTTTTTTTAGCGTCAACATATTAATACGCTGCCATTTCATTTTATTATACGCCTAATACAAGTCGCCGTTTCATTAATTAGATGCCTAGAAAATTATATCCCTTATAACACTGTATCGGTCGTTAACAACCCATAAACGTCCCCACTGCGGGGCACCACGACGCGGGGTCTCCTCCCAAACTCGGATAGGTTAGGCCATACTCCACACACGGGGCAGGGGCCAAGTCCGGGTTGGTTGAGATGCAGGGCTAGTGGCGAACGGTACCCCACTGTCCGACACGGCTTCACGACTGCCATCTATTGATATCAACCGGCACCAACGACTTAACGTGCCTTGCAAAGCACGGAAACAGACGAAAATATGGCAATAACAAACAAACACATCCAGGTAACGACCGTGTTATAGGTCAGTTTACCTGCGTCATCTACCCAACCACGGAAGTCGCACTGAGCTATCACCGCTTTATAATAAAATAGCACTGATTGAGACAGTTACGAGAACTTTACCAGTACTAAAATATACTTTCCCTATAGTAAGTAATTATATGTACCTACGTATATGTAAGAAGGTACAAATATACCTTTAGTTAACAATTGGAAGCCCTAAATTTAATTTAAAAATTCATACTAAGGTACTTTCAGTTCCAAGTTTCATCCAAACTATAGTCCCAGTCCCAGCAGGCACATTTCACTGATTTCAAAATATAGAAGACTTGGATTGAGGAAGTTAACCCTTATCGGCTGAACGATCAAATCAATAAGGCAACTCGGCTCGATAGTGAAACTTATTGGTATGAAATTGAGACGCCGACAGGCGGCTGGCTAGGCACTTTCTGTCGCTAAACGACCCATCTGCAAATTTTCAAAATTTCATAATGTCTCATACATAAAACTTAAAAATTGCACACTCTACGATATTCCTGTAATATATATATATATATGGCTATTCAACGCGACAATGCCGTCTGTGTGATGAATATATATATGTCGGAGGGTCATTGAAAACGCGATCAATACCAGCTCGAGATAAGTTTACATAGTTACACTTTGTTTGGATCAAACGTCAGGTATTAGTACCTGGGTGAAACCGGTGGTGGCGTGACGATCGCTTGTACTCGTGAGACGATCGTTTGTGGTAGCAAAGATGATGTATTAACGGAAGGCTGTTTGTGCTGCCACACTGAGTTGAGAATTTATTAGATCTGTGGAGAAGCCATATTAGCTGGACGTCAGTCTCGGAGAAAACAATTTTTGACGGAGCGTCGAGCAGAACACATGCAGTGGTGATCTGTGAGAAAAATGGACGTGTCACGCCATCGCTGTGATCACCGCGTTTGCATCCATTGTTATCCAAGGCATCCTGTACAATTTCGATTACCAAATGATCAAGACTATTGAAGAAGGACCTCTGTGATATAGCTGCATTGTTATTTCGACACCTACAACCGAAATAGTTAAGGAGTGAACCACGAGGCCATCCATAACCTAACCATCACTCACTTCCTTCGACATCAGAAGTTGGATAGTTCCCTGCGCTCGCAACAAGTGGACAACGACGGGAAAATGTGAAAATTGATGATGGAGCAGCGAAATAAAAACCACTGGCAACAATTCTTCGTGCTACAGAACCAGAACATGCTGCGATTGATTGAGGTTATGCAAGCACCATCCTACATCTGCTGCAATCACATTGACAGAATTGACCCCGAATATACCTGAAGCTAATCCACGTGCACGGTGCACAACTGTCGACATCTCCCTTACGGAACGACCATTGGAATGAGGTGACAGCGTGGGCTGCGCTGGCAGCAGCGGAGATGCACGCGAGCGGCGCGTGCGGCTTCTGCGAAGTGCGTGATGTACGCGGTGCTACGAAAATCCGGTGAGTCGTACCCCGTTTGTTTTGATAGTGGTACTAGTACAAACGTAGTACTATTACCTAATCTGTGGTGGTACTGAGTGTTCTCTCGTTAAGGAAGGTTTCGTGTATAGACTTTCGGGAGTGTGTTCAGTACAAACGCACGATTGACTTTTATAGGCAACGCTCACGTTTACTGTACAGAACAAATATTGAGTAAGGGTAGTATTGACGGGAATCATTCAGAATTTTTATTTTTTTGTTATGCCAAACGAGTACCTACGTTCCAACCTACGTACAACAATACGTGCCAACAATATTATGATCGGTTCAGATATTTTAAATCTAGGATTGACGGTATTCTTAAACGAGTCTGTCAATAACAAAACAGCTTGACTGTCGGTAAGGATGCGAATAGAGTAGTTAGTCCCTTACCCTTCTAGTAGTGATTGCATTAGCAGCCAAAATGATGCCTTGTAATCCTTCAAAGTGCTCTTTCACGTGCTTTCGGATAGTTCCTTGTGGCACAGGGTCGTGATTCAACGGTAGATTTAAAAACTAGAGTTTTGGTTATACAAACCTAAACCAGGATAGAAAGTATTGAAATCCCTTTAAGCTTTTATAATATTGAGACTGACATTTTTACATGGAGTAAAAAAAAAAAACCTTTATTAGCTTTCGTAGTATTTGGACTGATATTCTCATTGATCATAGGCCAAAGTTGTTGCCTATTTTTAATAGCTTTCGTGATGAATTTGTCGAGGGCATCCTTAATGCCCCGCTATCATATAGACCCTATGTAGGTATGAGTTTCGGGGACCCCAATAAAATATTTTGTTTACCAATTGTAAAAAAAAAAAAGAATAATAACAGGGTAGTATGCGGAGTGCAGTGATGGACGTCTTACGGCTGATGTGATGATGATACAGGATTCATGGGCTGGAGGCTGCGAATGTCGTAAGCCCCGAAGCTTTCCCTTTTTGACGGCCTTATCATGCTGGTAAAGAAAAAGGATAGCATAGAACGCAAGTGTTGATAACCGTGAAAAAAAATGACAACAACATGCATGAACGGAAATTGTTTCCTCTGATAGATTAGCACATCGATTGACTTCATATGTGGTCACTATTCCACCACGTCAGGCATAGCTAGTGGTTACATCAGGTGCATTCTTTACCTATTAAATCGAAATGACTGATTTTGTAACCTCTGTTCAAATACGTCCACGTGTCATTCGATCTACGTAATGCCCCCTTGTATTTGAACTTACGTTCATAAACGCTTTAGGCGCGTGGCAACGGTCAGGTGAATCTTAGTACGTTTAAACGTTGGTACTCTTAGTTAAGTGTCCTTTAAAATATGCTCACTTCCTTAGAGTATAGTAATGAGATTTCACGTTACAAGTCCCTACATGGTGATCATTTGGTAAGAACCGAACTGTTGGGTTAACCGAGTTACGAGGTACAGCCTCCTGGAGTTGCTTCTAGGTACGAGTAAAGTAGCTTAACCTCTAAATGTCATGTTTGTCGATTACACACACAGGCTGTAATTTTATGTAAGTGAAGCACGACAAAAGACTAGTGATAATACGGAGAGTAACGCATCATATGACAGGAGTTGTTAATCAGCTTGCTGCTGATGTGATAATAGACATGGGCCTCCCCCATGTTGGAGCGGTTTCACCAATTGTAAAAAAAAAACAAAAAAAAACGCTACGCTTGGCGGGCTGTTTGGCGGTACAGTATGAGCGTGAAGGACGATGTTGCTTGTCCTCAAATTTTTAGTCCCTTAGTCACTTCTTGTGAAACCCTTGGGAAGAGATGGGGTGGTGTATTGCTCTGAGGCAGCGCCACTGGCTGATTTCTAGACAAAAGCTTAGTTTCACAAGTTACCTAACTTTGTGTTGTTACAAATGGAGAAGCGTTACCGACCACTTTAGATATCAAATACCTTCAGAGTTATTGAGGACAGACTACGTTAAATGCCCGATAGTGACAGTATTATTGACTTGGACAGAATTGATGATGGAGAGACTGAACCTCGACCATCTACTAGTGCAGATTAAGGACTTTTGTACTTGACCGTGATTTTAACGTTCACTAGTTTGTATTTTGAACCTTAGACGTAAACAATTTTTCGCAACTGGATGACAATAGCCTCAGCCATTCGTAGACGTAGGCGTAAAACACCGAGTTGATTTTCTCGTTGCTGTGCGGCCACAACTGTGTGTGGCGTGCGTTTGGCTCGCAGGCGTATCACCGGGGAGGTGATGTTGGCAATGACCAGAAAGAGGTGATGTTTGAGATCGCCGCATGGAAGCGATAGTGTGGTTGGACACCGGAGGGAGGTGGTCCAAGAGTCGCCAGGTAGGGTGACTGTGTGTTTGGGCGGGCACCGGATGGAGGTGTCTGAGAGTCGCCAGGTTGGGTGACTGTTGTTTGTTTGGGCACCGGATGGAGGTGGCCCAGAGTTGCCAAGATGGGTGACTGTTGTGGTGATACAAAATAAGGAGCGTAACCAAACCAAGTTAGATCCCAAATACCGAGGGCCGTTCAGGGTCGTAGAGGTCTTAGAAGGTGACAGATACAAATTACAAGCTTTGAATTTGAGACGAAGTTACAAGTATGCCCATGACCGTTTACGTAGTATGTCCGAAGGTTATTTGCCTCCGGTCCGGATGTTGACGATGAATCTGGTGCAGAGGCGTCTACCTTTCAATGTTAATTGTATTGACAGATCGTAACTCAATCAATTGTGTACAGTTGTAATTTTTTTCTTTATCGTTTATTTTTGTGTGTAGTACTGAAGTATTCCGACATGTTTCAGCGGTAAATGAAGAGTGCTGAATGGCGCTATATGTTTGCATGGATTGGCTGCTGCTTGTTTTGTCAGACTCGTTCTGTCATGATGTGTAGCAGGTACATTCGTGTTTTTGTAAAAAAGAAGTATCCCGTTTACCGGCTAAAACTGTTGATGGTATTCCGTCGCCTGTATAGGTGATGATGGTATTCCGTCGCCAGTATTGGTGATGATGGTGTTCCATTGCCTGGATTGGTGATGATGGTATTCCGTCGCCTGTATTGGTGATGATGGTGTTCCATTGCCTGTATTGGTGATGATGGTGTTCCACTGCCTAGATTGGTGGTGATGGTGTTCCGTCACCTGGACTGGTGATGATGACTGATTGGTATTCCGTCGCTTGGCGTTAGTGATGATGATTCTTTGTGGTGTCCCGCCACCCGGATATGGTGATGTTTAGTTCTGATGTTCCGTCGCTTGTGATTTGCGATGATGATTATGTTCCGTTCTATGTGCCCCTAAAAGTTGTAAATGGTTGTAAGGTTTCAAGCCTTGCAGCTGTGATTTACCTTGGAGACCTAAACTGATTTGAGATTGTTTGAGTTACGATGCTAATACTGAGGTTTATTTAGTTTACGAGAGTGAAATTATTTTGGTTTTTTTTTGAGACTGTTAAAATATGTCATTACCATGATTGTAGTCTTGAATTAAAGCTTCACATTATTAGTGTTGCTTTTATTCCTTGAGCTGTGGACCTTCCTAATGAAGGTCAGGATTGGCCGAACGAAATGGAATCTACTGGTTACCCTTTTCTTTTTCAGGTTAGTCACCCGAGGACGTGTGACTCGCAGGATGGCCGTGTCGGAGGGTCATTGAAAACGCGATCAATACCAGCTCGAGATAAGTTTACATAGTTACACTTTGTTTGGATCAAACGTCAGGTATTAGTACCTGGGTGAAACCGGTGGTGGCGTGACGATCGCTTGTACTCGTGAGACGATCGTTTGTGGTAGCAAAGATGATGTATTAACGGAAGGCTGTTTGTGCTGCCACACTGAGTTGAGAATTTATTAGATCTGTGGAGAAGCCATATTAGCTGGACGTCAGTCTCGGAGAAAACACTTTTTGACGGAGCGTCGAGCAGAACACATGCAGTGGTGATCTGTGAGAAAAATGGACGTGTCACGCCATCGCTGTGATCACCGCGTTTGCATCCATTGTTATCCAAGGCATCCTGTACAATTTCGATTACCAAATGATCAAGACTATTGAAGAAGGACCTCTGTGATATAGCTGCATTGTTATTTCGACACCTACAACCGAAATAGTTAAGGAGTGAACCACGAGGCCATCCATAACCTAACCATCACTCACTTCCTTCGACATATATATATTGTATGTATTGTACGCGCACTTCACATGTTTGAGTCAGCGCCGCACTCCGACTTCTTCGCTGACCACTGGCGAAGGATATCATATAGTACCTATTCGCCACTGGGCCAGCTT
Organism: Coleophora flavipennella; assembly: GCA_947284805.1. Taxonomy (NCBI): domain Eukaryota; kingdom Metazoa; phylum Arthropoda; class Insecta; order Lepidoptera; family Coleophoridae; genus Coleophora; species Coleophora flavipennella. The sequence continues at coordinate 755,722 of OX369289.1, read as the reverse complement.
AAAGCTTAATTCAAGAGTGTTTGAGATTCTGTGAGAGAGATGGATGGAAGGGTGAGTAATAGCAGTACAAACAGAATTGTACTATGGGTGAGTTCTGTTGACGTGTGTGTGAGAATGAATTTATTGAATGTCCCTGTATTAGTGTTCTTATTTTATTATTAAAAAAAAGATTTTTATTTAGCAATAACAATATAGAATAAAACACACTGAATATATCTCTTTTACTAAAACACTTCACTAAATCTATTAAAAACAGCAACTATTTACAAGAAACATAACTAGTTCTTCCCTTGCCGCGTTGAATAGCCAGCGAGAGGCGTTGGACCAGGAAGGATCTAGAGCGCAGGTCTCCACCATTGTCCCTCAACCTGACCCAAAAGACCCCATCACACAGACGGCATTGTCGCGTTGAATAGCCACCGAGAGGCGTTAGACCAGGAAGAATCTAGAGCGCGGGTCTCCACCATTGTCCCTCAACCTGACCCAAAAGACCCCATCACACAGACGGCATTGTCGCGTTGAATAGCCACCGAGAGGCGTTAGACCAGGAAGAATCTAGAGCGCGGGTCTCCACCACTGTCCCTAAACCTGACCCAAACGACCCCATCACACTGGTGGCATTGCCGCGTTGAATAGCCACCGAGAGGCGTTGGACCAGGAAGGATCTAGAGCGCGGGTCTCCACCATTGTCCCTCAACCTGAGACAAACGACCCCATCACACTGGCGGCATTGCCGCGTTGGATAGCCACCGAGAGGCGTTGGACCAGGAAGGATCTAGAGCGCGGGTCTCCACCACTGTCCCTAAACCTGACCTGTAATAAAAGCCTTCGCCTCTGAGCCCCAGGGATCGGTGTATTTTATGCAATTTTTAATATTTTTTTGTGTTACGTACTTAATTCTGATAATACTGTGCAAATGTGTTTACTCTTATGCAGTGTTATTTAAGGGTGCCCAAAAGGCTCGAGTTCTCATACAAACTTAGTTCCGCTTTAATAAAAAACTACATGCCGGATTGAAATATATTGAGTAGACACATATCGATGTTTGTAATAAGTTCTCGATACATAAAACGGAAAAATAGGACCAGTTTCAAACTTTCAGTACAAAAATAATTTAAGCCTTCGTTTAGTTCTGTTTAAATTTACTATATACGATGAAAATTATTTACAAACATCGATATATCATGTATCATATTTATCAACACTATGTATCTACTCAATATATTTGCCAAGTTTGGATTCAATCCAGCATGTTGTTTTTGTATTAAAGCGGAACTACGTTTGTATGGGAACTCGAGCCTCCAGGGGGCCCTTAATGAATAAAATGTTTTGCCTTTCTTGACACATTGGCTCTACATAGTATAAAAAGACCACTCCTGGATTTCGGGAGATTTTACATTATTGTACTTTTCGATATCGAAATTATAAAATGGTTACGAAATATTATGTGATTTAGACGTTTTGAGTTATATTTATGTGTGACATTTTGGGAATAGGTTATTCTGCGTCTCCAATCGATAGCCTAGGCTGCCATAACAGTCGGGTGCCGTGAAATTATCTCAGTCACTGGCACACCGATTAACTTGCGATGGGATGGTAAAACTGCGGTAACTATAGTGTTATAGGTGAGTTAGAATTGGTTAAAACCTTCCTTCTGATCTTTGTGAATTATAGGATCTAATAATTGGTTAGCATATCTAAACAAGTAATTTTTAACCGACTTCAAAAAGGAGGAGGTTCTATGTTCTACTGTATGTATTTTTTTATGTATGTTCACCGATTACTCTGTCCATTATGCACCGATTTTCAAAATTCTTTTTTGTTCGAAAGAGTATACTCCCGAGGTGGTCCCATTGTCACTAAGTCAGGATATAATAATTGAATCCTAGGGAAATTGAGGACAACCCTCAAATTTTATAGGCATTACGTGTTTTATGTATTTTCTTAAGTTATTAGGGTATTTGCGTCATATTCACATTTATAATATTATAATAAACATTTATAATAAACACATTTTCACATTTATAATATTAGTAAAGATTATTTTACAATGACGAGTGATTTTTTTTAAGTCGGTTTTTAGTTTTTTTCAAACTTTTATTTTCTAGTCACTGAAAAGCGGCACATAGGAAAAATAAGCTACCCTTGAAACTAAACAAAACTCCGTCATTCTTATTCCTATTGGTAGACTAAGTGAAAATACATTTGCATGTCTAATTCTGAAATGTAAATCTTATGTATGTACCCACGTATCAAAGTATATATATTAGTACTAACATACAGTATGGACACTCCCTGCCGCTCTCTAGATTGTGACCTCACCCACTCGTCACCCATATTGATTCAGATTGATTACAGTTTGGTTGTCGAACGTATAGGTTTTCGCCGCCATTTTATTTGTTCCGGCATTCCTTTTTTGAAATGTCATTGCTGGCCCATTGTATGAAGTGTCCAGGGTGTGCTCTGGGACAGACACCGGTACAAGTATCGACCATCACTATGCCTTTTACTTTAGTACCTATTTGGTTGTAAATGATAAAACAGCTTTATTAAATGCAAAAAAAGTTATTTCTATTAGATTGCTTAAAAAAGGAGTGCGAGCGACATGAAAATGTAAATCTATACAACTACGAACTCAAAAACTAAGACACCGTTGACAGCTTGGCTCTTAAGAGGATTGTGCACCTGCGACTTTTCATGCAAACGGCGATAGCGATTTGCACTTCATAGACGTTAACTGATTTTGACCAATTTTTGTCAGGTTTTTGTTTTCTCAATACAATTAATAAGTTCGATTTTATTTATCATCCAGTGTTTCCATACAAAACAAATTCCGGCCATTATTTGTTTATTTTTAATCAATAATTTTAAAAAAACGAAACTTATAACATTTTGTTCTAATTGACAACCAATCAAAAATTGGTCAAATTCGGTTAACTTTTAAGAGGTGAAAATTGCTATTGCGGTTTGTAAGAAAAGTTTAGCCGCAGGTTCACTGTATATAAGGCTTTACATAATGCTCTACTGTATCAATTGCTCGCTTTACAAACGGTATTGTATTATCTTGGGCGTGGATGGAGATATTTTAGCTTAAGGCGCAGTGGTACCTAAAAATCCACTTAAACAGGTTTTTAGTAAATTTAAAATCTAGGAACACATATTGGTATTATTGAGAATAGTTACGAGGGACTATGTCGAATGGAAACACGATTTAATAAAGTTGGCTCCATAGAATAATTTCGCAAAGGTACCTCTTTTCGAGCCATTTTATCGTCTATTTTCGGTTTTATTCTTAAAATAAGTAATTTGATAATATGATTTATTTACTGAAATAAAGTTCTTAAGTGACTGAAGGGAAAACATCGAATGGATTTTTATTTAAGATAAATATGATAAAAATCGAAAAAGTGCAAAATTGTGGTTATTTTCTTCCCTCTACACACGAAAAGAAAAAGAAAAAGACAGATTTTTAAGTACCACTGCGCCTTAAGAGGACGTTCACTTTTGAAATCAGAATCCTCTGGATCAATATTGTGGAGTAATTCTCCCTCACTCTGTACATGAAAAGCTTATAAATACAAATTCAAATAGCGAACAAGCCTTTATCGCCAGCGATCTCTTGCCGGATTACCTGGCCGGAGATCGATCGCTGGCCCACTTGTAAAGAAAATAAACACAGTCGCTGTCTTGTATTTTATAGGTAGGTGTAAGTAGGTAGCTAGCAAGTGATAGTGCAGAGAGGTGTCAGGTCAGGCAATGAATGTTTATAAAAGCTAACTAAATTGCATTTTGCATAACTTCAGTCCTTTTTATCTACCCTTTCGAAATTCGTATTTAAAAAACAATATGAATCCCTTAAAACCGGCCAAGGATCGTGCATATAACCGCCTCCGTAGCGTAATGGTTACTCCATTCGCTTCACACCAGGAGGTCGCGGGTTCGATTCCCGGCGGGGTCAACTTGAGAGACTCGGTTTGGTTGGTGGCAGGGCATTTTCATAGCCCGCCTGGCTAGCTACCACCATCTTATCTAAGTCTTGCCGCCAAGCATTAGTGTTAACAGCATTGTGTTCCGGCTTGAAGATAAGATAGCCAGATCCCCATTGCGTCGGGGAATCTTGGTAAGCCCGCTTCCATCTTCGGCATCATCGTCACTTACCATCAGGTGAGATGATGCCAAGGGCTTACCAATTAGGAATTTTAAAAAAATGAGTAGATAGTTAGTAGGTTTTGTATAAGAGTTGTAAACGCAATTAACATTACAGTAATTTTAGATAACTATTTCATTTTTATTTTGGGTCCCTAGGTTTAGAGAAACATATGTTGAAATTATTCCCAATTATTGGATGCATGCAAGCAAACTAAATATATGTTTTTTTAAGTTCATGACTTCATTTCTTAAACAATTTAATGTGACGTCACATAGTCTATAACCAGGCGGCGGACGATCGAGACGCTTTCAACGATGCCTCATTTGTCAAATTATGACAAATAGTTTTGAAGTTATGAGAAACAGATGAACATACGTTGTGGTCAAAATCATAACCCTCCTTTTCGATTTACCGTAGTAGGGTAAAAAAATTAAAGACCTTTGAAGTTACCGAGGAGTACTATTACCATTTTTTGATAAGTTTTTCATTTTCGATATAATCAATAAAAACTCCATTTTTACTTTCGAGCGACGAAGGAGTGCAGAAGGTATTGTGATAACAAAAAATCGAAGTTCAGCTTTTAATGGGGATCGATTGTCTTACACTAATAGAGTGTAAACAACAAAAAAAAATGAATAATATGTGTGTGTTTGTGCGTCCGCCCGGTGCTGTAGTTCCTAAACTACTGAACGGGTTTGGGTAAAATTTGAAAATAGACAGATTTTTATTTGACATCAATACACACCGATTATACAATATATAAAAAGAGTAAAACTGAAACAAGAAAACAAAAAACAAATAATACTAACGGAATCGGTGTAGTGCGATGTCAAAATGGACTTTTCTCAGCATTAGCTGCAAAAGAACTGCAGCGCTGGTTTTCAAAAAATCCCATCCATGGTGTCGTGTCCGCTTTCCGTTTATGAGCAGATGTGATATATGACATTTGTGAGCCCGAGCCGCAGGTGAAGGTTTACCATCGTCACGAGTTTGTTATTTCCTTTTACACCCATGTATAATACGAAGTTTTTCAATACATTTGTGAGAAAATAGATAAAATAAAAAAACTACCGTGACAGATAAACAAAATACATGGGTAGCTACATACCTATCAAGCTTTCAAGATTCAAGATATTTATTCAAAATAAGCGTCGGTGGCTCAACCGGTAACGACTTGGTCCATCTAACCAGAGGTACCGGGTTCAAATCTGGACGGCTAATGTACCAATGAGTTTTTCAAAAACTTACGTACATATAATTACCGATTGCTTTAACGGTGAAGGAAAACATCGTGAGGAAACCTGCACACGCCTGCGAAGAAACTCGAAGGTTGTGTGTGAAGTCGACCAACCCGCACTGGGCCCGCGTGGTCGACTAAGGCCTAATCGCCCTGATTTAGGGTAGGCTCGTGGGGACGTATATGAGCTGATATAATAATTCAAAATAGGTGCAAATTACACTCTTTCTGATAGTCATAAAATAGTGATTACATAGTTTCATTTGTAAAAAATCAAGAAATAAACAATCATTAGTTAATTACGTCAAAATACAATCAGTGATATAAAAAAAATGTCATTAGAACATGAAAACAATATGACACGAGAAGTTATAGGTACATCAAAATTATTGAATGTCATGAACGCCTTTGACAAGTGTAGGCCAGTTCACACGGACAGCACCCTGTCACGAATATAACGCGAGAGTCAGCCATCGCTCCTTTCAACCATATTAAAGGGAATGGAACGACCCGGCTTCAGCAACCAAAGTTCATTTTACACTACTTGTAGCTTATTTTAAATGACAGGAGTAATCTCACTTTGTTTTTCTTATACATACATAGAAGTATATTTTTTATTACATATATATTAACTCTTCTTAATTTTATTAGTTTTCACAACTAAAACATCTCAATTCAGTTTTACGAAAATTGCGCCATATTTTAGCTAACACACGTATGCATGCGTAAGTTTTTTATTATTATCATAAAAACTACAATACGGCTTAGGATACTTAACCTCTTTGGTAAAGATGACCTATTCCTTGGTGTAACCAGTTCCACTTCATTCATTTTTTTTCTCTTTTCTTCACAAAGATATAACTCAAAGAGAATCTAAACAGCTTGCATTATGTACTAACCTCGCTCGGAGGAACTTCCTACATCTTTTAAAATTCTCCTTTCAAAAATCTTAAAGAAGATTTTGTATCTTTGGTTATTATATTTTTTTTTGCTAGCAATGTCTTGTTCCTCCGAGCTAGAAATTAAAAAAAGTGGTCAAAGAAAAGCACGTGTGCGGTAAAATCAATTTTGCGCAAACTTGACTGGCATATAAAGGACCACTTTTCGAGCAACTGTATTGAAAAAAATATAAACGCAATTTTATTTGTTTTTTAAGGAATTAGTGTAGATATATACCAATATGTGTAATATATAAAATAAAATAGTGTTAATATAATAAAAAGTATTAATAATAATCGGACGTGAGATGTGTTTTTGTAAACAACATCACGGTTATAAGCACCTTATGTATGTTGGAACAACTCGGCCACCTACATGCATCTCCTTCTGATATGATATGAGATAATTTTTGAGCTTTAATTTAAAGGTGCCTATAGATGTTAGTTCCCTGAGAGGAGGTGGCAAGTTATTCCAACATGTGGTGGCCGCATATCTAAAGCTGCCCCTGAAAGCTTCAGCGTGGTGGATCTGCGTATTAAGAGGCCAACTTGCTGAACAGGGTGCACCGTTTTCGAGAAAAAACGTGGGGAATCTAGGGAAATAAGTGAGGAATTATTGGATATCACGGGAAATAAATGGAAGTTATCAGGAATCATGGGAGACCTGTCGGGAATGATTAGAAATCATCGGGAATCTGGGCATAACTGCGGGGAATCATTGGGAATCATAAGAAATCAATTGGTAATACGCAGAAATTATGGTGAATTTGATGAAGGGTCAGTTGGGGCCCCAATAAAAACCACCCGTTAATTTCTTACTTATTCTCCCAATCATTTGCCCAGATTCTCATGATTTCCACTAATTCCCTATTAAATCCTAATGATCCGCAAGCATTCCCCACTGGTTTCTTAAAATTTCCCATGAATCCCATACGAACGTTGTCGCCTATAAAGCCATCCCTCCAATCCCACAACAAAAATGGGGGGTCATCATGAGACCGCAATCGGTTAAATTTTTTTAATTCCCCGAAATACCGTAGCAGTAATTAACGTCAAAGGGGCTACGGCCCCTGGAGACCCCAGGAGTGGGTACAACGAAAAGTGTCCCATACAAACTTTGCTGCCTATGACCCCCTCTAACCAATCCCATAATAAAAAGGGAGGATCTTCATGACATCGAGAGTCATCGAAAATTTAGAGCCCTTATTTATAATAGCACCTCAAGCATTATTTTTTTGGAGATTTGAATATTTTTTTTTAGTATAGCAGCCCTTTTAAGTGCACTCCAACGGGATGGGTTGATAAAAACTGTGCGAGAGTGAGGAGGACAAACATTTTGCTTTGGGTTCCATCTTGGTTCCTAATGACACATTTTGAATAACTACGCTAAACGACACACACGCATAACGACGCACCTCGAGTATGCGTCATTTCACGTATGTGTGATTTGGCGTAAACGTCATTAAGTGTTTTTAGTTATTACTTATTACCAAAATAACGAGAAAGTAAATTGTGAGTATCTACAGCTGCGGTATTTGCGGTCTATAACCATTAGCTTGCCAAGAAAACAAGATTTTTCTCTACCCACTTTTTCGCCTTTAAATTAGTATGTTTTGTTTTTTAAAGTGAACAAATTACAGTTGAACTACAGTTCTCTAACCAGTTAGCTATCTAGTTAGGCTTCCAGCGCAACCTGGCTGGCCAGTATAGCCGCGTAATTGTCCGTAACGGTTCCACATTTAAACAGCACAAAATGAACAAATGTACCAAACAGTCACTGTTTGTACCAAATTGTACCATTCTGCACATATTCGGTTAAGCTATTGGTCCAGCGTGCCCATAATCGTTAGCTAGGCCCCATTTGTATGGTAATTTTATTAGTAGTTTGTGGAAAAAGTGCTTTGAGTCTGTAAAAGCTACAATTAATAAGACAGCAAGTTCTCCAGTTTTAATTATTGCTTTGGTGTATATTTTTCTTACAGTACTCGTATATGCATCTCAGCTTTTTAATTTCTTTCTTTGATTGTCGCACTTAACATCATACCTTAGTTGAAATTAGACGTCATTGTGTCTTATTATAATCATCATCATCATATCAGCCGAAGGACGTCCACTGCTGGACATAGGCCTCCCCCAAGGATCTCCACAACGACTGGTTCTGCGCTGCCTGCATCCAGCGGCTTCCCGCGACCTTCACCAGGTCATCGGTCCACCGAGTGGGAGGCCTGCCTACACTACGCTTACCGGTGCGTGGTCGCCACTTGAGAACTTTACTACCCCAACGCCAATGTGCCCCGCCCACTGCCACTTAAGTTTAGCAATTTTGAGAACTATGTCGGTTACTTTGGTTCTTCTACAAATCTCCTCGTTTCTGATTCGATCACGCAGAGAAACTCCCAGCATTGCACGCTCCATTACCCTTTGGGTGACCTGGAGCCTTCTTATGAGGCCCATAGTAAGCGACCATGTCTCAGTTCCGTATGTCATCACTGGCAACACACACTGGTCGAAGACCTTGGTCTTAAGACACTGCGGTATCTGGGACGTAAAGATATTGCGAAGCTTCCCGAACGCTGCCCAGCCAAGTTGGATTCGACGATTGATCTCTTTCTTGAAGTTGGACCTACCTAACTGGACTGTTTGTCCCAGGTATACATATTCGGTAACAACTTTGAGTGTAGAGCCTCCAACCTTCAGAGGAGTAGGTATGACACATTATATAATATGGGGTTGATTTTTGCTTATTACAATAGATGGGTTTAAGTATTTATTATTTTCACTTATTAATTAATTGGTTTGTTGTAGATATGTGCTAGCGAACATTATAAAACGTGCGCACACCTGCTAAAACAAATGACAAACGATTGCTCATGGCTGCGCTATTGGCCATTAATAGAAAACCTTTCTGTTTTCAAAAATATATGATTATTAGCTTTTACGCGCGGCTTCGCGCGCGAGGACTTCGTTTTTATGACTGTCTTTGAGGGTGAGTGGTGCGCGACTTCGCAGGCGTGGACATGAGTTTTCTCCAGTTCCTTGGGAACCAAATAAGTAATTGGTGAAGGTCACTTGGCTTGACCATATATCGTAACCTTATAATGTAACCCCGTAATGTATGTACGTAAAAATCTGCATCTCTTCTCACTGAATAGTGACAGGCATCTTCGGAATAGGAATAAACTTCAAGTAACTTATACCAGACTTAGCAAAATCAATAAGTCCTTTGTGGGACAATGCTCACTCATGTATAACAAATTACCCGATGATGTGTTAAATTTGTCAGAAAAACAGTTTAAAAACTGTATCAAAAGAACTCTTTGTAAAAAAGGTTATTATATTACATCCGAATATTTAAATGACAAAAATGTATGGGTAGACAGTGTTTTTTCTATCAACACTACTAATCGTGTTTAATAGTAATAAAATGATGACCAACCTAAGAATGGACGTGGAAGCGATAAGACATGACAAGTCTAGTACTTCTTTTAATAAATATTTTTATCTTTACATGACATTGACATGAGCATTATGCTCGCTTAAGGGTTAACTGGAGGGACGAAATCCCATACAAACGTACTTTCGTTTTATTTTCGAAACCATAAAACTCATCGTATTAAATTTTTTTACAAGCATTAAGATGATAAATATCTAGATCTCTAATTAGTTTTGGTTCGAAAATAATAAACAAAAAAAAAGTTATAGCAACTTAAAATTTGCCCTTTTTATCGACGAAATCGAGTAATATTTAGACGCCTATTACACTTATAATTATATTTTCGATCCTTATGGAAACTAATTATACGACTAGAGTGAAGACTCTAAATTCCAAATAATTTAGTTTTATTTGGGTATCTATCGTATTTATCGAAATAAACGAAAACTACGAAAACCTTTCGATTCATGGCCTATAACGGCCCGTTTCGCTGGCGTTCAGTGCTCTCTCTTTGTCGTACGCGGGGGTGTAGCTCTCACATGCGGGGGTTGGGACGGAGCTACTTGCCGGGTGCCGGCGCGGTGTGACGGATTCTCTGTCTCGTTTTTTTAGCGCCCTTTCTCTTTCTCGACGAAATAGCAACACGACGAAGCGCGTCGGTAGGCAACTCGCTGTGGAGTTCGCCCGCGCCTCCAGTACCACCTTAAATGTTCGTGCGGATGGTGGCGCATCGGGAGCCGGGTCGTTCCTTTCCCTCTAATATGGTTGATGGGAGCGATGGCTGACTCTCGCGTTATACTCGTGACCGGGTGCTGTCCGTGTGAACTGGCCTACTCTTGTTGAATGCATTCAATGATTTTTGTGTATAACTTTTCGTGTCATATTGTTTTTATGTTGAACGTGAAAAGGTAACAAACAAACATTTTTAATATTAGTAAGAATTCAATGACAAGCAACAGAGTTTTAACTTTCTGTGACACGGAATGTACTACTTTAGATATAGTATTTCATTCCCGACTGGACACCGCACCGAGACTAAAATAATTACAAAGAAATGGGTTCTCAACCCTCGCGGTGCCTTGTAAAAGAGAAAATTGCGACGCGTGCTCTCTAACAGTTTATATAATTGAAAACATTGTAGGGAGTTTTGTAAGAAAACCGGCCAAGTGCGTGTCGGACCACGTGTGGCGTTGGGTTCCGGAGTCATTACTTAAAAACTGTTTAAGGGAATCTTAATCGTTTTCCGAAGTCCAATAGTTTAGAAATACCAGGGACACGTTTATATCGACCTTGACGAGCTTTATCTTAGAACGGCACATCTGATAAAAACATGTTGTTTTAAAATATTACTTCATTCAAAACGACCATCATATCAGCCGAAGGACGTCCACTGCTGGACATAGGCCTCCCCCAAGGATTTCCACGACGACCGGTTCTGCGCTACCCGCATCCAGCGGCTTCCCGCGACCTTCACCAAGTCATCGGTCCTAAGAGTGGGAGGCCTGCCTACGCTACGTTTTCCGGTGCGCGGTCGCCACTCGAGAACTTTACTACCCCAACGGCCATCTGTTCTACGAGCTATGTGCCCCGCCCACTGCCACTTAAGTTTAGCAATTCTGAGAGCTATGTCGGTTACTTTGGTTCTCCTACGGATCTCCTCGTTTCTGATTTGATCCCGCAGAGAGACTCCGAGCTGGGCACGCTCCATTACCCTTTGGGTGACCTTTAGCCTTTTTATGAGGCCCGTAGTAAGTGACCATGTCTCAGGTCCGTATGTCATCACTGCAGTATTTGGGACGTGAAGATAATATTGCAAAGCTTCCCGAACGCTGCCCAGCCAAGTTGGATTCTTTCTTGAAGTTGGACCAACCTAGCTGGACTGTTTGTCCCAGGTACACATATTCGGCAACAACTTCGAGTATAGAGCCTTTAACCTTCAGAGGAGTAAGTATGATACGGACGTTTGACATAATTTTCGTCTTGTCCATGTTCATTCCTAGACCTACTAGTTGGAGGCTCTACTGAGGCCATCGAGCATTGTGCCTAAGTCGTCCATAGTCTCAGCCATGACAACGACATCGTCAGCGAATCAAAGGTGGGTGATGTACTCGCCGTTGATATTGATGCCGAGTCCACCGCAGTCCAAAAGCTTAAAAACATCTTCCAGGGCGGCAGTGAACAGTTTCGGAGATATAACGTCTCCCTGTCTCACCCCTCGCTGCAGCTGGATAGGTTCCGAGTTTTGATCCTGGAGGCAAACCGACATGTTGGTTAAACGACCAATTCATTGATACCCCACACGCGGGGTTCACAAAAATATTTTTTTTCGTGTCACTTTTACATGTAGGTACATGGGAGGCACCCCTAAAATGTTTATTTAACAACAGGACCCATTTTTACTTTCGAGTGACGAAGATGATGATGATGATTGTGATGGCAAAAATAAATCGAAGTTGGGATTTTGATGGGAATCGATTGTCATAAACTAATAGAGTCTAAAAAACGAAAAAAATGTGAGTGTGTGTGTATGTCAGTACGTCCGTCCGGTGCTCTAGTTCCTAATCTGCTGGACGGATTTGGGTGAAATTCGGGTTAGGGCAAGGTGGTTACGTATTAAATTAAGGGCCTAAAGTTTATTTTTAAGGTCGGTACCAGCACACAGCTACTCACATTTTACATACGGCATTGCTGACACCGACCTCAAAAATAAACTTTAGGCCCTTAATTTAATTCGTACTCACCTTTGATTTTGTTATTGTTGGTTAATGTCGTGTAGCTAAGTATAATTATATTATTTTATACTTTTGAGTGAATTTCATTTTGAAGTCGGTTTTTATTTTCTTTATTTTTAGTGATATTGCTATCTATCTAACAACGTTAAACCCAATCACTCACTCGGCAATAGGAACCATCAAATCATTATGCATGTGTTTCATTAACAGATACAGATTCACAACCTCATTTCCCCCTCTCCATTTCATCATCGGACGACCAGGTGCGGAGGGCGGTTCCATCCCTTTGTCGTCAATGTTCCACCTTTACGCACGAAGCGTTTTGCGTCTTCGTTCATCATGCGAACGGCCAAGGAGTGGAATTCCCTTCCGGCGTCTGTATTCCCCGATTCGTACAATTTAGGAATCGTCAAGACGAGAGTGAATAGGCACTATTTGAGCTTTCGTGTCACATCCTCGGCTGCATCGGCACTTACCATCAGGTGAGGTGCAGCCAACGTACTAAAATTTTTAATATAAAAAAAAAGATTCCTGTGGCTTTCATCATCATCTCAACAGCATTAAGGAGTTAAATCTTCCATCATCAGCTCATCTAAATAATCTGAAAGAATACAACTCTGGGTCTATACGTACCTATGTAAAATATTTGAAGAATTATCCTCCAACTCCTAACCGTTAAGGAGTTGTACCTTCCTTCATCAGCTCATCAACATGAAACTATGACTACCATACGCAAATACTTTAATAATTTAAGAAAATATATGAAACAGGTAAAACGTGCCTATAAAATTTGAGGGTTGCCTTGGATTTCTCATCATCAGATCCTGACTTGGTGACAATGGGACCCCCTCGGGAGTATACTCTTTCGAATAATAAAAGAATTTTTAAAACCGGTTCACAGTCGGTGGTGATATCGCGTAACAAACATACAAAAAAAAAACATACAGTCGAATTGAGAACCTCTTCCTTTTTGAAGTCGGTTGAAAACTCACTGTGTCATACGGACAGACAGAAGGACGGATATAACAAAGTTATAAGGTTCCTTTTTTGCGATTTTGTATCCGGAATCCTTTGATTGTTTACTGTCAAAAAGTTTTTTTTTTTCATTAAGAATTTGAGTGCGTCTAACTGCGACTTTCCTGATGGAAAGCGACAGGATGTAACACGCAAACTCAAATAGTGTCATTTCACTCTCGCATTGAAGCCCCCCCCCAATTGTAAGAATCGGGAAACACTGACGCAGATAAGGAATTCCCATCCTTACCGCTGACCGCATAATAAATGAGGAAGCGTAACGGATAGTGCGGATATGCGAAGGTCCACAACAATGGGGTGGAAAGCCTCCCTTTCGCCTTGTTAACCGAAGGTGGAATGGTATTCGTGTACCCTTTGAAATATTTTCACTAAGTTGATTTACAAAAGTATTCTTGAAATGAACTTGGTTAGAACAAAGCACTACATCAATGGTATGTTGTTAACACTACTTTACAAAAATAACCCTTTGTCTGTAGCGAATACTGTCGTGTCAAATTAAGGGCCCCCAGGTGGGTCGAGTTTCCATACAAACGTAGTTCCGCTTTAATACAACAACTACATGCCGGACTGAATTCAAACATTGCGAATATATTTAGTAGACCCATATCGATATTGTTTGTAATTAGTTTTCATCGCAGTAAATTGAAACATAACTAAACGAAGGCTTAAATTAGTTTTGTACTGAAAGTTGGAAACTTCTCTTGCTTTTTTTCCGTTTTATATTATTACATCGAAAACTACTTACAAACATCAATACAAGTATGTGTCTATTCAATATATTCGCAAAGTTTGGATTCAATCCGGCATGAAGTTTTTGTGTTAAAGAGGAACTACGTTTGTATGGAAATTCGAGTCTCCTGGGGATTATCGAGCCTCAAGGATCTAAATACATATCAGGCTCGTGAACTTTGAACTTATTCATTAATTTCATTAGCTAGGTAGGTACGCGGATGTGTGTTGGCTGTCTCGTCGAAGTAACTATTTAGTAATCTGTGGTCTCGTCGCGTCCCAGAATGACACATAATGTTTCACCGTAGTTTTGCCGTTAATTTTAAAGCACATTGTGTGGACATCTCGACCATAACCGGGAGTGGAGTTATGATGATTGTAGTGCCTTTTTACGGCTCGCCCTTTATTAAGGAGAGTGGAGGAGAGTCGTCGCCATTTTGTCGTGACTCGTGACTCGTGAGCCGAGCTGTATCTTTTATAAGAGAATGCGGCCGTCCGCGGGCAGGTTTTATTGCTGATCCTTATTTCGCTGAAAACGGTTTCGACGGAGGCGCTTGGTGGCGGCTGGCTGAACGAAATTAGCCATACAAAAGGGAGATTTATGTTGGGACAATTTCAGCTGTCCTACACGACACAGGAAATTGGACAGTGTCCATGTTGGTCACTTTCTTGTGGTCTTCTCTCGATGTCTGACCTATCGAGGGAGGTGCTCAGGGGTTAGTGATGATCAGTTGCAACATTATTGCAGAGGCCGTGAAAGGCTATGGCATTTCGTGTATGAGTTTGAATTGCCATTTCCGCCGAAATAGAGGTCATTGCAGCTCATATACGTCCCCACCGAGGGGCTCGAGCCTACCCTGAATCAGGGCGACTAGGCTTTAGTCGACCACGCGGGCCCAGTGCGGGTTGGTCGACTTCACACACAACCTTCGAGTTTCTTCGCAGGCGTGTGCAGGTTTCCTCACGATGTTTTCCTTCACCGTTAAAGCAATCGGTAAGTATGTACGTAAGTTTTTGAAAAACTCATTGGTACATTGGCCGTCCAGATTTGAACCCGGTACCTCTGGTTAGATGGACCGAGACGTTACCGGTTGAGCCACCGACGCTTTTACGAAATAGAGGTATATTCAAGGAAATAAATAAACCAGCCAAGTGTGAGTTGAACTCTCTTTTTATTATATGTTGTTTGAGTTAGTTTGTACTTTGACTGACCCGTTGGTCCAGTGGCAGCGCTGGTGTCTGCTGCGCCCAGGGTCGTGGGTTCGATACCCACCCAGGGAAAATATTCGTGTGACGAACAGGTTTGTTTGCTCTGTGTATGGGTCTTAAGTATCTAGATGTGTATGTATTTATGTATATTGTGAGGTCATCTACGAGACGCTGTGGGGGTTGGTAGCTCGGCAGATTAATATCATAAAAGAGAAACACCAAAGTACGTATTATTTAATACGTAAAATTTGTAATAGCTCTGTCAGCTGACTGATTATTAGTTCTTTACACGAAACTATTGAAAATACTTTCTTGCCATAAAATAGATTAATAGGGATCAAACAATAATATCCCACTTGAGAATGGACCTCTGTACTGGCTCACGGCCCACCATAGAATCAATCCCAACTGTTTTGGAAAGCTTTCGAACGACTTACTAATTTGAATTTGAACTTATATTTTTAATTCTATTCGCGCTGGCAAGAAAGTACTAAAGGAGTCGCGAGTGCGGAAACATAGAGATATACGATCTCTACAATATCCTCTCTGGTTCCCATGGTACAGGGAATCATAGTTATAGGAGTCAGATGACCGTGTGTGATTTTTCTCTAAATAAAAAAAACACACCAAGTTTACGTTAAGTTACGATACGCGAGTCCGACTCGCACTTGGCCGGTTTTTTAATTTATAAAGTGAATATCGTTTGTTCGACCTTTACCGTTTGTTATCGTTACGTCACATCGCGGATCAGCTCGAGTGCCCGACACTCTTGACGTGTCAACTCTCAAGGCCTTCTTTGGTCTCAAGCACAGTCTCAAGGCTCGGCTCGGCTCGACCGATATTCCATTACGGTTTTAAAACTTGACAAACACTGACAGATAGCACACACACCTACATAGATTAGCCGAGGCAAAGAGCTAGGAATATTACTAAGCCAACAGAACTGTTTGATCGGTATAATTACAGAAGTTCAAGGGTAGGCAGACACTAGCTTGACACTAGGCACAAATTTCAGCATAAATATTATTGCCGCTGTATGCTAAACGTGGAATAACATTTGCATATTTATAGGGGAAGCTCTGCAAACATGGGGGGTGGTATGGGTTTGTTTTTGACATAATGGGTCTTCCTCGCCTAAAACGGCTCCTTAAAGCCATTACTCTTAGACGCTGTCCGGGTGTGAGCGTGTCGTGCAGTGTATGAGACAAGAACGAAATCAATTCGAATGAGGAGACCCGTGCTGCTCCGCAGCATTATTATTATGTACATTAATGGTGCGCGGTGGGCAACCCGCAAGTGGCTCGCCATCGATGTTGCGCGGTGTGCGAGAATGTGCGCGTTGAATGTTCACAAATCCTCCGAAAACTATTTGTTTTGGGATATGAAAGCACAACAACTACTCACATAATACACTGTGCGTTTTAAATGAGAAAATTGCGATCGCTCTTTCTTTTTAACTCATCGTATCAGCCAAAAGACGTCCGCAGCCGGACAAAGGCCTCCCCCAAGGATTTTCACGAAGATCGGTCCTGCGCTGCCCGTATCCAGCAGCTTCCCGCGATCCTCACCAGGTCGTCGGTCCACCGCGTGGGAGGCCTGCCTACTCGTTTTAACGCACTGCTTGTTAAAAAAGATAAGATGAGACAAATATATTATTGCACACTCTATACAATTATAAGAAAAACACAATATTTTAATTCCTAAACCTTCCTCATGAACCAGTCCGTCCATTGATGAAAACCGTATGAATATCCGTTTAAAATGTTCACACCTAGTTTCCCTCCAACTCAACTGCCGGAGGGACTCGATATAGATTTATTTTTTATTTATTTGAGAAGGAAGAAAGTTAGGTGATTTTTAATGCTTGATGACAAATCTATGAATAATACAATATAATACAAAGAATATTGTATTGAATCACAACATTAAAAAAAATTAATAATATAGAAGAAAGCTACAATAGGCGGCCTTATTGCTAGGTAGCAATTTCTTCCAGACAACGTTTAGGTAGGGAAACAGCGATAGAATAAGTAAAGGGGCGGTGCAATAATTAAAAACAGAAAAATTTGCAAATAAACAGTTACCTATATAAAATAAATAAATAAATACCTTTCATTAAAAAAAATAAGCAAATTGGTTAGATACAACGACCCGTCGGACTCGTACCTATTAGATTTCATAATTATTATTTTTTTAATTGACAAATCTGTGCATAAATACCTTTGATTAAAAAAATAAGCAAATGGATTGGATAGAACGGCCGCACGGACTCGCAGTAGGCACTTGTCCCACCGCTGCACTGACGCCGCCGCCGCCGCCGCCGCCGCCGCCGCCGCCGCCGCCGCCGCCGCCGACGAGAAAGCGATTACCTGTCGACTATTCTTTCGCTCAAGTAACATACAATACATCGCTGCTTATCATTTTGACATTTCTGTTGATACTAACTTAGTTTTATAAGATGTCTGTTACTAACACAATATTATGGATTGACTATCTGAAATAAATAATTTGATTTGATTTGATTTGATTTATCAAGAATAATGGTGCATCTCAAAAACGATATTTTTTCAGTAAATAAAACGTTTAAAAAAATAAAAAAGTTTTTTTACTTTAAATTTTATTTTAACTAAGTTAACCAGCTTCTTAATGGTTATTGCGTTTTTAAATTAGGTAAAGTATAGCTTTCATGCAAAATCAACAAGAAAATGTAACATAATTAACTATAAAAATGACAAAACCTTCGACTACTTTGACTTACGTCACATAACTGGCCATTTTTTTTTAAAACAAAGGTGCATCTTGTTTTACATCACTTATATTAAAGGAATTATTTCGACAATAACGGCTCATCTGGTTTTGTGTCATAAAAGCAAACATTTTTTTAAAGTAATATCGGCCTTTTTTGTTATGTCATAATATTTGTTATAGTTTTTTTTTTTTAAATATCGACTTATCTAGGTTTATGTCGCAGATCATATCTGAGTATTATAGTCAACAATGACTTAATTGTGTTTATGTCAAACACCAATCACAATAAATTTTCAAAACTAAGTCTATAAACTAGAAACATTATGAAATAAAGTTTAGAAAATATAATGAAAATACACAAAAAGTATTAATAATATTTTTTAACAGAAGAAACTGTTATTTTCTTATTTTTAGGTATAGTTTACCTTTAAGCTGAATCATACGTCTTTTCAGTCTTAATTAGTATTTATTCTTAATTATTTTTAGGAACTATAATTATTAATCGACATAAAAATCTTAGGCAATAACAAATAAACTATTTTTTCACTCAATATCGTAGAAGCATACAAATTTCTACAGTTTCAAAATGGAGGGGAATATTTAGTCTTACAAACTTGCATAAAATAGGGTATAGAACCTAGGATATTTTTTTTTAATCAAATTGAGTAATACTTTCTTCTTCTTTTTGTGAGCTTTCATATAAATCAGGCTGTTATTGTTTGTAGAGTTCAGAGTATTTTTTTTATATTTGTCAATGACGAGTCTTTTATAATCATTTGTGTATGATGTTTTATACAAAATTATTTGAAAATACTGATCTGATGAATAAATTGTACCTGACTTAAGGAACTTCTTTATTGCCTCTCAATGACAGAATGTGCAGAGTCCGCTTCGTTTTGTGTATGACCCTTAATCAGAAATGATGTGTTCATAATGAGTGACTGCATACACGTACAAAGCAATCATAAAATAATGTTTTTGCTACCCATCACAGTTGTCGGAAAAGAAAATCAAATCCAATTTAGACTCAAGCTGTTTAGATGAGTCTTGTAAGTTTTCTTTGTATTGCAACATACACGTTCCTATCTCAATTACTCCACGTTTGCGTTCTCCTTCCTTGCCACACAAAACAAGCGACATCATGGCTTTTTAAATTAAAGACCGTAAAATTATGAACATTCACTTTGGATAAGTAATAAAAACATCTCCTTTAGGACATGGCATTACAGCTTGCAAGTCGTATACTGACATGATACAATTATCAGGTGTATAATCTTTACAAAGTAACAATAGAATTTATTTCACTTTTTAACTCATCGCCTGTCTTGCTTTTATGGATTCTTGTCTCCACATCAATCTCGGTTTGAATGTCTCTCCCCAAGTTCTTGAGCTACTGCTTCCAATTAGTCATCTCAATTTATTGTTATTAATATCAAAGCAAAATGTGTTTTGACATCGTTTTCTACCTGTGCTAACGTAATTTGTTGCGATTTTGTTTCTATAATGTTTCAGATATTTATCTTATGCTGTATTTAACTATTGTTTTCTTGCAATGATAGCAGATCATTCGTTAATGTCGAGTGTGATTCTTTCTATTTTATTCTTTTCCGATTCTACTGCTTTCTTTTTTAGAATTTGAGGCAATACTTTTTCAACTCTAATGATTGATGCTGTTTTCAGCTTTTTCCTGATATATTTATTCTTGTATTGTTAACGTTTTTTAGAAGCTGCGTTGTCTTTTTGTTTATCTTAGTTGAAGAAATCGAGTCGGATAAACTTGATTGCGTTGTTTCTGATTTTTGGCGCTCGCATAATCGAAGTTTGGATCTTTGATGCTATCATCTGAACCAGTCTTTTAAATCTGTAGAAGAGTCATATCTACGTTCTAATTTTAAAGGGACTTTAATTTTCTAAAACATTTGGTTTGTCTTCCTCCCTAGTGCTGTTATTTTTCCTGTATTCCTTTCTAAAAGTAAATTAAAAAATAAGACATTGAGTAGGAATTAACAAGAATTAATATATTATTTTATTCTCAATATAATAAATATATTGTCTTCAAGGGTCTGCATTAACAAACTTGAAACTTTTATTACATACCAAAAAAAAATTATTGAAGATTAACAACGTGAGGTGTCACTATCTGCTATCTTTAGGACACTAGCTACCTATTCTCGCAGGGCTAATATGATTATGAGGAATCTCTCTCTCTCTCTCTCGCTTTTCTTAGCAATTTTTCCGTCTGATCACGGGGTCTGCTTTCTTACTCCACTTTGCCCTATCCTAGGACGAAGTCCTCAGTTAGGTCGCAGCTTTATGTTCTTCCTTAATGACGCTCAACCATCAAAGTTTCGGCCTTCCTCTTCGCCTTTGACCGGGTAGGTTTTGGTTGAGTGTAACATTGCCGATTTAGTCAGGTGGTCTCCTTTTCACGTGTCCAAACCATCGTAGCTGGTTTTCTTGTAGCTTGTCTGCGACGTCGCGCACGCCGAGGCTACCGCGCACGTGCTCGTTGAGGATCTTGTAAAGCCTCGTCACTCCGCACATGCACCGCAGAATATTTAATTATGAGGACTATTCTCGAAACTGATAAAGATTTAGGAAGTGCCTAGATTACAGAAGTTAGAAGCGAAGTGACCAATTTGATTTTAACTTAAAGGGGTTTAAAAATATTTGTATGGAGACTGTCATAGTACCAGGTCCGCAATTTTTAAACAGCGTCACACAATTAAACCTCAATATTTGAAAAGAGGAGATTAGGTAAACAAAAAATGTCACTTAGCATTCCATTCAATTGAATATTCTCATCAGCATTATATCCTAAAACGTCACGATAAGGAAATAATTGAACTTAAAGAAATAAAATGAATATATTTCGAGTATGCAATTCTGCAAATTTATGTCCAGTTATCTCCAAAATGTGACGTTTAAAGACTTTGTGCTAAATGCCATTTTTTGTAGGTCTATAATTATGTCCCATATCCAAATATACTGGTATAATCGTGCAACACAATTTTGACAAAATGTTAAAATGGACTATGCCAATAATTTTAAATCCGTTTCTAATTAAAACTTTTTTATCCACAATTGGTAAGCCCTTGACAGTATATCACCTGATGGTAAGTGACGATGATGCCAAAGTTAATGTCGGAACATATCGATGTTGTTATCATGTTAACATATTGTGTTCCGGAATGAAGATAAGATAGCCATCGCATTGCATCGATGAATCTTGGTAAGCCCCATAGTAAGTCTCGAAGCGGCCTTGCCAAGATTCCACAACGCAATGAGTTAACGTTTAACGGCTAACGTTTAACGCCTGCGTATCGTATTGGTTAAGTCCATTAGCTTCACATCAGGAGATCGTGGGTTTGATTCCCGGTGAAATCTTTGTGTATAAGTCCGTTTGGAAGTCTTGTCGCCAAGCATTTAACGGCATTGATGTGTTTCAGCTAGAAGATAAGTTAGCCAAGTGTAAAATAAGCAAAGAGCTGATGTTGTTTAAAGTCAACATACTCTAGTCGGCAAGTAAATTTCTCATTTTTGAAAGTTAATATCATGACTACAGATCTATATTGATATATGACATGGTGATTAACACATGTACTTATCATGAACAGTGATATATTTTATTAACAAGCTCTAAAGCTCCACGATATTTCTTCTGAATATGGGCATATCTTTAAAACAAACAAAACTCTGTAGATTTTTTCTCATGAATAAAGTATTAAAAACAAATAATAAAAATTAAGATACTAACTTTATGATGAAGAGTGGCATATCACAAAATATTTCACTATTCTATAAACTATTTATGCAAATATTCCGTATTGTTTTGCGATGTGCCTATATTCACGTAAGAAACGCTCCGACTTCCTTGAATGACGGGGCACAATGGTGACCGGCCACTGTTCACAATAATATGGCGGTCAAAACCGAACAATCACATAACGGCCCAATGTTGCCACAACGTCAATAAAAAGCTCTCAGTTTTGCTGTCTTGTTCACGATAAAATATAGCTCATTCTGAACGCACTGGTGGTAATAACTCAAAATCGCACTATTTTGTTTTGGGCCACTATTCTTGATAAGCAGCGACATGTAGATTCCGTGTCGATAAAAGACATACATATCATCATATCAGCTCATATACGTCCCCACCGAGGGGATCGAGCCTACCCTGAACTAGGGCGATCAGGCCTTAGTCGACCCCACGCGGGCCCAGTGCGGGTTGGTCAACTTCACACACAACCTTCGAGTTTCTTCGCAGGCATGTGCAGGTTTCCTCACAATGTTTTCCTTCACCGTTAAAGCAATCGGTAAGTATGTACGTAAGTTTTGAAAAACTCATTATTAACATACATATATTAATAGTTAATCGCTGACTGTTCACACTGCCGGCGATTAGCTATAAATGAATGTAACTCTTTTATTGGCACGGGGTCTATATTTATTATACGTTTCTTGAGCGAGAAAATAGTCGATAGTTAGTCGCTTGGTGCCTTCATCATTATCATATCAGCTCATATACGTCCCCATGGAGGGGCTCGAGCCTACCCTGAATTAGGGCGATCTGGCCTTAGTCGACCACGCGGGCCCAGTGCGGGTTGGTCAACTACACACACCCTTCGAGTTTCTTCGCAGGCGTGTGCAGGTTTCCTCACGATGTTTTCCTTCACCGTTAAAGCAATCGGTGAGTATATGTACGTAAGTTTCGAAAATCTTATTGGTACATTGGCCGTCCGGATTTGAACCCAGCACCTCTGGTTAGGGGGACCTAGTAGTTACCGGTGGAACCACGGACTCTTTATGTGCCTTAGATTTCATCAATTCTCTTAATATATAGATGTATAGATAGATCGGAGGCTTAGTAATAGGATCCCATATGGTCATATTTTGGGTGTACAGTGTACACAACCCTAAAAAAACGATATCCACAAGAGCAAAAAAGCTCGTTATTAATACAATAATAGTCCTGGATGATGATGATCTATCCGACCGATTTCGGTCATGGCGACCACTTCGACTCCTGGTCGGTTCGCCGCGCGTGCGCTCGAAGATGGTTTATGTAGCCAATCTTCGCAGCGAAACTCCTCGCGCACTGAAATACTCCTGAATACACTATCAGCTATACGAATACTATCCGAATCATAAAAAAAACAATTACAATTGGTAGATAACATTTAATTGTAACAGGTATTCTTAAAAGCTACCTAGGTGTTGTAGTTATCTCACAAGTATTTGCGTTACATATGTAAATCTAAATAAAAATGCAAACATCTTGTATCCAACTGCCCAAATACAAATACACAATTCATAATACTTTGCATTCTTTAGATAAATTCACCGCTTCCAGCCAAATGGGGTTGAAGTGGTTTCACAAGTGGAATAATTCGTGAAATTCAACACTACGTTCACACCTGGTGACCATTTTACTGAGAGCTTCCATACCGCTTCTTCTTATTTGTTTGTCAATATAAAACGGGGGGTGTTTTGGCGTGTAGGAAGGGTCTAGCCAGTGTGGTCTTGTTGTAAAGGTGTCTTTAGACGCTAAGGACGTGGTAGTCGATGCCGACAGTTAGGTGACAGCTCGAATTCCGGGGAGGATTGCCTCGTGCGCGTGCCGGGTGCCGCGTGCCACGTGCCGCGTGCCCGCCTCGCCGTTAGTACTTATCTCCGACTTATACTGGTATGTAAGTCTCGACGGCCATCACTGCTGAACATTACTTAGTAGGTATATGTAACAGGCTCTTCAGGTATTCCGTGCCTACTCTTATATCCCCAGTTGGGAGACATTTTAGAAGGCAAAACGCTGTCTACGAGAACGTAGACGCCGGCGTTTTGCCTTCTTTACTTGAAAAGAAACAATATAAGTACTTACTAAGTACCTGATGTACTTACTTTGTGATTGTTTTGAGAAGGTACCGTGTTGTTGGAGCGAGCTATGCTATGATCGAATTAGAAATGAATAGATCCGTACGAAAACCAAGGTAATCGACGTAGCTCACAGAATCTCTAAACTTGAGTGGCAGTGGACGGGGCACATAGCACGTAGAACAGATGGTCGTTAGGCAAGTAAAGTACTCAAGAGGCGACCACGCACCGGAAGATGTGGCGTAGGAATGCCTCCTACTCGGTGGACTGACCGCGCTAGATGTAGGCAGCGCAGGACAGGTCGTTGTGGAAGTTCTTGGCGGAGGCCTTCCAGCAGTGGACGTCTTTAGGCTGATATGACCATGATGATGATGACTATGTTGTTTGTTGATTGATAAGTTAAGTCTCCTTTTTCATAAAGGCACGAAATATTTACTGCGCGTTTTATGCTTTTCAGTACAATATTCCAGAAGATAAATTGTGTGAGTAGGTACTCACTAGACAGTAACAAGGACTGCAATGTCTTCATACGTTCTTTAATCTACAAGTCCAATCCAATTAGTTCTCCCAAACAAAGAGCGTCACAAAACAGAAGTGCATTCTGGAACGAATCGGGGCTCCCCCGGGACATTCCCAGAATTTAACATTGTAATTTATTTTTATAGGGTTTGGGCACGGGAGACGTCTGTGGGGAATGAATAAACACATCCCGAGTATTATGTTTATCTATATGGGTGCAGTTTAAAATAAAGATTTAATTAATAAACGGCGGATATGTCAAATTTGTTTATGGCATTGAAAGGGTTACTAAAAAGTCGAAAATCAAAGGTTAAATGAAATAAGTAGTCACGTATTCAAGATGTTACAAAATTTGTGCAGGATTCGTTAACTGGGGCTTCTACTCTTCATACTGACCAACTTGCCCCAAGGGACCCATAGTCAAATCTAAAAAAAGACGTGTGGCACTCGGGGACTGCCGCGGTAAAGCTATTTGCATAGCATTTTTTATCAACTTATACAATTTTAATTATTTATTTATTTTCTATTTAAGCAGAGCGGAATTTTTTTTTCTTATCTGTGACTAGTATTTACCAGTACCATATAGTCCTTGGGGCGCGGGATGTTTATGTAATAAATTAACACTAAGAAAGTTCATCATCATCATCATCATCAATCGCCATCGCCATATAATAATATATTTTTTTTGGGGTGTCAGGTTTTATTTTTTTACGAAATTTCTTGATTCGATCCACTCAAAGCCCGCGATAAAAGCTACACAATAGCTTAAAAAAATTTACTCCGTACAAAAACGCACAAAGTTTTTAGTCAAATCAGCTGATCGATCGTTTTGTACAATTTGTTTTTGCGATTTTAGCAAACTTGTAGAGCAAAAATTGTTCAGTTTGTAAGGTAGAGACCTCAATTAACGGTCGTACTCTAATTTAGTCACACCTTGTATACACCATAGACACCATAGACGCCATAGACACCATAGACACCATGTTACTTTGTCATTAGAGTTCCAGAACTCAGATAAAGTGTTTGCGCGGGTCCGTATCTTTATAAAAAAATTGTAGATCGCAGAATTGTTTTCGTGTGGATATCATTGTTTTGTTTGTTGTGTATGTGTTTTGGGCCACGTTCGTCCGTCATCACCATCAGTTAAAAGATTAGATTTAATAAAAATAAAAGTTGAAAAATTAAAACAAATTTAAACGATCTCAATAAGCAGCTATGAATGATTATTGAATATGATATGTAGGTCATTACACAGATAGGGTCACTCATTGTGCGTACCTATTAGTCCTTGTGCGTGTAACTGGTTTTCAAAATGCTAAAATCGTTAGCGAATTGTTAAATACGAGAGTTACCCGCGGATTTGCTTGCGTGGATGTCGAGGGTGTGCGGTGCGGGTTCTTACCCTCCTGCCCAAAAAGGAGGGTAATATTGTTCGAGTGTATATGTATGTATGTACGTCTGTTCCTTTGACTGAGCCTGTGCCTAGATTCGTATTGACGTGAAAGTGACATAGGATACATTTTTACCCTCCTGTCCAAAATGGAGGGTAATATTGTTCGAGTGTATATGTATGTATGTACGTCTGTTCCTTTGACTGAGCCTGTAGCCTAGATTCGTATTGACGTGAAAGTGACATAGGATACATTTTTACCCTCCTGCCCAAAAAAGAGGGGTACCTTATGTTTTTATGCAGGTAGAGTTTTTAATTAATTGATTAGGTTATTATTAGTCTATGTTGATCCTTAAGGTTCATTGTTAATGCTGGTGAAAGAATTTTTAAAGGTTTCAGAGATAAGCCACCTACATACAAAATAAAAACATTTTTTTCCTTACAAGCCGGGTCGTTTCGTTCCCTGTAATATGGTTGATGGGAGCGATGGCTGACTCTCGCGTTATGCTCGTGACCGGGTGCCGTCCGAGTGAACTGGCCTACTCTTGTCAAAGGTTTCAATGACATTCATTAATTTTATGTATATTGTTTTCATGATCTAATGACATAATCTGGTTTATTTCTAAGATTTAATTTTGACATTATTAACTAATGATTGTTTGTTTCTTGATTTTTCACAAATGAAATTATGTTATTATTAATTTATGACTATCAGAAAGTGTGTAATTTGCACCTGTTTTGAATAAATACCTTGAATCTTGAAAGAGGAAAGGAAGAAAACGAAATATCCAACTTTCTTTCACGACCTATCATTTTGAATTAACAGAGTACACCTCTGCAGACCGCTTCAGTGAACTCCAAAGTTTATCTGTCTACGCTAAAGCAACATTATCTGCGATGAGGCGAGACGAGTCCTAATTAAAAAAACTTTGCGCCGCGAGTATAAAGTGTCAAAAAAGTAATTCCTTCACTTGAGCCAACATTTTTTTCCTATTAATTAGGTTAAGTAGTTGGCTCTTGTGTTCACCGCGGGGTAATTCGGTAAGGTTTCTGAAACTCGAGCCGACGCGCGTGGTGGTAGCCCTGTTAACGGGGTGAAATTAACGCCATCCCCTCTTATCAACCCTTCCACCGGGGACTCTATTTCGGGAACTACCCACCTCGGTATAACCAGATTAAAAGGCCGCCGTACAAATTTTCTTCATTTTATAGCCCAGTTAACCAGCTGCAGTCGCGAGATTTACCCAGAATATCTAGTGTAGAGATTTAGGTAACAAGATCTGCTAGAAATATTTTTACGTAGCTAAGGCTGTCTAAGGCATAGTTGTCTCTGCTAAAGCATTGATACGTAAATATCATAAGCCATTGGATTAGGAAACTACCTTTTCAATACAGTTGCTCGAAAAGTGGTATACTTTATGTGCTAGTTTACTGTGCGCAAAATAGATTTTACCACACGCGTGCTTTTTACTTTGCCACTTTTTTCATTACAAATAAAAAAAGACAACTCTATCTTAGAAATAAGACAATTCTATCAAATAAAAAAAGTATAATAACCATCTTCTTTAAGACTTTTGAAACGAGAATTATAAAAGAGATACGTTGATCCGTGAGGTTAGTACGTAACGCTATCTAATTAGATTCTCTTTGGGTTATATCTTTGTGAAGAAAGAACAATAAACATGAACGAAGGGCATAGGTTACACCAATGAATAGGTATTCTTTTCCAAGGAGGTTTTAATGCTTACAATAATATCATCTCAAGCCTTATTGTTATCCATTTATGGTAATATTTTAAAAAAACTTACGAATGCGTACGTGGGCCTAGCTAAATTATTTAAAGCGCAATTCTTTTTTTATTCGATAGGGTATGCTCACGAGTTGGTGACATATAAATTTTATCAAAATAGGTGTAGTACTTTTTTAGAAAATTAACTAAAACCAACAATAATAATAAAAATTATACAAAGTTTTTTTTTATTATTTATTTATTCCATACAATATTTTACAATTGTGTCGGAAATTTACAAAATAAAAAAGGTTATTGAAAACGAGAGAGAAAAAAGTTATACAGTTACACTTACATCAATTATTACTTACACTTCGTTAAAATTCATAATAGTCTAAATTAAATGCATTCTTCAAAATTTATTTATGATGCTAATTAAAGATTCTTAATAAATATATTATTGCGTCTACGTATCTCTACAGTTTATAAACTCGTCTATACTATAGAAACACCTCTCCAACAAAAAAGCCTTAAGCTGAGTCCTGAATTGTTTATGATCATGTATCACTTTAAATTCGTTTGACAGACTATTAAAAACCCTAACTGCTTGATACCGTACACTGTGCGCTGCCACATTTTATTTTGGATTATTCGCATAAGGTAAGTCGGTCCTACGGGTTTTTTCTCTTTCGGTTCCTTCATTAGATGTTTTGTATCTTTCAGGCTCTTTACAAGATCCGTCAATATAACCAGTATATAAAGAGCTGGTACTGTTAAGATTCCTAGTTCTTGAAAATGACATCTACAAGATTTCCACTGCGG
Source organism: Coleophora flavipennella (assembly GCA_947284805.1). NCBI lineage: Eukaryota > Metazoa > Arthropoda > Insecta > Lepidoptera > Coleophoridae > Coleophora > Coleophora flavipennella. The sequence goes on along the minus strand of OX369289.1, from coordinate 727,180 downwards.
TATTCGTACCATAGTTCGTATGGCCCGTTTTTGCATAATGAACGCTTTGTTTACGTTATATGCGTAACTATTTCCCCAAAATTTAATACTATACCGCAAGTGTGATTCGACTAGAGCGTAGTCAATAATTTTGAGATGTTTAATGCTTAACTCATCGCGTAAGCTTCGTAGTGCGTAACATGCTGAACTGACTTTTGCTTCTATTCTGTTTAGTTCACCTTTCCAATTTAAGTAACAGTCAATGATTACTCCCAAAAATGTAACACTCTCTACAGTTTCAACTTTTGTGTTGTCCAATAATACATTTATGGTTTATTTCTTTTTGGATGTGATTCTGAAAAGCATAACGTTAGTCTTTGCTACGTTCACAATAAGGTTATTTGCACAAAACCAACGATGAAAAATAGAAATAGTATTATTTGTGTCAGTTTCCAGCTCCTAGCAGGTTCTTGCCGAGATAATTGCATTAGTGTCATCCGCATAACTAACCTTTTTTTTATTTTGTCAAATTGCGTTGTATATAGCAATTCAAATCATTTGTAAATATATTAAATAAAATGGGCCCCAAAACAGAGCCTTGCGGAACACAAGGCAGTTAATTTGCTTTTACTAATAGTTTATTTGTCATTATGTACACATTTAACTTTAAAAAAGTGATACCTGTTACTCAAATAAGATTTTAGAAGTTTTATAACTTTTCCCTGAATACCATAATGGAAAAGTTTGTCAGTTAAAATATTATGATCAATTGTATCAAAAGCAGCTAACAAATCAAGAAATAAACCAGCAACTCTCTTTTTCTTGTTCAGGCTCAGAATAACGTCATCTAATAGCGTATCTACAGCCTCTTCAGTACCAATAGCTTTACGATATCCGAACTGCCGATTGCTCAAAATGTTATTCGATTTTAGGTGGTTCACTAGTCTTGTCTTAACTAGTTTCTCAAAAATTTTTGAGAAGATTGGTAACAGCGTATTGGCCTATAGTTTTTTAATTCGCCTTTAGAACCTTTTTTATGTATGGGTACTACTTTGGAAATTTTAAGTTAGTCGGATAAAGGGCTCTTCTAACATGGTTTTAGCTTTAGTTGTATATTGTGTCGTCCATTTTAAATTACCGAAGTCAAAAGTTGCTGCACAAAAGGTCGGCTATTTCTTTTGGATCACAAATTACACTATCTCCAACCTTTATACTAATTTTTTGTTTCCTGTAACATCTATTTTTGTTTCTATGCTTATCAACTGTACACCAAATATATTTGGAACAACTTCTTGCCTTAAGTATGTCTCGTTGAACAGTGATTTTACGCGCACTTTTAATAACGCGCCTGTACAATCTAACATAGTTATTTTTATGAACAATAATTGATTTATGGCAGGTGGTGTTATATCCTGATCCTAAAAACCGTTTCATTTTGCTTGAAGTCTTAATGCCATTTGTGATCCATTTTAATTGTTTGCTCTTGCTTAATCTAACTTTAACTTTCTTTTCTGGAACACCTTGTTAAATTTTTGTAGGAAACTATTGATCCCACAGCCTGATAAATTCTGAACCATTAAATGTTGTCTAAAGAGTCTAGAGTTATTTTGATTAAAGATTCTTTGCGATAGGAGTGGGTGTTTTACCATTTTCAAAAAAGGAGGAGGTTCTACGTTCCACTCTATTTTTAAATTTATGTTCACCGCTTTCTCTGTCAATTGTGGACCGATTTTCATATTTTTTTATTCGATAGAGTATACTCCTGAACGATGTGGGACCTTAATTGTCACCAAGTTTATCTGGCGAAATCGAGCGTAACCCTCAAATTTTATAGGCACTATGACGTGTTTTATATATTTACTAAAGTTATTCAAGTATTTGCGTCTGGTACTCATGTTGACGAGCTGGTGATGGAAGGTAAAACTCCTTAAAGTTAAGGAGTTGAAGGATTAAATATGATAGCCTACGTACCAAGCCACTCAGAAAGTTTTGCGAAAAAAAGTTTTTTATCTATAAGGCACTGCCCACTTGTAATTATTTTTAAAACTTTGGTTATTTAAAAGTAAAAATACCATTGTTCGAATTTCGAATTTCCCTCCACGTTTTTTCGAGAGCCCAATTAAATTATTGTGTCTCATTCAAAAATGGATCTGCATCGAGAACATTTTCGTGCGATCATTTTCTACGATTTTAAATGTGGCCTAAAACCTGATGAGTCATTTGATCGACTTCAAATGGCTTTTATGGATGAAGAACCTTCAAAAGCAACTATCTACCGTTGGCATAACGAGTTCAAGTGCAGTCGCCTCACTTTGGGGGATGAACAAAGGAGTGGTCGTCCTACGACGGCTGTCACGGAAGGAAGTGTTCTGGCAGTAAAAACATTAATTCAAGAAAACAGGCGAATTACATACGAGGAGATTCAGCATACACTGCAGATTGGATCGGTGCCGAATTGAGACGAGCCTGCTTCAATTTTTTTAATCATATCACGGCACCACTCCACGCGGGCCTGCTTCTGAGCTTCGGTGAGATTGTGCGGCACCCTGCGCGAAACTATCCTCCTCACGCGAAGGTGCTCGTGTAGAATCTTGTGAACGCTTCCCGATCCAATCTTCAGTGTATGCTGAATCTCCTCGTATGTAATTCGCCTGTTTTCTTGAATTAATGTTTTTACGACAATTAATGCGTTTACGACATTGTGACAGGTGACGAATTCTGGATTAATCGATACGATCCAGAAACAAAGCGTCAGTCGACAGTTTGGCTGTTTCAAAACGAACCAACGCCTACGAAAGTAAAGCGATCGAGAAGCGCAGGGAAAATTTTGATTGCTAGTTTTTTCACTTTGACGGGATATCTGATTTCAATTCCATTACGAGACCGAAGCAGCATCAACGCCGAATGGTATACCACAAAATGTCTGCCAGAAGTTTTGTCTCCAATGAGCAACAAGCGACCGAACACCGGGCTCCGCGGGGTACTGCTTCACCACGACAACGCGCCCGCGCATTCAGCGCTCAAAACGAGGGACTTCCTGGACACCACACCGGTCAAAGTCTTGGGTCACCCTCTTAACAGTCCTGATCTGGCACCGTGTGACTTTTTTTTATTCCCTAAAATAAAAAATCAGCTGCAAGGGATACAGTTTTCATCGCCGGAAGACGCGCTAGCAGCGTTCGAGAAGGCCGTGGAAGAGGTGTCTGCGGCGGACTGGAAAAAATGTTTCGAAAATTGGTTCAGACGCATGAAACTATGTATAGAGGCTGGTGGAGAGTTCTTCGAAAAGATTTAATTCAAATATTTTATCCATAGAAGTCAGTTTATTAGTTTCTCAAAACTTTCTGAGTGTCCCACGTATAAACCGATAACTGTATTCTTTAAGGTTATTCAGGAGAGCTGATGAAGGAAGCCACAGGACTCTGTATCGGTGATTAGGTTTGATTGGGTTTAAAGTTGTTAGATAGCACTATGCATCATATTCATCACTAAAAATAGAAAAATTTAAAACCGACTTCGATAAGAAATTTACTCAAAATTATGAAATAATATTTTTATCTATAAATACACGAAACTAACCAACAATAACAAAATCAAAGGTAGACACGAAACACATTAGTGGTCTAGTAGGTAGGAAACATTTTTTTTAGGTCGCTACTAGCACTTGAGCAAAGTACCTATACCTTACCTATCGTGACTTAATAAAATTGTAGGCCCCTAATATGTTGATTTCGTTATTGTTGGTTAGTTTCGTGTGTTTATATAAAAATCTTAATTTTGAGTGAATTTCATTTTGAAGTTGGTTTTTTAACGTGTTTAGCGTTTCCAATCATTACTTCAAATTTTTTTTACTCCACTATTGGCTCCGATAGCTCGTTCATGCGATGAAAGATTATATTTGAATCATCATTATCATATCAGCCGAAAGTCGTCCACTGCTGGACAAAAGCCACTCCCAATGATTTCCACGACGACCGGTCCTGTGCTGCCCGCAACCAGCGGCTTCCCGCGACTCTCACCACGTCGTCATTCCACCTCGTGGGAGGCCTCTCTACGCTACGTCTTCTGGTGCGCGGTTGCCACTCGAGAACTTTACTGCCCCAACGGCCATCTGTTCTACGAGCTATGTATGTGCCCTACCTAAGGCTGCTTTGAAAAGAGGAATGTGTGAATGGAATGTCACCTTTTGGCTTCGATTTAAGTGGTCGTTGTGTACGGGCGCGGTACGCGTGGGTCAGCGCTCCCCGAGAATTACATTTAAATTAAAAAAAATAACATTTTAATAATTACATACATTTTCATGAATAAGTATTGAGCATTAAAAACCTTAGTTAAAAATTGTTAATACACGGTTCATGGAAAAGTTAACTCAGGTGGGGCGAGGGCCGAAACATCTTGACGAGGAAGTGGAAGGAAAAATGCAAAATTTAATTAACAAAGTTATCTGAAGCTGAAACACAAGTTTTGTTGGACAAACGCGCGTGCAAACACGCTAATTTGATTCCCTTGAATTACCTACTGCGCAGCGTGTTAGCGTGTGAGCGTGTGAGCGTGTGAGAGGGCGCGTGGCACGGGCTGAATGCTTATAAGGGCTAAGTTGCACAATAATGTATTATCGATGTTAAGTCCGTTAGCTTCACGTTAGGAGGTCGCGGGTTTCATTCTGTCTAACTTTGTAACACTCAGTTTGGTTAGTGTAAGGGCATTTTGTATGTCTGCCTGCCTGGTAACCACCACCTTCAAACTTTCACATTTATAATATTAGTAGGATGTGTTCTATGGCACTGTTCTTAATGTCTCTACTTACTTAAGGTGGTTCATTTTGTTTATGGTGCGAATTTCAAATTGTTCAAGGTATTTTGTGAATCATGACTCCACTTTTAGTTTTTTTTTAAGTGTAACTTGTTTTACGACAGTCTTACATTATTGTCTACCAATTTCAATAACTTTGTTGAAATTCCTTTTATTGGATTTTTTGGTGATAACTTGAAAAATATGATATTTTGTGATTATGCCTCATGATATCCAAAATAAGGAATTTCACATTTGACTAGTTCTTTAAAATAAGTACATAGTGATGTAAGACTGCTGTAAAACAGGTGAAACTTGTTATAAATAAAATTGGAGCCGTAATTAACAAAAATCCTCGGAAAAGTTCTTGTGTTCTTTATTGTAGCACTCACTATAATGCACTACGCAACACTGACACTTTAAATGCAAATTACAAATAACTCAAAAGGTTTTGTCCTTTTCAGCCTCCTCCAGGAGGTGGATAACGGTTAACATTTACATGGCGATGAAGTCTGTGTTCATAAGCTTCGCCATATTTTTAATAACATTAGTGATAAAGGTCACCTAAAGATGCCGATGGAGATCGTAATTTCTTTAAAACCAGGGCGCATTTACTGTGCCTCTGAGTACTTTGTTCTTCAACCGTTGTATTATTTGGATGATGATTAATGCTTTTTTGGCACCTTAAAACCTAGTACCAAGACTTAAAATATTTTAAACCAAATCAACGAAACACCTTTATTGATCAGTGCATATTTCCTCTCCTTTGTAGCGACGTTTTGATAATAAAAAAATAATTAGTGACAAAGTCAACCTTTATAGTTTATTTTCGATCTGTTTTGATATTACACTTTTCTTCTTCGTGTTTTGCTTTTATTGTGTGGTATTTGGGACGTGAAGCTTCCCGAAAGCTGCCCACATCCGAGTTGGGTTCTCGAAGTTGGACCTACCTAACTGTACTGTTTGTCCCAGGTAACGGTAACAACTTCGAGTGTAGAGCCTCCAACCTTCAGAGGAGTAGGTGCGACACGGACGTTTGACACAATTTTCGTCCTGTTCATGTTTTTTAACATTCAAAAACAGATTTTTTACTAAACAACAACTAACCTTGACCACCCATCCAAGTAATTTACTTGTGCCAGCAACGTCGCGAATCGGAGGGCTCGACGCGGTAACACTGGCGCCCAAACAGGGATTTACGGAACTATTTACAAAAAACCTTTCCTTGAGAACAAACTTGCAAATGAAATTTCCTCGGTTTCCTGGTACACAAACAAGATAGTTAGGACTCGTCGTATGGTACTGTTTTCGGGGATGTGAATGTAGAGGTGTAGGTGCGGCACGGCGGCGGCGCGCAGTTGCGACGAAACCCGAAAAATTCCGCAGAGCAACGGTGCGATGCGATGAAACGAAATACTAAGACATTAGTGGTTGTTCACACTTGCATTTCACAGTACCTACCCTTAAGAATTATGAATAAACGACGCGCAGATCACAGATACAATGTTTGTTCCTTTGGATGTGTTTCTATGCCAATCATACCACTTTCTTTCTTACGTACCTAAAATTAATATCTAGTCTAGTGCATATTCTTCAAAACTATGTTAATAATGAATAGTTCAAGTTTATAATTTGTGAAAGCATTGTTAGAGCAAAATTACTGTGCTTCTTTGTAAACTTTTGTTATTTTTATTTAAAAAAATATTAGACTATTAATTTCATGTCTACTGCTGGACAAAGACCTCCCCCAAGGATTTCTACGACGACCGGCCCTGCGATGCCCGCATCCAGTGGCTTCCCGCGGCCGAAACAAGTTTCTTGGTCCACCGAATGGAAGGCCTGCCTACGCTACGTTTGTCGGTGCACGGTCGCCACTCGAAAACTTTACTGTCCTAACGGCCATCTGTTCTAGAAGCTGTGTGCCCTTCCCACTGGTTCTGTGAGGTATGTCGGTTACCTTGGTTTTCCTACAGATCTACTCATTTCTAAATCGATCACGTAAGGAAACTCCGTCTGGCTCCCGACTTAGAATAGGGCCATCCCATCTTTTCCAATGGGTGTCGTAAGAGTCGAATAAGGGACTTAAAACCAGAGGATACTTAGAATCACCAAACAGTATTCGATGAAGGTCATACAGGTATCACATATACAGGATCTCTCCGACGACGAGGTAGAGACTATGTATGTGGACATCTCTACTGCCATACATAACACCAGGACCCATTATACCGTTGTTATGAGGGACTTTAACGCGAAACTGGGCAAACGAAGCGATGGTGAGCTGAGAGTGGGGCAATTTGGATACGGAGTAAGAAATGCACGTGGTCAGATGCTGGCCGACTTTAAGGAGAAGGAGAGCCTCTTTATGATTAACTCCTTCTTCAAAAAGACAAAACAGCGGAAGTGGACATGGTTGCATCTCAATGGCGTAACGAAGAACGAGATTGACTTCATCTTGTCGATGAGAAGGATAATATTCAATGATGTCTCTGTGATCAACTCAGTAAAAAGTCTACGCTCCGACCAGCGCCCATCCAGCTCCATGTTATAATTTTGAACAAAAAAAACCGACTTCAAACAGGAAACTAAGGTTCCCCTTGATTTCTCTGGGATCCCATCATCAGATCCTGGTTTCCTTATCATAGTGCCATCATTGGGATATCTCCTTTGCAACAAAAAAGAATCATTAAAATCGGTTCATAAACGACGAATTTATCCGCGAACACACATAAAAAAACATATATATAGGGTCGAATTGAGAAACCTCCACCTTTTTTGAAGTCGGTTAAAAATTTATTGTGCCTTTTTAGTGGAATAAAGTTTTAGCTATCTATCTATACGAAACTGAGACATAGTCCCTTACTATGGGCCTCATAAAAAGGTTCAAGGTCACCCAAAGGGCAATGGAGCGAGCTATGCTCGGAGTTTCTCTGCGCGTTCGAATCAGAAATGAGGAGATTCGCAGGAGAACCAAAGTAACCGACATTGCTCACAGAATCGCTAAACTGAGGTGACCTTCAGCCTTCTTTGACGCTAATAGTATGCGACCACGTCTCAGATCCGTATAATATCATCATTAGCAACACATACTGGCTTTAAAGACTTTAGTCTAGCCTATAAATTTAGCAGTTGCATAGAGAGCATGCAAAGCAAGGGTATACGTAAATACATGGATCCTTCCAGCACTCTCCGACTAACATGATAATGTACCTTAAACTTCGGCAATCCGAACAGAATCGTCGAACCATTTTCGCCGTTGATGATTCATTCAAACCGCTCGTGCAGACAGACCTTAGGCCCGCAGTGATCCAATGAATAAACGGCCCCTTTGTTGCGCAATGACGGCGCACAAACCATTGTAATGTGCGAGGCTGCCAAGTCATACGCATTGTTCGGGCAATTTGTTTTAGGTGTTCGGCACATCATAGCGTGGCGGTCTTTGCGGTACAGTAAAGCGTCGATTATTCGAACGTCGGTCAACTGATCGACCGCTTAACTGAACTGCTAGTCCTAAATGGAAGTGAAATGTACCTGCTGCTTCTGAAGCTTTAACATGCTTAGACTGCCTTCACATCAGCTCATATACGTCCCCACCGAGGGGCTCGAGCCTACCCTGAATTAGGGCGATCAGGCCATAGTCGACCACGCGGGCCCAGTGCGGGTTTGTCGACTTCACACACAACCTTCGAGTCTCTTCGCAGGCGTGTGCAGGTTTCCTCACGATGTTTTCCTTCACCGTTAAAGCAATCGGTAAGTATATGTACGTAAGTTTTTGAAAAACTCATTGGTACATTGGCCGTCCAGATTTGAACCCGGTACCTCTGGTTAGAAGGAACGAGTCGTTACCGGTTGAGCCACCGACGCTTTTTAGACTGCCTTACGATGGTTTAAATCTCAAGATAAAAGTGACCAGTGCCATATAATTATCCTGAAAAAACGTTCGTGATTTAAATAGCTGCTCGTAAGCGTTGTCCAGCTGTGGACGTCCTTCGGCTGTTATGAATGAATGAACGAAAGCAGCTTGCTTCGAGAGATCAGAACTATATTCATTCAATATTCAATATATTTAATCAAAACTAGTGGATGCCCGCAGCTTCGCCCGCGCAGATCCCGATTTTTGCGGTTCCCGTGGGAATTTCCCAAAATCCTTTCTTAGCGGATGCCTTCGTCATAACATCTACCTGCATGTCAAATTTTATCCCGATCCGTCCAGTGGTTTGGGCTGTGCGTTGATAGAACACTATGTCAGTCAGTCAGTCACCTTTGAGTTATATATATTTTTTGTGAAGAATCAAGAAATGTATCCTTTATATAAACCAGATTATGTCATTAGATCATTAAAAAATATGACAAGAAAAGTTATACATAAAAATCATTGAAAGCATGTAACAAGAGTAGGCCAATTCACACGGACAGCATCCGGTCACGAGTATAACGCGAGAATCAGACAATTATGGACTTTTACGTATTAATTTTGCATAATGTATACTATGTATGAATTATTTAATATTTTGTTTATTAGGCTGTGTTTACGACATACTTACCATTGTAATAAAAGAGATTCATAAATGTTACAAATATAGTTTGATGTTAAATTATTAAAAAAGTATAATTTCAATTATCTGAAAAAAATTGGTTTTCCGAATACCTAAATACTTGTATGTCCCCGAATTGATTCTGATAATCGACGCTCTACTGTACTTGGCATCACGTGTACTGAGTACTGTGTACTGTGTAGTGAGAGAGCAGATAAAATATTCGATGCGTTCGGTACTTTAACGAGATAGTTGTGCAATTATCAAGTCAAGTACAAGTTATTTGGGAATACTATCTTGCTTCGTATGTTGAGATTGTATAATTACTTCCCTCAAAATTTGACTGAGTTGCAAAATGTCCTTTTTTTGAAACAAAGTAGGTAATTTTTGAAGTGAAAACTTGTTTAGCGGCGTTGTGCACTTGTTTTGTAATGGGTAAAAAATGTTAAACTCGCGTCAGGACACGTGACCTGATCGAAAATTCGTAAGACGGATTGAGTTGATTTTGAATTTCTTCAGCGCTGAGTATATATACAGATACCAATCATCAACGATTGGTCCACGGCCGGACCCCAGGCATACCACCTCGCCTGGCGGAAATATCTCCCTTTGCTCTCTTCGAGTAGGTTCGTTCCTAAATTGGTGACACCGACGTGATACTCCATCATCACGCCTCCAGCCGGTAAAGCAAGCCTCAGCAGCACACAGCAGTCACATCGCACTGAAGTTAAATCAGGACCATCGCAACCCGAGACGTCGAGTTTCCTGGCCTGCTACTTCACCTTCGGGCAGCAGCAAGTTGTCGGCAGCCACACGCTTACTCTGCGCGCATCACCTGCTTCCCTTGCCATGACGCCTGACGCGCCACTCTTCATCCTGACTCACTGTGGACATCGACCTGACACACTGCACATCGACCCGACTCAACGCGGTCGACAGCATCCGCGACCTTAGACTGCCAGCTGTCATTGGATCAACCTCCGGTCTCGGAGGAGGAGTGATGTGACGGCAACTGTAGTAACCCGCTACTAAACCTTAACACAAGCGACGAGAGAACAAAAGAAATACAACATCTAGAACGCGCTATTAGAATTTCTTCAGCGCGGCCGTTAAACAACCTTAACACAAGCGACGAGAGAACAAAAGAAATACAACATCTAGAACGCGCTATTACAATTTCTTCAGCGCGGCCGTTAAACTGTGTTCTTGGGAACAAACTTCTTTTAGGTTTGTTCCCAAGAACACAGGCCGCCAAAGCGGTAAGAAGGTGCTTACAAACTTTCGGTTACTTTGGTTCTCTTACAGATCTCCTTGTTTCTGATTCGAACACGCAGGGAAACTCCGAGCATAGCACACTCCATTGGCCTTTGAGTGACCTTAAGCCTTCTTATGAGGCCCATTGTAAGCGACCATGTCTCAGATCCGTAAGTCATCACTGGCAACACACACTGATCAAAGACCTTAGTCTTGAGACACTGCGGTATTTGAGAGGTGAAGATATTGCGGAGCTTCCGGAACGTTGCCCAGCCGAGTTGATAAATAGTATCAAAAAAGTATTAAATGCTTGCAATATTTATATAGTCCACTGCAGGACACATGCCTCCCCTAACAATATCCACAAAGACCGATCCTGCATTGTCCGCTTCCAAAGGATTCCCGCGACCTTCTCCACGTCGTTGGTGCAATGTCATTTGGCTTGTATGATGAATATTTTATAGTAGATTTTTTACTTCATGCCGGCATTCTGACAAACACCAAATTTTGCTTTCAAGTAAAGTGGGCTGGGTTTTATTATAACTCATACTATATATTGCAACTGTTTTGTATTACCATTTCACTCTTTTTCACCAGAAATTAAAAAACAAAAATCCCTACCATTTCAAGATAGAAACAGTAATGGCAACACTGAACAGTAATGGCAACACAAATCATCAACATTTCAGAGTAGGTACCTGTATACCTACATAGTACATACTCGTACGAGTAACTCGCTACGAGCGCAACCAGCGTGCAGCGTAGCGACGTCGTAGCGCTCCACGTAGCCCGAGCTACCATTCCGTGCTACGGGCCGCGGCCGAGACTACGAGTACCCAGGAAATGGGTCACCAAGTTATTCGCTTTGCTATTATATACAGGGTGTAACGTTGGTGTTTGTGTTTAAACAGGGTGTTACAGAATTAACATTCTTCAGTTTTTTAAGGCATGTCAATAAAACACTGTTTAGAGATAGTACCCACCACATGTTTGGATATTTACTAAAAAAAAAAATTTGTTTACGCTCACTTTTGAAATTAGTAGAATATTATAATATTTATAATATCGAATTGTATTCTTATTTAAGAGAATTTTAAAATCCTAAATAAGAATAAATGTTCTCTAAACCAAGATATATATTTTTTTTATTATTAAAAATTAGAGTGCGTTTGACTGCAACTCACCTGATGGTAAGTGATGATGCTGTCGAGGATGGTACACGCAAACTCCAATAATGCCTATTCACTCTTCACTTCAGATATAACGACTTTAAACTGTAATATAAAAGTTATTTATGGTACATGGGTGGTAAAAACGTAAATAACAAAGAGTTGCATTTATAAGCCCGAGCCGCAGGCGAGGGTTTACTAACGTCACGAGTTTATCTTCTACCTTTTACACACATGTATCGTACTACGTTTTTCAACACAGTTGTAAAAAACAGGTAAAATAAGAACGACCTCACAGAAAAACAAAATACATGCCTATCAAGGTTTCGGCAACCAAAGTTCATTTTACGCGATTTTGGTCCATATTTAATGGAGTAATATCAACTCACTTCAGTTTTACGAAAATTGGGCTATATTTGGCAACGCACACGTATGCATGTTTAAGATTTTTTTAAGAATTTACTTTAAATAGATTACAAATAAGGCTTTGGATAGTAGGTATTATTGTAAACATTTAAACCTCTTTGGAACAAATGGCATATTCCTTAAGGTAACCTATACACTTCAAGTATATTTATTAAAAAAAAATCTTATCTGTGTCTGTGACTTAACCACTCTGATAAACAACCCAACTGTTTTAAAATTCTTCTTTCAAAAGTCTTAAAAAAGATTCTGTATCTTGTTAATCTGAATATATTTTTTCATTTGCTAGAAACTTCTTGTTCCTCCGAGCTAGAAATTTAAAAAGTGGCAAAGTATAAAGCATATGTGCGCTAAAATCAATTTTGCGCACAGTAAACTAGTATAATATAAAGTGCTACTTTTCGAGCAACTGAATTGAAAAAGTAAATTAACAACGCTAAATAACTAAACTCATTTCATAATCAATTGAAATAGGTGCTGGGGCCACTTTTTAAAAGCTTTTAATTAACTTGCAATGTTTGTATGTATGTATGTTTGTTCGGGTGAAATCTTGCTAGTTAATTTTGACCCACTTCCCGGTTTGCGATTGAGCTGAAATTTTGCATGCATATGTATATCGCATGACAATGCAATATTAAAAGCTTGTACATAAAAGTTTTTAGGTTTTTCGAAAATTATTTCATGGTATTTATAGCTGTGAGGTCATCATTTTTTAAATTTTGAATAGTCTTAAAAATAAATAACCAGCAATGAAAAAAAAATATTTTTTTAAAATTGTTTACATTTTCATTTTAAAAAATCCTTAAATTTTTTACAATGCCAACTGATGGAGGAATCCAAACCTTAAGGGTTGATTTCCATTTGACACGGGACGAAGCGCAGTGCACTTCCAAGAATATAGTTGCATATTGAACTCTATAATTGTAAAAACAAGATCGCAAACAGAAAAAAAACATTTGCACATGTTTTGTGGTATTTGGGAAAGGTACAATGTCAAAATCATGCACGAGAAGCCGCAACATTTTGAATTAGTCTGTATCAATATCATGAAACCCTGTATGTGTAACCTGCGCTATGTAAGTTGGTCTCGGTCTCAGCAGGGAGCCCAACGGTTTGAGAGCCCCTGCCGCAACTCGGTGGAGAAACATTCGATGTCTCTAAATACATTAATTTGCCTCTAATTTGTCAAATACAGAGTTCTTCGTAGGAATAAAGTGGGCTTGGCACTAAATAACTAAACGAATAAATTAAAAATTAACCCCACTTTTTTTGCCCATTCAGTCACAGGATCAACAACGACACCTCGCACTGCAAAATCCATCAATCCGTTTAGGCTACAGAGCGTGCCAAAGAAATGTACATACATACATACATACACTCGAAAAACATAACCCTCTTTCTGTCGCAGTCGGGTAAAAAGTTTTGCAAGCACATGAAATTTTAATAGTACACACAAGTAACGGTTACCTACTACTTATGAATATTTTAAGATATTTTATTTAGCGTTACACAGAATGCCTCATATAAAATAAATAGAGTTAAAAAAAACTAAAAAACACGCTTTTAAAGTACATCAGACTAAAAAGTAAAAAATAATTCTTAATATTAGTTGGAAATAATAATTAACAAATTACTAGTATTATTGTGAAAAAGTGTGGGGCGCTCGATAGACGAAAAATATGGCACAAGCGCCCCACGCTTTTTCACAATAATACTAGTAATTTGTTAAATATTATTTTCAATTTATATTGAGAATTATTTTTTACTTTTTAGTCTGATATACTTTAAAACCGTGTTTTTTAGTTTTTTTAAACTCTTTTTATTTTTTAGTTCAAACTTATGAAATTATTATATTGTCGCTGATTCTTGATAAGTCTACGAAGTTTGAATTAAATCTGTCCGTTTAAAGTGGGTCAAAATCAAGTCCAAAGGAGTCGGTTACATACATACAAACATACAGATGAAGCTAATAAAAGCGTGATAAAAAGGTTGAAGGTCACCCAAAGTGCGATGGAGTGAACTATGTCAGATATGTAGAGATACGTAGGAGAACTAAGGTAAAACGCAGCTTGTTGTACGGCCAGTACAGTTCTCGAGTTGCGACCGCACACCGGAAGAGGGAGAGTACGCACACGCAGCTCTTCCACTAAGTTGACGGACACGACGACGGTGAAAGTCGCGGAAGGCGCTGAATGCGGGCACCGGGCAGCCCTTCCGGTCGTTGTGAAAATGTTTGGGGGAGGTCTTTGTCTAGCATGGACGTGTTGCAGCTGGATATTATGATAATGAAAGTAATTACTAAGGTATTTTCAGATTTGATAGGAGCAAATTTAAAATTTGTACTCACAGAAAGATCAAACAATATCACATATATTATAAGTAAGAGCAGAATGAGGTGCACGTCTAAAATTTAGATGGTCAAATACAAAATCAAAGGAAAAAAGGTTTCTCATTTACACACACGTATTTGTTGTGTCGTATTAGTTTAATGTACAGAAAGGTAAGGAAGGTCACGTGGAGAGCGACCTTTCTATTAAAATTGTGCAAATAGCAAAAGGGGCGAGGTACACTATGTCCCTTGTCTACTTACCTCGTCGTCCTGTCGCGCCTAGGAATGTAATGCAATCTCCCTTGCTTTCATTATTCACAATAATACGTGTACCTGCACAGCGAAACACACTGCCAAACGTATTCACGTAATCCACTTGTAATATATAACACTGGTCTACAGTGGTTTTGTTGCCCTAGACATAAGATCGATTTTGGATATATTTATGCTCACAATTCATGAAACTATCAATGATTTTATAAGATTTGCTCTCGTTTTTTTTGCGTAGAACTCTAATCATGACTCGGAAAATAAATTGAAAAATAACAAGCCGATAATTATTGATCATAAAAACAAGAGCACATTCAATACTTTCATGAATAAATTCGTAATCTGGGCACCTGAAAACATCAAAATTTGCTAAAATATACAGGGCAATAAAAAAAAATTTAAAACTTTTTCCTACAATTGGTAAGTCCTTGGCATCATCTTACCTGATGGTAAATGACGATGATGCCGAAGAGGGGGGGGGGGGAGGGGATAAGCGGGATTACCAAGATTCCTTAAAGCAATGGGGGGCTGGCTATCTTATCTTCAAGCCGAATGCACTTAACATTGATATTTGGCGGCAAGACTTAGATAAGACGGTTGTAGCTAGTCAGGCGGTCTTAATGAACCGAGTCTTGAAAATTTTGACTCCACCGGGAATCGTCGAATCCGCGAAACCTCCTGATATGAAACTAGTGGACTAACCTTACCTAATAATTAACTCTTAAGGTACTCGTAATAATGACATTCACTCGGGTATTTTTGGCTAAAATATATGGATTCTATGCCAAGTTGGTACAGTAATCAGTTCATATCTTGATGATATTATCATTATCATCATATCAGCTCATATACGTCCCCACCGATGGGCTCTAACCTACCCTGCCCTAAAGCGATAAGATATTATGAAATTAGGTATCTATTTTGGTATATTTGTATTTGATATTCAATCACCATTGTAACTGTGAATAAAGGAAAAAAAATACTGGAAATTTTCAACAACAAAATCCTTAAACCAATTATCAGATTCAAACCCACTACCAAAGAAATATCTATTTAAATCAACGATACATAAGAATGAACCTATTACTTTTACTTACAATTACATAAGAATGAACCTATTACTTTTACTTACGATACATAAGTATGAACCTATTACTTTTACTTACAATTACATAAGAATGAACCTATTACTTTTACTTACGATAAATAAGAATGAACCTATTACTTTTACTTACAATTACATAAGAATGAACCTATTACTTTTACTTACGATACATAAGAATGAACCTATTACTTTTACTTACAATTACATAAGAATGAACCTATTACTTTTACTTACAATTACATAAGAATGAACCTATTACTTTTACTTACAATTACATAAGAATGAACCTATTACTTTTACTTACGATACATAAGAATGAACCTATTACTTTTACTTACAATTACCTTCAGATTAAGCCACAAATCGACAAAGCTCAAGTTTCGCTAACTGACTCATCAACAGCCTAAGCCCTTGGACCTAGAAAGCTGAAATTTTGCAGAGGATCGGGCCTTAGTCGAGCGAAAAAAGTCGCGGACAACAGTTAGTATAAAAACTATAAAGAAAAGAGCCATCAAGTTTTTCTTTAAAGTGCTGCGTGCAATAAATGAAATAAAACTCTGTCGGAGCTGCAGTCCCCTCAGTTCTATAGATACAATTGATAACTCGCTGGATTCCAACTTTTTGCCTTCTACTCTATTATTGACGTTTGTAGAAGAAATTGTATCGGAGCCACTGATTTTGCGCTAGGTTTTTGCAATCTAGAGATGTAGTAATGAACTTCTTCTAGCGAAAATAGCCTAGGGACTGATGTTTTTGGTTTGTGTTTAATTTCACTGACGAATTGTTGTCTCCATATCAAGTTTTGATCTACCCGGAATCTTTTAGAGCAAACGATAATGTGAACGAGAATCCGGTAAACTGACCACGAGGGGTGACCGCGCACCGGAAAATATAGCGTAGGCAGGCCTCCCACGCGGTGGACCGAAGACCTGGTGAAGGTCGTGGGAAGACGCTGGATGCGGGTAGTGCAGAACTGGCCGTCGTCGTGGAAATCCTTAAGGGAGGTATTTGTCCAGCAGTGGACGTCCTTCGGTTGATATGATGATCATGAGGGGGTATGGTTTGTAAGTAACGAACAATAAACTTGGCTAACACTGAAAACTTCTGACCAAGTGCGAGTCAATCTCGCGAATCGAGGATTCCGTACCACCACACTTTTGGGTGCAGAACCCTCAAAACATGCAGCAGTACAACAGCGGATCGAAGGACAAACTTAACTTTACAGTGGAAAAAAGTGTTCTCCCATACTAAGGCTACAAGGTAAGGTCGATTCTCTAACTGCAAATGTAAGTTTGTCATCGCATTTTTATGTGATATGACAACAAGTTAAAGACTTTCGGATTTTTCCCATTACTTATGCTGTGAGACCTTGCATTTTGCCTTTGATGATCTTAGGTCAACGGGAGGTACCTCATAGGTTTTGAATTTTTGATGAGTCAGTTTTAATAAATAAACAGCCTTCAATGTTTGTTTCCGAAAACAAATAAAATCTAACATTAGTAGAAATGTCATTATTGAATTTACCATCACCAACCCTCCATTCACTGGTAGTATTCAAGAGAATGGAACAAAAAACAAATAATATATCAGGACATACAACGATGAGTCAGTTTTCCAGTGTTTTAATATGTTACATAAACATACATACACTCGAAAAATGTGCCGTATCTTTTGACTGCGTTGACATAGAAGCTTGAATTTCTTACGCGTCCAAGGTAACGTAGACCTCATTGTCCACTTCACGCCTCAACCCGTTACTGAGAAAAAGGATATTGGCAGAAAGGCCAGGGCGAGAATTTCTAATTTTTAACGTTTTTCGTTAATTATGATTCCATGTTTAGTTTTTTAATAAGTTTCATCTGTTCCACGACCATCTTATATTACTTTCTTTCTATTAATTTTAATGAAATTTATCTAGTATAAGTTCCTAATTTGAGATATTTTCTACGGTAACCTGAAAAATATGTTATTATGCAGCAACACATCCAAAATAAGGAATTTAAATTGTGCTATTCATATAAATTGATGAAAGATAATGGTCGCGAAACTTGTAGAACATGGTGTCAAAATCTACGAAGACCCTCAAAAAATTTGGTAGTCATATCCTCCTCACCATCTCTCGGTTGTAGCCCACAGCGTGCAGCGGTAATGGATTCATTGATCATTCCATAAGCTGAACTCCTTCAATTAAAAACGCTCCTGCCAGTTTCCGTGGGCTGATAGCTAGTCAACTTTTATTAGTTAGTGGAGTAGAAAAAGTAATCAAGTCCGCAATATATCGCCTCGGGCGCCAAACTCGAGATAACTCTTAATTGTTCGATGTGACGACCTCGCTGCTGGTACGTGCCGTCGACTACTTTGATACCTTTTATTTCGTTATAGAAGAAATTATAAAGTTCGTATTGCATTTAGTACCTGTTAATCGGTATGGAATTATCAAGGGACTCGATTTGGAACATTTCAGTTTTGCTATCCTCAAAATAACTTGGTATAAGTTAAAAAGTTAAAGTTGTTTCTCTAGTTAATAAGTTTTTTTATTTTTGTATATTTGGTGAGCAATAATAGTAGTTTATGAAACAGTTGCATAATAAGGGTTCTTAAAATACGAGTGTCAGTTAAAAAAACGAGCCATAGACGAGTTTTTTTATAGCATTACACGAGTTTTTTAAGACCAAATTATGTGCAGTTTCATACACTACTTTACCTAATCTCATACATTGGGATTGAATCAACTAAAATACAAAGATCAAAGTTAAGTTAAGAGTAAGAAAAAAGCCCACGAAATTCGGTATCTACAACAAAATTCAATGAAAAACTAACACATCACCGCGCATGCGTTAAAGCGGGCGCTGTCACAGACAAGTAAAAAGTGGAACGAAAACTTTTTGTATTGCTGTAAAAATGGCGCGAACCGCATGTGCGTTCCAATAAAGAAATATATATATATGGAACTTCGTTGGTGATATTATCTCTTTGGTTTAACTTGTATCGTAATGGAAAAAAAATACATTATAACATTATTTCTGTAACAAAATAATGTTATAATGTATTTTTTTTAATTACGGTATTGTTTTTATAAAGTATGCCAATATGAACTCGTTTTGAAGTTGATAATGCGAACTTTACGATATGAGAGTAGATAAAGTACATTTATCTTATCTTATCTTAAAGTTCCATGAACTCATCCTTTTTTGAAGCCGGTTAAAAAGTAAGATGTAATTTCATTACGTGCAATTATGAAACGAGCAGCCGTTGCTACAAAAACGTCCGGCAAACCGCACGTCTCTAATATGTAAGAAAAAAGCCCGCAAACAGAGAATACGCAATTATGATAACAAAAGGCGAGGACCCCAGAGAAATATCCACTAGAAAAAGCGCTTTCGTATTAGAGCAAACAAAAAGCGCCACACATGTACGAAAATGGGTCATCGAATGAGGTATTGCAGCGTGCGTCCATTGAAAATTGATACTCCGGTGTTGTGAGGTATGTGCTTAGCGCTGAAGATTTTGAAGGTGCAGCGGAGGTCTTGCATGGCTGGCGAGGTTGGAATCAGGCGGTATGGGACTAGCAACGCACGACACGATACGATTCGCGCGACCAGCAGCGCCACAATTGCTGCAATTGTTTTCTTTGTGCTCAAATCTGACGCTGAAATGACACACTAGACTAACTAGGCGCTTGCATTTACGAAAATGCTTGAAGCACTTGATTTTATAGTATGGTTTATTAAATTATTTAAATGATATTTTTACATAGAATTATTAATTATATAAAGAGTAGATAGTAGAGACAGATACCTCGCCTGTCAATCAATTTTTTTAGGCTAACCCTGAACATTAATAGACTGTCATATTTACACAATGGGGAATATGCTTGATTTTTTTTGCTTTAATAAAAGCTTATTCATATAAGAAACGGTATAATAAAAAAATATTTTTAAATAACTATAAAAATAACCAAGATAGCGTCGGTGGCGTAACAGCTCAGGCCGCCGCCTCCTGTCCGGAAGGTCGTGGTTCGAATCCAGCCACGTACCAATGTGATTCCGAATTTAGATTTCATATGTACGTTTATCCGACGCTCTTACGGTGAAGGAAAAAATCGTGAGGAAACCTGCACACGTCTGCGGAGAAACTCGTAGGTTGTGTGTGAAGTCGATCAACCCGCACTGGGCCCGCGTGCTCGACTAAGGCCCGATCGCCCTCATTCAGGGTAGGCTCGAGCCCCTCGGTGGGGACGTATATGAGCTGATATCATCCACCAAGATATAAGCCATTAAAGATTTATCTTTATGTCTTTCTAGCAAAACAGAATGTAGCGTCGAGTTTATATGGACCGTGTGTTTTATGTCGTCACATTTACATATCGGATCTCTCTGTCTAATTATTAGTTGAAAATGTTTATATCTTCCGTATTTCCTGGCCGATTTTAATTTTCATTTCAGTTTTTGACATTTTTTATACGGAATTTTCATATTTTGTTAAGAAATGCGATAAAAAAAATCATGCATATACTCTACTAGCTGTTTCCCGCGGTTTCCCCCGCGTGGACCACGTTTCTATGACTTTTCGAGGGTGCGCGGGTGGTAAAAAGTAGCCTATGTCTTAATCCAGATCCTAATCTGTCTACCTACCAAGTTTCAGCCAAATCCGTTCAGTAGTTTTTACGTGAAAGCGTAACAGACAGACAGACAGAGTTACTTTCGCATTTATAATATTAGTAGGGATTGTACATCTGGGTCATCCTCGACATTAGGTAGGTAGACATTAAACTATCAACTTTTTCAATATAGTTGTTACACATGGCGTACTTTCAGAGGCTGTAATTATGATTTGAAAATTAAATTATTACAAGCCAGAGCCGAAGGCGAGTTTCTTTACAATAACCTACTTTCCACCCTTGTATCATAATGTATTATTACCGTTTTATGTAGTATTGCGTATTGTCTCGCCATTCATCCCCTCTAAAACGGAAAAAGTTACTTGTTGTCTGTCTACCAATCTCTTTGGACGAAACCTTCGTATAATTATGATAGAACGTCACTTCAAGTAAGTTCGTTTTTTCAATATTTTTAAGCTATTGCATAGCTTTTATCGCGGGCTTTGAGCGCGGCGACCGAATTAAGAAATTCCGTAACGAAAAAACCTAACACTCACCGCGTTCTAAAAAAACTTACAGTGCCATCTATTAGCGATTTGCGGTACTAAAAGGACTTAGTCAATTTAACTGGTGTAATTTTCTTAGTGTTAAAAATTGATAAAAAATTCTATGCAATAGCTTTACCGCGGCACTCGGGGTGCCACACGTCTTTTTTTATTCACAATTGGTAAGCTCTTGGTATTATCACACCTAATGGTAAATGACGATGATGTCGAAGATGGAAGTGGGCTTACCAAGATTCCCTAACGCAATGAAGAACTGGCTATCTTATCTTCAAGCCGGAACATATCAATGTTATTATCACTGGTGTTTGGCGGCATGACTTAGATAAGTTGGTGGTAGCTAGCCAGGCGGGCTTAGAAAATGCTCTACCACTAACCAAACCGAGTCTTACAAGATGACTCCACCGGGAATCGAACCCGCGACCTCCTGGTGTGAAGCGAATGGACTAACCATTACGCCACGCAGGCGGTTTCCAGTAATCGAGCTCTTAAAGATGGACAATACAATATTTTTAAGAAGCACCATACCTCTTTCATTTTAACAAAACACCTTCGTAATTTTGTATGCAAGCACATTCGTTCTAATTTATTTTTTTCAAATGCATCAGGGACCTACTTAACGGTAATCAAAAATATAGGTAGGTACCTACATTACTAAAGTATCTTTCATTAGAATTTTCCAACAATGGCAACAAGAGACTTTATCATTCATTACACTATTATTATATATATGGAATGCGTTCTCGTGAGTCGCTCCGAGATAAGTTCAAAGATATTAATATATTGACTTTCCCCTGTCAGGACATTTATGAAAATATAATGTATGTTCGTAAAAATCTGCATCTCTTTTCACTGAATAGTGACAGGCACAGTCGTAATCTTCGGAATAGGAATAAACTTCAAGTAACTTATATCAGACTTAGCAAAATCAATATGTCATTTGAGGGTCAATGCACACTCATGTATAACAAATTACCTATTGATGTCTTAAATTTGTCAGAAAAACAATTTAAAAATTGTGTCAAAAGAACTCTTTGTAAAAAAGGTTATTATAAGACATCCGAATATTTAAAGACAAAAATATATGGGTAGACAGTGTTTCTTCTATCAACGCTACTAATCCTGTTAAATAGTAATAAAATTAATATCAAACTAAGAATTGACGTGAAAGCGACAAGACATGACAAGTATAAGTAGTACTTCTTTTAATTAATATTTTTATCTTAGCATTGACATGAGTGGTGCACGCTCGCTTAAATATTCGTGCGGATGGTGGCGCATCGGGAGCCGGGTCGTTCCTTTCCCTCGAATATGGTTGAGAGGAGCGATGGCTGACTCTGGCGTTATACTCGTGACCGGGTGCTGTCCGTGTGAACTGGTCTACACTTGTCAAAGGCGTTCATGACATTCAATAATTGTAATGTACCTATAACTTCTCGTCTCATATTGTTTTCATGTTCTTATGACATTATTTGTTTTTTTTTATATCACGGATTGGATTTTGACATTTAACCAATGATTGTTTATTTCTTGATTTTTTTAAAATGAAACTATGTAATCACTATTTTATGAAAAAGAGTGTAATTTGCACCTATTTTGAATAAATATCTTGAATCTTGAATTTATTCTGTACAATTGAAGGTCGATAACAGTGCAACTAGCATAAAAATAAAAAACATAACATAACCTGAAGCATAACCGTAAACGATTCAGCCGATGTCATATATAATTCGCGGCGTATAAGTAGAACAATAGCGGTCGTTCGCGCAGGTTGAGGGAGCGCGCGGGTGTAGCTCGGTGTAGTTCGAGAGGGCTACGCGTCATAAAGATCGACTCTATCTTCCCTATTCAAGAGTAAATGTCCACAAGCATAATTTCTTCTGTATGGCAATATGTGTTTACAACAACCTCCCTATCCACGTTAAAACTTGTTCAAATTTTAGTTTCGAATCTACATTGACCGAATGGCTACAAAACAAGTAATTCAGTAAAATAATTTCTTAGCGACAAACATTTATGATAGTTCGTAAGACCTAGGTTATATTATAATATGTATATTTGCATGCCATTGATGGTGGGACATAAGATACCCTTAATTTAAGATCACCATGTATTCAACTATGTTCTGGCAAATAAATGCTTTGACTTTGACTTTAGCGCGGCGGGTTGCGGTGGGCTGGCGTCTCTAAGTGCGCGCGACTCCCGCGTCCTGCACTTCGATTGAGCCCTGAAAATAAGAAACAGCGGCTGCCATCGAAGTATTATGTATTTACCACGGCGGCTACGCACTGTTCAACTTGAATGCCGCGATTTACAGCGATATTTGTTTACATTGTTCGACAATTCTAATGAAAGGTACTTTAGGTATACTGTGTATATTTATGTGGCATGCAATGGTAGCTTACTTACTTCCCACCGTAATTAGCATGGTTCTAATAGCTTCCAGCTAATTAGAAACTAGTGCAAGATGAAAATAGCCAGAGTCCAGAGTAAGATAGAGCCAAGAAGTTAGTATTAATACACTACTCAGCATTTTCTAGGCATCAGGTTAAAATTTTGAGATGCGTCCCTTTGCTGGATATTGCCGAACGATCCGTTACCTAAATAATTTTGAGTCGGCGCCAATCAAACAAACGCGTTTGTTTGATTGGCGCCGACTCAAAATTATTTAGGTACTACTTTTTGCCCGCGGCTTCGCCCGCGTGGACATGGTTTTTATGACTGTCTTTGAGGGTGGATGGTGAGCGAACTTCATGCAGCTCGCGAGCGTAGACATGAGTATTTTCCAGATTCCTATCCCAGATTTTTTTTATTTTTCTCTTTTTAGTTCCTTTCTGTTTTCGTAGGTTTAATTTCGTGTTAAAAAGTTTTTTCATACAAATTTGAAAACCTGTAAAGTCATGTGTATGGTAAAAACTTTCAAGATGGGCAAGTGAGCCTATTAATCCTTTTAAATGATCATATTGTTTTAGGTGGCATTTTGTACAAAGTACATTCGTAGACAGTGAAAATTGTGTAGAACTATTTCCTTACAAGAATGGCACATACCTGCAGATTACAAACACATTCATGTTTTTCACTGTCTATATACGATTTCGTTACTTCCGTATTACGGTCCAGGTTTTTGACAGTATGTGATGGTAAAGTCGTTACACGTCAAAAGAAAAAGTTTTTGTCTTTTATTATTGACCTTGGTGACACAAATGAATTCCTTAATAAAACGTGGTCCAAGTGACTCAGCACTGCAAAAGTAGATTAGATAAATGATTTATTTAATTATTCATAAATTTATATTTCATTTTTATTTATGTTATGCTTTAAATTATTAAATGTAGATTTATTCAAATTTATATATAAATGATTGTATTGTATTGACACTACTTATGGTCTTTTAGTATTGACCTTGGTGACACTACTTATGGTATTTTATTAGCGACTAGTATGATTTCTTTCGTGTTCCAATTCCCAGAGCTACGTACCATTGATTGGAACAAGGGCGTTTTCAGTGGTGATATGAGGCAATTTTAACTAATTATTTTTCTTGAATTTTCCTGAAAGGAATGAAATTAATATTGTATTTATTAATATTTCCCAAATATGACATTTAAGTCAGCTGTGCATTTATTTATTGCATTGCAAAATTAAATGAACTATTAATGCTTCCATCAACTTCTTCAATCACTTCTTCAATCCTCATTCTTTTGTTACTTACTGTAGATGCTTTGACCTTTGGGCCTCTACCTCCTGTTCGGAACTCTGCTTCGTATCAATGTATTTTCGAATTTCGATTTCATATGTACGTTTATGCGACGCTTTTACAGTGAATGAAAACATTGTGAGGAAAGCTGCACACGCCTGCGAAGAAACTTGAAGGTTGTGTGTGTAGTTGACCAAACTGCACTGGGCCCGCGTGGTCGACTAAGACTCGATCGCCCTAATTGAGGGCAGGCTCGAGCCCCTCGGTGGGGAGATATTTGCTGATATTATGGTGCTTTATGTTTACAAATAGACCACATTTTTTAAAAACAACACCTATTAACCAACAAATACCACTCTAGTGAGCCCAAAATTCAGCAGGTCATGTTCATCAGAGCCGAAACCTTGTAACCACTTTCCTTCTCTATCAAAAGACTCTAATTACCAGAAAAAAACAATGTGCACCTATTACATCATCAGATGAGCTCCTTGATACCATAATATTAATTTATGTATTTGCAAAATTTTTGTGCATTAAGATAAGAATGGCGGACAGAACCTGTCCATACAAACAAAGCAAATCAATAAAAAAAAGTGTAGAACTAGAAAAAACTTACAGAAATTTCAGGAAAAGAAAGGAAACAAATCATAATAGCCATGCATATTATTTATTGAAACATGAAATCTTCAATGGCTGCAGAAGGAAAATAAGTAGGTATGTGAGTACAATTTAAAATTCACATGCAGACAATATGCTCATCGCAGCGTGCAAGAATGATTTTTACATGCATTCCTGGAGTAGATTATATCTTTCACAAACATTATAACTTTATTTAGATCTGGCTCTTTCATTACTGGAGAGGGTTCCGTCCTCAGGAGTTTCACTGGGGACCACAGCATAGTGCAAAATGCCACAGCAATGAACAGGTACAGTAGCCCTCTAAGCAACTCGTAGATACATTGCAAGTACCTAATGATATAGAAAGGCACGGGGCAGCCGTGGACTTCATCGTTAGAAAGCTCCATTCTAATTAGAAGAATATTATACAGTTAAAAGGTAGGTGCTGGCTGGGACTATTATTCGACGAAGACATTGATATATTGCATATTATTCACACCAAGTGAATGGCAGGTGTCATACAAAACCGCCTTCGTAGCTCAGAGGCAAAGTTCACCGGCTTTACACAGGAGGTCGCGGGTTCGATTCCCGGCGGGGTCAATTGAAAGACTCGGTTTGGTTGGTGGTAGGGAATTTTCTGAGCCCGCCTGGCTGGCTACCACCATCTTATCTAAGTCTTGCCGCCAAATATCAATGTTGAAATCATTGGTGTGTACCGGCATGAAGATAAGATAGCCAGTTCCCCATTGCGTTGGGGAATCTTGGTAAGCTCGCTTCCATCTTCGGCAACATCGTCACTTACCACCAGGTGAGATGTTGTCAAGGGTTTATCAATTGTGAATTAAAAAAATGCCAGAAACTGCTTTATGTTGACATTAAAATTGAAGTTTGAGTTGGAGTGCAGGCAGCCCTACAAAAAAATATATAATAAAAAAAGCCCTGATGAGTGCACTCCAACCGAAGTTTGCAATTTTTTTATTTATTTCTAGAACAAGTTCATTCAAATTAGCAGCGCATGCTGTTGCTTATGTGCGCACTTTTTAAAGGATAGCACACATCACATGACGGACCGCGTCGGGTCAGGCGGGCCACGGCGCAAGTCCGCCCAAATCGCTTCTATGCAATTTAGGGTCTAAACACATGGCGTATTATATACGTACAGATTGCGCGCAGATGCCGCGCGTATTCGCGCTTCAAACGAGATTCGAACCCAACCTTTTAACCTTAGCACACGGGGCCATCGTGAAACGCGCCTCTATAGCTGTTGCGTTTTGATCAAAGACCTCCATCAGAGCGTCGGTTGAGACAACACTGTTTACGCTGACGCGTATACGCACTTTATGTGCGCGTATGTATCGCTTCAAACGAGCGTATACGCGCTTTCGTGCGCGCGTTTGTCTCATCAATACTTACAAACACAACAATCAGCATCTACGGCGCTGAAAACGCGCGTTCCTGAAACGCGCGTCGTCTGCGCGTTTAAAATAGGCCGTGTGCTCGCGCTCTTAGGCAGCGCAATAATGCATTTAGGTACCAATAAGCTGGAACTGTTTCTACTTATTGTATATAAATTTATTGGACAAGAACATTCACAGTATTTAGGTAGTAGGTAATGTGAAATCTCATACAATTTTTCATGTGAAGTTATTAAGATTTTTAAGTAGGCACATGTTATCCGCCAGTTTCCAAAGCAATTTAAAAAATAGGTAATTAAAATATATTGTATCTTGCGTAGTCTCACCTTCGCGTTATTGTTATCTGTTACAAGTCTTGATTTTATTTCATTTTTATTACGACTGTGACGACTGTTTTCTGGAACAACACAAACAACACAACATTGTTTTCAATGTTTTCTTTTCCTAGATCAAATCATTGTAATTCAAACACATTAGGTAAGTATACATTTTAGACTGTAAGAAATTTTGATTTATACAGAATACACCGTCATTCTATTAGGTATTGCTGTAATGTTTTTATTGACTTCAAAGAGAATGTCACTGATAATTTTGAACTGCACGCACTAACTTTTGCCAATGCCAACCTTTGTTGCCAGAATAACGTCAAAATTACCCCTAAATTACCGTACAATTACCGTATACTCCAATTTTATGAGTTTTATTTTTCAAACAAAATATGGACGTCACTTTGCAGTTTTTAGGTAAAAGCGAACGTGTTGTGGGTGATTTTTAGTGCTAACCTCTAAGTTAAGCACAATTCAAAAATATTTTTATCAGATTATTTAGTGTAAAATAAGACTTATAAAATAAAAAATTCATGTAGGATAGGGATTTAAAACAACAATTTATGAAAATACTATTTTTTATTCGGAATCTTCAGCTTCAGGTTGTTGGCAATAAGATTTTTTACAAACTTTTGCGTGAATGTTTTTGGTCGGCGTGAAATCAATGCAACAACTTTTTTTTCGCACAAACTATCTCTTTTTTTTGGTTTCTTCTTTCCGGCTTACAAAAAGCTCGTAAAAGGCAAAGGTGACTAAGACCATACAGCCAGGTCTGACGTATTTAAGCTTCCTTTAGCTTTTTGATTTGTAATGCTAGTGCCGGTGCATTACAAATCTTCTCTGAAGTTCTTGACAGCTTTTGCAGCAACTACATTCTGAGGTGGAACACCCAGTTGCTGTAGGGCATCTATAAAACTGCACCCAGAACAAGTTGGGTTCTCACGTCCTCCTTCGTTTTATTTTCTTGTTCTCCACATTGCTCACGTGCACTAGACAATTTTCTCCAAAATGCACCACTTCTTAAACACAATCCTAGCAGAAAACAATGAAAAAACAACAAAATAAAACTACGAATGCGTCTACCACAAATCCCGCCAAAAAACCTCAAAAAAAAAAACGAACTATCTCTATGAACGGAGCGAAAAGAAAGGACGCGTTTAGTTATTGCAAAATTTAATTAGTTTTTCGACCCTACTTTTTGTAGATTATTAGGTTCTGGTCTTAAAATTACCGTACTTTTGTCACACGGTATGCGGCATGAAATTACCGTACGAATACGGTAATTATCGTACGGTTGGCAACGCTCA
Source organism: Coleophora flavipennella (assembly GCA_947284805.1). NCBI lineage: Eukaryota > Metazoa > Arthropoda > Insecta > Lepidoptera > Coleophoridae > Coleophora > Coleophora flavipennella. Next base: position 698,799 of record OX369289.1, on the reverse strand, counting down.
CGAACGAAATTGAAAAACGACAACAAACAATTACAAAGAAAAGCAAGCACGCGCACACAGACCCAATTCCTAAATAAAACTTTTTTAGGAGGCACAGGCACAAGAGCACTGCAGACCATAGACTATACTAGTGTTGTCAGTTCGTAATAGAAATTTCATGCGATGAATAGCCTAGAAAAGGACGAATTTCTAACAAAAGGTACGACTAGCATATTTGGATTTGTAAAAAGGTTCATAGATTCCATACAGAATGTTCATAACCAACTGCAAACATTACTTTAATTTTAGAAGACGGAATACTATTTACGTGTGGCCTGACAAACACCTAACCACTTTTTAGGGTTCAGTTACTAAGCTACACTGTCTGTCCGTACGTCCTTCCGTCCATCTGTCTGTCCAATCTTTAAAAGGTTTTATCTTTTTTTATTCACAATTGGTAAGCCCTTGTCATCATCTCACCTTATGGTAAGTGACGATGATGCCGAAGATGGAAGCGGGCTAACCGAGATTCCCCAGCGCAATAGGGAACTGGAATCTTTGGAAGCGTAGTATAACAAGTATCTGCCTTAAAATTTTCACAGAATATTTTTCAAGCGACTTCCAAAAAGGAGGAGGTTCTCAATTCGTCTGGATGTTTTTTTTATGTGTAACAAAATTTTGTTGCTCACGTAATTTCTGAGCAACAAATTACAATGCTAGACGGTGTAAATGCTTGCAAACAAGTCTGTAAAGCTAGCGTGACACCGTCTAGCATTGTAATTCGATGCTCGTTGTTATTCAAGGTATATACGGTGTCAATGCTAGCTTTAAAGACCTCATTAAGTTGCCCTAATGAGAATTTTGAGCTCGAGTAATTTCTGAGCAACAAATTACAATACTAGACGGTGTAAATGCTTGCAAACAAGTCTGTAAAGCTAGCGTGACACCGTCTAGCATTGTAATTTGATGCTCGGTTGTTATTCAAGGTATAGACGGTGTCAATGCTAGCTTTAAAGACCTCATTTAGTTGCCCTAATGAGAATTTTGTTGCTCGAGTAATTTCTGAGTAACAAATTACAATACTAGACGGTGTAAATGCTTGCAAACAAGTCTGTAAAGCTAGCGTGACACCGTTTAGCATTGTAATTTGATGCTCGTTGTTATTCAAGGTATATACGGTGTCAATGTTAGCTTTAAAGACCTTATTTAGTTGCCCTAATGAGAATTTTGTTGCTCGAGTAATTTCTGAGCAACAAATTACAATACTAGACGGTGTAAATGCTTGCAAACAAGTCTGTAAAGCTAGTGTGACACCGTCTAGCATTGTAATTTGATGCTCGGTTGTTATTCAAGGTATAGACGGTGTCAATGCTAGCTTTAAAGACCTCATTTAGTTGCCCTAATGAGAATTATGTTGCTCGAGTAATTTCTGAGCAACAAATTACAATACTAGACGGTGTAAATGCTTGCAAACAAGTCTGTAAAGCTAGCGTGACACCGTCTAGCATTGTAATTTGATGCTCGTTGTTATTCAAGGTATATACGGTGTCAATGTTAGCTTTAAAGACCTTATTTAGTTGCCCTAATGAGAATTTTGTTGCTCGAGTAATTTCTGAGCAACAAATTACAATACTAGACGGTGTAAATGCTTGCAAACAAGTCTGTAAAGCTAGCGTGACACCGTCTAGCATTGTAATTTGATGCTCGGTTGTTATTCAAGGTATAGACGGTGTCAATGCTAGCTTTAAAGACCTCATTTAGTTGCCCTAATGAGAATTTTGTTGCTCGAGTAATTTCTGAGCAACAAATTACAATACTAGACGGTGTAAATGCTTGCAAACAAGTCTGTAAAGCTAGTGTGACACCGTCTAGCATTGTAATTTGATGCTCGGTTGTTATTCAAGGTATAGACGGTGTCAATGCTAGCTTTAAAGACCTCATTTAGTTGCCCTAATGAGAATTTTGTTGCTCGAGTAATTTCTGAGCAACAAATTACAATACTAGACGGTGTAAATGCTTGCAAACAAGTCTGTAAAGCTAGTGTGACACCGTCTAGCATTGTAATTTGATGCTCGGTTGTTATTCAAGGTATAGACGGTGTCAATACTAGCTTTAAAGACCTCATTTAGTTGCCCTAATGAGAATTTTGTTGCTCGAGTAATTTCTGAGCAACAAATTACAATACTAGACGGTGTAAATGCTTGCAAACAAGTCTGTAAAGCTAGCGTGACACCGTCTAGCATTGTAATTTGATGCTCGGTTGTTATTCAAGGTATAGAAGGTGTCAATGATAGCTTTAAAGACCTCATTTAGTTGCCTTAATGAGAATTTTGTTGCTCGAGTATGTTCTGAGCAACAAATTATAATGCCAGACGGTGTCTATGCTAGCTTTACAGACCTGGGTCTTTGAGGGTATCCAGTGCTCGAACCAGATAAACGTTTAGCAAAGAAACGTACAATTGAGGTTTTTTTCAGACATTTGCCGTTTGATCCAACATCGACATCTGCCATCTGACATCTGTTATGTGATGTGTCATATGATATGGATTTTTTTATTTGTGACGACATTGACGATCTATCTATCGATGACCCACCATCAGATGGCAATTTCGACCTGCCTGAGGTGTTCGATGACGAAATGCTGCCAAAAGGTGCTTGTGGATTTAGAGGATCAGCCTGGTCCATCAAAGATGTACAAGAAAAACTAATAATAATACTCCCCTATAGTACTCATACAATGAGGTGTTTCATTATACAGGGTGTTTGGTGCATCGTGTGCCAAATGAAATTCGCCGATAGGAGAGGTCAGTAGCTATCCTTTCAGCTCTCATAGTCTTTCGTATGCTCCACTTATAATATTATTTCTAATTTTTTTGTACATTTTTAAAGCAAACCCATAACTCTGCATTTTAACTTGAATTGTTTAAAAACTGTTGGGTGTAGCCTCAAAGTTTAAATTTTATTTTGATGTGCACTGTAGTATAATAGTGCTACTAAATTTAGAATTACTGGCAGGTACCATTTAGTTTTTTTTATTAACACTTAAAGTTTTCGCAAGAGGTAAAGAAAGATGAACTGAAAAGTAAAATTTACATGAGTTTAAAAAAAACTGAAAGCGACCGGGATCTTTCAACTCCCTTAAATGTTCTCTAGTCTATTCTCTTTCCAACGGTATGCCACATGCCATAAAAAAGTTCACTAACTCGTAAAATTTGTGCATCCGACAAAATCAGACTGATATTCAAATTTCAGGTTAAAAACATGTTTTTGCGTAAATAACACGTGTGAACACGTTTATACTGTTACCTCACCTTTGCAAAATAAAATCTGTCTCATATCTCTGTCTTTAATGGAAATTTACTTCAAATTAAAGATAAATACAATTGTTTTTAATCGTTTATTTTGAAATCATCATTAAATCTTATCTTGTTTGATTAAACTTACAATTCCTGTTCAAATTGTTGGCCTCGGTTCCGAATGCAGGCACGACATCTTTCCGTATTTCTGCAATAGTTGTATGAAGTCGCATTCCTTCCCTAATAGTGACGAAAGCCGCCTCTACACGATGTACTAATTCCTCCCTTGTTGCCACTTCCGTCTTGTACACAACTTCTTTGGTCCGTCCCCATACATAAAAATCAAACGGAGTAAGGTCTGGGGAACGTAGAGGCCATTAAATAGGGCCATCCTCCCAATCCATGAATTTGGAAAAGCATTGTCTAAGTGCCGTCTCACAGTCAATTGCCAGTGCGCGGGGAAAAAAAAGATAAAAAAAGAAAGAGAAAGCAGACAGATCTCACTCCAAACTAGTCGTGCCTTGCTGCACTCGTAACAAATGCCAACATTACCTGCTTCGCAAGTGTTATTAATTTTTAAAAAATCGGCAGGGCATAGGAAGATTATGATGTCTGAAGGGATAGTTACTGACCTCTCCTATCGGCCAATAATTTGGCACACGATGCACCACACACCCTGGATAACGCTCTTGAAATTTTTATTACTACTATGTACGTTTTTGAAGTGAAAACTTCTTTAGCGGCGTTGTGCACATTTTTTGTCGCGTCAGGACACGTGACCTGATCGAAAATTCGTAAGACGGATGGAGTAGTGAAAACTTCTTTAGCGGCGTTGTGCACTTGTTTTGTAATGGGTAAAAAATGTTAAACTCGCGTCAGGATACGTGACCTGATCGAAAATTCGTAAGACGGATGGAGTTGATTTTTTGTTGATTTTTCTGAGATATAAACTTTTTGATGTAATATAAATTGTCATGTTTGTGTACGATAGCGCAATAAATAAATATTGTATTCTACCACATAAATGATAGTACTTTTATACTGATAATCAAAGCAATTCGTGCAAATTTATTCCCTAACCATTCCAAAATATCAAAAATGCACAACGTTAATATTCAAGTTTTCACTTCTGCCGGCACTCCCGGAGTGCAACTCGTCGTTTTTTTTTTTATAAATTATAATGCTCATTTTATAGGTCGTATTTCATTTTGTTTACTCACCTCGGCAACTTTGAACAGCTGTAGCTAGGGAACTATCAGATCGTGATAGACCAAATTGGTCTCTTTTTATTATTTCAAAATTTGTGTTGTTTAATAACGTGTACGAACTTATGTGGTAAAATAGGTCAATAGTTGACCACATTAACAAGGACTTGAAAAATCTCTAAAATTATTTTATATTTTGGAAATTTTGCAAACTTTTGAACAGTTGTATCTTAGAAATTATTCAGGTTATGGAGACCCAATAATTCTCAAATTTATGAAGATTTAGTCTTCTTTAAAAAGATTTATAGTGTCCTCTACCGTAAAACAGGTCCTTGGTAGTAAAAAATGACAAAAACTGAAACAGCTTCGTAAATTTTATGGTTTTTCAAGAATTTGACAATGTTCCTTAAGAGTTTTCGAGTCGGAAAAATTTTATTTGTCATAACTACTTCATCATATACAACATAATAATATTATAAAGAGAAAATATTTGATTGTTTGTTTGTTTTGAATAGGCTCCGAAACTACTGGACCGATTTGAAAAATTCTTTCACCGTTGGGAAGCTACACTATCCGCGGTTGCTATAGGCTATATTATATTTCTGCAATGATGATGATGATGATGATCTATCCGACCGATTTCGGTCATGGCGACCACTCCGACTCCTAGTCGGTTTGCCTTATGTAGCCAATCTTCGCAGCGAAACTCCTCGCGCACTGAGGGCATTTAAGTATGCCACCCTCGTAATTGTATGAAATGGTCGCAGGTGGTCGGGCCTTTAACTGGTCGCGTTTGGTATCAAGGTCAACTTTACAATATCAATACAATATATTTACAATATATATCTTTCTGCAATATCTACAAAAAGTAGTGTAGTGGTAGTGGTAGGGGTAGCGGTAGCGGTAGGCGGTGGCGGTGGCGGTGGCGGTGGCGGTGGCGGTGGCGATGGCGGTGGCGGTGGCGGTGGCGGTGGCGGTGGCGATGGCGGTGGCGGTGGCGGTGGCGGTAGCGGTAGCGGTAGTGGTAGTGGTAGTGTAATTTTAACTCAATCGGTCCAGTTGTTTCTAAGTAAATCGGCTGTGACAGAAGGACGGACAGATACACGAGTGATCCTACAAGGGTTTCGTTTTTTCCTTTTAAGATACGAAACCCTAAAAATAACTTTACAAATCGATCCAGGCGTCTTCGAGTAATAGGGAACATACATAAAAAAATAAAAGCGGCAAAAGATTCCGCCGAATTGAGCACTTCCTCCTTTCCTTGAAGTCGGTTAAAAATGGGTGTGACAGACAATTTATAGTGGCTGGACAAACACACGAATGAGTGATCCTATAGGATTCCGTTTCTTTCTTGTGAGTTTTCGTAACCATAAAAATACTTACTTACAATAAATTATGTTTTCCATTTTTTTTTTGCTAAAATGCTAAAATAAAAGATTTCGACGAATCGGAACCTCCGCCTTTTTGAAGTCAGTTAAAAATCAAATTGGAAATGTCGATCAAAGGAGAATTTGTATTGTAGGCTTGCTCTCCTTGACCAAGGAGCTTATATGAGCTTCATAACACATAGCCACAGATACTTGTACTTTCTATATACGTATTTTATGCCATAGGGCTGGGACACCCAAAATACCTAAACTTCTTCTGTCTTGATATTGTTTCTGTAAGAAGTTTGTATTCTGTTTTCTTGATGATTTTTTAGTTCACTGAAACCATAAAACTCCTTGGGACATTCACTATAGTCTATGGCAGAAAAACCGCCCTCTTTCAAACAAACAAAACAAACGGTGCGTCGCCGTCACACCAAATAACCGCTTTTGACAAAATGACAGCACGATAGATAGATATCCAAAAAATTCACGATAAAAATAAACGGGAAAATTCATTAGAATGTGACATTCTGCGCTTCATTTTTAAATAAAATAAATTTCTCTGTGATATGCCGGGGCCCGATGTGCGAGCCAATGACAATGTTCTCGGCGAAATGTCGACAGAGCCCGCGGCCACTATACATAGCGGTGTGGAAGCAAAAGTCGAAAGGAAACTCACTGTACTTGAAACACACGGATACATTTTGGGCAGGACTATCGGATCTGGCTCGTACGCCACCGTCAAGGTATCTACTTATTGGTTTTGCTGCAAATCGTTGGATGATAGGATTTTCCTCTGATCCACTGTCCTTAGTGATGTGCTATTCTTTGACGATCTCACCGAGTCTAGAGAACATAGATGAGAAAAAAATAACCTTGTACTCGTGTTTATCGGTGACGAATTAGTCAAAAACTATACCACTCTTTAAAAACCGGCCAAGAGCGACTCGCGGTCACACAAAAAGGGTTCCGCACTAAAACTTTAACCCAGTACATACATTGCTCCAGTTAAATAGGGGTCTACTTATTATGGATTTTGAAATTTCATTTTTTCTGTGGGAACCAGAGATATGCTATATATAAGGGGAGGTAGATAGGTTACATGCGTCCGAAAAGTGAAGCAAAAAAAAGATGCCAATTGGCATCTCTTTTCTTAGTAGAATTCGGTGCGACGGAAGAGAACTACCTACAATATTGTGTGTGTAAATGGCTTCGATTTTCAAATGTTGTTTGTTAGTGCATAACCTATCTAGCGTCCGAAAAGTGAAGCAAAAAAAAGATGCCAATTGGCATCTCTTTTCTTAGTAGCATTCGGTGCGACGGAAGAGAACTACCTACAATATTGTGTGTGTAAATGGCTTCGATTTTCAAATGTTGTTTGTTAGTGCATAACCTATCTATGGTAACAAATCTCTGGTGGGAACGGTATTACTTTAGATTTTTGCATAGATTATCCTGTAATCTAAGCATTAAACTTCATATACAGTGAATTTTCAAGATTTTAGGCCCTGTAGTTTTGGAGATAGGGGGGATTGGTAAATTTTTGCCTATTTTCTTAATTGACTCAAAACTATTATCAAAATTATAAAAAAAAATTATTAGGTATTCTCACAACAAGCCCTTTCATCCTACTACTCATATTATAAATGTGAAAGTTTGCATGTACTCCCACTAGTAAGTAAGTGAGACCTTACAGAGAGCCACGTGGATTTATAAAGCCGGCCAAGTGCGAGTTGGACTCGCTCACCGAGGGTTGCGTACCACCACACAAGACTATAAATGATACCTATTCATTCCAAACAGATGTCATCAACGCGAGCGACAAAAAACTAATTTTGTCATTCAGTTGGGACTCTTTAGAGCGATTACGACTTACACGAAGCCGGTTTTTATTGATTTGCTGTTTTACTTTAAGATTACTACTAAATCAAATTAAGTTTCACGTTTGTATGTTTTACCGTTTTTACGATAGAGCAAAAACAAAAAACCGGCCAAGTGCGAGTTGGACTCGCGCAAATTAACAAATTTTTATTTGCAGTTAGGTTATTATAAAATGTCATTCCACCAACCAAACCAATTCTTCCAAAGTTAGATTCTGCCAGGAATTAAACCAGTAACCCCCTGATGTGAAGCTAACGGACTTAAAAGTTACGCCACGAAGGCGGTTTTTCTCCTTCATATTACCTGATTCACAACCGATTTATTAATGTACGAGTATGTGTTAAAGGAGTAAGGCCTACGGTTGCATCTTTATGTTGGCGGATGCTAAACGTCATTTTTCGTAGTCGGGTTGTATATACTCCTAGGTATAACGCTTGACTCAGTAGGTTCTTGCAGCAGGGCAGCCTCAGTAGGTTCCTGCAGCAGGGCAGCCTCAGTAGGTTCCTACAGCAGGGCAGCCTCAGTAGGTACCTGCAGCAGGGCAGCCTCAGTAGGTTCCTGCAGCAGGGCAATGTCAGCAGGTTCCTGCAGCAGGGCAGAACCTACCGTGACGTCTACCGATACATGGAAAAACACTTTTTTCAATAAAAAAGTTAAGTTTGTCCTTCAATCCGACTTGTAAATACAAATATATTGTGTAATGGTACGGAACACTCGGTGCGCGAGCCCGACTCGCACTTGACCGGTTTTCATTCTAAAGCTTCTGTTTAAACTCAGGTGGCCTCGAGCGACCGGCACAACTGTCAGGTTGCCATAAAAATAATAAGCAAGTTCCAAGCACCAGGTGACTACTTGAAGAAGTTCCTGCCGAGAGAGATAGAAGTTGTCAAGGGTCTAAAGCATGAAAACTTAATACGGTTCCTGCAAGCTATCGAGACCACTCACAGGTTGCCCACTTAGAGTTTTTCTTTTAGTAGAAAAGTAATTCACGTAAGTTTTTTTTTTGTATTTGTGTGCGTTTGGTTGCGCCTCACCTGATTGACAGTAAATGCCGATGTAGCTGAGGATGTACCACGCAAGCTTCAGTCTCGTCTGGGAATTCCACTTCCTGGTCGTTGGCACGATGAACGACGAAACAAAACGCTTCGTGCGTATATGTATAACATTAACGACATTCAAACAACAAAGAATACACACATACAGCAAATAATACTGACGTCAATAAAATAAAACTAAAATCTAAATACCTGTCGCGTTTCGTCAACTTGTTTTTTTTTACTTCCTGTTCGCACTGCGATGCACAGACAGCCAACATGAGAAAATTGGACTGCAGTGCAGGTTCTCGGCCACTGCTTGCATAATTGTGTTGTGAGAGAGGCGCCGCCGATCCCAAAAGGTAGCAGCGCGCGCTCTCATCAAAGCAAAGAACTCAGGCACTCGCTTCTCGGCCAACATGCCCGACGCGCTGCAGTAGCGAGGCAGCCTCATGAGGGCGCGAAAAGCATCATTGTATTGCACCCTCATGGTGCTCCACGAGTTTCTGCTACATTTGGTCCAAAGTTGGCAGGTATAGAAACATTGGCAATAAGTACTGAAAAGAGTAAGTTTAACCTCGTCACTACACCCGCCAAATCTGCGCGCGAGCATGTTACACCTGACAGAAAGTGCCCTTCTCTCCCGCTCTATATCTTTGTCATCCTTACGGTCGTCGGTAAGGATGTGCTCCAGGTATGTAAACTGAGCCACAACCCGAACCACTGAACCTTTCAAATGTACATCTGGCACGTAATCCGGACCCTTCCCAGCCCTACTAATCATGACCTCCATTTTAGTAGCATTATATTTCAGTCCGTGAGAATCGGGATAATCTCGCAGACAAAAACAACTTTTTCAAGCTTTTGATCGAGGGGCTAAGCAGCACCATTTCGTTAGCATAGCTCAGGTTATTCACACATACCCCGCCTATGTGACAACCGATCCTGGTGCCTCTCAGCCCCACGACCAAGTCGTTGATATAAAGTTTAAAAAGGTCCGGAGACTGAGTCCACCTTGGCGAACACCGCATTCTAATTTATAATAATTAGATATCGCGTCACCCCATCTAACACAAATAGTTTGGTTCCCGTATCAGTACCTCAAAAGATTCACCACGTCCCCCGGTACACCTGAGCCATCTAATTTGGCCCAAAGAATATCATAATTCACCAGGTGAAACGCGCGGCTCAGGTCCAGGGAACATGCGTAGACTGTGGTTTTGCGGTTTACATAATAGTTTACAGTGTGCTTTAAACTAAGTATAGCAGAATCTGTTGAGAGACCGGGACGGAAACCAAACTGCGATTCATCTATAGGGGTGGAATCGCCTCCCGCGCCTAGTCGTCCGATGATGGAATGGAGAAGGGTGTATGAAGTCGTGAAGCTCTAGGGCGCACTCTCCGAAATGAATGCTGTGAAACACCGATAGGCAGGGACTGCGGCGATGCTCGAGGTGTTAGAGCTTGTTTGATACGAGTTCCTCGTCACCATGAGTGTTCTAACGCGTCAGTCGATAGGATCCAAGCATCCAGTTGGGAAACAACATTAATCGGTGAACAAGATAGAAGGATAATCAACAAGTTGTTTCTTAGGGCCGTGATAACTTGGTAGGTAAGTAAAAGATGTCAACTGACTGAGTCCGATGTTTTTGAAAATTACAGCACAGTGCAATTACAGTACTACTTGTTTAAAAATGGCCAAACATGTAAATAAATCATGAAGTGTTTTCTTAAGAACTAACCATTTTATATTGGTAGATAATGTTATCTTGATTGAACTACCCATAGTGATTGAGTGAACAAAATGCGTGTACAAGCATGCTCGATGTCCAAATGTAAGTGATTAAGATAATAAAATAACCTACTTAATTAAATTTAAAAACCTTACTACATAATGAAGTCGGTTAAAAACATTGACCCCTCTTTTTGGCCAGTCGGGTAAAAATGTATCCTATGTCACTCACGGGATCAAGACGAATCTAACGACACCTCGACACTCGACACTGAAGCCGTTTGGGCCACACTCTTAGACAAAAAAACATACATACAAACACCCGAAAACCATTACCCTCTTTATTGGGCAAAAAAACACACGGGTAAAAAAAATGTGAGTTTCGTTTACATGTTTGGCCATTTCTAAACAACTAGACTTCAGACACCTGTTCCAAAAAAGTTAAGTAGGTTATGTATCTACTAAGGTGGCTTAGAATCGCGTAGTGTAGTTAGTTTAGAAAGGCCATGGCCAGTGGCTCCAACCAAACATTAACAATTTTCTTAGTAATGACTGGGCCACTCTCTGACTGTGCACTTGTGCAGTCAGACACGTGCGGTCAGTATTGTTGAACATCAAGTGCAGCGCTACTCATATTAATACTGATTTTGGTGGCAAGGCTTAGATCAGAGGGTTATAGCTTGCCAGACAGGCTCACAAAGTGCGTCACCACCAAGAAACCAAGTATGCCACAGGTCGCAGAGACCTTGTGGTGGGCAGCTATTCGACTTACCCCTACATCACCGAAGCGGTTGTATTTCAAATGCTTGCAAAGGGTTGTTAATAAGTTGACTTCTTTCCTCATGACCACATATGATCTTCCACCACGCGCTCGATGCAAGTTTCCCCCCACTGTGACCTTCACGGCATCGCACTATCTCAATGATGTTCTCCCTTTTGCAAGTTTTTCCTTCATCTGTCCGATGATGAGTATCCTTTTAAGATTATGCCTGCCCTGGAGAACGCATATGTAACCATGTTGAATAACTAGTATTTACACAGGGTGTACATAGTGATGGAATACGCGGAGAACGGCAGCCTGCTGGACATCATCCGCAAGGACCAGCACATAGACGAGGTGCGCGGCCGCCGCTGGTTCCGCCAGCTGGTCGAGGCGGTGGACTACTGCCACGAGCGAGGCGTCGTTCATCGGTAATACATGAAACCGGCCGAGTGCGGGTCGGAATCGCGTACCACCACACCTTTCCACACAAGTAAAAAAGTGATACCTGTTCATTTGAAACAAAAAACATAAATTTAGACTCCTTCGCTCGGGTACCACTCACACTTTTCATTATTTGTTGTTTTACTTTAAGATTAGTATTTTAATCACGCCAGTTTTCACGCTTGTATGTATTACCGGTTTTACAACAGAGTAAAAACGAAAAAATATATATTCAAAATCACGTTTGTTGTCACTTGTTAAACCCTCCTAAATTTTTCACTGTTTTAATTTTTATGACTTTTTAGCATATCTTCCATCTGTGAAACTTTGAACCGACTACCTTACACGGCTTAAAAGATAAAGCCTTTTAAAAGTCTCACAGTTGGACGGACGGAGAGCGCAGGTTTATTAATAGGGTACCGTTAATAAGCCTACGCCTAGCCTACGGATATGTAAACCTAAAAACCATATGGTACCATATACCATATATATATAGTGCTAAAAATCAATAGTGCTGACCCATTTAATCCTCATTTCCTGGCCCCATATAATTCCAAGAGAGGTCCCACACCCACCCACCACAGTCTCTAATCTGATTGCTTATTAGTTGATTACGACGAAGTAAAACTTTAAGAAATTGCAACTGTAACTACTAACCAAACTAGTTTGCCCAATCGGTGAGCTCCCGTCTGACGGTGATGGACGATGATGCTGAAAACGGTAAATACGTTACAAAAAACTTCCATAGCAACGTTTTTGTTAATTTCCAAAAGAAGTATTGAACAGATTTTGGTAAAATTTACATTGTACCAAGCTAATCAATTAAAAAATATATCGAAATTAGACTACTCTGTAGAAAGTTATGCGTGGTCATGCATCATCATCATATCAGCTCATATACTGCTCGAGCCTACCCTGAATTAGGGCGATCGGACCTTAGCCGACCATGTGGGTCCAGAGCGGGTTGGTCTAAGTCAAACACATAAAAAAGTTTTCGAGTTTCTTCGCAGGCGTGCAGGTTTCTTCGCGATGTTTTCCTTCACCGTAAGAGCATGGAATAAACGTACATATGCAATCAAAATTCGAAAACACATTGGTGCGTGGCAGGATTCGAACGACAACGACGCTACGTAAAGCGTCGTTTGACTATATCTCACCTGATGTTAAGTGACGATGTAGTCGAGGACGGATGGTACACGCAAACTCAAAGGAAAGGAAAAGCATCGTGAAGAAACCTGCACACGCTTGCGAAGAAACTCTAACGTTGTGTGTGAATTCAACCAACCCCGCATTGGGCCCACGTGGTTGACTAAGGCCCGATCGCCCTCGGTGGGGACGTCTATGAGCTCATATGATGGGTATAAGTAGGCAAATTATACTAACTACATATAAAACTTGACACATATGTATTTCCTATCCCTCTCTCTCTCTCCCTAAATCCTATCGATTCAACTAATCTTCAAACCAACACAGGGACATAAAATGCGAGAACCTCCTCATGGACCACGGGCTGAACATAAAGCTATCGGACTTCGGTTTCGCTCGCGGCCACATGAAGCCCAAGAACGGCGTGTACGCGCTCAGCGAGACCTTCTGCGGGAGCTACGCGTACGCGTCGCCTGAGATCCTCAAGGGGGTGCCGTACAGGCCTCAGGACTCGGACATTTGGAGCATGGGGGTAGTGCTCTACGCTATCGTCTACGGTCGGCTGCCGTTCGACGATACTAATTACACACAATTGTTGAAGGTAACCATAAAGTTGCTTTTGTATTATAGATATTTAGATTAATATAGTAGATACAATACTATATTACTAGTTTTGTGCTTTACGAGGTAAAAAATAATTCAACTTACTAGCAGTCTAGCTCAAACCCACGTTTGTTCGTTCAAACCTTGTTCTTTGCAAGCTTACTACGGTCTAAGTATATATATTAGTACTAGCATACAGTATAGACTCTCCCTGCTTTCTGTAGATTGCGACCTCACCCCCTCGCCACCCTTATTGGTTATAGTTTTCTTCTCGAACGTATAGGATGTCGCCGTCATTTTGTTTGCTCCGTCATTTGTTTTTAGAAATGTCATTTCACGACCGTTTTGTATGCAGTGTCCGGGGTGTGCTACGGTCTACGATACTACGCCTCTCCCTACAAGTTTATTGCCGTAGCGCTACGAAATATTATACTTTCGACAAGCATTTTTTCAGTGTCATTGTTCTACTAGACAGGTCCCTCACTTTCAAAAAGAATTGTGAGGGCCTAAAACGAAAGGTGCACTGCCGCAACAACCTATTACAGCGTCTGGTAAGTACTAAGTAGGGAGCTACGCCGCAAGTGCTGCGAACTTCAGGACTGGCGCTAGCATTGTCTGCCGGCGAATTCGCGTGCCCTGTGTGGGGCCGCTCTACTCATGCCAAGCTTGTGGATACAGCCTTAAACGAAACCTGCCGGATTATTACTGGATGTTTGAAGCCGACCCCGGTGAAGTCGCTGTATCCACTGGCTGGCATAGCGCCGCCAGTTGTTCACAGAACCATTGCAAGCTCGCGAGAGAGGACTACGCTGGATGAGGACATGCGGCATCCCCTACATGGGCACGAGCTACCGCCGCAAAGGCTAAAAAGTCGGAAAAGCTTTTTAAAACATGTCGACCCCCTCACAACTCAGCCCTCTCAAGCGAGATGCAACATGTGGCTTGCCCGAACACCGCTTCCTGACCCCTTTGTCCCGCTTTCTTAGAGTCTACCGGCTGGATATATATTACCATGGCCGATCTGGAAGTCTTTAAATCGACTTCGGACTCAGGTCGGCCGGAGCAAGGAGAATATGTTCAGGTGGGGACTCTCGGAAAACCCAAATTTAGACTGTGTGTGGAGCGGTGCAGTCCATGGCTCATTTAGTTTCCTGTCCTGCCTGTCCTGTCACCTGTTCGCAGCAGGACCTCATGGATGCCACAAATAGTGCAGTCGAAGTGGCTAAGTTCTGGGCCAGAATGATCTAATTTGTCATCGACACGCAAAGAAGAAGAAGTGTCATTGTTGGCGTGACCGCTGCGCCAGGTTTTGAACAGGACATTGTTCATGAACATTGTTTGTTCAAAACAATACCCGTCTGCTCCGACTTTAGCAATGTTCAGTAAACAAAACTTCACATTTGAAAAAATGAGCAGCGACGAGGAAGACGTGAACATTGTGTTGGCTGTAGTGGATTTAGTTATCGAAATAAGAAAAAGAAATAGATTTTGGTTTATTTTTATTTTCGTTTGAAGTGGCATCCTAAAGCACGGGTCTTTCACGTATCAACGTGATCAGCAACATAATTGTCTCTGGATTCCACTCCACACTGCACTCCATCGTGATAGTCACATCAAAACACTTTCAATATTCCGAGCGAAACGTCTTCCCGCGACAAAATCGAACATAAAATGAACGATTCCCCCCGCCCCTCCGCCCGCAGGCGACCCCCACGTTCGCCCGTTTCCACAAACTCCGACAAACAGGTTCAAGTGTATTTGCTGCACAAAACATTAAGGCCACGCCCCTATTTTGTTTTCGAACAATGTTCTGTTCAAAAAATCTGCGGACCCGGCTTTAGCTATTAGCGAAGGTGAAAATGCATATTTTGTAGTATAATTAAGAATCGAGACTACAAGCGATGCTTAACGGACTGAAGATTAAGGGAAATGAAGCCTCTGGAAACAGAGTGGAGGTTTATCCGGGAGGCCTATGTTCAGTTCAAAAGTGGACGCCTTCCTTTCTGGCTGAACTAGCGATACTTCCAAACAACTATTCTGTCGATAGTTATAGGCAAGAGTCCTGAAGAGGCGGTAGGAGTGACGGCGCAGAGATATTGAAACCCAAAGATATTTTCACGCGACAGGAAAGACAGCGCTACAAAGACCTCAACGCGAACAGGCACAAAACATGAAGTTATCGGCGAACAGCTGGCCTTGCAGTTAGGTTTTCTGTGGGTTGAATAGATAATGCTTTGATTGGCAAACATATAGTCCGCTTTACTCTCCGCTTTTTTTTAAGTATTTTTTTTTATTCACAATTGGTAAACTCTTGAGAACGTCTCACCTGATGGTAAGTGACGATGTTGCCGAAGATGGAAGCGAGTTATCAAGATTCCCCAACGCAATGAGGAACTGGCTATCTTATCTTCATGCTGGATCACACCAATGATATCAACGTTGATATTTGGCGGTAATACTTAGATAAATAATGCAAGCAAAAGGCAACATATTTTATTTGCGACACTTTTCAGACAACAAAAAATTCAATATACTGAGTTTACTAAATAAAAAAAAAGCGTCGGTGGCTCAACCGGTAACGACTCGGTCCATCTAACCAGAGGTACCGGGTTCAAATCTGGACGGCAATGTACCAATGAGTTTTTCAAAAACTTGCGTACATACTTACCGATTGCTTTAACGGTGAAGGAAAACATCGTGAGGAAACCTACACACGCCTGCGAAGAAACTCGCAGGCTGTGTGTGAAGTCGACCAACCCGCACTGGGCCCGCGTGGTCGACTAAGGCCTAACCGCCCTGATTCAGGGTAGGCTCGAGCCCCTAGGTGGGGACGTATATGAGCTGTAATGATGATAATGATGACTAAATAAGTAAATAAGCGTCATGTGTTAGCGGTCGTCATACAACGGCACTTCAATAGTAGGTACGGGGGCATAGTAGGGTAGCTAAGGAATAATGACCCTTAAAATTGCACACAGTTTATTAACATAAATTGATTGTTTTTATTATCTGGTGTATAATTTTGGATAGAAACTTTCATAAATTATTAGGGAAACTTAGCAACAAGAGAATTTTAACAAAAAGTGGGATTCAAGTGCCCCCTAGGGGGGGGGCAATGTAAGAAAAAAAAACATTGACCACGCTGTCACGAATAAATGTTTCATCTATCTATCTATCTGTCATAACCTCAAATAAAAGCAAATTTGGTTTTGTGATGTATATTCCAATAAGAATCACCGCAAATCTAAGTATGATACCCACCACGACTACTAAACGAGTAAAGAGTAAAAAGTTTATTTGCCAATAATAGATACGTGTAAGATTACTTGCGACCCCCACACTAGGTGAAGCCTGTCCTGTGAGAGTCAAAGACAGTTACCATCTTCGCGATCATGTAAGTATTAAATATTTTGTACATCCTTAAAGAAAAAAGTATTATAACCATAACCTATGAAAAGTCGCATGCATACAAAATTAGACGTATTGAAACAAAAACTACGTGTGTAAGTTGTAGGTGTGATGTAGTGTGTATAAAACACAGATTTGAACAGAAGGATCCGCCAGTCTCCATATTTTAGTCAGATTTTCTTCATACATGCAAAAAGTAGCGCCATCTGACATAACTCGTACGAACTAGCGTGGGCGAGAGTTGACTGACGTGCCGAGTTAAAAGAACCTTGATAGAATTGTCGCTTTAAAAATTCGTTTTTTTAATTTGTTTACTAGAAAAAATACACTGTAAGGTTACTTATCGTTGATACGACATCCCATGTTTCTTTTTAGCCTTTCTTTTATGATATTTACGGCCTCTTACAACACAATAAGGCATTTTTATATGGAATATTTTTCCACCGTACTGAACAATGTCCCGCAGACGACTGAGTCGCGAGTGTGCGAAACTTTCGATTTTCGCACCAATTCGCGGGGCCCATTAGTAGCGCGCGTTCGCCGGGTCCTTACGCCAGTAATATATAAGTCATTGGTATAAAACTACTTATCACATTGAATTATATATATTTTTTAAAGTAAAAACACAGTTTTGATACACTATCGTAGAGAGTTTGTTGAGGTCACGTGCCAAGAAGTTAATAACCCTGTTTGGGTTGCAGTGCGGATATTGCTTCGTGAAATAATCACTAACTTGTTTTGCTCCGTACCCACTATGTCCCACCCCCCCTCCTCATCCCTATATGTAGATTATAAATTATGACGTCAGTTATTTTTGTGACAGCAAGTGCAAAACAAGGTGTCCTTCCCCCGCGAGCCGAAGGTCTCGACCGAGTGCCGCAAGTTGATCACCAAGGTCCTCGCGCCGCTGAAGGTGCGCGTCAAGATCCCGCAGATCCTGGCAGACCCCTGGCTGAATCCCAACCAGCCCAAAGACGAGGAGGTGGACACCACTCAGGTAAGGGGAGAATTGAACAGATGAAAAAGAAATGAAGCGGCAGTAACTCTGTACGACTTGCGTGCGTGTATCGTTTCCGTGCTTCTAAAGTCATGTAACGCCGTTGGTGCCAGTTGCTATCACTAGATAGCACTCGTTAACATGTGTCGGACGCGTTATAGGCGGCTAGAAAACGGTTCGCCACCAGCAGCCCTACCACTTAACCAATCCGGACTTGTGATGGAATCAATCCCCCATGTGTGAAGTGTGGAGTGTGGCCTGGTGACCTAACCTTTCCAAGTTTGAGAAGAGATCGATGCCCTTAGCAATGAGAACGTAAAGGTTTGTTCACGAATATGTTCAAAACGACTCCATCGTTATTTCATAAGGAAATCGGCGAATAGTTTTAATTGGAAAAGCTTCTGAATTTAAAAAGTCCATGCCTTTCGTTTGTTATCCGATGCCTTGTTTATTCTAAAGAAGCGTGTATCGGATTGAATGTTAAGTCATCATAAGTCGGGGGGGGGCCCGTAGAGATTGTGTAGAAATGTTTCTATTTTTTGGTGGAGTAATCGTAATTTAACATAACTAAGAACCTACTAAACTAATTTGTTTTATATTCAATGTATGTAATGTTCAATGCACGTCGTTTTTCCTTCTTTGGTGCTGACTCACTTCATCTCGGTACAATATAAGTATATTATGTTTTCTAACTGCGAAAATCTTTTATTGTCTCTACAAGTAATTTGCTATGCTATCATGTTTCAAAACTGATGGCTTTCCTCAAAATAAATAATAATAAATAAGCGTAAACTTGATACTGTTTAAAACAGTACTAGTGAACTTAGATTTCAGTACACTATCATGGCAGATGAATAACAAGTGTAATGAGGAGACCGTTACAAGCCACTTAGTCTTTGATTTCGGAAGTCTCATCAATGACCAGTCAATAGGGATGACGAATGCTAGTCATCTGAGTTACTTTTTATCATCTGTCAAAAACTACGTTTTGTTCTTTAAATGTTTGAAATACCTAGGCGTGACGTCATAGTGTAGCAACGCTGCTAAATTTAAGTGCTGAATTTAAGTACTCATTTTGTGATTTTGGTGAATTAAAAATCGAAGACTTGATGGAAAACAAAACAAGTAAGGTTTTCCGAAGTTTAAGTAGGAGGGCAATTTAGTGATCAATAGTTCATAATTTATTTCTGATGCTGTCGTCATCCCTGTTGGCCCACTTGCTCTTATTTAGGCCTCAGCAACCGCGATACGGATTGAAGCGACGTTCGTGCGCTCCTATGTGACTGACGTAGCCATTTTTTGCTGAGAATGTGCGGCCACACTCACAGCACGTTGGACTCCTCCGACGTTATCATATTGTATGGCCGCCGCGCTGCACGCTGGCGGTCGGGCCTTCAGCTCCGCATCGAGCTTTGTGTTTACTGTATGCCTTCACTCTGATCGATCTTCTGCCAGAGTTTCCCATAGAGATGAATCTATGTCACGTCTGTCTGTCATGTTAACCGCCTCCGTGGCGTAATGGTTGGTCCATTCGCGTCACACAGGGAGGTCGCGGGTTCGATTCCCGGTGGGGTCAACTTGTAAGACTCGGTTTGGTTGGTGGTAGGGCATTTTCTAAGCCCGGCTGGCTAGATACCACCATCTTATCTAACCCGTCTTGCCGCCAAACATCACTGTTTTTAACGTTGATGTGTTCCGGCTTGAAGATAAGATAGCCAGTTCTCCATTGCGTTGGGGAATCTTGGTAAGCCCGCTTCCATCTTTGGCATCATCGTCACTTACCATCAGGTGAGATGATGCCAAGTGCTTACCAATTATGTTTTTTTTTTAAAAAGGCTCTTCATGTAGCGCTTAAGTGCATCTTTATACCGCAGGAATTGGCATTCTTGTTTCCGCTTCCCTACTTGCAGAAGCGAAGCCTTTATGGGTTTTATTAGCGAAACAGGACACAAAAAAAAAACAATTTGAGTGAACGAAAATAGTGAAATAGTAGCATGACATATTGACGTTTAATTTCGAGTAAGGTGCTATTCCAACAGCGACTGCAGGCCGCGGGGAATCAGCTGCCGACCGCGAGCTGCGCTACTGGTTTGTATGAATTTATATGAAAATAATTTCGAGCTTGGCGGCACTGTCGCTGCGGCCGGCAGTACTAGAAGTATCGCCGGCCGCAAGAAGCTGCTGCTGCTGCCGACCGCAGCTGCTGCGGTCTGCAGTCGTCGTCGGAATAGCACTTTTATGGTAATTTGTTTTTGTTGACGTGTAAACAATTCAAATTAATTATTGTGATTTTTATCATAGAACGGCCCTGCAGTAGTATTAAGGTCTAAATGTGGACCACCTATCCTTTCACCACATTTGAAGAAATGAGGAAGGTCGATACTGAACAGAATAAAAATTGTTGCAGGACAACTCAGCGGAGCGAGTTTATATGTAAACAAACCAGCTGCCAGTTCGATTTTTGTTTATTTTTTACGTACTCTTTCAGGAAAACACGCAAATGAGCAAAGAGGAAATTAAGAGTGTGAACATCGGCACAGTCACCTATGGCGACAGAAAATTGGAAGAAGTGAAGTAGAGCTTGGATTTAAACAAAAAAATTGAATAAATAAAATTTTGCTTAACATAAACAGATAAATCATAACTGAATCGGTATATATCATTATATAGTTTTAGTAATAATTATCGTGTTTTATTTTATCTATTTTTGGAAGACGATTTATGGCATCACCGATCGGGTTTGTATCAAGGAAATATCAATTAATAATATAGTTTCCCGCTCTAGTGCATAACAATCTGCTGAGAATAATGTACCTTCCCGCTCTAGTGCATAACAATCTGCTGAGAATAAAACAGGACTGCGAACAAAAACAGTCGATAGTGAAAAAAACTTCATTTGAAATTTATTGACTTATTTCAAAGGCGCATTTGTAAATAATGCTGTTTTCTGAATTTTTCTTACAAAAATCTAGTGGAAATGTTGATCTAAATGAAACAATTTAAAAAAAAACAGCTAAGTGCGAGTCGGACTAGCACTCCGAGGGTTCCGCACCACCACACCTCTCCACACAACCGCATTGTATATGGACAATGATACCTCACACATAACTGTATAAGTTTTCACTTCCGTCGGCACTCCCACAGTGCACAGTGGTGGTGTTGCCATTCAGTTCGCACTCCTTAGAGCGATTACGACTCACACTTGGCCGATTTTTATTATTTGTTGTTTTACTTCAGTATTAGTAACACAAAGTTTAACGCTTTTAACGCAAGACAGAGCTTAATCAAAAATACTTCTAAAAACCTATAAAATAGGTTTTTTGTATGGAGACCCCCCCTATATTGTTCATTTTTGTCCTTTTTTTTTAATTAAAATCAAGCTGTCCCGGCGAACTTCGTTCCACTTTATACTACCCTACCCTAAAACCTTCTCCTGGCAACAACGAACTCTATAAAAAAATAATTAGTGAAATCGTTCCAGCCGTTCTTGAGTTGTAAATGGTGTAACTAACACGACTTTCTTTTATCTAAATAGATTTGTTGTTACAGATGCAATAAAAATACAAACTGTGAAAATTTGAACTTTGTACCTTTTATGGTACTTACATGAAATACAGCTCGCTGACAGACGGACGGACGGACGGACAAGGAGGCTAAGTAATAGGGTCGCGTCGGTCACCCTAAAAACGGAACCCTTTAAATGAAAATTATGTAATTGATGGCAGAATTACTATCTCGCTCTATTACAGAGAAAAATAAAATGGCTGGAGTATTCATCTGGCTTTCGCTAAATCTATGAATGCAACATAGTTTTCAAACGACTTCCAAAAAGGAGGAGGTTCTCATTTCGACTGTGTTTTTATGTGTGTTACCTCAGAACTTTTGACTGGGTGAACCGATTTTGTTGATTTTTTTTTATTTGAAAGCTAGTGCTTCCCGTGTGGTCCCACATAAATTTAATCAAAATCGGTGTAGTACTTTATTAGAAAATTTTTAAAAAACCAAAAATAATTATGCAAAAATGTACTAAGTTGTTGCGATGGAAGCCGGTTTATAATGTGTTTAGCGTTTTCAATTATTCAGTAAAACAAAAGAAATTGCGATTTAAGATTTTTTCTGAGAAAGTTTATTGAAACCAAAGATAACGCACGCAGGTTTCACCGAAGGCCGGTCCTGTGGCGGCCGCGCGATCCCCGATCCGATGTCACACTATACGAAGTTAGCCATTTTAAAATTGCCACAGCAGAAAGGAGGACAAGTAGGTCTTTGCCTCTTTAAGTCCAAGAGACTGATACTTACCTGAGTTCACTGATGCTCTGAACAACTACTACTTTTAATAATTAAAGATATTGAACTTTAAAGAACAAGGTTACTGATATGGATTTTTTTTTCTATTCACAATTGGTAAGCCCTTGGCATCATCTCACCTGATGGTAGGTGACGATGATGCCGAAGATGAAAGCGGGCTTACCAAGATTCCCCAACACAATGAAGAACTGGCTATCTCATCTTCAATGTAAATAAATATTGAGTATTGAGAGCGTCAGTGGCGTAACGGCTAGGGCCGCCGCTTCTTGTCCGGGAGGTCGTGGTTCGATCCTGCCACGTACCAATGTGATTTCATATGTACGTTTATCCGACGCTCTTACGGTGAAGGAAAAAACATCGTAAGGAAACCTGCACACGCCTGCGAAGAAACTCGCAGGTTGTGTGTGAAGTTGACCAACCCGCACTGGGCCCGCGTGGTCGACTAAGGCCCGATCGCCCTAATTCAGAGTAGACTCGAGCCCCTCGGTGGGGACGTATATGAGCTGATATGATGATTGACTTTTTCAAGAATGGGTCCCTGCCAGTGCCGGGTCAGCAAGTTATACAGCAACAATAGGCATCTGTTAAAAGTTTATTTAATCATTAACTTAAAAACCGTAAATAATAACAGGTAAGTGCAATTAAATAGGAAGATACACCCACCTAGGCATCTTATAAAAAATGTTATGCTTTGTAAAAGGCATACAATAACTTATGAACAAATATAATATTAGATTAGTGTACTCTAAGGCACCTATTTTTGTCCATTTAGCTTCCACAGTTGGTAGTTAACAAACTGTCTGAACAACATTACGTACAAATGAAAGTCACGAGTCAGAATCTCCCTATTTTCCGCCCCTCCCGTTCTTTCTTCTTCTTACCGCCCCCAGATGTTGCGTATTCCTCAGATGTCTCCGAATCCTTGATATTAAGCGTCCCCGTCGGTGGCTTCGCAACAACTTTAGTTTGCTGCTTATCTTTGTTTCTGCCCAGTATCCTGGAGAACAAGCTCGTTTTCGGCGATAGCGACGACACCATTACCTCTGGCTTGGACGGAGGCGGCAGGCAGCTGGCCTCGTCGTCCTCGAGCTGGGCTGCCTTCAGGCGATCGCTCTTGTTTGCCTTCCAGATACAAACGATCGATAGCACCAAGGTCAATACATATATTACAGCTGCAATCAGGCAGTTTGTTGCTGTCTGTAGCAATAAAAAAATGAGTTGAAGCCATTTTAAAAACGCATTGCGTAGGTATATACCTACAGAATACTTTTTACTACAATACAATGGAATGGGAAACTTGGGTTGGTATCATCATATCAGCCGAAAAACGTCCACTGCTGGACAAAGGCTTTCCACGACGACCGGTCCTGCGGTTGGCCGTTGGGGCAGTAAAGTTCTCGAGTGGCGACCGCGCACCGAAAAACTTATCGTAGGCAGGCTCCACGCGATGGACTGACAACCTGGTTAAGATCGCGGGAAGCCGATGGATGCGGGTGGGTATACTAATGCTGAATTGATGATATTGACGTTTGACGTCAAGATTTACAACGATGCTCTTCCTCCCACCAACCAAATCGGATCCCGCCCATCAGTAATGAATGGCAGAGTATCGAATGGCAGCAGCCCCTGTTGTAGATAGTCAGCCAGTATCACGTCGCCATGAAGACACAATTATTACATTGGAAATGTGCAAGTATGCGAGAGCATAATCGACGAAGCACAGTACAGTTTTTTCAATTGGTTGTCTGTAAAGTCGGTTTACGGACGATAGTTTAACGTGACAAGTCATAACGTAACGGGACAATGAGTCATTCTTTTTCGTGCGTGCAGCCGGCGTCCATCGATTTATTAGGCCGGCACATCCCTATCCTACAGAGGCAATTATTATATTCATAACAATAACTTTAGGAATCATTTAAAATAACGACAGCATAATAACTTAACCCCTCTTTTTTGGCCAGTCACTCAAGACATCAAGACGAAGCTAACGACACCTCGTAATCCAAAATCCATCAAGACGTTTAGGCTAAAGAGCGTGCCAAAGAAATAAACAAACGTACATACATGCATACACTCGAAAAACATAACCCTCTTTCTGGTGCAGTCGGGTAAAAAGAGTTTATAATTTGAGTAAAATATAAAAGGAGGCAGGGACCTTGAGTGTACAGAGGCATACGCATACGGCATAAGAACGGTACAAAGTCCAAAGTGTTTAGCTTGATGCGCCGGCCTGTGTACATTTAGATAATGCTCCTGTGAAAATATGTACTTACCGCTTTATAGTTTTTTTTTGTTTTGTCTAGAAACTCTTTATAATCCTTAACGCCGTGTGCTTCACAATCCTCTATAAGGAGTGCTGCTTCCACGTAGTATAGTACTGACATCACGCTCTGTCAACACAAGCGGTACCGAGTAGAGACTAGGATAGGGAACAGAGGTGAGAGGAAAGGTGGAACCTATGGGAGGTGGAAGTGAGGGTTACGTTGTAGCGCCCGCGTTCGTGTTGGTGTGGGATCGTCATATCAGCTCATATACGTCCCCATCGAGGGGCTCGAGCCTACCCTGAATTAGGGCGATCAGGCCTTAGTCGACCGAGCGGGCCCAGTGCGGGTTGGTCAACTTAACACACAACCTGCGAGTTTCTTCGCAGGCGTGTGCAGGTTCCCTCACGATGTTTTACTTCACCGTTTAAGCAATCGGTAAGTATATGTACGTAAGTTTTTGAAAAACTCATTGGTACATTGGCCGTCCGGATTTGAACCCGGTACCTCTGGTTAGATGGACCGAGTCGTTACCGGTTGAGCCACCGACGCTTTTCGCGTTGGTGTGGGATACACCATCTTCGTAGGATACACCAGCTAATATGTTGTCGGAAATCAATCTCACGGGTTTCATAGAATATCTCTGTATCTACTTGTGGCTCTGTGAACTGTAGACCTCGCGAGTTTTTTTTTAAATGGCCGAAATATAATATTTTTTGCGTTTTCAGCCCCCATGTCTGCGTCATTTTGAAAAATTGCCCAAAAACTGAATCGACAAAAAAACCATATAATAATCGAACCTGCTCACAAAATTGCACTAGAATCGGTTGAAAAATTAAATGCACGAGAATCAGTTGAGAAATTAAACCTATTGAGGAGAACATTCCCTCTCGTATATCTACCAGATACGCTAAAACTACCAGGTTTATGATATAGCGTCCCCACTTTCCTACCCTTGGGCATACAGTGAGGGCCGCTATTCCTGCCAACACCATAAGGTGAAGACAAGGACCAGTTACGGTAGGTCTTGCCGCCAAGACGCTTGTCCCGGTACTCTGCAAGGCGAGTGTCTCGTGGAAGAGAACCACTACAGAAGAGAACAGCCGGACATCCGCCAGACAGACATACAAAAGCATTTTTACCCAAGCTGAAACGGAGACGCTTCGCTCGCGGCTCGCGCCTCGCGCTCGCTCGGCCGATAAACATCAAGAATCCATTGCACAGCCGGCAATGTATTGTACAATGGGTCCAAGGGAATAGCTCTTTTAGTATCTAGTTCTCTACCGCGAGCATCGTGACAGAAGACATAGCACCGCGATGTGGCGCTTTACTCTGTTTATTTCCGGAGCCCTCAGATCAAACCGCTATTTAAAGGTAAAGCAAAATATCTTGGGCGTTGTACATTTCCGTAGATGTAAATCTGAAATAAAGTTCTTTCGCTGCATTAGCTGCCGGCTCGCGTCAAAGGGGCCGCCCTGAGTTCAATCGCGGTGCCGCCGACATTACACCCGCACAGCACGAGGTCGCGTGAAGCTTGTTTAGTCATTAATTATTAATGTAGGCGACGATTCTGAAGATACTTCATCCAGCAGTGAAAGTGATTAAAATTGATGATAAATTAAAATTAACATAATATCTATTATTATTTTTTGTAAAATTGTTCTATCCTTCAAGACATTTCCAGAACTCCGTTCGGGTGTACTACAACTAATTCCCGGAACGTACTTTATCCTTCACGTCTTCTTTTTAACGGGTCGATCTTTTGGCTCATCTTTATTTTACAGACCAGTACTCATTTCCAGGCTCGCGCACGTCGGCGTCGCAATGGAGCAACGGATTGCCGTAATTTATTGTATAGGAATAGTTGAGGGAGTGGAAAGTGACATAGACTGCTAATCAGAATAGCCCGATATAGTTCCCGAGGGATTTGGACTAAATTCTTGTCTACGCTCGCGAGCCGCTCGCAGCTCGCGCACCACTTAACCTCAAAAACATTCATAAAAACTATGCCCACGTAAACGAAGCCACAGGCAAAAGCTCCTATGAAATAAAACCTAATATTGTACCCCACGGAAATCGGATATTATTCCTATTTCTGTGTTACACCCACGTCTATTAACTTAAGGCGTACTACACTGCGTGAATGAATAGGCAAGTGCGCGAGTTCGAGGATCAGCGTAAAGCTGACACGACCAGTTAAAGGCCCGACCACCTGCGACCATTTCATACAATTACGAGGGTGGCATACTTAAATGCCCTCAGTGCGCGAGGAGTTTCGCTGCGAAGATTGGCTACATAAACCATATTCGAGCGCAAGCGCGGCGAACCGACTAGGAGTCGGAGTTGTCGCCATGACCGAAATCGGTCGGATAGATCATCATCATCATCATCATCCACTACACTGTGTATTAAAGACAAAATGCAACTTCGTCACTTCACTCGCAAACCCAATTTATTATACTGATACACCTCTTTTCTTTGCTACGGTAGCGGTTTTTAAAGTTGGTTTCTGTTTGCCGTGCCGCTGCCGGACTGTGTAGGCAACGCGAGAAACTATGCTCAGGGTGGCTGTACTATTCACTTATTTAGGTATCGTATATGTGTGTGTGTGCATGTCTGCATAAACAAACAAAACTGTTAATCTATCTATCTGTAAGAGAGAGGAAGCTCAGCCAACAGCTATTGGACAATTAGATCGAAAAGAAATAGTTAAGAGATATGTTACCAACTGAAGTGCACCCCATAAGCTGATTAGGGCACACATAATTCCACAATAATACAAAAAAGCCATAGCGCCGGGAGTTCAACTTCACCTGATTCCTTGAACATCTGCAAAATAAACAAAACAGCTACCTATACAAAGAGAATGGAATCGCTACGCTTTACAGCTGCACGACATGAGTCGACATGGGGTACGTTCCACTTAACGCCCGCAACGCCATCGACCGCGACCGCTGAAACTGCCGTTCCACTAACGGAAAAAGGCCGCGGGCGTTGTAGGCGAATGTTTTAGGTGGAACGCACATCTTGAGCGCTGTGTGCTCGCAATATGGCGGCATGGTGAAAGTTTTCTGTTTTCTCGTATAAATAGTTCAATAAATAATCGATATTAAATCTG